>CM024613.1:60860705-61460705 GCA_014182575.1 Eucalyptus decipiens | reverse complement strand
CTCGGTTGATACAACTAATTAGTGGCAACTTCGTGGTTTTCAAAATCCAAAAAGCACCTTTCACCCCTTATAGACCATATCGGACCTTCGGACCACAGTGAAGGTTTCTAACTCCTAACGAGTCAACCGCTAAACTAGGCCAATGTTGAACAGCGGCATTGCACTGGGCTTCTAAGTTTGGCAGCAAAGTAGGACATCCCACTCATCCTGTTTGAACTGTGTACTAATGTTCTAACAATGTATCTCTAAACTTATCAAGTTAATTCAACATTAAAGAATGAAATTCATTACGCTTCATTGGGTGAAATTTACTAATTTCCTTGGTCATTTACTAGAATAATTCATTGCTAATAGCATATGAGCCATTCTCACTTTAGAGTACTAATAAAAGAGGGCACACACGGAGTATACTTTGTACAATTGTAGATGAATTATATTTGTATGCTGTTGTAACCATGTTGCAACCTTTATGTCTGGTAATTATAGGTACTCATTTTTCGCAACAAATTAGTTTTCAGAGGTGATTAATGAAAAATTGACGCATACTTCAATCATGTATAGTTTTCATTGCTTCAAGGGTGAAAATTGCTCAACTTAATTGCGGAGTCGACCAAAGCATTTTAATCATCATGATCGAAGCCAAGTGAGGGTGCTAGAGCCAGGTCGAGACTCGCATAAATTTGGCAAAAAATGAGAGGGGAAATTCAATCAAAGCTTGGAGGAATTCGAGCCACGCACGCAAGCCCACGAGAGAAGTCATGAGAAAGAGCCCTGCAAGTAAACGTAAAAGTTGTGGAATATTTCAATAAGAAGTGAGATTCCAATCTAGAGAATGATTCACAGGACCACGTTAAGCACAGCCCATTATCTTTGCTGGGCTTTTGCAGTCTCATCTTCTCTAGCAAAGAAGTCAAGAAGCAACCAAGTTAGTATTAGCTCTTGAGGATTATTCCAAACTTAACCCGGTTGAGCGATTCGTTTGCGCTCACGCCTCGCCCGATCCTCTCTTGCTGGCCACATCAAGGGCTGCGTTGCTCTCGCCGGACAAATCAAAGGTGCGGGGGGGCTTGCCTAGGAGGGAGGAGGGAGGAGGAGGAGCTAGGGTTTAAGTGTCGCCACTCTTCGCACTCTCTTTCTCTCTCTCAGGTCGAGAATGAGATTGGAGAGAGAGATGTACGTCTCGTCATTGGATCTTTCGAGAAGAAATATAGATTCTGAGGCTTACGTCGGATGCTTCCATCGGTCGAGGTGAGCCAATAGGAGGCGACTACGGGGTCGCGGTGGTGTCACTTGAATGACATGGCAGGCGGCTGAGAGTCCAAGTTAAAACCATCTCTAGAACATTAGTACAGTTAGTTTTCTATTGACTGACATGGGTATTAGTCGTCTTACATGAAGTTAACATAGGCCACCACAATAGCGATTTGTGGCTAAAATTTGCCAAAAGACTATATTGACAAGATATAAATTGGCAATTCGTAGAAAAAATTAAGATTAAATTATAAATAGGATTGAATTAACTATCGCAAAATAGGTTTAGGACTTTTTCGTAATTATCCCATAATGTCGTTATACAGTGTCTCATGATGCTGACCCATATAATATGTACACTTTACTAGATGTCACACCCAACATGTGGATTGTGGATCCTTGGCCTTTTTTTTTTTTTTTTTTTTTTAGAGCCAATGGATCAAATGGCAGTGATCTTTACAATACAATGGGCCCAAGGAATGGATTGGAAATGGTGATGGATGATTCTGAGCATGATTTGTCAACTTATTTTCTTTGATAGAATTTTGATCAATCAAACCAGTCGTAGACCGACCCCCTTTTTTTACAAGCAAGCTGCTCTAACCTTTACTAATTAAATCCGTCCGTAACTGAAGCACACAAAATGAAATATACAAAACTTTGCATATACTTAGAAAAAGAAAATCCAAAGATTTTCCAAATTGTAATATATGGATAGAAGACCTATCTTTCAATTGATTTGTGAACCTCAGTGAAGCCATTTGGCTTATTCAATTTCTCAGATTTATTTGGTGAAGTGATCCACAAGAATCGGGTAGAATGCGTGCATCCCCATCAAACAAATCAAGGGTTGGCACTTTTTCTAGTAAGTCCATGGCTGTTTCCTTGCATAGTAAAGAAAAAAAAATTCAAAGGGAATCATTCAGGAGTTCTAGCTTCTTCTCTCAGCCCTAATTTTCATTGGCTTAGTTATAATGGAATTTGACTCAAAAAGATTATATTCAGGTTCTATTTATTTTGCAAAAAAGTATGACATTTTTTGAAATTATTTTTCTAGAAAGTCATTTTTCAACAAAATGACATTATTTTTTGATGTTTAGATGAGACATAAAAATGAATTGAAAAATATTTCCGATCGTTTGGTAAGAAACTCTGATTTGAGTTTTTTGATTAGACATACATTATTTGGACTCTATTGACTTATGCATGGATAACCGAAAAATTGAGCACAGGAATTGGAGTCTCAAGCTAGGATCTTAGGCTCCCTAGCACGAGCACAGGCATCAATCTTGGATCAATAGAAGCCAAGCCCGAGAACCCGATGCCATTGCTAATGCCAATACCTAGTTCCTTGGCACCCAAGCTAGGGTCCACAAAGGCCTGGCCCGGGACCTTTGCGCCAAGGTCCATCAAACTCGGACCTCGACCCCCAATGCCTAGGCTTGAGTCCATCATGGTTGGCCCAACACCCTCGCGCTTGTGCCCCAAACCCCAATGCTTGGGCCCTATTCCATGACGTTGGGCTCGAGACCTTAGCACTTGGGATTGGATCCTTGGCACTCAGGCTTGGGTCCATCAAGGCAAAGCTCAGGACCCAGGTGCCCACACTCGAATCGATCAAGGTGGGCCTCGAACTCCGATGCTCGAGACTAGGTCTCTAGCAACCAAACCTTGGTCCATCGAGGCTAGGCCTAGGATAGCGATGCCTGTGCTTGGGCTGATCAAGGTCGAGCCTTGGACCATGATGCTTGGGACTAGATCCATGCACTCGAACTCAGGTCAATCGAGGTCAAGTCCAATGCCCACATTAGTCCATTGAGAGCCGGCTCAGTACTTTGATGCCGGTGCATTGAGCACTTGCAATTGCACTTGGGTCAATTGAGAACGAACCCATGTCTCCAACGTTTGATTCCATGTCCGTCGTGGGCAAGTCTTGGCCTTCAGTGACTCAACCTCAATGGATTTGGGCCAAGCATTGATGGACCTAGGCACAAGTGTCGAGGTCCCAGGCCGACCTCGATGGACATGAGCACTGAGGTCTTGAGTTCAAGCTTGACCTCAACGGATCTAGGCATGATGCTAAGGACCCAACCTTAATGGACACCACGGTCTCGAGCTTGGCCTTGATGTACTCGAGCCTGGCCACGATGGACCCGGTCTCAAGTGTTGGGGTCTTGAGCCTAGCTTAGATGGACCTAGGTGTGGACATCAAGGTCTTGAACACAAGCACAAGTGTCCCATGCCAGCCATGATGGCCTGGGCACTAGAGTCCTAAGCACAAGCATTGGGGTCTTACTTACTGACTCTATGGACCTGCCGAGCATAGATAGACAATCACAAGCATGTCACACAACTTCATTTACCCTCTCCGTGGTAATCCAATTCCTCCCAAGCATAACTTATGGGATGCTCCGAATAACAGTACTTACTTTTGTTGAAGAAGTTGTACATTGCTTTACTATGTAGGCTGAACTTCCATATGCTCATTAGGCTTACAAATAGTCGCATGCTGATTACTGTTTATATGCGCATAAAATCGAAGAGAGAAATAACCTCTCCCCACAACGAGGAGTATTTGCAGGCATCGTAAATCCTGCCCCTGGCCCTTTGTAACCCTCTCCCAAAAAAAATAAAATAAATAAATAATAGAAGGCACTTGCAACTTGCAAGGGTAGTATCAAAGATTATCTGGACGATCACGTCGTTCCTTAATTCTGAATATGCGATAATTCCCGTACACCGTGTCCAGTGCGAGCCGTGCAAACCCAATGGAAATGGAAGTTGGCTTTCTGTAGTGATATTGGACGGTTGACGACGTTAAATTATAAGACATACCTACCAGCCAAAGCCTGTTCCTGTTACATGGAGCCAATGACCCAGGGGCCTCGGCATCGCACTACGGCCGCTATCTGCTCGTCATAAATTTTTTTACATTTATACTAGAGGCCCTCGCTGGGAAAGATTTTCCCCCGCTGACTAGCTCGAGGCCCTCGAACCAATATTACCACCTCATTGGTTCGGGGGAAACTGTTTTTTATTTTGACTTAAATCATGGATGGAGAAAGTCTTTATAAAAGTAGCCCCTCTCCCTCCCTCCCTCCCTCCCTCCCTCCTCCCTCTATAAAAGCATGGAGAAAGCCCTTTGTTCCACTTCACAACCCCCATACACAAAACAAAACCACCAGATCCAAACACGTTCAAGCGAGGTGGAAAAGCTCCTGCCGGAGAAGCAGTCTTCCAATTCTTGGTCTCTACACGAGCTCCGCTTCTGCAGAACATGGCTGATCATACTATGACACCTCAAAGGTATGTGATTCATTCACATGAATAACTCTTAAAAACTCTGCTAAGAGTGCTTCTCGCTTAGCTGATTTTTTTCTTTATTCTTTCTTTGGAATCTATTTTTCTTTCATGATTTGTCGTAGGAACGACGAGCAACCACCACATCAACAACAACAAGAAAGTTTTGGCTCAAGGCTTCACATTATATTTACCTCATTCAAACTACTTGTTATTACGCATTTCAATTCGCAACCTACCAAGACGTTGAGCCATCCGATTCTGCAATTTTACATTATTTGCGAAGTTATTTATCTAATAGCACTAATCCAAGTGACCGGGCCTATGAGTCCGAATCCAATATACAAGTACTTGTACATCATTTTCGGGACTCTCGGCGCTAAGTTGCTTCTTTGGACGAGCCTGTCTCTAGCCATTTGGCTCGTCATCAATATATGCTTGCTACTATTTGCTTTGGCATCATCCAATGTGTTCGCACCAGTTCTCAACCGACTTCAAGAGATTGTTCAATTGTTCGAGGATGAGCCATTTGTTGAAGTTTAGTTTGATTTTTAAAGCTCCTACAATCATATTATGTTTGTGTTTCAATCTTATTGTGTTTCAATCTTATTACATGTCATTTGTAATAAATTTTTCTGTTTAGGGAAGAGAGAATGTTATCATATACATGTTATGTATTTGATGAACCTTATCTTATTGCCATATAATGCGCATGATTGTTTTAAGTTTGTAACAGCAATAATAATATAGTCGGAGCTTTTATCTATTGATAATAATTAAAGTTTATCCCAATTTTTTATCTACTATTCATTCAGTGGAATTAATTTTTGGCTTTTGATCCTTTCTTTTTCTTTTTATTATAGTTTCATTGGGGTCTTGTGCTTTATTTTTGTGACTTTTTGGTTTAATAGCTTTTTTTATTATGTATATTTATTTTATGCATGGATAATAATATCCTACAAAAGAAACAATCAAGGTACCATTTTTTGAAGGTTGCCCTTGCTAGCCTCTGGTGAGGCTCGCCCTCTCCTAGCCCTCATCGGTCCTTGATGAGGATCACCCTCGCCTATGTCAATGATTTCCAATTAAAAATTGACCAAATTGATTCAATTGTCAAATTGTGAAATTATTTAAAACTCAAGTGACAAATTGAAATGTTGAGAACTGAAAAATGTAATAAATTTAGGACTTTCTGGATAATTTACCCTTAAAAATGCCAATATTTGTCCAGTGCAAAATTTTGATTAAGCAAAAGGTAGAAATTTATCTAGACACGCCTTAAATCCCTAATAAGAAATGCTCAAGGGAGCAAGCTTATGCCGTGCATCGCGATTATAGTTTATATGCTCTAGAATCAAAAAGAAAAATAGCCTCCCTAATAAGAAATGATCGAGACCGTGGTAATCCTGCCCTTGGCCCTTTGTAACAAAAAGAAAGAAACACACGCAAGCGTAGTCTCCGTTATCCTGGCACAACAGACATCCTTTTACCCGCTCCTAGTCATTTTTTTATAAGCAAGTATTGAGTGAGTACAAAACGCCTATGCCAAATCGAATTCAGACCATTAGATCTTGCTGGTCTTGAGTCCCTGAGTCAATGAACCAACGAACACTTGGACGAAAAGTATATGCGTATGGAGAAGCTCTTGGGCAGAGAGCAGAACAGGGGCTTGCTTGACGGGCTTGAGAGAGCTTCGCAGAGGGTGGATAAGGCCTGGAGAGAGCTCGCAGAGATCGAGAGGCGAGAAGCCGAAGCTCCGGCAGATGAGGAATTACATAGAAGAGCTCAAGATCAGAGCTTCTAAGGTGCTTTTATCGTCTGTTGGCTGTCGAATTTTTCATTTTAAAGAAATTCTGCATGAACATAGGGAGATTTGGGAAACACTTCGTATAAGCGATTCATCGGCTTGAGAGTGGCAATGAATAGTTACGGCGGTATTTCTTGAGAGAGAGAGAGAGAGAAAGAGATGATCTTTTAAGAGGTCGATGAATTGAGCTGCTTTCAAGCTCCTCCTGGTCAATTTGAGCTCACTCAATGTGAATTCGACTCGAGTTTTATCGAGTTTGGGTCGTCAAGTATTGTATTTTGATAAGTCCGATCATTGCACGATATGCCTTAGTGAAAACATTAGAATCACTGCAATTTTTGGTTTATTGTGTCTTTTATGCTCTAGTTGAAAATTCGAGCTCAAGCTCGAGTTGTGCTCTGTAATATTCTTCTTGACTAGTCGAAAAGAGCTCAAGTGTGTCAAAGTAGGATACCCTGCGACCCAAGCTCAACTGATCAAGCTCAACGAACTTGAGTTGATTGAGTCTTCATTTTCAATCAGATCAGCAGAGTCGAGTCGTGCCTTGATCATGTTTTCAGTCGACTGAACACGGCTTGATTGCTCACGACATTTCTCCGTTCTTCAATTCTTGTTGATCTCGCTGAAGATTGCAGAATCCCAGAACGAGCTATCGGAAGTAAGGGCCTCCGGTTTTCAGGGATTGACTTCATCAGCTGCGTGCTATTTGGAATCACCTTCCGCTTCGCAGTCGGAAGAGACGTGGACAACGTTCAGCTCAAGACAGGAACATCCCCGGCTTTCGGATTCATTAGAGTTTCATGCTCCGAGCTCATGGACAGAATTTGGATAGTTTCCTGTCGCATGCCTTTTCTTGCGCGGTGTACATAGCCGAGGATCTGCTTACATTTGTTCTTGCAGCGGTCGGTCTAGATTTCTACTTCAAGACAGGAACTATGAGTCTGACTCGGACGACGTCTCACTCATCCCTTTTGAATTAGATGTACTAATGTTCTAGCAATGCTTTTCTAAACTTATTACGTCTCCCCTCGCTTCATTTAGAACTTACCATATGAGACAGTGCCTATTATGAGACGTGTGAAATTTTTACCAACTACTTTGGTCATTTACCAGAACAATTCATTGCTAATGGCATATGGGGCCAATTCTCACTTTAGAGTACTAATGAAGAGCGTGCACATAGAGCATATTCTTTACAATTGTACTTGAATTATAATTGTATGCCATTGTAATTGTGTTGTGACCTTATATTTGGTAATTACAAATACTCATTTTTCACAACACGTCAGTTTTCAAAGGCACTCAATGAAAAATCGACGCACACTTTGATCATGCATAGTTTTTACTGCTTGAAGGGAGAAAATTGCTCAACTAAATGGAGGAGCTCTCGACCAAATTATTCTAATCATCACGGTCGAAGTCAAGCGAGGGTGCAAAAGCCAGGTCGCGACTTGCATAAATTTGGCAAAAACGAGAGGACAAAATTCAATCACGAGGGCGATTCGAAACGGGAAGAAGATGGCTTAGGACGATGCACATGTCAAATCTTGAGATTTTCAAGCCACGCACGCAAGCCCACGAGAGAAGTCATGAGAGCAGCCTTCGCAAGCAAACGTGGAAGTTAAGGAATATTTCATTACAAGTGAGGCTCCAACGTAGAGAAAGGATTCAGATGACCACATTAGGCACGGCCCATTATATTTGCTGGGCTTATTATAGTCTCGTTCTCCTTTAGCAAGAAGTCAAGAAGCAACCAAGTTACAATTAGCTCTTGAGGATTGCTCCAAACTTAACCCAGTTGAGCGATTCGTTCGCGCTCATGCCTCGCCCAATCCTCTTGCTGGCCACAACAAGGGCTGCAACGCCCTCATCGACCAAATCGATGGTAAGTGGCGTCTCCCCTAGATCTGGGCTAGGTGAGGCCACAATGCCCTGGTTAGGCAAGGGTGTTGTGACCCTTGCCTAGATTCAATGAGGGCCAAGACGCAACACCTGTAGACAATGACTCTTAGTCCAAAACAAATGTAACGAAAAGAAAAATACCCAATAAAATTATTTAAAAAAAAGTTCATTAAAATGTTATTGAAAAATGTCTTCAAACGTATCACGTAAAATCATTGGCATCTACATCATCGATTTTTGAATGCTAGATGGACTCAATTGACAAAATATAAAAATATTTATAATTGAATTGGCACAAGCATAATAAATTTAGGACTTTTTTTGATAATTTCCTCTTAATATTAGTATGTGGCAATATTTTTGAATATTCGTACAAACGGGTACCTTTTCTACAACGTGACCTAATTAGTACTATATTCAGTAATTGGCGACTTATACGCGAGGGCAATAACTTGCCTTCTCTCATTAGCGAATCCAGGTGAAGTTGTGTAAGCAAAGATTGCACCGTGGGCAAATGCCAATAATGCACGACTTTATGCCTCCTCGCCCCTTTCCTAGCAGGCTTTGTGCCCCACTTTAGTGCGTAGGGATACTAAGAAATAACCAAGGCATCGAGGGGTCGCAAAGGTGATTTGATGTAGAACAATATATAAATACTTTTATAGAAACATTTGAACGTCACAAAAGTGGGTGGTCTTGGGCCGGCCTTGATGGACACGAACACTAAGTTCTCGAGCTCAAGCTCGACCTCACCAGATCTGGGCGCGGTGCCAAGGACTCGGCCTTAACGGATGCCATAGTCTCGAGCTAGGCCTTGATGTACTCGAGCCTGGCCACGATGGACCCAGTCTCAAGTGCTAGGGTCTCAAGCCTAGCTTAGATGGACCTAGGTGTAGACATCAGGGTCTCAAACGCAAGCACGAGTGTCCCGTGTCGTCCTTGATGGACTTAGGCTTGGGCACCAGAGTCCTAAGCACGGGCACTAGGGTCTTAGTTATTGCCTCTATGGACCCGCCAAGCATAAACAGACAATCACAAGCATGTCACACAATTTCATTTTCCTGCTCCAAGGTTCCAATCCAATTCCTCCCAAGTGTAACTTATGGGACGTTCCGAGTAACAGTACTTACTTTTGTTGAAGAAGTTGTACATTGCTTTACTATGTAGGCTGAACTTCCTTATGCTCATTAGGCTCACAAAGAGTCGCATGTAGATTACCATTTATATGCACATAAAATCGAAGAGAGAAATAACCTCTCCCCACAACAAGGACTTGCAGGCGTCGCAATCTTGCCCTCGGGCCTTTGTAATCGCCAAGAGAAAATAGAAGGCACTTGCAACTTGCAAGGGTAGTGTCAAAGATTATCTGGACGATCACGTTGTTCCTTAATTCTGAATATGCGATAATTATTGTACACCGTTTCCGGTGCTAGCCGTGCAACCACAATGGAAATGGAAGTTGGCGCTCTGTATTGATATTGGACGGTTGACGACGTTAAACTTCTTTGAATTATAAGACACAGCCGAAGTGTCTTGGCAAGTTCTTTTGAAGAAAAGAGCATGATCTCGGCTTGCGGGGTCGGCCCTGGAACGTTAGATCCCCTTGGGAGTAAAAATCAACGGCATGAGACCCATCTCTTCCACTAATCCTTTCACCAATTACTTTACTAATCCTTTGGTCTCAAAAGGAATTAAATTCCCTACTTTTACTAATTAAATTCTTACTAATCCTTTTCCCCAAACACTTTTACTAATCCTTTGGTCTCAAAGGCACTAAATTCCCTACTTTTTCTAACTAAATTCTTACTAATCCTTTAAACCCAAAGGAGCTAAATTCACTCATGTCTGCAACCGTTGATTTTAACTCCCGAGCTCGATCCGACGATCAAATTTGAATTGCAAAAGTCAAGTCCACGTCAATTAAATTAACCAACAAATATCAGAGTAGATTACCTATAAAGTATATATCCCACAACGAAGAGTTTGTTCCGCTAACTCGTTCATAATTCTCAGAAACAATCACAAGCTTCATAGAATTTCATCTTCTCCAGAGGAACATGGCTGATCATATAATGACACTCAAAAGCCTCGTAATTTATCTATATGAATGAATCTAAGAAATATGATTAGAGTGTGAGTAAGTAGCAATTTTTTTTTTCTTTTCAATATGTTTTCTTGCAATTAATTTCTTCTTGATTCGATGCTGGGGTGATAAGCGACCACAACAACAACAATGAGAAAGTTTTGACTTCACCAAAAGATTTCATATTGTATTCACCTAGTTCAAGCTCTTTGTCATCGCGTACTTCAATTCATTGCATATCGGGACACTCAGCCCCACGAGTACGCTACTTTACATCATGTGCGATGTCATTGTCACGACCTCTTTTTTTCGTCCGGGAGAAAAGAAAGAAAGGTTTAGGGGTATTTGCCTAAAGAGGTGCACCAATGGCCCAGATTAGGCGCGGGCTCTCTCCCCAAGCCCATACCTCGCGCGACGTTGGATTCGTTTTTAGTTCTTAACAACCTATGTAATTCTAGGAGTCGCCACTAGCCTATTGAGGTCGGCTAGAAACCAATCAAGACACGGGAGTGTTGTCTTGATTCATGCGCAACCAGAGATTTCTAGGAACGGGGACTTATTTACGCCAATGTTTCTATTAGCGCCCTTGTGGTACCACTAACTTGGAAGGTTGTTTATCTAAATGACCATACAATCTTGATTACCAATTATAATCTTTATGAAACCACTAAGTGTCCATGCAAATGTTTTTATAGTTTTTTTTTTAATGTCTAGACTAATCCTAACATGATTTATAAGAGAAATTTACACTCAAAATAATGAAAAGCGGCGCGTAAATAAACACCCAAGAAATTGAAATGACTTGAAAATAAACGCGGAAAATGTAAACCCGATACAAGTCGGGCAAATAATATTACATGGCCTTGTTATCACGCCCGGGACAGACCCCGTGAGCAAAATGAGAAGTTAAATATGCATGAAATTACTCTAATTAATTTTAATCTACGCAAAATAGATTATTTACAAAAATGGTTATAAAATACCAAAATATCATTAAATTAAAAAAGACCTTTTAAAATTAGGAAAATTTCATATATGTCATTTCTATCCTAATTTGATGCTTTCTGACATTTTTTGATATTTTTGAAATTTTCATATTTTTCTCTTTTTTAATTATTTTTTTAAAATTAATAATAATTCCTTAAAATGATCTATGCTAACATGGAGTAACACAACACATGAATATCACAATAATCAAGCTCAAATCGACCGTTTCAAGATCGAAACTTAGTTTGGACATTTTGTCGAACACTTGGTATGCATTAAACTAGCCCCAATAGCCTCCCCCGAGCCATATTTGTGGCCTTCAATCTCAACGCATGAGCAATATTATGTGGAACTACAGCATCAAGGTTAAACTACCACATGCAAGGAGTAAGATTAGATAGAAATAACAGCTTAAAACACACGAAAACCAAGCTGGAATCGTCATCAAATATGCGGGTTTGAACTGATTTTACAAATCTGGGTTTGATCCCAAGTCAAGCAAACAGGTTACATGCCCACATTCAAGCCCCGACACTCATCACATACGAGATCTAAGGGAAATGCTACTTAATCCGTGTGAAAGTAGGTAACATAGGCTTTCAAATGCAACAAATATCATAGAGAATGACTAACCGAACACATCAAAACAACCTCTCTAAGAAGCCCACATGCAAAGACTATACTGACCAGCCAAGAACTAATGTGGATAGGCTTGTTTTTTGACGATCTCATAGTTCACACGGGGATTTAAAGACCAAACCAAGCTGACCTATGCATCATTTGTACTCCCATATAACATTAATCAAGCTCGTGAAGATAGAAAACACATGCAAAGGGGAGTAACAAGCAAACATATATGGCCCTTGAAGAGGCTTCAAACACTTAGAAAAATTTCAGCCTCAGAAATCAGTTTTCCGGGCTGGTTTTCCTCTTGATTTTCATGATCAAAACATGCTCAAACTCAAAAATAAGTACATCTAGGATGCTTACCTTACTTCCTAGTTTCCTTTTCAAGTGGTTCTTGGCCAAGGAAACCGAGAAATTGTCCTCTAGAAGCACGTGGAAGTTGGCCTCTTCAACTGGAAATGAGATCTGCAGAAAAGAAGAACTGACAACGAAGGTTTTCGTTGATCTCTAAAATTAAACTTCAAAATGTCTTTTGTTGGAAAAATTGACACCAAGCCAAACTATATGTATTCTAGTTTGGGGTAAAAGTCAATATTTTCCTCATTTATTTCTCAACTTTCTCAAAAACACTGCCTTTTCTCCACTCGTGACCAACTGGGCTCAACACTTACAAAATTTTTCAGTGTTTCCTGGCCCGCCTGGAGGGTGTTTTTCGGGGGGCTTTAGGAGGCCTTCCCGATCTCCATTTAGGACGTGCAACCTATGGATGGAAATATATTTGAGTGAAGTTTCACTCTCTAGTTGAAGGTTTTGGCTAATTTTGGCCGAAGTGTTGTGAAAATCTCCCTTTTCTCTCTCTAGGTCGGTCTGGAATTTCTGGGCTTCTTTTCTGGAGTTGCGTCTGAGAGCCTTTTTGGGGGACGACCGCGAACTCTCTCCTCTCTCCCTCGTCCCCTCTCTCTCATCCCTTGAAAGACCTTGCTTCAGTGATCTTATCCCATGAATTGAGGGATTTTTGGTCAGCTTTTTTTCCCCCTACCAAGCCTGCCAACTGAGCTAGTCCACCCACTCTCCTGACTTAGCCAATTTTTAATTCTGCAGCTGTTGAGTGTGCAGGTTTTGCTGCGATTTTCCGGTGCTGTCAGGAGCTTATCCTTGGCCAATTTCCGTCCACTTGCACTGCTATATATGGTCTTCCATCACGTGCAAATATCGAGCTATATGGGCGGCTGAGTGAGATATGGTGGGGCCACCAATATGCCTACTTATCAGCTCCGAATTAAGACCTAACCGTGGGCTGGGTTTTGGTAGCTAATTTGTGTGCTTTAATCCATCAATTTGGCCGTGGTTTCTGATCAATTAGCAACCTCATGTATATTAGTTTAAGATCTTGATCATTTTTCGTAATTGTCTTCACCCAATTTTGCAAGAGAGCCCCTCAAAGTTGACCATTTTCTTATCCGAAAATACCCAATTTAATGCAAGTTTGGTCATTTTGGCCCAATTTGATAGATTCGACCCAGCCCAAATTCAATTTCAACCCAATTGGAGGCATAGATGATGATTTAAAGGCTCGGACACAAATTTTGCAAAATTTGCAAATTGGTCCCTCAACTTTTGGAAATTGCATTTTGGCCCCAATTTGCCATTTTAATTCCAATTTGACCTCCTGGGCTTGGCTAGTCACATTTAGATCATTGGCCCCAGCTTTTTTTTTTATTTTTCTTTTATTTATCTTTTTTTTTTAATTTTTTTTAATTTAATTAAATTTTTTAATTAAATTTTTTTAAAGGAAAACACATCTTCCATTTAAAACACTATATTAAATGCCTAAATAATCTATATGCAAGAATTTAACATAAAATATTTTTGGGCAAAAATTTAGGTGTCAACAGTCATCTATTGATCAAAGTGGCTGGATTGACAAGTTGAAACTTGATATACCGATAATTGTGCATCATTTTTGGGACTCACTTCTGAGTTGCTTCTTTGGACGAGCATGTCTCTAGTCATGTGGCTAATCATCAATATCTATTTGCTAGTATTTGCTTTGGCATGTCTGCTCGCACGAGATTCCAACCTTTTTGAAGAGGTTATTCAACTATTCGACGATGTGTCATTTTCCAAAGTTCAATTTGATTTTTGAAAATCTTGCAATCATATGTATTTGTGTAATCTATTTTGTTGCATGTTTCTTGTACTAAAAACTTCTAGTTGATAATTTGTTTTTGTAGACCCATGATCATGTTCGGGTGAATCATCACAGTTTACATAGCAATTATGAAGTTTTGATATTTCCTTGTACAATGATGAAATCAAACTCAAATTTATGAAAATCCCGGAAAAAGATCACACACAAAATTTCTTGCAAAACAGGGTCATCTAGCATGAATGGACACCTTGAAGGATTGATTACAGGTTAAATCATCCCTAAACCAGTTTTTAATGAATAACTATTGAGTTATAAAAAAAAAGTAAAGCAGAAAGAGGAAAGAATTCATGAACCATTTCTTTTCTTCGGCTGCTGTAATCGAGACAAATGGGCCCGATTCAGCTTCCCTTGGACGTTTATCTTGGAAGTTGGACTTGGACGGTCCGAGTTGGACTTATACAATAAGGAAAAATTTAAAGACCTTCGGATTAGACCTAATACAGCTAAAAATTGGTCTAAACCGGATTCAATAACCTCTCCAAACCAAACTGATTTAAGTTCCTTCATTTATCGAAGTGTATGGTGTTGGACAAACTCTTATGGTGCGAATGATAACCATTCTGATCATAAATTGATTTTTATAAGAGAAATAGATTTTCTATTTCTATTCTTAGATAAGTTTTTAAGAAAAATACGCGTTTGATAACAAAGACAAAATTTTTACTCTCAAAATATAAATTTGTTTGATAACGATATAAAATTTTTATTCATGAAATAGAAATTCGTTTGATAATGACATAAAATTTCTCCCTCTCGGGTGATGGCGGTGGTGGCGGCGAACGGTGGCTAACAAAGAACCGACGGCGGTGGGCACGACTAGTGGTGGCAAAGTGGGCGCGATCGGCGATAATGGCGACCGACGGCGGTGGTGGCCAAGGAGTGGCAGCGACGGATGATGGCCGACGACGACGAAATGGGCAACCGGCTAGTAACAAGGATGAATGATGATAAAAAAATTTAATTTTTCATTTACGTTTCAGAAATAGAAAAGTAAAAAATTGTACGTCCGTTTTTTGTTTCATGTATATTTCTGAGTAAAAATTTTATTCTAGAAATAAAATAAAAAAATAATTTTACTAAACGGAATTATGTTCCAAAACAAGTATAAAAAAAAATAGTTTTGGAATAGAAATAGATTGGTTATCATGCGCACTCTTATTGTTACATATCTTGATAAGTCTGAATATTATTAAATCTTTGAATATTTTTTATCTTTTAGAATGTGCAAGAATAGAAGACTATATTGTATAAATTTTGCTAGGCATGGTCTTTTTTACTAAATTAGATCAAATTCCTAGCACCAAGAGAAATAACAGGAGATGTGTTTTAGTTGCTCGGTTCATCAAAACTTTTAGTAATTACTTGTTTGCTAATTTTTTCCTTGCTTAATTTGTTTTTAATTGGTTATTTTCTTTTTCAATGTGATATTTTTAGTATTTAAGGGGAAAAATTAACAAAAATCGGAGCCTAGTTTGGGTTCATTATGGGTTGGGTCCAAGTAAGGTTGGGTATGTTATCAATCATTAAAGGGTTAATATCCTGAAAATTCTCAAACTGGTACACTTATTACAAATTTACCCCAAACTAATTTTTTTACCACAAAAAACCTTGTGACAAATTTATCCAATGCGACTACAAAAAATCCAAAACCGGTATACTTGTGACAAATTTACCTTAATTCAACCACCAAAAACCTCAAATTAATATATTTGCGACAAATATACCTTCCATCAAATTAGATTAGTATAAAAAAAAAAAAAACCACAAAAATGGTACAATTATGACAAATAGAAAGTAAAATCCCAACCTAGTATACAAGTCAATCGTCACGTGTAATCTAATTTAGCAATTTGACATTAAATTTTAACAAAAATTAACAAGAGATATATTTGTTATAAGTGCATCAGTTTGGGATAAATTTATCATATATGTACAGGTTTGAGGTTTTTGTAGTCAAAAAATTAGTTTAGAGTAAATTTGTTACATACGTACCAATTTTGGATTTTTCAGGATATTAACCCAACATTAAGGTCCGTTCGTTTCACTGAAAATATCATGTTTCCTGAAAACATTTACTGGGAAGTCATTTTCCAGAAAATGACTTTATTTTCCTGTTTAGCCAAAAACCTAAAATTTGAGTGGAAAATATTTTCCACCGTTCGTTAGCTCATTTAATTGTTTGGGAAAAATTATCAAAAATTGAATTTTAATATTTTTAATTGACCAAAAAATTAATTTTATTTTTTTATATTTTTTTAAATGAATTTTTAATTATTTATATTAATAAAAATAAAAAATTTAGTATTTTTTCTTTTTCTTTCTTTTTCTTTTTTTTCCTTCCTCCTTCCTCCTTCCTCTCGCCGCCGCCGCCTTCCTCCTCCCTCTTCCTCCTCCTTCCGCCGCCGCCGCCTCCTTCCCCGCCCGACGATGGTCGGCCGCCCGACGGCCGACCAAGACCCGGTGGCCGATCCGGCGAGCTCGAGACTTGACCGATCTTGCCCGAGTTCGCCGTGAGGTCGCCGGATCTGGCGTCGGAGCTTGGGCTCGCCCGGATCGGAGCTCGAGCTCCGTCGCCGAGCCCAAATGAAGCTTGCGCGAGCCCGAGCGAGGCCCAAGCCCCGCCCTGGCCTTGATTTGCGGCCGTTGGCTTGCGGCCAATCGCCGGCCACCGCCAAAGAAAAAGATGAAAAGGAAAGAAATTAAAAACTCAATTTTAAAAAAAAGAAAAAAGAAAAGAAAGTATAAAAATAAAACGAAAATGTATTGGTAAAAATAAGTAAGAGGGAAAAAGTCATGGAAAACGTTTTCTTCACTTTAAAGGTTGTTTTTTCCAATGGTGGAAAACATTTTCCTTGACTAGTTCATTTTACGTGAAACGATCACCGAAAATCCGAAAACATTTTCCCCTGTGTCATTTTCCGCAAAAATGAACGGACCTTAAAACTGTTTTATATTAAATTGTGTCTATATGAATTTATATATATTAAGATGGGCTGGACCCATATTCAACCTGCTCATTTGACAAGTCTAAAATCCTTGGGTGTATTAGTTATCTATTATGCACTACATTACTTGGGTTTATGGCTATCATGACAGTTCAATTTCTTTAAAAAAAAAAAAAACTCGATTTTTTGTGCACTCCCAACTCTAATCCGGACTTTTTCTTATCTGAAAAAGTCATCAATTTGCACCCAAGTCCCAAACTTGTCCCTGTTAACTTTTCATCCAAAGTTGCCATTAGTTGTATAACATAGCATTCCAACGTCAATAATTATATCCACATCGCTTGTTGATGTGGATTTTGCGTCACTGTTCATCATCACCTTCATATTGCCCGTGCAAGATCTATGAATTATTCATCATCACATTCAAATTGCCATTGTCACCTGCCATGCCTGCTCTGCCGATTCAGCCCCCCTCCGATGGAGCCTCTCCCCTTGGAGCTCGAGCACACCACCCAGCAGCCCCTCTCATGCCCGTGACCCTTTAGGAGCCATCTCCCTCTTCCATCGCTTTCTAACCACAAGTCCCTGCCAGGGATTGGGGGTAGCCGTCGACCGCGATCTAACCACGAGTCCCTGCCGGGGATCGGGGTTGGCCGTCGACTGCGATTGTAATTCTGAAGAATATAGAGAAAACTTTCCTCCTGGCAAGCACTTGGGAATAAAATTTTGTTTAGGGGTTGTTAAGAGCAGACCCGCAGGTAAAGCACCAGTTGGGGTCATGTAGCTGTATTTTCTTAGACACGCCACATTCTTGGGTCAGTTTAATGAATAAAAAGTAGAAGGATATCATATGAATAATGAACAGTTAAGCTACATATTATGAGATGAATTGAGATAATAGCAAATTTTAATTATGTTTAGAGAAAAAGTACATAGTAAACAACATTCAAATAAACAACATATAATTGTTTGACACAAATCACTTAGCAGTGATAATGAATAATAGTCATGTTGCATGTCACTTCTATAGATATTATGTTGCACGACCATATTATATCATTAACATAGCAATAAAACAAGTCGAAGTTTTAAATTCGTGCAAGGCACGCATCTACACCCTATACATAATAACGATATTCCCCAGGTAAATTAATAAAATAATTCTGAATAATTATGGAATAATATTTACAAGATCTTTCATCGCTTGCAATACTATCAAAGCATTTCTCTTTTTCCACGTCTCCCCTCAAATTTATCTTTTACAAGATCATCTCACAATCTTTTCTATTCATGCAACGGAAAATTGTCATTTTTAATGGTATGATTTTTTTTTTCATTTTCTTAATTTATACCAAAAGTCCATTCACTCTATTCTCTTTATCTTGCTAATGTTTGCTTCAGCATGTCTGATTGCATGAGGTTCCGTATTCAAGAGATTCTTCAACTGTTCGACGATATACCTTTTTTTTTAAAGTTTAGTTTAATTTTTGAAGCTCCTACAATCATACCATGTTTATGTATAGATCTTGTTGCGTGTCATTTGCAATAAATTCTTCTGATATAGGAAAGAGGAAATGTTATCATCTACATGTTCTGTACACGATTATTTTAAGCTCTGGCACGGTGTTCGAGCTTTTATCTAGCACTGCATAAAGTTCCCAGGGGACAGTAATTTTGTTCGTGCAAGACAAAATAATTCATATGCGGAAGCCAGGATCAATTGAAGACAAACCTCCAGCCATTGTTCTTGTTCGCATTCGTTAGAAAAACCTGAAATCAAAGAAAATATGGGACACTCTACTACCCCAATTCACTCTCGTACTGATGGTGTATTCTGAATGAGAGAGTTTGAGTTAGATCTTGTCATCACCCGTCAGAAATGAACGTACGTTCCTTTTTATATACATCGTCTCCCATCAAAAACGGTAACCAATGGGCGGTTGTCACGAAAGGGTACGAAGCGTGGAGTCGAATAGTCGCAACTTTTAGGAGAAAATATGAGTCTAAAATGTGAGATCACAAAAATAAATAACATTCTCCCACTTGATCCCATCATTTTCATCATACGGATCATTCAACTAATTCCACGAAAACTTTATGCTTAAAGAAAAGAAACAAAACACATGGATCATGGCGACATGTCCTCTAAGAGTGAGTAATATCTTCTATGTATCACAATGCACCTTATTTCTTTAATTTCAGCCTATATGTGACAACAAATCTTATTGAATAAACCCCATGTTTATTCGTGAACAAGGATAAATGTCATTCTCATAAACAACAAAATAAGTACACAAAAATTGAGAATCAACATTACAATTGAATAAGAGTTTCATACAACAAAAATCGTTCATATGACGACAAATTACATAATGGGACATATTCCCATACTAGTTACATGATCCTTATACTTCATTGGTGGCATGCCTTTAGTTAAAGGATCGGTTATCATCAATTCAATGCTAATGTGTTCAATAACCACTTTATTCTCCTTAACACGTTTCCTTATGGCTAAATACTTAATGTCGATATGCTTACTTTGACTGCCACTTTTGGCATTTTTAGCCATAAAAACCGCAACTGAATTGTCACAATATATTCTTAATGGCTTAGAAATAGAATCAACAATTCTAAGTCTAGCAATGAAACTCTTCAACCATATACCATGCGAGGTAGCCTCAAAACTAGAAACGAACTCAGCCTCCATAGTGGAAGTAGCAGTCAAAGTCTGCTTGGCACTTCTCCATGACACGGCTCCGCCAGCTAACATGAAAATGTATCCAGATGTTGATTTTCGTGAATCAACGCAACCCGCGAAGTCCACATCCGAATAACTGACCACTTCCAGGTTGTCAGTCAATTTATACATAAGCATATAGTCTTTGGTACCTTGAAGGTATCTCATCATTTTCTTTGCAGCTCTCCAAAGGTCTAAACCTGGATTACTCGATATCTTCCCAACATTCCCACAAAGAAAAGCGATATTAGGTCGAGTGCAAACCTGAGCATACATCAAGCTTCTAACAACAGAAGCATATGGAATGTTGTACATTTGTTCCCTTTCTAGATCGTTCTTCGGGCATTGATTCAAATTGAATCTATCACCCTTCACGATGGGTGCTATACTTGGTGAACAATCTTTCATCCGAAATCTCTCTAGGACCTTATTGATATAGGTTTCTTGAGATAGTCCTAAAATGCATCGAGATCTATCTCTATGAATCTTAATGCCAATGACATAAGATGCCTCACCCATATCCTTCATGTCAAAACTCTTAGAGAGAAATTGTTTCACCTCATGTAGCAACCCCTTATCATTGGTTGCAAGTAGTATATCATCCACATAAGCACAAGAAAACAAATTTTGCTCCCACTGACCTTCTGGTATATACATTGATCCATGACATTCTCTACAAAATCGAATGAAGAGATGACTTCATGGAACCTTAAGTACCATTGGCGGGATGCTTGTTTCAAGCCATATATAGATTTCTTAAGCTTGCACACCAAATGCTCACATTTACTAGAGGAGAATCCTTCAGGTTGTTTCATGTAAACCTCCTCCTCTAGTTCTCCATTGAGGAACGCCGTTTTCACATCCATCTGATGTAATTCCATATCAAAATGGGCAACCAAAGCCAAAACAATACGAAGATAATCTTTCTTAGATATAGGAGAAAAAGTCTCCGTGTAATCGATTCCTTCCTTTTGAGTGAATCATTTGGCAACAAGTCTAGCTTTATATCTTTCAATGTTACCCAATGAATCCTTCTTAGTTTTGAAGACTCATTTACAACCAATGGCCTTCGCACCATTAGGTAACTCAACTAAATCCCAGACTTTGTCAGATGCTATTGAACTCATCTCTTCCTTCATGGCAATGTACCACAAATTGGATTTATCACTATCCATGGCTTGTGAAAACGTTTCAGGATCATTCTCAGCTCCAATATTGTAGTCAGACTCTTGTAAATACACAATATAATCACTAGGAATAGCCGATTTCTTTATTCTAGAAGATCTTCTCAATGTTGCATCAACATTCTCTTGAGGAGCGTGTTGTTCAACCGGTTGTTCAACAGTTTCGGTAATTGCTGAACAACCGGATCTACTAGATCAATATCAGCAGGTTGTGGAACTTCAACGATTGGTTGTTCAATAGCCGGCTGAACTGAAGGGACATTATAAGTAACAACTAACCCTAAACTTGAGGTGGAAGATTGAGTGCCTGAATGATCTTTCTTAGGATCAAGGTCCTTCGATCGATCGCTCCCACTGATCAAGTCATTTTCAAGAAATTTAGCGTTTCTTGATTCCATAATCCTAGTGGTGTGAGATGGACAATAAAACCTGTATCCCTTAGACCTTTCGGCATATCCAATGAAATACCCACTTATGGTCCTTGGGTCCAACTTCTTTTCTTGTGGATTATAAACTCTCACTTCGACGGGCATCCCCAAACGCGCACATGATGCAAACTCGGTTTCCAACCCTTAAATAACTCAAAAGGTGTCTTTGGGACAGCCTTGGTCGGAACTCGGTTTAATATGTACACTGCCGTCTTAAGTGCTTCAGTCCACAAGGTTTTAGGAAGTTTGGAGCTGCTAAGCATACTACGCACCATGTCCAATAAGGTCCGATTTCTTCTTTCCGCTACGCCATTTTGGTCCGAAGAACCAGGCATAGTATATTGGGCAACTATCCCATGCTCTTGAAGAAACTTTGCAAATGGACCAGGTGCTTGTCCATCTTCAATGTATCTACCATAGAATTATCCACCTCTATCTGATCTCACGATCTTAATTTGTTTATTGCATTGTTTCTCTACTTCCGCCTTAAATACCTTAAAGGCATCTAATGCTTCATACTTATTATGAATCAAATAGAGATACATGTAACGTGAGTAATCATCTATGAAAGAGATAAAGTATTTCCGACCACATGAGTTCATATCTGGACTACAAATATCCGTATGTATGATTTCTAATATTGCTGTACTCCTCTTGGCACATTTCTTTGTCTTGTTAGTCTGCTTTCCCTTTATGCAGTCCACACAAGTATCACAATCAGTAAAATCTAAAGTACCGAGTACTCCATCATTTACTAATCGCTTAATTCTTTCTATGGAGATATGTCCCAATCTCCGATGCCACAATATAGAGGAATGTTCTTTCACAACACATCGTTTCATACCAGCTTTATCATGAACATGCATCGCATCATAATAGGCATTGTCTTGTAAATTAATTCGAAAAAGACCATCAGACAAAGTATCACTCCCGACAATTTCAGATTTAAATAATAAACAGAAGTTTGAGTCTGAAAAGTTAAAAGAGTGTCCAAAAGGTACAAGTCTTGAAACTGAAATTAAGTTTCTAGAAAAACTAGGAACATAAAAAGTCTTTTCCAAATTTAAAACAAAACCACTATTGAGAATTAGTCTATATGTCCCAATAGCTTCCACATGCGAACGCATCTTGTTTCCTGAATAGATGCTTTATTCACTTCCCACTGGCTTCCTGTGGTTTTGAAAACCCTGCAAGGAATTCGAAATATGGATTGTAGATCTAGAATCAATCCACCAAGTGTTGTGACTTACATCAGTCATATTAGATTCATAACAAACACAAGAGATTGGATTACCTTTCTTCTCGAGCCAGGCCTTAATTTGACACAATCCTTCCTTATATGCCCCTTCTGTTTACAAAAGAAGCATTTGGATTCTTTCTTAATGTCAGCTTGAGGAGGTATTTTACCTTTTCCCTTATGCTTGCCATAGCCCTTATTCATTCCATGTGTTGCCAAATGAGCACTTTCTCCCAATTCCATAACCAGTCTTTCTTGCTCTTGAACACACATGGTCATGAGTTCATTAATAGACCATTTATTCTTATGTGTGTTATAAGAGATCTTGAAAGGTGCATACTGTTGTGGGAGAGTGTTCATAATATAATACACAAGGAAGGATTCAAATATCTCAACCTCAAGGTTCTTAAGCTGAGCTGCAATGTTCCTCATTTGCATAATGTGCTCACGCACACCTCTAACACTAGTGAGCTTCAATGATGAAAACTTCATAATCAGGGTCATGGCATGTGCCTTCTCAGAACTTTCAAACTGCGCATCTATGGCCTCCAATAAAGCCTTAGCATTGCTATGCTGAGCAACCGAACCACGAATACTAGGAGATATCTTAGCTCTTATAAACATGGCACAAACGCGGTTGGACCGCTCCCATTGGTTATAAAGAGCTATCTCAGCTAGAGTGCTCGAATCAGTAGGAGCAAGTGGTTCGTATTTCCTTATAGCATAGTCAATGTCCATCCACCCCAATTGAAGAAGAACTGACTCCTTCCAAATTCTATAGTTCTCACCATTCAGTATGGGAACATCAAACTTAAATTCGAGAGAAATTCACAAGTTGCAAACCGCATATCAAATAATCATACTTATGTCACAAAATTTGAGGCAAATATAAATTAAATCATGTTTTACCAATGTAAACGTGTTACAATATGAATCACATAACATAAAAACTGCTTGTGGGCTAAGTTTTTAATTTAAATAGATTCATAATTACTTAATGAAGAAACTACCATATTATATGCATTTTCTTAATCCCTGTGGGTAAATTAAGAAAAATAATATGATATTTCATCCTAATTAATCATATTAATATAATGAAAATTCATATGGGATAAAATTCATCATATTAATATAATTAATTACAATCAATGTCCATTTCTAAATATGATCCGGAGGCTTTTAATATATAATTTAATTAATTAAAGATGCTGTGGCCACTCTTTAATTAATTAATTATATGGACCATGGGACATTTAATTTCATGCATAAAATATTCATAACAATGCATGAAATGACATAATAAATAAATACATCAAGGGCATAACAGTAAATAAATAAATTGGCCAAGGGTAAGATTGTAAAAACTGAAAAAATTTGGGGCAAAAGTGTAAAAGAAAGGCCGCGGGCGCGTGCCGAGCACGCGCGCATCCAACGCACACGCGCCCTGTCCACCGCTTAGGCGCGTGCAACCTGCAACTGCCGCGGACAGTTCCGCGCGCGTGGAGGCGCGTGGCGCGTGGGTTCCACGCGCCTGCAATTGCAGCGTGCGCATGGACCCCACACGCCTTCTTCCCCGCGCGAACAGAAGGTTTTCCGTCGGTTTTTCGCCATTTTCAGCCGCGATTTCAGCCCCGTTTTTTCTCCGGCAGCCCATCTCATACCGAAATAAATGATGGGTTTTGAAGAGCATGCCGGCACGATCACATGGGTCCAAGTTTTGGCGAAAATGAGCAAAAATTGGCCTCAAAATCAGACGAAAATTTCCCAAAACACAATTCCTTCAACCACCGCGACTTCCGCCGTCCAATTAGCCTTCGGCGAACACCGATATGCCGAAATAACTCATGGCTAATGTTCCTTATGGCGGTGCGACCGTGCGGGTCCGAAATCATGGGGTGGGTCGCCGGAATTTGCCCGGAATTTGGGAGTTTCTCTCTTGGCCTCAAAATGCCGAGTTACTGTTCATCTCTAAAATGCCTGAAAAATACACCAAAAAATTCGAAAAAACAAGGCAGAGGCAATAAACACGCTCTGATACCAAATGTAAGACAAAATAATTCATATGCGGAAGCCAGGATCAATTGAAGACAAACCTCCAGCCATTGTTCTTGTTCGCATTCGTCAGAAAAACCTGAAATCAAAGAAAATAGGGGACACTCTACTACCCCAATTCACTCTCATCGATGGTGTATTCGAATGAGAGAGTTTGAGTTAGACTTGTCATCACCCGTCGAAATGAACGTACGTTCCTTTTTATATACATCGTCTCCCATCAAGAAAGGTAACCAATGGGCGGTTGTCACGAAAGGGTACGAAGCGTGGAGTCGAATAGTCACAACTTTTAGGAGAAAATATGGGTCTAAAATGTGGGATCACAAAAATAAATAACAATTCGAGCATTTATCTATTGATGGCAATTATATTTGACCCAATATCTCTACCCCAGTTGGTATAATGTCTCTAGTATCTTGTATATGTATTTCACGGCTTATCTAGCCCGTTTGATAGGTCAAACTCTTTTTCTTCAGAAGCATGCTCGCCTATGTATTACATAAAATTCTTAAATGTAACATTCACTTTATTCGAGTTATTATTGGATGATGAGAGTCACTATTTGACCTAACATTTTTTTTAATCATAGTTACATCTGCTAAAGCTCGTTAAGTGGGACGACCATGTATACAATTGGGGCATATTCCTGGTCAAATTGCGTGGACCTTATACTGTCAATGAATTTGGTTCATCTCATTGGTTTAATTTTTTAGGCTTTTGATCCTTTTTAACCTCTTATTGCGGTTTTCTTTTGGGCGTTTTGTGTTTAAATTTTTGTGGCATTTGATATAATAGCTTCTTTTATTCTATATATACCTTTATTTCATGCGTATAGTAGTATCCTACAAAAGTAGTAAGCTTTGAATTGGCACAGTAGAGATGCTAACACTTGTTAGAAAAATACAATTGAATTCTAAAACTTTCAAAAAGTGCAATTAAATCCTAAAATTTCTTACGAAATGCAATCAAGTCATAAAACTTATCAAATTGGTCCAATTAAGTTCTTTATTTGATTCTATATTTTGAAAATTTAAAAACTCAATTAACTTTCGTAACAAGTTTGAGGATTAAATTGCACTTTTTGAAAATTTTAGCACTAATGCATTTTTGTAGTAAGTTTTAGAATTTGATTACATTTTTTGAAAGGTTTAGGATCTGATTGCACTTCATAAGAAGTTTTAGGACTTTTAGTGAACTTATTAAGAAACAAAATAGGTTCTAAACTCTTGTCCCCATGAACACCATTTTGTTTCTTTTGGAAGTTATGGCTGGCCAATCAAAGAACACCTTGAGCCTGTAAAAAAGCATCTCAAGCAACTTTCCAAGAGCATCAAGATCTTGAATAATGTAAGAGAACCTCCGTCCTCGCAAGCACCTTGAGGTCAAAATTGGCCAAAATGATTATATTGGCAATGGTTAAAATGTTTACGATTAAATTGGCCAAATCGAATAATGTAGGACTGAATTGGTTGTCATATAATTAATTTAGAACATTTTGGATAATTTTCATCCAAACAAAATAATGAAATTTAACATCTTCACAATAGATGACAACTATTTCACATTGAAAGGACAGGAATAATGAAGCTTATCCTATTTGTCAAACTAAGGGCATGTTTGTGTATGCTTTAACAAATGAAAAATAACTGAATTTGAAATATTATTAGAATTTCAGAAAATTACAAAAAATATATATGAATTAATCCGTCAAAATGTGCGTATCGTGAATTTTTTGAGTTATAGGGTGAGAAGAATTCAATACATGTCCTGTACAAGATGTGGATTAAGGAAAAAGTAAAAAGTAAATAGTAGAATTCTATTTAGACATGCCCAGAACTTTCACAATAATCCCCAAAGAGTGAAATGAAATAGATAACCACAAACATAACCGTACTTGTTATTGTTGTCAAACTTCTATATGCTCGCTAAGTTTACGAATAGTCCTATGTTAATTACCGTACGCATGCTCTTACAATCGCGAAGAGACACAGCCACTCTCCCTACGACAAGGAGGACTTGAGTACTTGCAAGCAGAGTGATCTTGCTTTTTGCCCTTTTCGAATTTTCAATAATTCTCGAGACACGGTTTCCGGGTGTTAGCCGTGCGTTACACGATGGAAATGTAAGTTTAGCAATTCCGACGTATGACGGTTGACGACGTTAGCTTCCTTGAATATATGACACGGCAGAAGTGTCTTGGCAAGTTCTTATGAATAAAAAGAAATAAACAACACCATTAGATCCCTTGAGAGTCAAACCAAAGATTAAAGATATGAGGACCCCTCCCGATCCTTTTGTGTCCACCCATGGAGACGTGATTTAACTCTTTACCCTACCATACCTCTGGCTTTCACACCAAAATTTAAAATTCCTACTTTACATAAGCCAAAATGATAAACGGTTGTGAAGTGGAGTCAAAGGGGTTGCTCCATGCTTTTATAGAGGGAGGGAGGAGGGAGAGGGGGCCACTTTTATAAAGACGTTCTCCATCCATGACTAATGCGGTATGATAAGTCAAAATATCGATGCGGTACGATAAGCCAAAACGATAAGTCTTGAAACGAACGAGTGAGTTTCACTCGTTCGGTATGTACCATCCTAGGAGAGGGGGCCACTTTTATAAAGACGTTCTCCATCCATGACTGATGCGGAATGATAAGTCAAAATATTGATGCGGTACGATTAGCCAAAACGATAAGTCTTCAAACTGAACGAGTGCACTCGTTCGGTATGTACCATCCTAGGAGAGGCCCAGTGCAACTGAACGAGTGCACTCGTTCAGTTTGAAGACTTATCGTTTTGGCTAATCGTACCGCATCAATATTTTGACTTATCATTCCGCATCAGTCATGGATGGAGAACGTCTTTATAAAAGTGGCCCCCTCTCCCTCCTCCCTCCCTCTATAAAAGCATGGAGCAACCCCTTTGACTCCACTTCACAATCCCCATACACAAAACAAAACCACCAGATCCAAACACTTTCAAGCGAGGTGGAAAAGCTCCTGCCGGAGAAGCAGTCTTCCAATTCTTGGTCTCTACACGAGCTCCGCTTCTGCAGAACATGGCTGATCATACTATGACACCTCAAAGGTATGGGATTAGTTCACTTGAATATACTCTTAAAAACTCTGCCAAGAGCGCTTCTCACTTAGCTGGTTTTTTTCTTTCTTCTTTCTTGAATCTATTTCTCTTTCATGATTTGTCGTAGAAACGATGAGCAACCACCACATCAACAACAACAAGAAAGTTTTGGCTCAAGGCTTCACATTATATTTACCTCATTCAAACTGCTTGTTATTACACATTTTAATTCGCAGCCTACTAAGACGTTGAGCCATCCAATTCTACAATTTTACATTATTTGTGAAGTTATTTATCTAATGGCACTAATCCAAGTGACCGGGCCTATGAGTCCAAATCCAATATACAAGTACTTGTACATCATTTTCGGGACTCTCGGCGCTGAGTTGCTTCTTTGGACGAGCTTGTCTCTAGCCATTTGGCTTGTCATCAATATATGCTTGCTAGTATTGGCTTTGGCATCGTTCGGTGTGTTCGCCCCAATTCTCAACTGGCTTCAAGAGATTGTTCAATCGTTCAATGATGAGCCGTTTGTCGAAGTGTAGGTTGATTTTTAAAGCTCCTACAATCATATTATGTTCGTGTTTCAATCTTTTTACATGTCATTTGTAATAGATTTACGGAAGAGATAATGTCATCATATACATGTTTACTTTCGGGGACATATCCATCATCGTGTTGTGTGGACCATATAATGGCGATATAATATGATTCATTCGGCGGAATTAATTTTTTGGCTTTTGATCCTTTCTTTTTCTTTTTATTATAGTTTCACTGGGGTCTTGTGCTTTATTTTTATGAATTTTTGGTTTAATAGCTTTTTAAATATATATTTATTTTACGCATGAATAATAATATCCGACAAAAGAAACAATCAAAGTACCATCTTTTGAAGGTTGCCCTCACCAGCCTCTAAGGAGGCTTGCCCTCTCTTGGCCCTCATAGTCCTTTGTGAGGATCATCCTTGTCCACGTCAATGATTTCCAATTAAAAATTGACCAAATTGATTCAATTGTCAAAATGTAAAAAAATTTAAAACTTAATTGACAAATACAAATGTTGGGAACTGAAAAATGTAATAAATTTAAGATTTTTGGATAATTTACCCTTAAAAAATGTCAATATGTGTCCAGCGCAAAATTTTAATTGAGCAAAAGTTAGAAATTTATCTAGACACGCCTTAAATCCCTAATAAGAAATGCTCAAGGGAGCGAGCTTATGCCGCGCATCGTGATTATTGTTTTTTTATTTTTTATTTTGGTAAAGTACATCGTGATTATTGTTTATATGCTCTAGAATCAAAAAGAAAAATAGGCTCCCTAATAAGAAATGATCGAGACAGTGGTAATCCTGCCCTTGGCCCTTTGTAACCAAAAGAAAAAAGAAAAAGAAAGAAACACACGCAAGCGTAGTCTCCCTTATCCTGGCACAACAGACATCCTTTTACCCGCTCCAAGTCATTTTTTAATAAGCAAGTATCGAGTGAGTACAAAACACCTATGCCAAATCGAATTCAGACCATTAGATCCTGATGGTTTTGAGTACCTGAGTCAATGAACCAACGAGCACTTGGACGAAGAGTATATGCGTATGGAGGAGCTCCTGGGCAGAGAGCAGAACAGGGGCTTGCTTGACGGGCTTGAGAGAGCTTCGCAGGGGGTGGATAAGGCCTGGAGAGAGCTCGCAGAGATCGAGAGGCGAGAAGCCGAAGCTCTGGCAGATGAGGAATTACGTCGAACAGCTCAAGATCAGAGCTTCTGAGGTGCTTTTATCGTCTGTTGGCTGTTGAATTTTTCATTTTAAAGAAATTCTGCATGAACGTAGGGAGATTTGGGAAAAACTTCGTATAAGCGATTCATTGGCTCGCGAGTGGCAATGAATAGTTACGGCGGTATTTCTTAAGAGAGAGACAGAGATAGTTTATCTTTTAAGAGGTAGATGAATTGAGCTAGTTTCCAAGCTCCTCCTGGTCAATTTGAGCTCACTCAATGTGAATTCGACTCGAGTTTTATCGAGTTCGAGTCGTCATGTATTGTATTTTGACAAATCCGATCGTTGCATGATATGCTTTAGTAAAAACATTAGAATCACTGCAATTTTTGGTTTACTGCGTCTTTTATGCTCCAGTTGGAAATTCGAGTTCAAGCTCGAGTTGTGCTCTGTAATATTCTTCCTTACTAGTCGAAATGAGCTCGAGTGTATCAAAGTAGGATGCCCTGCGACTCAAGCTCAACTGATCAAGCTCGACAGAACTTGAGTTGATTGAGTCTTCATTTTCGAATCAGATCAGCACAGAGTCGAGTCGTGCCTTGATCATGTTTTCGGTCGACCGAACACGGCTTGATTGCTCATGACATTACTCCGGTCTTCACTTCTTGTTGATCTCGCTGAAGATTGCAGAATCCCAGATCGAGCTATCGGAAGTAAGGGCCTCCGGTTTTCAGGGATTGACTTCATGAGCTGCGTGCTATTTGGAATCACCTTCCGCTGCGCAGTCAAAAGAGACGTGGACAACGTTCAGCTCAAGACAGGAACATCCGTGGCTTTCAGATTCATTAGAGTTTCATGCTCCGAGGTCATGGACTGAATTTGGATGGTTTCCTGTCGCATGCCTTTCCTTGCTGGGTGTACATAGCCGAGGATCTGCTTATATTTGTTTTTGCAGCGGTCGGTCTAGATTTCTACTTCAAGACAGGAACTACGAGTCTGACTCGGACGACGTCTCACTCATCCCTTCTGAATTAGATGTACTAATGTTCTGGCAATGCTTTTCTAAACTTATTACGTCTCCCTGCGCTTCATTTAGAACTTACCACATGAGACAGTGCCTATTATGAGACGTGTGAAATTTTTACCAATACTTTGATCATTTACCAGAACAATTCATTGCTAATGGCATATGAGGCCAATTCTCACTTTAGAGTACTAATGAAGAGGGCGCGCACATAAAGCCTATTCTTTACAATTGTACTTGAATTATAATTGTATGCCATTGTAATCGTGTATGCCATTGTAATCGTGTTGCGACCTTTATATTTGATAATTGTAGATACTCATTTTTCACAACACGTCAGTTTTCAAACGCACTCAATGAAAAATCAATGCACACTTCGATCATGCATAGTTTTTATTGCTTGAAGGGTGGAAATTGCTCAACTAAATCGAGGAGCTCTCGACCAAATTATTCTAATAATCACGGTCGAAGTCAAGCGAGGGTGCAAAAGTCAGGTCGAGGCTTGCATAAATTTGGCAAAAACGAGAGGACAAAATTCAATCACGAGGGCGATTCGAAACGGGAAGAAGATGGCTTTGGGCGATGCACATGTCAAAGCTTCGAGGAATCCAAGCCACGCACACAAGCCCACGAGAGAAGTCATGAGAACAGCCTTTGCAAGCAAACGTGGAAGTTAAGGAATATTTCATTACAAGTGAGGTTCCAACGTATAGAATGATTCAGATGACCACATTAGGCACGGCCCATTATCTTTGCTGGGCTTATTATAGTCTCGTCTCCTTTAGCAAGAAGTCAAGAAGCAACCAAGTTACAATTAGCTCTCGAGGATTGTTCCAAACTTAACCCAGTTGAGCGATTGGTTCGCGCTCATGCCTCGCCCGATCCTCTTGCTGGCCACAACGAGGGCGGCGATGCCCTCATCGACCAAATCGATGGTAAGTGGCCCGTCGCCTAGATCTGGGCCAGGCGAGGCCACAATGCCCTAGTTAGGCAAGGGTGTTGTGACCCTTGCCTAGATTCAACGAGGACCATGATGTCATCTCCTATGGTCAACAACTCTTAGTCCAAAGCAAATGTAACAAAAAGAAAAATACCCAATAAAAAAATAAAAAAATTCATTAAAATGTTATTAAAAAATATCTACATTAGTTCCGAACATACCACATAGAACCGTTGGTGTCTGCATCAACAATTTTTGAATCAATATTGTCCAGATGGACTCAATTAATAAAATATAAAAATGTTTAGAATTGAATTGACACAAGCACAATAAATCGAATGCCTTCCTCACTGCAGTCTTTCTAATTAATCGCATGCCTACAACGGTCTTAAGTGGATTGTCTCCTTATGAGAAATTGTTTGGCCAGAAACCTGATTATTTACAATTGCATGTTTTTGGATGTGCATGCTACCCTTGGTTGTACCCTTATACTTGCAATAAACTTGATGACAGAACAATGCAATGTATCTTCCTTGCTATTCTCCTCATCACTGTGGCTATTGTTGTCTTCATCATAGCACTGGCCGAATATATGTCTCTCGCCATGTGATCTTCTAGGAGAACTTCTTCCAATTTGCTAATTCACAATATGGTCAATTGTCATCACCGTCGCCTAGTTCTCCTGTTTGCATTGGTTATTCCTCTACTAAGGCCCCACAGTTTCAAGGGGTGTCCACCATCACATCAACTCCATGAAGTCCATCTACTATCATGGATGACTCCTCGTCACATATTTAGGAATCTTCTAGATCCTCTTCTCCAGAAGCTCCACCATTACAATCTTTTCAACCTCAACCGCCAACTTCTACCCATCCAATGGTCACTCATCTCAAAAATAACATTCGTAAACCAAAGGTTTTTCTTTCCACTAAACACCCACTTTGTTCTTGTTTTCGCTCAAGCTTGACACCAAGTGAACCCACTTGTTTTTCCGTTGCAAACAAAGACCCCAACTGGCAACAAGCTATGGCTAGTGAATTTAATGCTCTCATTCAAAATGGCACTTGGGAATTGGTCTCTCATCACCCTTCTATGAATGTTGTCAATTGCAAGTGGATTTATCACCTAAAAACCAAGTCTGATGGCTCCATTGATAATTACAAGGCACAACTTGTTGTGAAGGGCTTTACTCAACAGGCTAGCTTGGACTATGATGAAACTTTTAGTCCGGTTATCAAACCGACAACGATTCGAGTTGTTCTCTCTTTAGCTATCACATATAACTGGTCTCTACGTCAATTGGACTTTAAGAATGCCTTTCTCCATGGCACCATTAAAGAAGAAGTCTACCTGAAGCAACCCCAAGGATTTGTTGATCCGCATTATCCTGGCCATGTATGTCATCTTTGGAAGGCTCTATATGGGCTAAAACAAGCCCCAAGAGCATGGTTTTCTCAGCTAAGTTCATATTTGTTATCTATTCGGTTTGTGGCCTCCACTACTGATTCTTCATTATTCAACCAACATTGCTCTAACCACATTCTACTTCTTCTCATCTATGTGGACGATATTATTACTATTGGGAGTTCTACCTCCTCCATCACTAAATTAATTACTCGCCTTGGCACTAAGTTTGCAATCACTGATTTGGGAAATTTATCATACTTTCTTGGCATCGAAGCCCATAGATCCTCTATTGGGCCGTCCCTCACTTAATCCAAGTATGCCACCACTCTTCTAACTTGTACGGGCATGGCTGATGCAAAAAACCTTGCTCATCACCTATGGCTCCCTCGGCTTCTAAGTTGTCCAAACAAAGTGGTGAACTGCTGACTAATGTCTCCACTTATCAAAGTACAGTTGGGGCACTATAATACCTCACTCTTACTAGGCCAGATCTATCCTTTGCCAAATCAATAAAGTGTGCCAATTCATGCATTGTCCAACTGAAGATCATTGGTCAGTCGTCAAACGGATTTTGCACTTTCTCAAGGCTACTATTCATTATGGCATTACCTTGCGACCTATTCGCCAATTGACCTCAACTGCATTTACAGATGTTGACTAGGCTGGCTGCCCTGATGACCGAAAATCTACTAGTGAATATTGCATTTATTTTGGTCCCAAATTGGTTTCTTGGAGTTCTAAAAAGCAACCAACCGTTGCTAGATCCAGCACTAAATCACAATACAAAGGGGTCGCTAACGTATCCTCTAAATTATTATTGCTCTTACAACTCCTTCGAGATCTTCGATACACTTTACATTGGCCACCACTTGTTCTTTGTGATCATGTAGGGGCAATCTATTTGGCTATCAATCCCATCTTTCATGCCCGAACCAAGCACATAGAAATTGACTATCATTTTGATCGTGATTTAATTAAAAAGAAGCAGTTGGAAGTTCGCTTCATTCTTACAAACGATTGATATCATGACAATGTCTCTATTTGTCTCTCGGTTTCTTATTTTACGCGACAAGCTCACAGTGACTCCGCCACCATTTCGCTTGATGGGGTGTGATAAAGCAAATCTCCCATGATACAGCAATCTTCTACAATTTGTGCCAATCCCATTTATTGAGCCGATCTTCCATGATTTGTGTCAATTTCGTCGGTAGAGCAAATCTTTCACAATCTGTACTGATACTGTAGATTATTATCATTGATACTATAGATTGTTATCTTTGTAAAAAAAATTAATTGTATTTTCCCGCTCATGTACATATTATAAATATAATACAAATCTCCACACCGAGTGTGTGTGCTATCAAACTCAAATTCATACTCTTTTAGACCCAATATCTCTATCCTAGTTACTATAATATCTCTAGTATCTTGTATATGTATTCACGGTTTATTTAGCCCGTTTGATAGGTCAAACTCTTTTTCTTCAGAAGCATGCTGGCCTATTTGCTGTATAAAATTATTAAACGTAACATTCATCTAATTCGAGTCATTATTTGATGTAAGAGCGACTATTTGACTTGGTTTATTTTTTTTTCTAATCATAGTTACGTCTTCTAAAGCTCGTCCCACTTCAGAAGCATGCTGGCCTATGCGCTGTATAAAATTATTAAATGTAACATTCATCTTATTCGAGTCATTATTTGATGTAAGAGTCACTATTTGACTTGACATTTTTTTTTCTAATCATAGTTACGTCTTCTAAAGCTCGTCAAGTGGGATGACCACGTATACGATCAGGACATATTCATGGTCAAATTGCGTGGATCTTATAGTAATTTGTTCATTCCATTGGTTTAATTTTTTTCAGCTTTTGATTCTTTTTAACCTCTCTCTCTCTCTCTCTCTCTCTCTCTCTTCTTTTGCTTTTTTGTGTATATAATAGCTTTTTTCACTCTATGTATACCTTTATTTCGTGTGTATAGTAGTATCCTGCAAAAGTAGTAGGCTTTGAATTGGCACAATAGAGGTGCTAACACTTATTAGGAAAATGTTATCGAGTTTTAAAACTTTTAAAAAATGCAGTTAAGTCTTAAAACTTTTCACAAAATACATTCAAGTCCTAAAACTTTCAAGAATTACAATCAAGTCATAAACATTGTCAAATCAGTCCAGTCAAGTTCTTCCTTTAGTTGTACTTTTTAAAAATTTTAGAATTCAATTAATTTTCGTGATAAGTTTTAGGATTAAATTATACTTTTTGAAAGTCTAGGACTTGAATGCATTTTCGTAATAGGTTTTAGGATTTGATTACATTTTTTGAAAGGTTTAAGATCCAATTGCACTTCGTGAGAAGTTGTAGGACTTTTAGTACACATATTCAAAAACAAAATAGGTTCTCAACTCTTGCCCCTATGAACACCATTTTGCTTTTCTTGGAAGTTATGGCTGGCAAATCAAAAAACACCTCAAAGCCTGTAAAATATCATATCAAGCAACTTTCCAAGAACGTCAAAGACCTTGAATAATGTAAGAGAACTTTCCTCCTTGCACCTTGAAGCCAAAATTGGCCAAAATTGGCCAAAATTGGCCAAAATGATTATATTGGCAATGGCCATAAGGTTTACAATTAAATTGGCGAAATCGAACAATGTAAGATTGAATTGGCCAACATATAAAAAATTTAGAACTTTTGGACAATTTTCCTCCTATCAAATCTAGCATTACAACAATGAAGTTTAACATCTTCACAATAGATGACAATAGGGCTGAGCACGGTTCCCGGGTTACCCGGGAACCGGAACCGAACCGGAGGAGGGTCCGGTTCGGTTCCCGGTTCCAAGGGGGACCGGTTCCGGTTCCGGTTCCTTTTTTCTAGGAACCGGAACCGGAACCGGAACCGGAACCTGTTTCGGAACCGGAACCGGAACCGGTTACTTAGGGCAGAAAAAGCTCGACCTTGGATGTTCTAGTGACTTGTATGTGATGTTCTAGTTGAAGTTTGGCTTTGGCCTCTAAATGAAAGTTGTAAAGAACTTCTTGAAGTATAACATACTCAAATTTGGGACAAAACAAACAAGTATAAGTGGGTGAAATCGTTATTCTTTGGAAAGACTGGATCTGGAGATTTTGGGACCGACCCTTGATGAATGCATGGACTGTAAGGCAACCTTTTTGTCGAAATTTCACTTCGGTTTCTTAACAAAAGTTGTAAAGGACATCCTGAGGTACCACATATAAAAAATTTAGAGAAAAAAAACAAGAATAGGTAGGTGAAATCGTGGTCCTTTGGAGATGGTTAGATCTGGAATTACGGTACTACGAACAGGGATTTTAACCGTCCATATTTAATTATCTAGGACGAATTTGACTTCGATGTTTTCATGAAGTATCTACCTTATGGTCTTGGCTATCACATAGTCGAATTTCATAATTTTTGAAGGTCATTTGGGTATTTAATCGCAAATTTTTCTAAAACTGTGCAATCTGATCTGTTCGGATCTTGTAAGTTGCAATGCGTGGACTATATCATTTTGTATGAGGTTCTTTTGGAAATGTGTTCTGCATGAAGTATCTCTCTTCATGTCTTCCCTACAACATATTTAAATTTCGTAATTTTTGTAGTTCATTTGCCTATTTAACCAAAAAAATTTCAAAAACTGTGCATGTAGAGAATAGGAAAAGTAAATTGATTTTATCTTTTAATCCAAAACGAATTGGACTACGATTTCTTCATGAAACTTGTACCTCTAGGTCTTAAATACAACGTGTCCAAATTTCAGAATTTTCTGAGTTCATTTAAGGGTTTAATCGAAATTGTTTTCAAAACTTGTACCTCTAGATATTCTTGTTCTAGTGGTGTTTTATTTCTACTTTTTAGTTTGCTATTTGTTTTGAAATTTCTAATTATATTCTATTATTGTTGTGCAGTGCGAAGTTAATGTATCAAGATAACATGTCAATGAGAAGTTACCGTGTAGTATACACGTACATTATAGTTTTTTTTTGGTAACGTGCGCATACGTTATATTTTTTTTGGTAACGTGCGCATATGTTATAGTTTTTTTTTTTTTGGTAACGTGCGCGTACGTTATAGTTTTTTTGGGTAACGTGCGCATATGTTATAGTTCAAATCTAAAAATAACAAAAAAAAAAAAAAAAAACTGTTGGAACCTGGGAACCGACCCCGGAACCTCGTGACGGGGTAGGTTCCCAGTTCTCGGTTCCCACGGGTAGGTTCCAGGTTCCTCATTTTGAGGAACCCGTACCCAAGGGTAGGTTCCAGGTTCCAGACGGAACCGAACCGGAACCTGGAACCGCTCACCCCTAGATGACAACTATTTCACAATGAAAGGACAAGAATAATGAAGCTTATCCTCTTTGTCAAACTAAGGGCATGCTTGTGTAAGCTTAACAAATGAAAAATACTTGCATTCAAAATATTATTTGAATTTCAGAAAATTACGAAAACATATATGAATTAATTCGTCAAAATTTGTGTATCATGAGTTTTTAAAGTTACGGAATAAGGAAAATTCAATAACATGTCCGGCACAAAATGTGGATTAAGGAAAAAGTAAAAAGTAGGATTCTGTTTAGACATGTCCCGAACATTAACAATAGTGTCAAGAGAATGAAATGAAATAGATAATCACAAGCATAACTGTACCTTTTTTTTTTTTTTTTTATTGTCGAACTTATGTACTCTTGCTAAGTTTACGTGTAGTCCGATGCTAACTTAGGTATGCTCTTAGCTATTCTCCCCACAACAAGGAGTACTTGCAAAGTGGAGTGATCCTGTTATTGGCCCTCTCCGAATTTGCAATATTCTTGGGACACGGTTTCCGGGTGCTAAGTTCGGCAATTCCGATGTACGACGGTTGACATTAGCTTCCTTGAGTACATGACATGCAAGAAACGTCCTGGCAAGTTCTTAGGATAAAAAAAAAAAAAAAAAAAAAAGAAATAAACAACGCCGTTAGACCCCTCGAGAGTCAAGTCAGCGGTTGAGGACATGAGGACCCATCCCGATCCTTGTGGGTCCACCCAGCACCGATGGCGTGAAGGTCAAAGGGAAATCACGTCTCCCTACCTTATATAAAAAGAAAGGAGTGAGCGGGGGCAGCCAAAATGAACCGCACCTAAGACTGCGACATAAAATGCAGCCTTACGTGGCGGGGAGGCCGCTTCATATGAATTGCTATATCTAATTTGACACATTATTGATGTAAATAATTTTACACGAAAGTGATATCTGATATGGATTGCTATATCAGTCATTTATGACAATAATTAATAAAAATAACCATATCGAAATGCATCAAAAAATATTCATGAGGGAATTGACATTTGTGCATTTATAAATAGGACTGAATTGGTAATATATTTTTTCGGCATAAGGAGAAGGGTAACTATGAAAAGGAAATAAAAAATCAAAAATCAAAAATCAAAAAGCACACGATAATCTCAAGGAAATATATTTTTTCGGCATAAGAAGAAGGGTAAATATGAAAAAAAAAAAAAGGATCAAAAAGCCGGCGATAATCTCGAGGCTTTGCTCACCTTTGATCTACCAAACCTCCCTCCTCTCCCTCCCCTGTCAAAATCATATAAAACCCTAACCCCTTTTCTCGATACATCTATTACGCTCTTCATACGCACACCACCTAAGGCTGATGTGGCAGTTTAATTGGGCTTCAGCCCCCGCCCAGTCACTCCGTTCGGGGAAAACTGTTTTTTTTATTTTGGCTTATCTATTAAAGCCCGCTTTACCTGTGAATGGGGAAAAACTACCAGATCAGAACACGTTCAAGCGAGGTGGAGAAGCTCCTGCCGGAGAAGCAGTCTTCCAATCCTTGGTCTCGACACGAGCTCCGATCCTGTAAAACATGTCTGATCATACTGTGACACCTCAAAGGTACGAGATTCATTCATATGAATATACTCTTAAAAACTATACTAAGAGCGCTTCTTCCTTAGCTGGATTTTTTTTTCTTCTTTCTTTGAAATCTATTTTTCTTCATGCTCTGTCTTAGGGATGACGAGCAACCATCACATCAACAACGAACTTTCGGCTCAACCAAGAGGTTTCACATTATATTTACCTCATTCAAATTGCTCGTTATCACGCATTTCAATTCACAGCCTACCAAGACCTTGAGCCATCCAGTTTTGCAATTTTACATCATATGTGAAGTTATCTATCTCATAGCACTAATCCAAGTGACCAAGTCTGTGAGTCCATATCTAATATACAAGTACTTGTACATTATTTTCGGAACTCTCGGTGCTGAGTTGCTTCTTTGGACAAGCTCGTCTCTAACCATGTGGCTTGTCGTCAATATATGCTTGCTAGTATTTGCTTTGGCATCGTCCGGTTTGTTCGCGTCAATTCTCAACCAGCTTCAAGATATTGTTCAATCATTCAATGATGAGCCATTTGTAGAAGTTCAGTTTGATTTTTAAAGCTCCCACAATCATATTATGTTCGTGTTTCAATCTTATTACATGTCATTTGTAATAAATTCTTCTGATTTAGTGAAGAAAGAATGTTATCATATACATGTTTTGTATTTGGTGAACCTTATCTTATTGCTATGTAATGCATGTGATTGTTTTAAGTTCCTAACAGCAATAATAATATAGTTGGAGCTTTTGTCTACTGATAATAATTAATATTTGTCCCAATATTTTTACCCTAGTTAGTATAATGTTTGTAAAATCGTGTGTCGAAATTACGTGACTTTTCGAGCCCATATGATAAGTCAAACTGGTTTTCTTCAGAAGCAACCGTGTCCGCATAGTTACTGTACAACATTCACAACGGTAAGAATGATCTTATTCGAGGTGTTATTTGATGATATAGTCAATATTTGCCTTAATATTTTTCCTCAAGATAGTAAATTATTTGCATATTTTACGTCTTTTGAAGTTCATTGGTGGGGACGATCACGTTTACTTTCCGGACACATATCCACTGTCATGTTGCGTGGACCTTATATTGGCAAAATAATATGATTCATTCAGTGGAATCAATTTTTTGGCTTTTGATCTTTCTTTTTCCTTTTATTATAGTTTCATTGGGGTCTCGTGCTTTATTTTTGTGAATTTTTGGTTTAATAGCTTATATATATATATATATATATATATATTTTATGCACGGATCAAGGCACCATTTTTCAAAGGTTGCTCTCGCTAGCCTTTGGTGAGGGTTGCCATGAGGATCACTCTCGTCCAGGCCAATGCTTTCCAATTAAAAATTGACCAAATTGATTCAATTGTTAAAATGTGAAAATATTTAAAACTCAATTAACAAATTAAAATGTTGAGAACTGAAGAATGTGATAGGTTTATGACTTTTTAAATAATTTACCCTTAAAAATGCCAATACGTGTCCGGCCCAAAATTTTGATTAAGCAAAGAGTAGAAGTTTATCTAGACACGCCTTAAATCCCTAATAAGAAATGCTCAAGGGAGCGAGCTTATGCCGCGCATCGTGATTATTGTTTATATGCTCTAGAATCAAAGAGAAAAATAGCCTCTCTAATAAGAAATGATCGAGACCGTGGTAATGCCCTCGGCCCTTTGTAACAAAAAGAAAAAGGAAAAAAGAAAAAGAAAGAAGAAACACACGCAAGCGTAGTCTCCGTTATCCTGGCACAACAGACATCCTTTTCCTAGTCATTTTTTTTATAAGCAAGTATTGAGTGAGTACAATATACCTATGCCGAATCGAATTCAGACCATTAGATCTTGATGGTTTTGAGTACCTTAGTCAACGAACCAACGAGCACTTGGACGAAGAGTATATGCGTATGCAGGAGCTCTTGGGCAGAGCAGAGAGCAGAACAGGGGCTTGCTTGACGGGCTAGAGAGAGCTTCGCGCAGAGGGTGGATAAGACCTGGAGAGAGCTTGCGGAGATCGAGAGGCGAGAAGTCGAAGCTCCGGCAGATAAGGAATTACATCGAATAGCTCAAGATCAGAGCTTCTAGGTGCTTTTATCGTCTGTTGGCTGTTGAATTTTTCCTTCTAAAGAAATTCTGCATGAGCGTAGGGAGTTTTGGGAAAAACTTCGTATAAGCGATTCATCGGCTTGAGAGTGGCAATGAATAGTTATGGCGGTATTTCTTAAGAGAGAGACAGAGATAGATGATCTTTTAAGAGGTAGATGAATTGAGCTGCTTCCAAGCTCCTCCTAGCTCAAATTGATCCAATCAAGTTCTTTCTTTGATTGTACTTTTAGAAAATTTTAGAACTTAATTAACTTTCGTGACAAATTTTAGGATTAAATTGTACTTTTTGAAAATTTTAATACTTGAAAGCATTTTAGCAACAAGTTTTAGGATTTGATTACACTTTTTAAAAGATTTAGGATCTAATTGCACTTCGTGAGAAGTTTTAGGATTTTTGGTGCACTTATTAAAAAACAAAATAGGTTCTAAACTCTTGTCCCTATGAACACCATTTTGCTTTTCTTGGAAGTTATGGCTGGCCAATCAAAGAACACCTTGAAGCCGGTAAAAAAGCATCTCAAGCAACTTTCCAAGAGCATCAAGATCTTGAATAATGTAAGAGAACCTCCGTCCTTGAAAGCACCTTGAGGCCAAAATTGGCCGAAATGATTATATTGACAATGGTCAAAAGATTTATGATTAAATTGGCCAAATCGAATAATGTAGGATTGAATTGGCTGTCATATGATAAATTTAGAACCTTTTGGATAATTTTTCTCCAAACAAATCTAGCATTACAACAATGAAATTTAACATCTTCACAATAGATGGGGACAGGAATAATAAAGCTTATCCTATTTGTCAAACTAAGGGCATGTTTGTGTATGCTTTAACAAATGAAAAATAACTGAATTTGAAATATTATTTGAATTTCAGAAAATTACAATAATTATATATGAATTAATTCGTCAAAATGTGCGTATCATGAATTTTTTGAGTTATGGGGTGAGAAAAATTCGATACATGTCCCGCACAAGATGTGGGTTAAGGAAAAAGTAAAAAGTAAATAGTAGAATTCTATCTAGACATGCCCCTGAACATTCACAATAATCCTGAGAGAGTGAAATAAAATAGATAACCACGAGCATAACCGTATTTGTTATTGTTGTCAAATTTCTGTATGCTCGCTAAGTTTGCGAATAGTCCTATGTTAATTACTGTACGCAGTTTCTTACAATCGCGAAGAGAGACAGCCACTCTCCCTACGACAAGGAGGGCTTGAGTACTTTCCAGCAGAGTGATCTTGTCTTTTGCCCTTTTCGAATTTTCACTAATTCTCGGGACATGGTTTCCAGGTGTTAGCCGTGCGTTACACGATGGAAATGTAAGTTTGGCAATTTCGACGTGTGACGGTTGACGACGTTAGGTTCCTCGAATATATGACACGGCAGAAGTGTCTTGGCAAGTTCTTAAAAGAAAAAAGAAATAAACAACACCGTTAGATCCCTTGAGAGTCAAATCAAAGATTGAAGACATTACGACCCATCCCGATCCTTTTGTGTCCACCCATGGAGACGTAATTTAACTCTTGACCCTACCGTCCCATCTGACTTTCACACCAAAATTTAAAATTCCTACTTTACATAAGCCAAAATCGAAAGCAGTTTCCCTGAATGGACAAGCGAATAAGATAAACCAAAATGAAAAGCAGTTTTTTCCAAATGGTTTACTGTAAAACCTGTCCATGCTGGACACCCGAATGGACGGGTGTTACGGTAAGCCAAAATGAAAAGAAGCTTTTCCCCGACCTGGACCAATGAAATGGTTTCAATCGGGGAAAAGCTGCAAGCAATTTTTTCCAAATGGTTTACTGTAACACCTGTCCATAAAACCTGTCCATGCTGGACACCCGAATGGACAGGTGTTACAGTAAGCCAAATGAAAGCAACTTTTCCCTAATTGAAACCATTTCAATCGGGGACCGGTGTTACAGTAAGCCAAAATGAAAGACGGTCTCGGTTTTAATAAGGAAAAAGTTGCTTTTCATTTTGGCTATATTATACAAGGTCTCGATTTTAATAAGGGAAAAGTTATACCGCGTCAATTATGAATGGGGACAGTCTCTCTATAGAAGTGGCCACCTCTCTCTATAAAACTATGGAGCAAGCCCTCTGAGTCCACTTCACAACCCCCATACACAAAACAAAACCACCAGATCCAAACACTTTCAAGCGAGGTGGAAAAGCTCCTGCCGGAGAAGCAGTCTTCCAATTCTTGGTCTCTACACGAGCTCCGCTTCTGCAGAACATGGCTGATCATACTATGACACCTCAAAGGTATGTGAATCATTCACATGAATATAATCTTAAAAACTCTGCCAAGAGTGCTTCTCGCTTAGCTGGTTTTTTTCTTTCTTCTTTCTATGGAATCTATTTTTCTTTCATGATTTGTCGTAGGAACAACGAGCAACCACCACATCAACAACAATAAGAAAGTTTTGGCTCAAGGCTTCACATTATATTTACCTCATTCAAACTGCTTGTTATTACGCATTTCAATTCGCAGCCTACCGAGACGTTGGGCCATCCAATTCTACAATTTTACATTATTTGTGAAGTTATTTATCTAATAGCACTAATCCAAGTAACCGGGCCTATGAGTCCGAATCCAATATACAAGTACTTGTACATCATTTTCGGGACTCTCGGCGCTGAGTTGCTTTTTTGGATGAGCCTGTCTCTAGCCATTTGGCTCGTCATCAATATATGCTTGCTAGTATTGGCTTTGGCATCGTTTGGTGATGTTTGTCGCCCCAATTCTCAACTTTTTACTTCAAGAGATTATTCAATCATTCAATGATGAGCCATTTGTCGAAGTTGAGGTTGATTTTTGAAGTTCCTGCAATCATATTATATTTGTGTTTCAATCTTTTTACGTGTCATTTGTAATAGATTTAGGGAAGACATAATGTTATCATATACATGTTAACTTTTGAAGCGGGGACATATCCATCGTTTATTTTCGTATCCACCGTGTGTGGACCATATAATGGCGATATAATATGATTCATTCGGTGGAATTAATTTTTTGGCTTTTGATCCTTTCTTTTTCTTTTTATTATAGTTTCATTGGGGTCTTGTGCTTTATTTTTATGAATTTTTGGTTTAATAGCTTTTTTTAATATATATTTATTTTACGCATGGATAATAATATTCGACAAAAGAAACAATCAAGGTACCATATTTTTAAGGTTGCCCTCACTAGCCTCTAAGGAGGCTTGCGCCCTCTTGGCCCTCATAGTCCTTCGTGAGGATCATCCTTGTCCACGTCAATGATTTCCAATTAAAAATTGATCAAATTGATTCAATTGTCAAAATGTAAAAAAAATTAAAAATTAATTGACAAATACAAATGTTGAGAACTGAAAAATGTAATAAATTTAAGATTTTTGGATAATTTACCCTTAAAAAATGTCAATATGTGTCCAGCGCAAAATTTTAATTGAGCAAAAGGTTGAAATTTATCTAGACACGCCTTAAATCCCTAATAAGAAATGCTCAATGGAGCAAGTTTATGCCGCGCATCGTCAAAAATAGCCTCCCTAATAAGAAATGATCGAGGCCATGGTAATCCTACCCTTGGCCCTTTATAACAAAAAGAAAAAAGAAAAAAGGAAAAGAAAGAAACACACGCAAGCGAAGTCTCCGTTATCCTGGCACAACAGACATCCTTTTACCTGCTCCTAGTCATTTTTTTTATAGCAAGTATTGAGTGAGTACAGTATACCTATGCCAAATCGAATTCAGACCATTAGATCTTTGATGGTTTTGAGTACCTGAGTCGATGAACCAACGAGCACTTGGACGAAGAGTATATGCGTATGGAGGAGCTCTTGGGCGGAGAGCAGAACAGGGGCTTGCTTGACGGGCTAGAGAGAGCTTCGCAGAGGATGGATAAGGCCTGGAGAGAGCTCGCGGAGATCGAGAGGCGAGAAGTCAAAGCTTCGGCAGATGAGGAATTACATCGAACAGCTCAAGATCAGAGGTTCTAAGTTGCTTTTATCGTCTGTTGGCTGTTGAATTTTTCCTTTTAAAGAAATTCTGCATGATCGTAGGGAGATTTGGGAAAAACTTCGTATAAGCGATTCATCGGCTTGAGAGTGGCAACGAATAGTTACGGCGGTAATTCTTGAGAGAGAGAGAGAGAGAGAGAGAGATATGATCTTTTAAGAGGTAGATGAATTGAGCTGCTTCCAAGCTCCTCCTGCTCAATTTGAGCTCACTCAATGTGAATTCGACTGGAGTTTTATCGAGTTCGGGTCGTCAAGTATTGTATTTTGACAAATCCGAATGTTGCATGATATGCTTTATTGAAAACATTAGAATCACTGCAATTTTTGGTTTACTGCGTCTTTTATGATCCAGTTGGAAATTCGAGTTCAAGCTCGAGTTGTGCTCTGTAATATTCTTCTTGACTAGTCGAAACGAGCTTGAGTATATCAAAGTAGGATACCCTGCGACCCAAGCTCAACTGATCAAGCTCAACGAACTTGAGTTGATTGAGTCTTCATTTTCAAATCAGATCAGCACTGAGTCGAGTCGTGCCTTGCTCATGTTTTCAGTCGACCGAACACGGCTTGATTGCTCATGACATTACTCCGGTCTTCACTTCTTGTTGATCTCGCTGAAGATTGCAGAATCCCAGAACGAGCTATCGGAGGTAAGGGCCTCCGGTTTTCAGGGATTGACTTCATCAGCTGCGTGCTATTTGGAATCGCCTTCCGCTGCACAGTCGGAAGAGACGTGGACAACGTTCAGCTCGAGACAGGAACATCCGTGGCTTTCGGATTCATTAGAGTTTCATGCTCCGAGCTCATGGACTGAATTTGGATAGTTTACTGTCGCATGCCTTTTCTTGCGCGGTGTACATAGCCGAGGATCTGCTTACATTTGTTTTTTGCAGCGGTCGGTCTAGATTTCTACTTCAAGGCAGGAACTATGAGTCTGACTCTGATGACGTCTCACTCATCCCTTCTAAATTAGATGTACTAATGTTCTAGCAATGCTTTTCTAAACTTATTACGTCTCCTCACGCTTCATTCAGAAATTACCATATGAGACAATACCTCTTAAGAGACGTGTGAAATTTACCAACTACTTTGGTCATTTATCATAACAATTCATTGCTAATAGCATATGGGGCCAATTCTCACTTTAGAGTACTAATGAAGAGGGCATGCACATAGAGCATAGTCTTTACAATTGTACTTGAATTATAATTGTATGCTATTATGATCGTGTTGCGACATTTATGTTTGGTAATTGTAGATACTCATTTTTCACGACACGTCAGTTTTCAAAGGCATTCAATGAAAAATCGAAGCACACTTCAATCATGCATAGTTTTTACAGCTTGAAGGGTGAAAATTGCTCAACTAAATCGAGGAGCTCTCGACCAAATTATTCTAATCATCACGGTCGAAGTCAAGCGAGGGTGCAAAAGCCAGGTCGAGTCTTGCATAAATTTGGCAAAAACGAGTGGACAAAATTCAATCACGAGGGCGATTCGAAACGGGAAGAAGATGGCTTTGGGCGATGCACATGTCAAAGCTTTGGAGGAATTTCAAGCCACGAACACAAGCCCACGAGAGAAGTCATGAGAACAGCCTTTGCAAGCAAACGTGGAAGTTAAGGAATATTTTATTACAAGTGAGGTTCCAATGTAGAGAATGATTCAGATGACCACATTAGGCACGGCCCATTATCTTTGCTGGGCTTATTATAGTCTCGTCTCCTGTAGCAAGAAGTCAAGAAGCAACCAAGTTACAATTAGCTCTTGAGGATTGTTCCATACTTAACCCAATTGAGCGATTCATTCTCGCTCATGCCTCGCCCGATCCTCTTGCTGGCCACAACGAGGGCTGCGACGCCCTCATCGACCAAATCAATGGTAAGTGGCCTCTCGGCTAGATCTGGGCCAGGCGAGGCCACAATGCCTTGGTTAGGTAAGACCCTTGCCTAGATTCAACGAGGGCCATGATGTCATCGCCTATGATCAACAACTCTTAGTCCAAAACAAATGTAACAAAAAGAAAAATACCCAATAAAATTATAAAAAAATAAAAAATTCATTAAAATGTTATTAAAAAATATCTACATCAATCCCGAACGTATCACGTAAAACTATCAGCGTCCACATCAACAATTTTTTAATCAATATTGTCCCGATAGACTCAATTAACAAAATATAAAAATGTTTAAAATTGAATTGGTACAAGCACAATAAGTTCATGGTTTTTTTTTTTTTTAAATAATTTCCTGTGAATGTTAGTATATGGCAATAATTCTAAATATTCGTATGGACCGGTACCTTTTCTACAACGTGACCTAATTAGTACTATATTCAACAATTGGCGACTTATACGCGAGGGCAATAACTTGCCTTCTCTCATTAGCGAATCCAGGTGAAGTTGTGTAAGCGAAGATTGCACCGTGGGCAAATGCCAATAATGCACGACTTTATGCCTCCTCCCCCCTTTCCTAGCAGGCTTTGTGCCCACTTAAGTGCGTAGGGATACTAAAAAAATAGCCAAGGCATCGAGGGGTCGCAAAGGTGATTTGATGTAGAACAATATATAAATACATTTATAGAAACATTTGAACATCATAAAAGTGGGGGGTCTCACAAATAAAAAATGATTGCATGATCTTCAAGATTACAAATGGATTAAAATATTTGAGTCACGTATTTCCCTTAATTTCCGAGATGTCACAGATTTTAGACGCATTTTGCAAATTTTCTAATTATATTTTGATAACTTTCCGTTTTATCAATATCTTTTCCTTACCGTTATTCAATTTCAGTTGTTTGGTTATCTTCTAGAACTTGACTTCCCCATCTGAGGAGGAAGGGTTCGAAACTCCGCGTCCCCATTGCACGACTCACTCGCGGTTGGGCTTGTGGTGGTGGCTCAATTTGCGCAACTCACCTCTTCCCCTCATGGTGGTGGCTTAATTCACCCCATGGGTTTACGGCTCGAATCCATCGTTAGGATTTCTCAGTCACCAAAATATATATATATATATATATATTTCCTTAATTTTGTTATTCGATTTCAATTGTTTGGTTATTTTTCAGATGGCGACCTTCCTATAAATAGACGCCTAAGATAGGTAATTTGCACTTCATTATTCAAAATAAACACTATCTCTTGAAATCATTTCCAAACATAACTTTCTCTGCATCATGATTGAAGGGCCTGCGCAGAAGCAAATCTAGGAAAGGCTATCGTGGATCTGCGCCATACACTTCGCATTGGTACCATGACTTTTAGGAGTCTTCTTCACATGATGGGGACCAAACCCCATTAGCCATATTTGTAGCATAGGAGAAGCTCTTCGCCCGTCAAATCCATCGTTGAAATTCCCCTTGAAAAGTCTACTTAGGACCATTTATTTGAGAACTAGTGATTTCTTGGTTATACGCGACGGCGATGGAATTATCTAACATATATAGATATATGTTAGAAAATTGGAAAATGCTAGAAGAATGGAAATTTTGGATTGCATTGATATCTGTGCAATAAATTTTGTACTGATTTAGTGCTTTTCTATGTTTTTATGGATTTTTTTTTGAAGTTTTTTCCCTTTATGGTAGATATGAAATACGTTAGAACAAGTTGCCACCTCCTCCTAGGCCCATTTCATTGCAGGTTGCCAGCCTAGTCTACTAGGATAAGGTAGAGCCTGCTCTACGGTTGGGATCCCAGTGCGAGAAGCACCGTGGCCGGAAAGCCCAGTGGGCCCCATTATCCCGTGTTTCTTCCCCTCACTTGCCTTAAATGGCTTGTGGGAGGAAGACACCCTCGAATGGGACGGTTCTAGGTGGGATTTCTTGGTTATACGCAACGGCGATGGAATTTTCTAACATATATAGATATATGTTAGAAAATTGGAAAATGCTAGAAGAATGGAAATTTTGGATTGCATTGATATCTGTGCAATAAATTTTGTACTGATTTAGTGCTTTTCTATGTTTCTATGGATTTTTTTTAAAGTTTTTTCCCTTTATGGTAGATATGAAATACGTTAGAACAAGTTGACTATATATATGCCATGGCTTTGTAATGTGAACACCACTTTAGATGCATAATTGAGATTCTTAATCTTCGATTTTTCTTCCGGGGGGCCATTTCTTTATGTTTAATTATCGAACCAAAGGTTCGCACTTCACGTGTTCAGGGGAAGAAAGATAGCGGGAATCTCGATCTCCAAAAGCCGAGGTGAACGCTCCTCCTTCTTCTTTGGTTCCTCTTTTCAAAGCGTGAATCTCTCTCAAACCGCGAGTCCTCAGACGCGACTTTTCCTTCAGTCTGAACGACGTAAGTAAGAGGTTGGAATGAAGGAGCCGAACCCTTTTTTTACCTTTGCAGCATGGCCGACCACCTCGCTCTTTCTCTCTTTAGTCTCGTCTCTTTCTCTTTCCCTTTAGCATTTTCCTGCAAAAGCCTCTCTTTTTCCTTTGTTTAATGTCGATAGAAACACTATTTAATACTTTGTCAAAGCTGATGTACAAAGTACAGCAACCATCGAGAAGCAGTACACACCGTTATGGTTGGTTGAGCAACTCTTTTTCTTTATCTGTCCTTACTTTTACTAGAGTTTTACTGATGGCCAAGACGAATGCGCAAGACAAGCCATTACCGTTTTCTCCTAAATCTCAGTGATATGCACGGGGTCCTGCGCGCGATGAGTAAAAGGATGACCTAACCCAACCAATCTTTCCAACAACCCCTAAACTTTAATCTTTCTTGGGGTATCAACCAATCTTCATTCACAAGTTATACCTCATCACGAGAGACAGAACTAACAAACCCAGCCAATGGCTTGACAAAGATGATTTGAAAATTCTGGGAGTTGGATTTCCTCTGACGTAACCATCTTGAACGTTTTTGTTTCTCTAGAACATGCCTTTCTTCTCACGCTTGGTGAAGACTTCTTGATTGGGTTTGGGTAAACTGCTTGCTTTCTCTTCTCTCCTCTGCTAGGACCACCAACCTATCTTTAAATTGAGAAAACAGGCCAATCTTGCAAAGGAGAGAGATGACACCCATCCATCCTCTGCGCGTGGGACCCATTTCTTAAATTTTAAAGAAGGGTCGCACCTCAGTTAGGTCCTTTTTAAACGCCCGCCCCCTCCCCCTCCCTCCTCTCTCTCTCTCTCTCTCTAGCATGTATAAACGTGACCTATGTTGTGATGCCTCTTTCAACAGTTGAATCCTCTCTAACGTAGAAGGAACGCGAGTGACGTGATGGTGACAAACATGGCGAGGATAAGAAGTGCATTCGCTTTCGCTTTCATGAGGCTGGCGTCTTGTTTGATGGTATCTAGCGTGTATGGTGATTATCCCCACTTCAGCGGTCGGTACAGCGAGCAAACGCAGAAATTCCAAGAGCTCAAGGCGTCGGTATTTCGGCGTGATATGGTTTCTCTTGCAGCATCCCCGGTCGCTGCGGGGCCACAGCCGGTATTAAATCTATCTTTGAAGTCAAAACACTTTGTTACACGTTCGTAGTGAAATGTAATTCCATGATTGACGATGACTCAAATGCTTGCAGGGGTCCCCAAGTCCACGAGTATATCCGGTTACGTCGTACGGCGCAGATCCAACAGGCGATACAGATAGCACGGATGCATTGACGGCGGCAATGGCAGATGCGGTTCAAGGTTCAGGAGAAGGTGTCTTGATGGAGGGTATAACTAATCTCGGAGGTGCTCGGATTAGCCTGGAAGGAGGAAATTACAAGATCAGCCGTCCCCTGCGTTTCCCATCAGCTGGTGTCGGAAATGTCATGGTATTGCTTCACAAGATATTTCCAAAATTCCCGAGTTAATGCCTAGGAGCAGTAATTTTTTCGCTGATAATTTGCAGACGTTAGTACTTTGACTCCCCAAATGCAACTAGTATTCTCAATCAGGTTATTGAACAAGTGACGCTGATATCTGGTTTCTTAGATTAACTCTGCTCAATTTACTTGACAGATTCATGGAGGCGCATTACATGCATCGGATGATTTCCCATCTGACGGGTATCTGATCGACCTATCAAGCAACTCTTCGTCGGCATATAACTTCGAGTTCATAACTTTTAGAGACCTCATGCTGGACTCTAACTACAGGGGGAGGCATTTTCATTCCGAAATCTCTCAGAACGAGCATCGATAATTGCTATATCGCCCATTTTACCAGCAACGGCATATTAGTACAGGATGGCCACGAGACCATGATCAGAAACTCCTTTTTAGGCCAACACATCACTGCAGGTGGAGACCCTGGAGAGCGTAACTTCTCCGGCACAGCCATCAACTTAATGGGTAACGATAATGCCGTGACCGACGTGGTCATTTTCTCAGCCGCCATCGGCATAATGGTGTCCGGTCAGGCTAATGTGCTAACAGGGGTACATTGCTATAATAAAGCAACGGGCTTTGGTGGAACCGGGATCTATTTGAAATTGCCTGGTAACACACAAACCCGGATACTGAATTGTTACATGGACTTCACCGGTATAGTCGCCGAAGATCCGGTACAGCTCGATATTTCCAATTGTTTCTTCCTCGGCGATGGCTATGTAGTGTTGAAATCAATTAACGGTGTCGTGAACGGAGTGAATATCAGGAACAACATGTTCACCGGATCGGGTAAGGGGATTGACATTGTCCAGCTGGATCAATCGAGTGGTCCTTTTAAGGAAATTGACCAAGTTTTGATTGACGCGAACAATGTGAACGGGATGACCGCGAGATCTACGGTTGCTAGAGGTTCTGCAAAAGGGAACGGGACCTCATGGACTGTCGATTTCAGCTCAATTCTTTTGTTTCCAGATCTGATCAATTACGTCCAGTATTCGTTGAGTGCAAGTGGCGGCTCTTTCCCGAAACATTCCCTGAGGAACGTGTCGAACAACAGCGTGGTCGTCGAGTCTGATGTTGCTGTTTCTGCCAGTGTTTTTGTCATGGTAGAACAGGGCAAAAAGCTACCAGGTTAAGCCCATTGAATTCTTTTGGTTTTTGAATAGCCAGCATAAGCAAAAAAATCTATTTCGCCAATCGTGAATTGTCTGTAGGGGAAATGTCAATACAAGCAATCCAATTAAATTGGAACACTGTCGAATGTGAGTTCAGATGAGTCATGAATGTAGGCTGTGTTCTCTCAAGTCCTGCAATGGAAAACGAATTTTCAAGTCCATACCAAACGTGCGACTTAAGCTTCCGGAGTCCGTGCCGTCTAAGTTGAAAAAATTGGCTCCATGAGCCTCGAAAACCATCATGAATCTTGACGTTCGGATAGCAAGCGAAGCTCAGCTAAGCTGAATCTAGCTATCTTTGAACCCGCCACGACTAAAACGTCGCCAAGCCCGGCACTAAGGCCACGTTTCAAACAAAGTGTCCTATCAAGCAAAGAATAGCGAAGGCAAAGTTTGACATTCTACCCGCAGTTCGGCCACTTTGAAGTCTGCATTTGTCACCCTCGTTGTTTAATGCATATGATCATTGTAATGCTATGAGTTCTTAACGTTAAAACCACAACGAAATGAACAATCTATATCCACATCCGTCTCGTTCCCGCAAGCTCTTGTTACTGGCTAGAGAATTGCAGGTTATGCTAGTGTCGGCAGGTGCATGCCCCCTGCAATTTGGCCGGTCGGATTCCACATCGAGTGTCCTGTGCTTGTATACGTCGGATCACACGCAGTTCCCCGGGAGCGTACACGGGGCATGGGTTCTCTAAACGAAAGCAAATTCGCAGATGAACTGTCTCCAATTTCTGAGGCGGGGAGCAGGAGACTGGGGGACGGTCAAGACCTCTGCGTGGTCGAGACGTCGGGCTACGCTCCCACGTCTCTAGAAGGTCGTCTTCCACACGGAACAACGACTGGGCGCAGCTGTTATCAGTCGTCTTCCTGGAAGCAGGTTAGCTCTCTTAGATCAGCAAACCTTTCCTGGCGAGGCTCGAGCATGCATTGACTCATCATTTGTGCAGTTAAGAGTTGGTGAGCCTAAAGCCATTGACGAAATGATGGCGATGGCGGTCCAGTGGAACTCTGCTCGTTCTTGCTGTGAAATTGGAAAAGTGGAAGCTTCTCTGTCCTGAAGACTTTTTTATTTTCCTTTCCAGACGAAAGCATTTTGTATTTGAACAGGGAGGAACATGACCTTTGTTAAGGTCAACATCGCTCCACTAGAAATATTTGCGATAAGGCACGCCATCAACTTGAATTTTAGGCTGCATACTTTTCGTATTCGATGAAAGAATTCTATCGTTCCATACCCCAAAGTATGGACTTCTTATCGTGCTAGTAGTCTTCGATGGCTATTGGCAATGGCTGAGAGTGCATCGATCCCAACCTAACTAGAGAACTGGACCAAATCAGCCGGTTCTGGATGATTGACGCAAAAAAGGTCTGGTTCCAGATTCCAGCTGGTTTGACTCATGATTCTTGGGGAGGAAAAGTACCGACAGGACCTTACCTGCAAAACCTGCTTAGAGTATATACAATTATCTTTTTGGATTAATATTACGAAAAATTTCAAATTGATATACCATGACAAATTTACTATAAACTAATTTTTTTATTACCAAAATTCTCAAATTGTGCACATTTGACAAATTTACCATAAATTGGTACATTTATAACAAAATTATCTTATATTAGTTTCGTGTAAATTTTACTATCAAATTGCCAAGTTGAATGATATGTGATAATTAACTAATATATCAATTTGAATAGTTGTATTTTTTAATGGTTTTTTATGATATTAATCCAATTTAATAGATGGTATATTTGTGACAAATATACCAGTTTAGAATTTTTTGTTATAAAAAAAAAATTTGGTAAATTTGCCGTAAGTGTATCAATTTGAGCTTTTCATTATCAAAAAATTAGTTTTTGATAAATTTTTCATAGATGTACTAGTTTGAGGTTTTTCGTAGTATTAACCCTATATTTTTTTATAGCAAAAACCATTAAAAAAAAGTTGAAGACAAAGTAGTTATAACAAAAATCATTAAAAATAATAATAATAACACTACCGATCCTAGGAATCGGCTTGGGACCATCGAGTTCTAGGATGGATCCTGTCCAATTCACTTCCCAATTCCACAGTGGAAATCAAGGGCGCGCTTGATAACCTTTCTGTTCCAGGAAATAATTTTTAATAGAATTTTTTTTTTGTTCCCGTGAACAATTTCTGAGTATAAGAACACGCTTGGTAACTGCAAAAAATTTCTACTCTAGGAATAAAAATGCGTTTGGTAAACTTGTATAATTTTGTTGTTTCTTTTAGTTTTTCATAATTTTTTATTATAATTTTTCGTTCTTTTCTTCTTTCTTTTTTTCTTTTTTTTTTCCTTCTTTCTCTTTGTGGCCAGTCGCCGGCCGGCGACCAGTTGGGCCAAAGCCTCACTGGTGGCCTTGGTGGCTAGGGGAGCCTCGCGCCACCCGGGCGGTCGAGTCTTACGGTGGCCTCGCGAAGCTCGCTTGGCCACCGAGGCCACCGACGAGGCTTGACCTTGCCCAGGTGGTGCGAGGTCAGCCTCACTATGGCTCGGTGTCTCCGAGGGCCAGCGACGCTCCAGCAAGGTTGTTGGCCCTCGTTTAGCCAGTTGCTGGCACCAGCCATGCCCAAGGCCGGTAACCGGCAACAGGAAAAAGAAGAAGAAGAAAAGAAGAAGGAAAGAAAGAAAGGAATAAAATAGGGGAGAGAAAAATTATTTCTCGAAATTGTTCCGAGAATAAGAAATAAGTTTTTTTTTTTACTTCTTGTTTCTGTTCCAAATTTACTCCCAGGAATAAAAGTTTTATCAAACGTGTTTCTGTTCTTTTTTTGTTCTCCAGAACAAAAGAACATAAATTTTTATTCCGGCAAACAGAAACAAAAATAAACAAACAAGCCCCAACTCACCCTGAACCTAATTATTGATAAATGTTGAAGAACTGCTAATAGAACAATAACCAGTAACTATTGATAAACAATTTTATGAAATCAGAGGTTCAAATTGACGGGAAAACTACAAAAAATGTTATAAACATATTGCATCTATACCAATTCGATCCTAAATCTTTCAATGGATCAATTTAGTCCTAAATCTTTTCACATTGATACTAATTCAATTCATCAAGCAATTTAGGTTGGAAATCGGTGCATGGATGCCAGCAATCCTATGTAACATTACCAGTGCTGACGTGAACATTTTTAAGTGATTTTTTACTAATTTTTTGATTTGTTTATTATATTTTTTAAAAAATCTATATTTCTCATTTTTCCATTTTTTTTTTCCTTTCTTTGGATTGTGGCCAATATCAGCCATTGCCGGAAACTAGTTGCAAGCGAGGGTGAGATCCTTGTGGCCTGGCAAGGGTGACCCTCGATGAATCGAGCAAGGGCTCAACCCTCATCACCTAGGCAAAGGTCACCCTTACTGGATCTGGCGAGGGCACTACCCTTGCAGCCTGGTTGAGGGTGGTCCTTGCCAAACTCGGCGAGGGGCAGCGAGGGGCGGTGAGGGTTGAGTCCTCACTAGATTCTGCAAGGGCCACAGCACCCTCGCCGATGCATGATGCCCTCATCGGCCCTTGCTTGTGGCTAGAGTCCAAAGAAAGGGAAAAAAAAAAAAAGGAATAATATTTTTTAAAAAATTAGTAAAAAATTATTTTAAAATGTTCACATCAAAGCTAGCGATGTCATGTAGGTTCCCTGACGTCCACTTGACCGATTTTAGGCCTAAATTGGCCGAATAAACTGAACTGATATTAATATGAAAATGTTTAAGACTGAATTGGTCCAATTAAAAAGTTTATAACTGAAATGGTATTATTGTAATAAGTTTAGAATTTTTTTTTTTTTGTACTTTTCCCCCAAACCGATTGATGTCTAAGAGTGAGTGAATAGGTTGTGGTTAGAAATGAAATGCCAATAGAACTCGGAGCTGGCTCAGGGCGCCACAGTTGGCTAGATATCTAGGGGTTAAGCATCGTTTCAATGTGTTCCTCAAGAATGGTCCCGAACCAAGGCAAGCTTTAAAATTCTAAATACGACCTCCAGGTCGGCCATCGAGATGAAACTTTTGTAGTTTGCAAATTAGCAATTTCTTTTACTAAGTTATCAACTTTTTATGTACTTTTCGAACTTGCCAAATCTTATATATGGAATAATCAAACTAAATTAGATTAACTTATCAACTTTCAGTGCAAAAAGCCATGCTTGGATGGCGACGGATACAAAATGCGATTTGCGCTCGAGTAGCGGAGACAGAATGACACGTCGCGATCCATCTACGGAGAAACATGCGCAATGTCGTACGAGGTGGGACTGCCTCGTCGAAGTGGAATCCAAGTCGATGCGAAACGCGGGTCACGCCCGCCCAACGCGTCCTTTCGTTTGCAAATGTCGTTTCCACAATAATTGGGTTAGAAAAATATCTTCTTGCACCGTCGGATTTGAATTGGCTGGGAGAGCCATTCGTGTCCATAAAGGTCAAGCTTAATCATCTCGTCGTGCGAGAGGAAGTATGCTAAATATTTGCATTTAGATGCACGGTTGATATGGTATGCTAAAATCCTTTGAAAATCGTTTGTTTTAGGATAAACTTGTTTGGTCGTTGAAGGTGATTTGCTTACTTTAATCGCACTTGTTTAGGCGATGTTAACGGATTAAAATAAGCACAGGGAGATTACTTCAATGCGGCCGAAAATCTCATAGGCCGTTTAGAAATATGCCCAGAAAATGAGTTGTGCAATAAGTATTATTGCATACAATTCAGATCCTATAGATTTAAGTTGTGAAGTAACCCTTTAAAGAGACCGACACACCGGCATAAAACTGTTTGGACATCACAGCCTGATGCTGGTCCGCAACCTCTATGGTGGCCACGCTAGAGGTCGTGCATTCTCCATTCGCTCTTCGTGACAAGAGGGCCTCAACGTAGAGGCTCGGCTGATGTCGAGGAGGTGCGAGGGCAACAACCATGCGATGAGAAGGCGACACTACGGCTGGAGGGTCGATGGCTTGGTTGGATTTGTGGCAAAGGGGTCGGGAAAAGAGAATGAGAAATGCGCGGGACTAATTTGATGTTCAAGGTAAATTTTATCAAAGCATAGTATTATGATACTAAATAGAATTCCAGTCCTCATATGTTTTATAATTGTATTGAGATCATAAGCAGCGGAATGATAAAACCAATGCACGTTAACTCAATATGCAAATGGTGAGCAAGGAGCCGAGATCTTCTCTCTCTTCAGCCATAAGGGAAGAGTTTGAGCTAGTCTCACCCTCCCCTCCCTTTCTTATTGATTTTGTTTGTGATTTATTATTTTTTTTCAATTTTTTTTCTTTTCTCTCAATTTAAATTTGGAACTTTCTTCCCAGGGTCTCCATCGCCAATTGGTAATGCTATAGTTATTAAAGAAGGAATATCCCACGTGTGTTCATCAATGACAAAGATACGAGATCTAGTGATTAGCCACCGATTACCTTGCTTAACAAATATGTTTCTATAGAATGAGTATATGCTTAATCCTAGTGCTCCATTGATCCTCTTTATTTTTTGGATTAAGCTTTGTTTTGCAATATCATGGGCTTTACTCTATTTAGATTTGCTTTGCCATGAAATTTATGTACTTCTTATATATTTTTTTAATAATGAATATAATTCTCTTTCGGAAAAAAAAAAAAAATTCAATCAGCAAACTTGCCTACATCATAAACCATTTTCATGGAGGCGAAAGTAGTTGATTTCCCACGTGCTCTAGAAGAAAAAGAGTGGGGTTCAACCCCAACGAAACTTTTTCTGAAAGCTTAGTGATTAAATGGCCCTCGGAACAACATTCTCTTTGCCAATTATTTAATGTTCCGACAACTTGAGGAAAATGACCTGTTGAACATCCATGCTATTCTTACCTGATCAAAGTCGGCATCAAACGAGAGATGGAGAGAAAAGATGCCCTCTGTCCATCTCCCTCCCAGGCCACGCCCAATGAAAAACAAAAGGGGAAGTTAAGTGGATGATCAGATAAGCATATCCCCATGCCAACTCTAGAAGATTACAACAACATTGGAGTGAACCTCATCTCCTCTTTATTTTCATGTACTATGTGTCCCCCCCCTCCCCACTCTTTTTCCCCATCTCTTCTCCCACCTCTAGTCTAGTCTTCACATTGAACTTGCTCATATGGATGAAACTTCACCCCCTCTCCCACCCCCGGCCCAACCCCGTCCCGGAACGGACAGTTCAATGAGGAGGAGATCAACCTCAACGTCATGGTGATAATCGCCGCCATGCTGTGCGCCCTGTTGTGCGCCCTAGGTCTTAACTCCATGCTACACTGTGTCGTCCAGTGCGCCCAGCGTTTGGTCCACGAGCCCGTCCAATGGGTGGAGGCGTCTCGCCGGTCAGTCCCGGGTCTTAAGAAGAAAGATGCGGAAGCTCTACCGACCTCGACTTATGCAAACTCAGGCTCGTCGCCGTCGTATTCGCCGCCCTTAGCCTGCGCCATTTGCCTCATGGATTTCTCGCCGAGAGAGAACACGAGGGTGCTCCCCAAATGCGGCCACAGATTCCATGTTGGTTGCATTGATAAGTGGCTGCTTTCTCAGTCTACTTGCCCTACATGTCGCCAACCACTCTAGTCATTAGGCTCTTGAGTTGTGGGTAGATATTGAATCTACTAAGCTGTCTCTGTTAATTTGGAATTTCAAGTATGATCTCTCTTTCTCTCTGTGCCAAGAGTTAGTAAGGTAACAATCAAATTCATAAGTCCATCTATCTAGTGGCACTATGTAATTCGTCTATGTTATGTGAATTCATCGTATGATGAAGTCCTCGGAAAGGGTTGGCCAAAATATTCACGCTACTCTTTTTTGTTCACTTGGCCCTATAACGTTACCTATCGGATGGAACTTTCTTGGCACGATTACATAACAAGTTTTAAAATTCGTCACGATAATGCACTCGAGTTTTATAACTCATACTTCATGCATTTGAGTCTTAAATTTGTGACTTCAATGCACTCTACGTCCTTCCATTAGCTACATCAATTTCACATGGACGAAAAAATGCCATATGAGTTTTTCATTTAATTTTTCAATCCTATGTGATTTTTAGTAAACAGGTCACATGAAATGTTTCATCGACTAAAATCCAAAGGAGATAAAAGATGGATCAAAGTTGACAATTATTGCAATTTTTAGGAATTAAATGCACAAAATGAAAGTTTTGGAACTCTCTCTTGTCATTGTCCAGAACTTTCTTTGAAGCAATGTCTAAGAGATATTATACAACTGCCATTCAATGTGCGACATATGTGCAACGAATGTGATATAACCTATAGTAACTGCCTAACCAGGGTTATGATGTTTTGAGCAATGCAATTTCGAGATAAAGAGACCGAGATTTATGGTTCTTATAATGTAAGATACACGAGGTGCCCATCATTCTTAGATAGAGAATTCACTTTTGCATAATGAAGAATAAACATTGCTATTTGTGTCGTGAATCAGTGATTCGGCTCAAATTGATAGATTCTTTTCTTCTTTTACATTTGGTTTTTGGGTCGATATGGGTCTGTACTGCTGAAATTGGGCTTCGATTCGGGCCAGAGGATCGAACCTCAATAAAGTATCAAAAGCTTCAACCTGTCTTGTTAAGTTCTACCACCTTAGCTCCTATTTCCAATGGATTTGCTTTTATCATATCAATCTAATTGTCACTTCATCTCTAATTATTCCTCCAAAACATTTTTTTTAAGTTATCAAATGTCATATATAGTTTCCACCATGTCTATGTAAGTCTCCTTTATAAAGGATTTTAGATATTTCCCGGGCAAATAAAAGTCAAACTTTTCCAATAGCATATTTTCTAAGAAGTAAGAAGTTGAAAGCAGAAATCACTCTTATTTCATTTTGACTTTTTTTTAAATGATCACTTATATTGTTTGAAATAATTAATCAATAAAAAATATTTTCATTATCAATAACAATTTTTCTAAATATTTTCTTAAATGAGGAAAATATTTTCATTTAGTCATTTATGTAAAGAATCAATTTTTGGAAAATATTTCTCAAATCATTATTTCCTGTAAAATAAATGGAGTCTAAGTAAAGTTAGTTGGCCTACTTCTCTTATATGGGTATGAATAAAAAAATTATCTAAATTGCATAATTACTGTATGTCAAAAAAATGCGAGGTAGCTATTATTAGTAAAATTTGTCCATAAATATTCTAATCAAGCAATCTTTATTAGTTTTAATGCATATGTGCGCTCGCTTCCTTCGAATATGAAAGTGAAATGCATGCGATTTGAATATTTGCCATTCCATAGTAGTATATTTATGTACCTCACAACTTCCTAATCATGCCATCTAAAGCTACTGCATGGACTGATTTAAATTATTTTTTTCCTCTTTACTAAGCCCTATTTTGGAATATCTTTTACTTATCGGACTATAATAAATTTTCTCATCTTGACAACAGGGACAGATCATCTATGTTCACACAATAAATTAGTACGAAGCAGATATGGTTTCATAATTTCATTTTGCAAGACTATGTGGAATAAGAATTGAGAAAAATAATTATGATTTTTGTGTGTGTGGGTGGGGATCCAAAGGGGGAGGGCTGAACAAGGATATTCTGTTTTCCAGGCAGGCAGTGGTTGAAATTATAGAGTAGATGGGGGCAGAGACAGGCTTAGGCTGAGTAGAGAGGGTGTCAGAGAATTTATAGGGTCAAACGAAAAGGGCCGACAGTCAACCAACAGGTGGGTCTCCCTCTCTCTCTCTGCTCACCTTCATGTTTCTCATTTAATTATTTATATATATACATATACATTATATATATAGGTGGGTCTCTTTCTCTGCTCCCCTTCATGTTACTCATTCAACTATATACATTGACTGGCAAATTAATGTTGGGTCCATTTCACCTTTCTCACCTTCTCTGATCTCTGCCTAGGTTCTGTTATTTGGTGGACCAGCTTCCATGATCCGACTCATGGCCCACTCAGACAAGCTATGGTGATCTAACTTGAGTCACAAATAAACAAAAATTCATGAAAATAATTGAGCTATTCCTTCTCACCTCATAAAAAGGATCAACTTTCCCAAAAAAGAAAAAGTAAAATAAAAAAAAAAAAGAACACAAGTACTTTCGAAACTCACAATTTTGATGAATTTGACAAATGATTAGTTAAACGATCTATCAAGTAATTTCAATAGGGTAAATATCCGTTCAAATCATAGCATCACTCATACGAAGCATCCTTGAGGACAAGTCACCATCATGTAAGTGAAAATTTACTTATACACTTTACCTGACTAGTTGAGTTGAAAGATTTGCACATCTCCTATTATTATGAAAATTGCATATTTCCATGAAAAATCCTACATTTAAAATGATGAGATGAGCGCATTAGAAGTGTTAAAAATTATTATGAAAGTGTAATTGAATTTTAAAATTAGTCAAATCAATGCTATCAAGTCTCTGCATTAACTTTATTGAATTTGGTTAGCCAAAAATGCTAACATTGATTTTTCTTCCGAATAATTTTTTAAGACACGTGATGCTGTGCGGTGTCTATCAAACATCACATAGAGATAGACACAGAGAACTTGAACCATTCATCACCATTTTTCTTTCATTGAGGGGAAAATTATGAGAATTTAGAGGTCATTTTCTTCTTTATTTTCTAATAGAAACTCATAAGATTCTCTCAAGATTTTCGGAAACCCTAATTAGAAACCACTGGAGATTACCGACAAGCAGATCCCCTTTCAAACTTAATGCATCACCTTCACTCACATCGAAAATCTTTTTGACATTCTCTGTCTCATGATGAATTTTCTCCCTTTAACGTAAAGCCCAAGTTCAACGGGAGGAGCTGCTCCTCAATCGCAAATATGCGAAAAGAAGTAGATGAACAGTTCATCATCGTTTTTCACCATTGTTCTTCTTGACTTTTTTTCCCATTTTTTTCATTTTTTGAACTTTCAAGTTTCATGTGTTTGAAAAAAGTAATAAAAGTCAGGTCGACATTTTCCGTCAGCCAAATTAAATAGAATTAATGAAAAAAATTGATTGTGTTAATTTGATAAATTTCAAGATTTAATTATATCTTTCGAAAGTTTTAACAGTTAATTATGCCCTCATGCTAAATTTTGGGACCTGCCTAAAATGATTCTGAAGGGTTCGTGTTTCTTTGTTTTGAAGTACTTCGTATTAAATGAAAAATATTGAAATCGAATAATAATAGGTCAAGTCATTGTAAAGAGACGTACACAAGAAAGTAAGGAAGAAAATCGTGGCCAACTCATGCATACTTTATTGATGATTTGACGTCATATCTCTTTACATGTACATCGCTTGAATCTAACGTACATTCAAATGAAAGAGGACAATCACAATGAGAATTTTTGCCAATGACAAGGCTACAACTTTTCGTCGTCGGTGCGGGAAATAAACAAAAGACGTAATGACGTTTTTAACTCGTGAGAAATCACTTACAGGATCTTAAAATTGGATGACTTTTTTAATTTGGTTTTCAACACCACCCCCCAAAAAAAAGATCCAATCTAACATGTTCATTTGATACATGACCTTCAATTGCATCATGCTTGTATCACGTTGTTTTTTCATATTTAATGTGACTAAAGTCAGTCATGAGATTGTTTCATAACCTTTGGTCGGTGGTGTAAAATTACTGCTCGCGTGTTAATTAGTCGAACAAAGATGCTAGTATGAGTTGAAGAAGTAATTAGAGTAAAGAGAATCAAGCATTACATTTGACCTCGACTCAGAGACTACTATTAAACAAAGACTTTAACCCATTTGAAGGGTGCATTTATTTTGCAAAAAGTCAATAATTTTTTAGAACATTTTTCTCAAAATTGATTGCTTACATCGCTTTAAAAATGAATTAACAAAAAATATTTTCATTATCTCTACAAGATGTCTAAGCATACATTGTTGTTTATAATTGAAATGTTGGCTACTTTCTAAAGTGAGACAAATAATTATTTTTAGAAAAATATTTTCTGAATTTTTGATTTTCCATGTAATAGACTCACAAAAGTGAGAACAGTTATGGTGTTGGAGCTTGAGAGAGCGGTTAATGTGGGATTGTACAATGAACATTGAACATGATGTTTACCGAGATCATGGAAACATGGAGCAAATAAAGCAGGGACTGCACATGAATTTCGGTATTTGTTGAAGAGGACCCAATAACATATTGGAAGAAAACACGCTTAAATTAATGTCAAAATTTGCCAAATTTTCCACTGAAGCATTTTCCTTTCCAAACAATGTCTTTCCATTTTGATTTTAATTTTGCTGTCAAGTTTTCTAATTTGTGTTGCAGGTTCTGAAGGTCACTGTATTCGATTTCCGCTTGAGCGTCAATGTGCCTGTAACTTTCACTTGAATTAAATTCAAGAAGAGTTTAATTTCCAATTTCAATTCCGGCTATAATTTTCTTTAACTCGGTGTCCTTCGTTTTAATTTCCTTTAAATCCAGCACTGTTATTTTAATTTCCAGACCTTCTACTTTATCATTTATGTCAAATTAGTGATTCCCTTTTCACATTTTGCTCTCTAGAGCTGGCACATCTTTTTGACTTAATCCATCTTTGAAAAAATTATTTTGTGGAGTGTTTGATCCCCTTTTTTTGTCGAACTAGAATAAGAGAACGAGTTTTTGTTTGTTTTCAGAATTGCCTACTGACTCACCTTAGGCCGATTTTTCTGTCGGCGCCTATCTAAAACATTCCAAAAGTGAAAATAGTCATGCTAGAATATCCTTAAAATTTGGGTAGTATAAAAGCAACTGGATCAAATGCTAGCTAGGAAAACAAGCTCTAAGAATCTAAAATCAAAAATAACTTGGGTGACAATTCTCATACGCGACTAAATCACATAATCATTATGTGATTATATAATTGACATACATAATTCGAACATAACCCTTACATATCATAGGATAACTTAGGTAACTTGCAATGTTATGTGTACACACAACCTAAACAATTTATGGACAAAAAACCTCTTCTTTACTCATTTTCGGTTCTGTTTAAGCATTTAAAAAGTTGAGTGGAGTTGAGTCTTTAATATGTATTTCTTTTTTCTTATGATTTTGAGTCGTTTAGTTGCATTAGGGTTTAATTTATTATTCTGGGTCGACCAGAAAAAAAAACCTTATTATTCAGGAGAATTTGGTGATATCAAAACTAATAAATTGACTCATATAGGCTCCAAAATTAATAGGTTTTGGAATGTTTTATTTCGAAAATAACAAGGGTTTTTATTTCGAAATTGAGTTAAGTTCAATTGATTCCACACGTCTCTCCTCTTCCTTTTCGTTTCTTTTTCCTTTCCTTTTCCACTCACTTGTCCCTCGAACTATCAACTAGCGTGATTGAAAAGCCCACTCACGGGACACTTCTTGCTGCATAGATCTAGATCCAGCAAAGGATCGATATTGCAACAAATGAATCTTTTAGTTTCAGAATGCACAGTCGTCTCCAAACCAGTTAAACAATGGCAGTTATCACGAATGGGGAAGGAACCCACTTCATGGCGTCGTCAAACCCAAGGAGAAGCTTTTCAAAGTCAAACCGCCATCGGAGCACGTCGACACCAGAAGCCGAGAGAGAGAGATAGAGATAGATAGAGAGAGAGAGAGAGAGAGAGAGAGAGAGATGCTTTCAGAGTCTGCAACTTGCAAAAGCTGACAATGGAGGAAAGGTGAAAGAGATGGGTGGTGGGCAATGAAACGGGACAAACCTTCCCATTTGTGCCTCCACAAGTCCCATCCATATTCCTCTCTCACGAGCCTTCTCTAGGGTTTTCTATTTTATAAGAAGCTAAAAGAATTGTTCCAATAGTTTAAGTTAAACAGGTTCTACATAGTATTTATATTTGTAAAATCTTCCTCCACTAAATAGCTAACACTAAATAGCTAAGGAAATGGTATGCATATCCGTGGAGATTAAATACGTAAAATGCTCAAATTCCTTTAATTAATTAACCAATTTGTTAGGAAATGCTGTCCATAATTGCTCAATCGAATTTTTGAATTCAACTTTGGATGTTGGGTTTTTTTTTTTTTTTTGGCATATTTGGTTTGTTAGTATGATTGAGGGGCTCAGCACAGTGCTTGTGCCTGCGGTAGGAACTTTCTCAGAGAAAGAAAGTTCAGAGGAAAGATGTAAACAAAGGAATTGCATAGAATCTTTTTGGACTTCGCATGCCACGGTTCATGGCTCAATCATGCATGCTCTTTGGTCCTCCTACAACAGTAAAAAGATGTTGGTGTCCCTTCTAATTAAATAATTGTAGCAAATCTCGATTATTTCCTGTGCTATACTAATGAATTAGTTTAACCATAAGCTCACCAAATTACCAATTATAGTCAAGCTATCACCATGTCTCTGTTAGAGATTTACCGTAATTGACTCCTGGTGTGATGCATAAAAAAAAATCAAATGCTCGACCTTATTTTTTTTTTTCAAATTAAAGAGTTTTCCAGAGATTTGTGTTTGAGAGCGGTAGTATGAAAACTAAGCATGCAATTGCTCCGAACCGGGAAAATATCTCGACGCCTGTCTGCTTTGGTATGAACACGGAATGATAGGAATCAAAATGTCATCGCTAATTTCGCAGGTCCGGTCCACTCACATGCAAATAATTTCTTCTGTAAAGTTAAATTTCCAAGGTACCAACATGGACCCTTATTCTCTGGCCATGTCTTTTGACTTCTTACACACAGATGAGGTCCAGCCCCTTCCCAGAAGAGCGTTGAAAGTTACTGCATGAGGAATGGCTGATTTCACATGGAGAAACTAGCGAACAAAGACAAAAAATACTCGCATCTCTTACACCCGATATGAATCTTCCATCGACACGAGACAAGATTTCGAGTTCGATTTACCTTTTAATTAGTACCTCTCGCGGATGGAATCCACCACATTATTGAAACATGCAGTGTTCCGTTCCCAAAGTTATTACAGCCTGATCTCACGATGATAAATTGTTCGTTTGTGCTTTCTTGACTAGGCACAAGTCGAGGAACATGCAGATATCAATCCACATATAATCCAAATCTGAGTTGAACCGTAGACCACGAAGAATATCTAATTTACATACTTACTCGCTAATATATCCAACTAAATCCATGTCCTCGGCAGTAACATCACGCGCATACATGAACATGTTATCTGCATTTGAGTGGATACTAAGTCCTTAGTTACTTGCGAAGAACCTAGTCAGATAGATTCTTGAGAACGAAATGGTAAGTGTGGGTGCAACAATAAAACCCTAGACAGCTAGCTGCAAAGGAGCAACAGACAAGAATAATGCAGTACCATCAAAGCGTTTATTATAACCAGCAAATCGTCAAAAAAACAGAAAGATGCATCATCTCCATTTCGTTTTCATCTACACCCCCCCAACCAATTCATTCACTCTAACCAAGAAATAACCAAGAAATATGTGTTTGGCAACCAGATGGAATTTCTCTTCTCGAGGTCCCCTTGAAACTTGATCTCCTTTCCCTGTTATTTATGGGGGGTTTTGCCTTGTAAACATCATCTGTACGGTCAGCATTTTCTATTCTCTCTACTATTTTGGCTTTTGTTTTATACAAACATGGAACACAGGAGAGAGAAAGAGAGGGAGAGGGAGAGTTGACAGTACAAGAGCCCCCAGGATAAGGCGGTGAGTGACCAGCCATCTGCGCCAGGGCGATGGATGATGATGGCGAGTTTGAAAAGAGACGAGCGATGTTCAGAGCATTAGGTTTTGGTTTTGCTTTATCAAAGCCCTAGCCCAACCGAAATTAGTACAGACCTTATCGCATCGGTTGAAAATTAGTTGACGGTTCGAGAAAGGAAAAGAAAACAAGAGCTTAAAGAAGTTCGTCGATTCTAAGAAAACATGGAACTTTAAGATGTACTCCCCACTCGTTGCTTTTCTTTCCCGTGAACTCGTTTCATCAAATGCACTCTTCCCTAGATTTGCAAAGAGAATTTTGTTATCGCATGAGGGAGCTGCCATCCCTTACCAGAACATCAAACCATTGACATACATAATATCTGATTTAAAAGCACCACCCCACCTCAGTCATGTTTATTCATGCCAAGACAAATGATATATATATATATAACTGATTAATGGGAAAATAGGAAGAATTGAACAAAGGAGCTCATGTATACAAAGACTGAATGTACTCATTCTTCAATTTGTACACATCTATCTTTCACGCGTCGCATATAGTAAGAAAATACCATATATGCCACAAGGCACTTGTTCAAATATAATAAGAAAACACCCTCTATGTCCCAATCCCGATTGATGTTTGCATTGAAAGAGGTATCCCAATCTAGTTTTAAATCAAAACTTTCCCAATCTAGTTTAAAACTTTCCTTGTAACAATTTATACCTCTTGAGCGCATGCATAATGGACAGACCAACGCATTCACCATATTTCCAATTGTGATAAGTAATCTAAATTGGTGCGGCGCTCTGCGAGCGTACATATTTTGCATCGAACTAATACCTCTTAGATTCCAAAGAAAATGTGGTAATTACAAAACATAATGTGCAGCAATGCAGTTTATACCATAATGCAATGTTGAGTGTATGACAGATAATATTACATATATCCGCGCCCAAACTCCATCACATGGGGATACAAAATCGGTGGAGTAATCAAATGGCAAAACTTCTCCCTCTGCTTTTTACCCACCTCGGTTCAGTAATTGGAATTTGCAGGCGCGTTCTCCGCTTAAAAACAAGAAAAGAAACCTGAAAATCGGTAAATTAGCAAACCATCGCATTTTATACTTAGCCACTCCCTATCAAGCTTCGCATTTTCTAGGAAAAAGGAGCTCTCTGTGGAGCGCTCTTTCTTCTGTTGCTGAGAGAGAGGACCATCCCAGGGAGGAATCCGCCGCTCTTCTTCTTCTTCCTCCTCATCAAATGCGGATCCTCCGATGACGAAGAACCCGCTTTGTACTGCAATGGGTTCTCCAATATGGAGTTTGGAGTGATCTGCCCATCTTCATCGACAATCTCTGATGAGGAGCTCTCCATTCTCAGTCCCTCAAACTGGGAGATCGCGAAATCGGACTCGTCGAACTTGTATAAGATGCTCGACACGTCCTCCCCGGCTCGGCACACCAAGTAATTGACCTGGACATTGTTCATTGGCAAAAGTTAAATAAAGGGCTAGGGCTAGAGAATGATCTCCGAACGTAACTGTTTTAATTCAACAATTTGAGGACATGAAAGTTAAAAAGAGTCCCTTGTAGCCTTGAGCCACCAAGGTTTTTTTTTTAAATTTTCCCGAGCATTTGTACCTTGCAGGAAAGGGAACAGAAGTGGAAAGGTTCCTGGAGAATGCGGTCGCAGTTGAAGCAGAAGTTGGTAGATCCTTTGCAAGCTCTTGACTGTGCTCTTTGGCTTAGGAATATCACCTTGGCACCGTTGATTGTATAGGGCTGCAAGATAATCATACCTCATTTCAATTTTCAAAACAACAAATCAAAAATTTTACCCAAAAAAAAAAAGGTTAACGCGTCATGTAGTATTTTATTATTTTGTAGTTATTTTGTAGTAATCAACAAGTATTTTGAGAACACTCGTGTACTCCAGCACGCTATTATTATAAAGAACAGCATTAACTATTTTGAGTTCACATGCATGTGAGTTGGCTTGTGTAAACCGAATTTTGCAGAGACTGTATACTGATAAAATTCGTGAATATATCTTATGCTTTTTCTAAGAATCAGGAGGTTCATTTGGCACTGATCATTGCCATCAATTCACTTTATTTGCCAAGTCGATATGATTCACAATGAATGCAGTTCATACCTGAATGTAGGAGCAGTCGATCAACTTTTCCAGATCTCCCAGACGAATTACATCATGATAGACATATCGTCTCACCTGTCACAAAAAGGCTAATTTCAGTGAACTTAATCGCATTATTGTATGTCGAAATTGTCAATAACTTAATGTATTGGTAAGGGACATTGACCATTGCTGAGTGACCTATTTATAAGAGGAGAGATTCTATGAAGTCTGAAGAGGAGCAACAAGAATGTAATTCTTTTTATGATTTTATTAGATTTTATTGTTTACTCTTCTTCGCCATAAGCTCCTATTCTTAGTAATAACTAAACAGTAACCTCGGGAGCTTGTCCACAAAGTGATGTTTGAAAAACCTAGAAGAAAAACTTTTCTTATCTAATGGAAGCTCAAACAATCAATGGTGGAAAACCCTTAACACTCGAAATGAATCTCGTTAGGAAGACGCGTCTACATTAGAAAAGATATAGTGACTAGATCACTTCTCGAAATCACTGATTATACAAAACACTAAAATGAGAACAATCGGGGCATAGGGTACCGTATGCGTAATTAATTTCTCAACGGGTGCTTTTAAGGCATCCGTCAACAAAATTATTGTGAAAAGAAGGCTCATATAGAATTCTAACAATTTGTAATCATTCTCAGCCTTCTTCTTTTTGTAGTGACGGCATGGACTAACATCAAGTAATCATAATTTTGGGTCATGAGAATGATGTATTTCCCTCATTTTTTTTTTTTGGTAGGTTTGGTTTTCTCGATAGTCCTTTTTAGGATGGAGGAAACGTGCACCACGCAAAAAAGCAAGAGAATGGATAAAAGAGAAAAAAAAATAAAAGGGTTTACTGTATGAAGGGAGTGAGAAGTGATGGGATGGCATTACCGCCAACTTCAATTATTGGTGAAACCAGGCAACCAACCTTCCATGCTAGGAAACAAATGTACTCATCCTTTTATCTCATAATGAGGCCAAATTTCCTTAATTTAATATATAGTATATTTCCAGATACTGAAATTAGAAAATAAAATTCTGGTCAAACTTGCACTTTCAGTCTGAAAGCTACAGCTCAGGAATGCTTTGCAGGGCCAAATACATGGACATCAATAAAAGAAGTCCACCATATATGGATAGAAACTAATTACAAATGCCAAAAAGTAAAAAATAAAGAGTTGCAGAAAACAAAAACCAATTTATGAATGGCCCAACATATAATACCACATATTCTTAATGATTAATCTGGGACAAAAAGATCACTAACCAATTGAAACTTAAATATGTGTGCAGAATTCAAACCCCATGTTCAGTTTGTTTCTTTAACAAAAAAGATTTGAGATTGACGGAGTAACGCACGGGCAAAGTGGAAAATTGCCATGACCAAATGATGTAAAACTTAGTAAGCTTGGACCCACCATGCAAGTCATAATCATTTTGAATCCTAGCAACTCTAGATAGGTCTAAGCTGACAATTACACTAATTCAACTTTTTGATTAGTGGGCAAGAAAAAATTCAGCAAAATAAACAAAGAAGGAAGAAGAAGGAAGATAGCCAAAGTGTTGTGGTGAATAGTATATGTCAAAACCCCAAAAGCAAATTAGAAGAAAACTCATGAAATCTCGCACGGCGGGTTGCGCGATTACTTTTTATCTAAAGAAGAACGAGATAAACACGAAGAAACGTCTTGAATGAGGAGGGCTCAATGAAAAGAGGCAACAGAGTGAAGAGATTGATACCTGAAGGAGCGGGTGGGAGGGGTGAGAAGGGAGGCAGTGAGGGCAGATGCTGAGGCAGCAGCGCAGGCAGAAGATGTTCTTCTCGCTCTTCCGTCGATCCTCGTGGAACCCACAGACCCCGAAGAACCTCTCCCCCATCAGCCCCTCCAGCCACCCTCCCCGCCCGATCCCTCCTCTTCCTTCTTCATCTCTCTCTCTCTCTCTCTCTCTCTCTCTCTCTCTGAGAACAGAGGATGAAGTGAAACGAGAGGGGGTCCGATGAAGAAGACGCTGCTGAACGAATGCTAATAAGCTCCTCCTCTTCCACTGCTTTGACCGCTTTTGCTTGGCGCACAGGAACGCGTGCGTGCGTGCGTGTGCGAGTACAATATCATTGAGGGAGCGATGAGGTATATATGTATATGGCATCCGCTTCGCAACTTTTGCGCACCATATGTCACGTGAGGTGTGGCCTTCTTTTTGGAGAAACCCTAGCCTCATTTCCCCCATTTTTAATAACTGGCTCCTCCACACACACCCCCTCCCCCCACCAACCTTTGTCTTCTTGCGCATCATATCGTATCTAGCGACTCTCTGTATATCTTAGTGGAGAGAGTTTGTCAACCGAAAGGTTTACCTACAAAATCCATAGGTGTATGTAGTGAGACATGGTCATTGGGTACATTGAATAAAGTCCATATGTACACTCTTTCAAAGGCCTGCTGGTGACCCAGTATGATAGGTCAACTGTAGTATATATACCCAGAATTGCTCTTGCGGAATGCGCATGCTATGGGAGGATTGGGAGTTGAGCACGCAATTTGGATTTTTAGCAATTAGAATACATAGGTCCATCGCATGACATAAAGTGTCCGTGAACGTATTATACTTTCAACGTCTTAAGCATATGATGAGAGCAGTTGTAAGAAAATTAAACCAAAAAAATTAAATTGATAGATAGAAGGAGACCACATGAATATAAAAAACTTTTAGGATCCACTGTCACTGTCAAGTGACGAAGAATAATGCTTCACAACAAGAGCCAATTGTTGTTAGTGGTATTAAAGCAATTTAGGCCAATTCTATATGTACATAATTAATTTTTTTTCTCTTCATGATTCCTTTCTGAAAATAATTCAAAAGTTTTATTCATTATATGTGATTGAGACTTTTTTTTGCAACGGTCTTAATTGCATGTCCTAAATTAAAAGATTCCATTTTTCTTGCTGGTATGGTTTGCATCTATTTTTTATTTATAGAACCATTCCATGCATTAGACAATTGTTTATTTATGGCCATTGTATTTGATCCTTGGATAGATTATATTTTCTAAGATTTATGTAATGGAGGCAAAAAAGTGAGGAATTGGAAAACTGGTCCTTTTAAAGAAAGCTAGCCCCGGTGGCATTGTAATCATTTGAGGCTGCAAAGTGCGAAAGGGTACTAAAAAGATAGTGTTTTGATGAATTATGACCGCAAGGTACGATTGGCATAATGTTGAAAGTTGGGAGGTTTTGGAGTCTCTAATAAAAATTTAGGATATTCATGTTATACCGTTAATAATTTAAAGTTTTCATGGTATTAATCTTTTGAAATATCTCTTATTTTACATTTGATGGCTATTGCAAGCGTCGCAAGAATCATTGCTATAACTTCGAACTTTTAATGGTGATAAGGTCTTTTACCTCCGATTGTTATGATTGCCGTGATAACTTTTAGCTACGCTCCCTACAATGCCGATTGTGCAACCACACTATATTCTTTAGTGTTGATTTGAATCGCCACTAAAACTCTAAATAACTGTGGCCAAAAGTGAAATTCTCGTAGTGTGCTCTAGGTGGGTTGAGGCCACCTCCACATCTCAAATGTCCAAACTTAACCGGTAAATTGGCGGTGCAAAGTACTCAATAAATTTCCAAATAGCGGGGTCTCCATATCTACGCCTTTGGATTAAGAAAGGAGCACCAAGAAATAAAAATGCACGCTTTACTCGTTGATAATTAAGGCTGAAGAGACAACACGTATCATTAAAGCTCTTCTATCTTCCTTGCGGCCGGGCCAATTGCTTCCAGTGCCATACGACTTAACATTGTACCTGAATCCGTTTGTTTTTAGTGATCAGTACGTTGAATTTATGAAAGCATCGTTAGTGAAGCAATGAAGCTCTTCACCCGTCTCGTCTTAAATACAATGAACTATCTTATGTACTAGTTATATCATCGAATAATAACTCGTGTCGATACAGATTTAAAAAGTTCATTCAATTTAACTAGATTAGAAACGCATCGTGACAGTCTTTATGAGAAGAGAATTATTTTTTATTTAATTTGTGTGTTTTAATACATCATGCGTTCTCTCATTCTTAATAAGTCACATAGAAAATCCACTTATTATAAAGAGCATGTATTTAACGTTTTGCTTGTTTCTTTTTGCTTGCAATGTCCTCTAATATCCGTTATATGGTTAAGTGAAAGTTTAGAATTCAGATATTTTGGTGTATTTGTTTGTTCATTATGTTATATTAACAAGTTCTAGACAATAATGCGGAGTTGGATTTCCTATGACATAACCATCTTGAATGTCCTGTTGCCCCAGAACATGCCTTTTTTCTCACGCTTGGCGAAGACTTCTTGGTTGGGTTTTGGGTAAACCGCTTGCTTGTCTTCTCTTCTCTGCAAGGACCAAACCGTCTTTTACTTGAGCAAACGGGCCAATCTGAAAAAGAGAAATGACACCCGTCCATCCTATGCGAGGTGAATTGAATGGTGACATTAGAAAAAATGTTCAAGGACCGCGTTGCCTTTTTTTCTCACGCTAACGATTATCTTTCTGATAGTTGCATCTGAGATTTTCTATATCACTATAACAATTGCATCGCTTCCATTCTTTCGCTTCCATTCTTTCACAGTTACTATCATCGATTGCACCTATAATTATCGACTCCACTTTGAGGCTAATCCATCCAAAATAGTTAATTTCACGACTTGATAGTTACCTATCTCCCACCTCGTTGATGATTACATTAATTGATGTCAACCAACTAGGTTTGTCGCCCAACAATTCCCAATACTTAACCGCCATTGACCATCTTGATCGGTTAGAGTTGGGTTCTCTCTCATCGATGGACTTCAATTTACTGATTAATCCTCAACGCTTTGCTCATGTCTACTTTTGTCATCGGTCTAATGGGTCCTTATCGATTCGATTTCTGACACTCGACGCTCCATACATTTTCTGGTGTCCACGCATTGTAAGCAGCAATTGTACTATACTTTTTCGAGTGCAAGAACACTCTTGTTGTCTTAAATTTGAAGACCCTATTCAATTTCTTCTTTCAAGAATAATCCCGTACAGATTTCGTCAAGATTTTGATATTTGCCATATTAAGAACCAAAACCAAAAAATTTGGTAAAAAAAATAAATAAAATAGAGTGCGACCAAATTAGTAAAGTTATAACATATTACTTCAACCAAAATTGAACAAAAAGACTCCTAGAAGTGTGTAAAGCATCAACTTTTGTCTGTCGGGAGAATATAGTTTTATTAAATTCATCGAAATCTTACAAATTTGACACTATTCGTGTTGGAGAACTCGAACCACCAAATTGTTCTAGGCTTTGTCCTCTACTCGCTCGGGGAGTCGTGTCTCCTTTCTTTAATCATGCTATTATACTTGATCAAACCCCAATTATGGCAAGCATTAGCAGGAGATCTCCACCGTGGATACGAACTGATTTTCCACATCAAATCAAACCCATTTTTGGGGGAAAAAAAAAAAAAAAAGGGAATATAATGGATAAAATGAATTTCCCATGGCTTCAAAATTCAGCGAAATTTGAAGAGATTTGGAGAATTGAGGAAAGTTTAGATGTATGGTGGTGCAAATGAGTGCAATTTCACCATCTCTCTCTCTCTCTGTGAAAATTTGAGCAAATCCAATGCTGGATTGAAAGAGGAATACCGCTAGGGTTTGGGGCATGTGACATCCAACGTGGAAACCAGCTTCCCCAAATATTCTTCCCAAGTTTTACCCTGACAGAGGTTTAGTCTTTTAGCTAACATGTCGAGTCACGTTCGGCATAGTTGCTACTGGATTGTAATGATAACGTACCACGAAGGAGGAAATTTGTCCAGTCGGTCTTCAAGCAATTGCACGAACTGTCAATTCAATTTTGAACTTTTCGATTTTGTCGATTTAATCCTAAATCTACACTTGATATTCCAATGTAATCATTTGGTTAATAGTTTTGGGACCGATGAAATGTGAGTTATATAGTTGCTAACTTCCACTTTTAAAGTTGCAGCGCATCAAAATTAGGCGAGGCAGTTTGCTAAAAATGACTATAAGCTGTTGTAACTTTGGAAGTGTTCCAGCCGGCAGCCGTCAAGGTATTAGCCAAGCTGTCGCACTATTTTTTACAATTGAAACAGTCGGCGGAAAGCTACACTAAACAGCCTCAGATCGGAGAAAATGCAAGCTCCTATGGTAATATGTCTAAAGGAAAGAGAAGTTTTAATAATATGAGACTCTGCAGAAATTGCATAATTCTAGAGCCTAGGCTTTCATATTCTCATTTTACTATAATGGTCATCAAAAGGTTGCGAAAGGATCCTCTTGATCTATCCCAGTCCTTAGCGCGGGTGCTGTTTTTCTGCAGGGCCCTGTCAGCCCATCTTAGCTGGACTTTCGGGCCGTAAACGGCCCAATAAATTAAACGCTGGAGCAGCACTTGCAGGCTTTTTCAACGCAAACTGGCTTGGACTATGAAAGCAAGCTGCTAGATCATATGGGTCTCGTGTGAGGCCCACATCCTCCACTATATTGCTCCGACCAAGATACGTTGTAAATCGCACACGAGATCTAGAGTACACGAGCATTCGAAAGGCCTCATCTAACCATATATTTAGACATAGGTATGAAAAACTTAAACTATCAAATTTCAAAGCATGGTTTAATATTTTGATATCACAACACTCACCCTGTGCCACATAGACCCCGAGAGGAAGCGACATGCGCTCATTATATCGATACCTAATACCTGACCGGTTGATCCCTCGCCGGTTCATTTGCTATTGGTTAGTTCTAGCCCCCCTCTCACCCAAGTAGTAGTTTTTTTTTTTTCCTGCAGGGCCCTGTCAGTCCATCTTTGCTGGAGTCTCCGGCCCATAAACGGCCCAATTAAACAACCGCAGGAGCAACACTCGCAGGCTTTTTCGAAGCGAATTGGCTCAGACTATGTAGCCCGCTAGATCATACGGGTCTCGTGCGAGGCCCGCATCCTCCGATGCATCACTCCGAGCAAGATACGTTGTAGACCACACACAAGATCTATAGCACAGGAGCAATCAAAAGGCCTCATCGAAATATACACCGATCGCATGTCTGAGAAATTGAAACCATCAAATTCGAAGCATGGTTCAATACTTTGATGTTGCGACGCTTGCCCCGTGTCACATAGACCCGAGAGGAAGCGACCGGTGCTCACTGTATTGATACCTGACCGGTCGATCCTGCACCGGTTCAGTCGTCACTGGCCAGTTCTAGTCCCTCCCCCTCCCCTCCCCCACCCACCTAGTTGTGCTGTCTTTTTCCCTTGGGGAGCAAGCTGCTTTAGGAGCACGCACGGCATAATCGTTTGATGATGATGATTCCGATCCTTGTCAAAGCATCAGCATCGGCAAGGAGATGAAAGTGAAATCTCCGGACGATGTGAATGGGGGACATTGGAGAGTGCGACATCTGAGCATATTCTAAGGACATTTCGTAAGTTGGGAGTTTTAATATCGGTAGGTACCTGATCTGTACCCCATGATAGGGAGGGAGGCTTGTTATTGGTTAGGGACGGACGAAAATTCGGGTTAGCTGCCACCCGTCCTGGCACGTGTTTAGTGCATTTTGGATCTTACAATCAGGGCATCCAATTTTGATTTCAATTGATGTGATTTCAAATATGACCGTTTTTTCAACATATTGCTGACGTGACGAATACGCAATTGGATTTGTTTTCAAAGTCATGTCATTGTTGAGTAGTTTGATGGCATTTTGCCAAGAAAATAGTCAGATTTGGGTTGAGCGCATCAATTGCCACCGAAAATCTTAGTATATTTGGCAATTGAGATTAGACTTTTGTTAGAAATTGATGGAGTTTATTAAGAAGCTCGTCTTAGACCTTCAAGTCGAACTGATATGATTAGTACCCATGATAGGGAGGGAGTCTTCTTATTGGTTAGGGACAATGAAACTTCGAGCTACCTACTATTCATCCTCGCTCGAACTCAATGAATTTTGGACCTTGCAATCGGGTGATCGGATCTTGATTTCAATTTATGTGATTGAAATATGGCCATTTTTCATAAAGTTGCTAACGTGGCAAACACACGATTAGATCTTTTTCAACAGCAATGTCATTCTCACGCGCAACAATTGCTACAAAGATAGAAAATCCTAATATATATGGTGATTGAAATTAGACGTTTGTTGGTAATTGATGGGATTTATCAAGATGCTTGTCTCGGACCTTCAAATTGAATCGATGCAATTAACGCGGTTTGCTTGATATAATCTAAACCAGATTGTGAACTGACAGATCTTCATCTAATCTTGACACCATCCTAATCACATGATTTATGGCTGATCTCAAAACTTATCTAGTAAGTAACCCAATGATGAGTTGTGCTAATGTGGACAAAGATTAGATAATGGAATCGAATCATGAATGCCATAAGAAATCCATGATAGATTGGCAGCGAAAGTTGTGATATTTGTTAATGGGTTAGGTTGTCCTCACATGCAAATGCATACAGAATCGACCAAGTCAAATCATGTGAAATACAAGTCCCTCCAATCAGGTATCTTGTTCTTTTTGTGGTCATTTGACAAGTCTTTAGAAACGACCTTGAAAAGAAAAAGAAATAAAATCTGTCAAAAGGGGGAAAAATCTATTGAAGTATAACCCATATAGAACAAAAGGATAATCATACAAATAATTTCTGAATTTTGATTTAATATATAATGTGGTCCATAAATTTTTGGTATATATTCAAATTAATCCTTGGATCGAGTTGAAATATTCGATGTTGTCATTCATTTAATTAAAATTTATGGACAACATTAAAAATTTCCATACAGTATAAGCACTAAATAGAATATATACTAAAAGTTTATAGGCCATATTGAATAAATTAAAAATATATGGATGATATTGCACATTAAACTAAACTTCAAGGACCGCATTGAATGAATTTAAAGTTTGAGGACGATATTGTGAATTCAGCCAAAATTCAAGGCCCATTTGTGTCATTTATCCTAGCACATAAGTGGTAAAAAGAGTCAAATTCGGTGTCATATAAGACTTTAGAAAAATTTGTTCCCCATGATATTCATCAAACCCCATTCTCCTTGTCTAGAGGGATTGCTTACACATTTTTGTGTGTGTGTGTGCATATATATTATCTTGAGATATATGAGTGGTGCCTCGATAGTGACTCAATGTTATGGCCTAGGCCACTGGCCTTGACTCAAAGATCATGGGGTGTGTATTATCTTTGACCATGAGTAGCTATGTCAAAATAGGCTTTAAAAATCATTTCTTAATTGAAGCTCAATTGATTGAATTGTTATATTGGGTTAGTTATATTTAATAATTGAGTTATAAATAGATTTAAAATGGTAAAACTAAAAATGAAATGGGCATTAAACAAAGTTACAACTTACTTTGACTCAACTCACCCTAATGACTCTCTCTTTATTTATTTCTCTTCCTCACTCGAGTTGCACTTCCTTTCTTCGTGTTCTCACCTAATTGGGACAAATATAGTAGTATTTTAACAATATAGATCGGGAGTCAAGCATGAGCTGAATCCAAAATACGAATAATTAGATCTGTATAAGCACGGGAGGATTAAATAGCTCGATTTAGATCGAACCACTTTCAACCCGGCCCTACCCGCTCTACTTGTCTGGCCCCAAGAAAGTACACACCCGTCATCTCAAGCACAGAACCCCCCCGCCCTTCCCCCCGACCGACACGCCCGGGGCGAGGGATTTCGTGTATTTTTTTTTTTTTTTTGTGAAGTATTCGGGACTCGATCGCAGTGGCCGTTGGCCCGCGGGGGAGGTCAAACCCGTCATTTCGCCCCAGAGCAAGGTGGTGGTTAACTGCAAGCAGCTCGATTCGATTCTTGTCTTCCTCCCCACTGTTCCCTCTCCCTCTCCCTCCTTCTCTCTCTATCCCCAACCAACACCACAACAGTCTTCTCTTTCTCTCTCTATAATTTCCCGTCGCCAGATTCGGCAGTCCCGCCGCCGCACTGCTGCTCAGCTTCCCGGCGACCGAATCGAAGCCGCGGCTCGCGAACGATAATGGTGGAAGCCGCCGCCAACGCCGCCGCCGTCGCCGCGCCGTCGCCGCCGCCGCCGCCGCCGCAGGCGCTGATGGAGAGGCTCAAGGACTACGGCCAGGAGGCCGCCTTCGCCCTCTGGGACGAGCTCTCGCCTCACGAGCGCCAGCTCCTCGTCGACGACATCGAGGTCCGTTCCTCCTCCCCCTCCCCCTCCCCACGCCGTGTGCTCTGTTGCGGCCGCCGATCTCCGTGATCCCCGGCGGCGGGGATTCCGGTGATCGGAGAGACGGACTTGCCGTTTCGCGATCGTGATTGATCGGGGATTCGGCCGTCCGTCCGCCGAATTCGCGGCGCGAGGTTCGGTTGTTGTGGAATTCGCCGTTACCGATGCTTTTTTGTCCTTTTGCAGAGCTTGGATCTTCCGAGAGTGGATCGGATCATTCGATGCTCGCTCAGATCTCAAGGTCGTCTCTCTCTCTCTCTCTCTCTCTCTGACTCTCGAGTCTGGAGTGATGTTGCGCCTGGTTGCTGACGGATTTGGTCGCGCTTTCAGGTCTGCCGGTGGCGGCATTGGAGCCCGTTCCAGAAAGCGACGTGTCCACTGTGGAAGGGAGGACCATGGAGGAAAGAGAGAGGTGGTGGAAGATGGGGCTGAAGGCGATCTCCGATGGGAAATTGGCGGTGTTGCTTCTCTCCGGTGGTCAGGTACTGTGCTCTACCATTGCTGGTTGGTGTAGAACGCTGCCATTTTGGCGTATGCACGTGCCTGGTGATTAGGGAATCGTGCTTTACTGATTTAGCTCTGTTTGTTTCCCCCTCTTGAGCTTGATGTATTTACATGTGGGCCAGTGTCAATAAAGAAAACAGAAAGGGATCATTATTGTTTACTCGATGAGAGCTGAAAAGAAAAGACAATGATGGTTCTTACTTTTTAAGCGAGCTGTTTGTTGGTAACTGAATTAGATCTGGACCCTTATTGCCGGATCATTTCAGACGCAGTGTGATGCTTTTGGAATAATAATTTTAAGAAAAATTTGACGGTATGAATGTTGTGCATTGCGAAAAAGAAAAAGACAAAAGAAGAATAGAAGCCGGTTACAAGATTCCGGGGATTCGACCATAGGTTCTATAATCAAGGGTCTCAGGATCTAAAATGCCTGTATCTCCTTCAGTATGGATTGCAAATCCACAGAGGAAACATGGAATTTTATCTTGCTACTTGGTAATTTCAGAATTTACTGAATTTTTTTACACAGGAATATTGAGATACTTTTACTGGACAATAACTTCATCAGCTATTAGCGTGTTCAAGTCCCACTCAGTTATGCCTAAGGATTAACTGGAGTGAAAGACGTTAAATGTAAATGTAAATGTTTTTTTCCCCTTTGAAATATGTGGAGTTCCTTCAACTGGGTGGAATAGCACGATAGGCTCCACTAGCATCCAGTGTAAGATAACTTACAAAGTGAAGACTTGAATGTTTGTCCTTCCCTCTCTTTTCATACATTTCTTATGATAAATTCTCCAGATAAGCAAGTAATTGAGAATAAACTCAGCATTTATATACTCATGCTTCTATCAATGCAACAAGATAAATCAAATATATGAAAAGGCTTCAGCTATCTTATGTGCTTGCGTATGTATTCTGCTTTTGTTTTGTAGTCTCCAGATCATCAATTTCTTGTTTTGTAATTGTATTTTATCCATTGTGCCTACTTGAGTATGCAAAATTTCAATGAAAAATGTGCATTTTTTTTTTTTTAAGTTGATAATATGCATTTGAATAATGTGTAGCTTTGTGATTTATACACAAAAATTGCCTGCCTTATTGTTCATCTTCTTGACGTGTGTGGTCCACTGATTTTCTTACACAATATCCTTTTTATGTCACGCAGGGAACAAGACTTGGAAGTTCAGATCCCAAAGGATGCTTCAGTAAGTATTTCCCATGTCGACTTGATTATGACTTAACGTGGGTTTAGGTTTCTCTTGGTACATGACTTACAAAAGGGTCTGCTGGTTCAGAAAAGATAAAATTCATCTTTTACAAAAGCTTATGAAATTAAAAAGGGGCCACAGCTTATTATTCTTTCATTGATCAAAACCTATATCATTTCTAATACACCGTGAGCATTTGGACACTGCCCTTGTTGATTTATTTTTTATTTTTTTAAACAATATGTCATTGAACTACTAGACATATTTTTGGTTCTTCCAACCGCTGCTATTAGTATGTAATGCACCGCAATATTTCTTCTTATCATGCTTCGTCAGGATTTCAAGTATGTAACTTGTTGAAGTATTTCATTGTAGACATTGGACTGCCATCTGGCAAGTCACTTTTCCAAATTCAAGCAGAACGAATCTTGTGTGTTCAGAAGTTGGCTGCTCAAGCCCTCAAAGAGGGTACAATTCCTCCTCTTGTTCATTTCTTTTAAACTACACAGAAAATATGCATATTCTCTTGTTTTTTGCAGGTTCTGGTGGTTCTCCACTGATACGTTGGTACATAATGACCAGTCCATTTACTGATGAGCTCACACGCAAATTTTTTGAGAGCCATAAATACTTTGGTCTTGAAGCTGAGCAAGTAAAACATATATAGCTTTTCCTAGTTTTCTTTAGAAAAAGAAGAAGAAGAAGTTAAATTTCCTATCTGGTTGTAGTTAATATTGCCTCACTATCGACGGAAAATTTCTTGTAGGTCACCTTCTTCCAGCAAGGTACCATGCCGTGTGTCTCAAAAGATGGAAGATTTATCATGGAGAGTCCTTACAGAGTACGTATGCTATTCTATTTGTTTGTTTGATTAATTTAACTGCAGAAGGAACAGAATTATGGTTTCCAAGATCTTGGTAACCAACTCTTTCAACCTTAGTCTTTGTACTCGTTCAGCTTCACCTGCCATTGCCACCCATTTTGCAGTTGAATTTTGAGAATAGAATAAACAGTTTAGGAATAAACAGTTTAGGAAGTGTATCTTAAAGAATAATGGAAATGTTTAAAACACCAAAGCTGAAGGGAGCTGAGATCTTGGCAATATAAATTATTATCTTCTAACTGTCGGCATCTGTATTATTCTTCTAATTGTATGAGCATCTGAGTATTGTATTGCAATGGTCTACTGGTGTATGAAGGAGTGAGAGAACCAAGTAACTAAAAGCTTTCTTGCCCCAACCATTGAGTGGGTAAAATGGTACAATAAGATCTCTCACTCGTCACACAGGTGGTGCACTCATTTTTCCTAGGAGACTACCATAAAATGATTAGAAAATGTGGATTGTTTTGGTAGGGGAAGATGAAACTGTAGATGTATGAAGTGCCATGGAATTATTTCTGATCTAAGTCATAATATCTGACTGAACTAATGCATGAAACTCGTTTTGATATGATTTTCATATCCAGGTAGCTAAAGCTCCCGATGGTAATGGTGGAGTATATACAGGTGCTTTTATTTTTTTAAATCTCGTGCCAATTAGTGGTTACTATTTCGCTTTCTCAGTCTATCTCAACCTCTTATAGCTTAAAAACATTAATAAATATTTGGCTCTCATTGATCAGCTTTGAAAACTTCCAAACTTCTCGAAGATATGGCATCGAGAGGGATTAAATATTTGGATTGTTATGGAGTTGACAATGCGTTGGTGAGTTTTGCTTTTACTAAGCTATGGAATTTCCATTGGCAAGTTTCCCTTTTTGTGGGTTGATTTCAGATATTTATCATATAGATTTATTGCTTAAAACAGGTACGTGTGGCTGATCCTACTTTCTTGGGTTATTTCATGGACAAAGGTGTAGATGCTGCGGCTAAAGTTGTCCGTAAGGTGATTATAGGCACATATCATACTTCAACTTATTCATTTGACTGATTTTTGGAAAGTATGTTGTGTTGAAGATAATTTACGTGGTTTGCACCTATCCTTTGGTAATCTCTAGATGAAGCTCTTGCCTTTTCTGCACAAGTTAATCTGGCTTGAAATGTCTGACAAAAAAAAAAAAATCTGGCTTGAAATGGTTCATATTTATGGTATCAAAGTGTAAAGCCTGATATATGAAGAGCTTGTGAATCTACATCAAGTGGCAAAGAACTTGTGGATTTTGCATTAGTGGAGACTCACCTCTCAAAGGGCACAACCTTGAGTACTTCGTTGGGGGGCTCGGCCATGTGGATTTGGCTTATTATAAATGGTTTCAGAACATTGTTCTTGGGGTATGAGTGCTACGCAAGACAAAGTGCTATATTACAAGACTTACCTTTTCAACTATTCGAAGCAAACTGCTTCATTTTGGGAGCTATGTCTTCAACATGTGAGGGTCAAATCTAGAATTTTACCTAACTGGTGCAGTTTTGAGCGACATGAGCCACATTGATGATTATGATAGTGATATAAAGCAGAGGAGTTTATAAAACACATCAAGTTTCATGGTGAGTGGGAAGTAACTTGTGGCTTGGTATATAAGGAGAGACTCAATCCAAAGGATGCCATCCTGAGTTCTCCTTTTGAGGTGTTTTGCCCACTTGGATCAAATTGAGTTGATATATAGCATATGACTTGCATGAATTTTGTTTGCTGGTTTTGCTTCATATGAAAATCAAAAATTTTTCCTTCTGGCTGATGGATTATAATTGCATGTGTAGCATGTCCACATTTTTTTGGGGGACCTATTGCTAATGGATGTGATCCGAATATTCACTTTCTATATTCTTGGATGATTCTTTTTAGGCGTACCCACAAGAGAAGGTAGGCGTGTTTGTACGGCGTGGTAAAGGTGGACCACTTACAGTCCTTGAATATAGTGAGCTGGATCCAACACTTGCTTCTGCAATCAATCAGGAAACTGGACGGCTTCGTTTTTGCTGGAGTAATGTACACCCTATTCCTTGCACTTACTACTTACTACTTACTACTTACTACTTACTACTTACATGATTTGTCTCCAGCTTTTGGCACTATTATTGATTTATATTTTTCGTTATTGCTCTAAAAGCTTGCTGATTGCCAATATCAATTGCACAGAAATTCCACTTCTCTCAGCTTTAATAGATACTAGTCCAGGGCCTGATGTTGTAGCTTAAGTCTTTATGTGTCATTTCTCAGGATATCATATCCTTTTGAAACCAGACAACCTTGTGTGTTAGATTGCACTGTGCTTCGATGCACGGTGTAGCATGATATGAATCCATTGGGTTTTGTTTTTTTCTCCCTAGTTTCTCCCTGACTACTCATTACTTTCTGGCTTTCAGGTTTGTTTACACATGTTCACCCTTGATTTTCTCAACCAGGTCGCAAATGGCCTTGAGAAAGACAGTATGTAAGTGGTCTTTGTTTTTCACTGTTCCCCTGCTTTTGGAAATGTTGGGGGATGAAAATATTGTCTCTCAAGCCACTTTCTGCTGTATCTTTTCTCCTATAAAAGTATTCTGTTAGTTTTATGACTTTAGTTTCATCATTCACCTTCTGAACCATAATTTTGTACTACAAAATTTGTGAATGAGGCATTTGACCTTTTTCGTATGAGATACAGAATTTTTTTGGTAGTGCTACTATTGACTAATGAGCCAACACGGTGTGTCAATTACTTGTTCTAACTTTAATTATCCTCCTTGCGGTTTGCATTTCCAGCTATTCCTCACACGTGCATCCCTAGAGCTACTAATACCAAATGATATTTTAATTTAAATACAATTGCAGGTTGCTTTATAAAAGCTTCAACAAAGAGCTTCAGAATAGATTTTTATCAAACTCAAAAGGTTAATTGACAATTAATTTAATTTTGTGGTCAGAGTGTTTTTGATTGTTAGGGTACATAAGCATGAGATTCATTAAGTACTGGATTTGCCAAAAATTTGGTCTCTCTACAGATGAGTAAACTTTAGTAATATCAAGAAGTTAGACTATTTCTCAACCGATTCATCGTGTGAGACTATGTTTCATATATCAAATGCATTCGGGTTTTTGTAATTGCAGCTATCATCTTGCTGAGAAGAAAATTGCTTCAATCCATGGACAAACGGCGGGACTGAAGCTGGAGCAATTCATATTTGATGCATTTCCCTATGCTCCTTCAACTGCACTTTTTGAGGTCCTCTTTTATCCTTCTAATACCATTTTTTTGAGCTCATCTCTTTAAATACTGCGAAGCTAAACATTTTGTCTGAAAGTTCAGGTATTGCGTGATGAGGAGTTCGCACCGGTGAAAAATGCTAATGGATCAAATTTTGACACACCAGACAGTGCAAGGCTGCTGGTTCTCCGGCTTCATACTCGTTGGGTGGTTGCTGCTGGAGGCTTTGTAACACATTCAGTGCCGCTCTATGCTACTGGTAATTGGTGGTGGCTTACCATGCATTGCGTTGCCAATTTTTACATGATGTGCAGAGTTTGCTGTTCTTGTGGTGTATGTGAATTTGACTTGTACCAAGAAATCTTCCACTTATGCCTGCAAGTTGTTGAGATTTAATCGGTCCATACACCTTGCACTGGGGAAAACGAGCAGAATAGACATACACACAAGATTCTATGTTAATTACAAATGAAGAAGAGGAAATCAACTCAAAAGCTGATAAAGAATTTTGAATTTGCTGGGAGGCTCGTGGGTTTCTCGAGAATTGTTGCAGAATATTTGATCCATTCTTTTGCTATTTGTAAAGGAGTTAACCTATAGCATATGTGTGATAGGATGTAATGGAGATTTGTTTCTTCTATGTCCTTGGTCCCATAGGCTTATCTTTACTCATTTCAGTTGGGAGCAGTCTGTCAAGAGTACATAATGTGTTCGAAAACAATTAGTCAGGTTCTACAGAATCAGCTGGCTCACATGATTTATGAACCATGAAGTAAATTTAATGCTTCTCGTTTTGTGTTTATCTCAGGTGTGGAGGTATCCCCATTGTGTTCATATGCTGGAGAAAATCTTGAGGCTATATGTCGGGGGAGGACCTTTCATGCGCCTTGTGAGATTGCATTTTAGCTGTGCTTGTCTGTTTCCTATGGAAGGAAAAGGGAGGGTGAGATCTCTGTTTTGCAACGATAAAGTTCTGGAGATGTTAACATGTGCGGCTCGGTTTTATTTGAGATCGTGATGGGCGAGGTTGTGTGTCATTTGATACCTACAAGATAGATTAGTGCTTGTAATTTTTCGTGTTAGCGTAAGACAGTCCTAGTACATCACAAATAAGAAAAATGAAAAAGAGAGAAGCTTTGTGAAAAATGAAAAGAAAATAATTCCTGTATGTTGATGTGTAAATTGATGGTGCTGTCGAATTTGGTGCAATTTTAACAAATTCAGAGCCGTTATCTCACTGTTGCATTCAGTCTGTTTATGCAGCATTTGGTGTTTTAAGTGTTTGCTAATGAAGATTAGTCTCCTAAAAATGCTCTTTTCCCACCGTAGCCAGCCAGCAAAGGCATTTTCTTATGTTCAAGTGTTCAAAATCTTTGAGAATGAGGGTGTTGGTATAGTACAAAACAAGACCCATTTAAATCATCATATCTCTCTCTAGTTAAATGGGTTTAACTCTCTTAAGTGGGTCTCTTGGATTTAAAACCCATTATCACCCAAGACCTCACAATCTCTCTTTTCTCTTTAACTTTAAGTTTTTTTATAGAATAAAGTCTGTACAAGACAGCACAATGGACTATTGGAAAAAAAGTGGCACCACCATAGCCAGCCAGCAATGGCATTATCATGCGGCTTGTTCTTGTCCCTGGGGATCCAAATGTGGTGCGTGATGCGGCGCCCCATGTAATCTTTGAGAATGAGTATGGTGTTGGTCCTCTGCCCTTCCAACTCCTGGACATGCCCAAGCCAGCTCCCCCTCCAGCTTTGCCGACGTCCTGTAAATACCCCATCTATCATAGACTGCGAAGTGTTAGATCTCAGTCTTGTGATATAGGAATTCCCTTCGATATGGGGGATGTGTTTATCAAAGCATTCGTACCCCCATTAGTCAGAATCAAAACATCATCAGCAAAACAAAGGTGGGCAAGCTTGATCCCAGGGCGCCGGGGGCAATACTTCGAGCCTCCCCTGTTCTGTAGATCAATCTAACGTTCGAGAGAGGACTTAAATTGCCATAACGGACATAGAAGGCGCAATAGCAAGTGCTGATACAGCATTTAGCCCAATTAACGAAACAATCGGGGAATCCAAGCAGCACGTTCTTAGTTTATTAGCAAGAACTTTAGGGGTACACTTGCGAACAATGAAACTTGAAATGGCCCCGTAATCAGCATCTTTTTAAGCATTTGCGACACCCTGGGCACGAGTGATTGGCAGTGGAATTTCTAGCTAGGCAAGCTCCCTCTTGTACTGGATTGATGAAAGACGTACTAAGCAAAGTTACATGATCACCGCTGGATTGATGGAAACGGTGTCCTAAGCAAAGTTAGATAGGCAAGGTCTCTTGTGTTGGTAATTTGTGGCCTATTTTCAGCATCTCAATAACACCCCCGTCACCTATGAAGCCAAAGTGATTCAAGAAAAAAAAACTATTGTTTATTACAAATAGTTTAGCCGAATGTTGGACTCTAATTAAATGATTTAGACACAAATAGTTATGATTTAGAGGAAAATAGTTCAGCCTATTTTCAGCTCTATTTTCTCTATTTCTTCCAAACATTTGTTTTCTCTCCGAGGACTGTAGTATGCATTTGAAAAATGTCTCCTTCATGGTTCTCATGTGTCAATTTCAAAGTTTTTTTTAACATCAGATATGCGCATTTCTTATCACTTCACCCACCTGGATCACCAAGAGAGTCTCTAGGGAAAATTATTTGATAGATATGGCTTTTTTATAACGCGTCGAACAACATAAATTAAAGAGATGATTCCCATATGTACCTGAATCTCTCAAATTATAATCACAAATCTCCTCATTATTTAATGGTGAAGATCCAATTTCCCTAACTATAACTAATTACAAGAATCCTCTCAAATTATAACAATAGATCTCTCCATGATTTAACGAGAGAGATCCAGTTTTCCAAACTACCATTTATTACAAAAATAATCTAAAATGCATGCATAAATTTCCATTATGTCCCTAAGAACATTCTAGAACTCACAAACCCTCGATCACTAGAAGCTTCAATGCACATCCAGTCATCTCAGTTGTCTCCTCAACCTGTTGGGCCTTGAAAATTTCCAGACCGTAACACATGTCAATAAGATAGATTAGAGTAGTTACATAATGATGAAATAACCGACAAATGTGAAAAATCGTTGGGATATTTGACGGGTCCTTCAATTATTCACCAAATTATTGTGTTTTTCCCTACTCAAAGTATTGATTATACTTGTTAGCATATCTATACAAAAAAGAAAAAGAAAAATGAAGACTCATTTACAAATAGTTTATTTTTTCTTGAAGAGCAATCCTGTGCACGAGGAAGTCTAAAAAGCAATTAACCCTAAGGAAATCTTCAGAGTCTGGCACGTGCGACGACACTAGTCGAGCCAACTTTTGGCGCCATAATCTGGCTTTCGCTCTGGCGGTATTGCTCTTGATTCTTTTCCAGCAACTGAGCTGCGGCGACTGCGAAAAAGTTTCGATTTTTATCGTTCTTTTTGCAGAGGAGGAAGAGCAGAGTCTTTCGAGAATGAAGAACTGGTGGGAAGGAAGTAGCGAAACTCGCCTTCTCGTCGCACCCGGTAACCCCTCTTCTCCAATTCGATGCCTCTCTGCAAAACCCACTTCGCATTTTCGCTAGAAACGCCATCCCGTTGCCCGAATTTCCCTGTTCGGATCGTGCACGTCCTTCCTGATCGATGAATTGCGTGGGATTCCATGGTGGTTGTGCTCGAATTGGATGATTTTTTGGATGGTGTTGAGAATTTTGGCATGCGTGTGTTATGTCTTCCTGACGTTTGCGAATTGAAATATGGACTGTAGCAGCTGATTCTTGCATTTCCCTCGTTTTGAAATTTCAATTCAGTTAATTTTGAACCGTTAATGTTTAATTTGAAGATAATGAGGTTTTGAGTCCCTTGTAATGTAGATTCTGCTGCAACGGAGAAAGGGGTTGGGCATTTCTTATCACTTCGGCATCCCAAATCAGGTAATCAGAAAGTGATCCGCTTTCCCCCTTGTTTGCCTTCCTTGCGACTTTCCGCTATTTCATAGTTCAATCCTGTTGTTAGGTGAATCTTGGATGCGACTGCTCGCTTGGCATGAGCCATCGTGCATGAACATGCCTGAAAAACTTAGCTTGCTGATGCTGCCTCTAACTGCTCACAGGAAAAGCGACGTGCTACCTTGTTGTCGATGAGAAGCTTTTTGAACTTCAATGGTTTAAATTACCTTATGGGTCTTGGTTTCTGGGAGATTACGTCCACGAAGGTATGATCTTCAAGATTCATGTTGGCAATTAAGACTCACACGTGTTCATCATGGTTGGGATTATAATTTGCTCTTTTTTTTTAATATTTGGTCAAGATGGTTGCCACTATACTGCCACACCGGTTGATCCAGTGTTCATCATATTGCCCATTTTTGAGGAAGCCAGGATGAAGGTACCATATATTTTTAGTGTTTCACAAGAAATGAAATGTTATCATATTTTCCTACTGATTTATTCAATCACGAATTTAAGTATTTGTTTTCTCTAATAAATGAATTCCTTTCTGTTGGAACCCTTAATCTTTCTATGCATGACTCTCAAATTTTTGATGGCATATATGCTATCCAAGAAATTCCAGCAGATAGTTTACGTTGATTATGCATCTGTGAATTTATCAAGTTTGCACACTGCCTCCTGCCTAAGCATGTAAACAAGATAAAATTTTGGAATGCACACAGTTTTTATCTCTCATGAAGTTTGACCTGTCGTCCTTTATGTATTAATCCAAAATATGTGACATCATAATGCCGTTTTCAACTTATGCAGAAAGGAGATGAACCTGGGAAGTTTAGGCAATTGGATGAGATTTTGTTTATAAATGGTTACCCTGGATATCAGCATTTATTGTCCATTGCGGAGAAGTCTATGCAAGTGGTTTGTGAAGTTAAAGGTGACTACTCGTGTACATCTGTATTAGACATATTGGCTACACTGAAGTAACTACATTCTTGACCACCAAAATAACGTAAAATTCAAGATAGACATTTAATAAGACTTATCTGCAACATAACGCTGCTAGTAGAGATTCTTTTTGTTTATATATTATTTTCTGCGCCACCTTTCTTCAGTCAATGTTACTAGGATTGAAAAAAATGATCACTATTTTCTCATTGAAAAATGGAAAGGACTTTGAGGCTCCGTGGAAGGAGGGAACTAAAGGAAGCCTTAGCCCTAGTAGGAAGGGGTAGCTTAATTTGGGAAAGAAATAAGTTAGAACTTTTAAGAATCAGGATCATATAATATTGCAGAATGCTCTCGTCATGTGGTATGTCATGCACCATGCTGCAATTAAAGTTTCATACAAAACCAAATGAATTTTTAAAAATTGAATTGTAGGGGTATATCTGGAGATACTCTTTGCATTAAATATATCTCAAGGACACCAAGCTGAACTCTAAATCCGGGCTCTATAATCTGCATTTCCTTTTCCTTTTTGGTTTTTATGTTTCTTGTTGTCTGTGTGTTTGTGATCAAACTTAGCATAACAGTATGCTGATACTGTGAATTGCACATGATTCGAATCAGTTGAATTGTTACTTGATAAGCAACTGGCGAACATTACCCTCATTGTTACATATAGAAACTGTGAAGAAGAGATTCAGTAAATTATGATTGCATTATTGACATATTTTAAATCAAGAGCATTAAGAGTGTTATTAGGGGTGCCCCATTTCCTTTGCAAGGACACAAGTTGATATCTCTCCGGTTTGCCTGTATCGACAGAAATTGGATCGACAAGGTTTTTTAGGCTTGATGATGCTAAGGTTTTTGCTTGGTTGTCATACAAGGTCTGTAATTCTCACGAAACTAAATTTTCTCCAATGATGTTGTGTGCAAGTGTACCAACAAATGTTATCTAATTGCAGGTGCACCAACTGAAGCAGACTATGGGTACTCTGGACAAAACTATGCTGCCCGAGCTGAGAAAGAGTTGTGTATGTCTTAGTGAGACAAACTTTTGGCTATGTAATCTCATGAATTTTTTAAATGAGTTTATTGAAGGAGTCATGAGCAGAGATTTTTCTCAGTTAGTACATCTGAATGAGAGTAGTGGGTAGTTACAATTAACTCTTACCAAAAAAAAGGGGCCAATCGAAAATGGAAAAAAAGAATAAACTCTTACCACAAAGGGTGTTAATAGTTGTTCTGAAAGCAGGACTTTAGCATTGATAATGGTTCTCATGATGGGATTCGAGCTCTAAATCGAGTCATATGAATGCCTGAACTGAAACTGTTTGCCAAGCCAGATATAAGGTTGATCAATGTTTATGTCACTATGTTTGACCAATTTGAAAAGGGTAGTGGATCTTAATATATTAACCTATCTAAGTGCATCGAACTTGTTATTGCTCTATTGGTCACCATCTAATGGTATGAATATCTGTTAAAGTTGGATGTTTGTGCATGTTTTGGCATGTGCATGACATGTTTACAGGAGCATTTCTCAATAACTTTGTGTTCGTAATTTCTTGAGGAATAGAGGGGAATGACCTACTGCTTTAGCTTAGACTATCTGCTCCTCTCAGGCCTCTGTGCAAGAGTCACTAATGCTTACTGGTTAAGATAGTTAATTTGAGAGATCACTGGGCTTAATTATAAAGGAAAGATGAACAGGATTGGAATGTCCAGCTTGAGTCAAATAAAGATTTGCTTTTTGCACTTTATTAATTCTCCATTATTGTTTGTGCAGTAGCTGATGCTGTCTCAATAATGGGGGAGTACTTGCTGGATGAACCTTGGTTGAAGAATCTCTGTGATAGTCTGAAGTAAAACTTTTCTCTTTCTTGCATAAATACTATTTCCTGATTTTCCCAAACACTAATGGCTGTATTTCTGTTGTACAATAGTATGTAGCATCTGCTAAGTATTAGGATTTAGGATAGATTATCCCCCACTGAGTGGTGAAAAATTTAATTATGGTTATAGAATTGGAGAGTAACACTACCCTTACATTTCTAAAGAAATACATCGATAAGGTGCTTCTCACCTTTGCAGGTTGCCCATGTTACTGAGAAAACACATAAGAAAGTTATAATGATATCAGAGCGCCGTTACTGCGGAAATAAGGTCTATTCAGTATGAAGCATAGGTTTTATCAATGGAATGATATGAAATTGTCAGTTTGATCCAAAAAAGAAAAATCCCAGATTTATCCCTGCTTAAATTGATATACAATCAATGATGACTGAATCCAGGATTCTTAATTTTCCTGCAGATTGAATTTAGAGGATGTTGGAGAGGCAGCTCATAAACGAAATTCTCAAGATGTAGCAGAGGCAAATGACTTTGAATCTCCTGTGGCGTTACAGGTAACTGCAATATCACTTCAGTAGATGGAGGGAGTTAATTATGCATTCAGCCATCCAATAGTATCAGGGTGACTGAACTTTGGATCTCTGCTGGATTCCAATAACATGACCTATGTAATTGTTTTGTATGAAGTTCTAAAAGTGGAATTTTGACTGCTTAGTGCCAACTCTTAAGTCATGGGCTGACAGATTTCAATTGAAACTTGCCTCCTTGTAATCTTAGTTGGAGGATGTTGAATAACCCTGGTCGCAGTCACTCTTCTCAGTGTAGGGATATTAATTTGCTGCTGAATATTTCTTCTGTGATCTATTAGGGAAAGAGTGGGGTGGATAAGAAGGCTTCAAAGGTTGGAAGGCAAGTTAAAAAGGCAAAAGTAGAGACGGATTCTCAGAATATCAAAGAAATGTTCACCAGGGCTTCCAGAAGGGCCAGATAAATCTTGTCCAAAGTGTTGTAGGTGAAGAAACTCCCCGTAACAAGATGACTATAGCCATTCCTTCATCGCCTTTTTCCAGTTGACGGCTGATTATTTATTAGCATTGGAGCCAGATGGTTCACCCATTCGGCAATCATTCAGGCATGGTTGGTTTGTCTGTTGTAACTTTAGCCACACTTTCTGCTAAGTGTGGATTTTAGGAGCACCAGATAATATTTTCTGGCTGTCGATCGAGCCATTGTGCTGGATCTGCAAGAAGGTGTGATGGGGCATTCCTAAAACTGTGTAAACAGCAACCGATTGTTGAGTCGTACTAGCCCCGAAACTTGTAATGTATGGTTCAGGGAGGCGTTTCTACAAATTTTGCTTGTAAGCATTGCCCTTTTGGTCAAGGCTTCTCTTATCGCTAAATTTTGGTAACATGTAAGAGCTTTATGTACTCTTGACTTATAGGTAACTCTTAACCTGTCGTGCCCATTGAAGTGTTGTGGAATTGAGCGCCGTGTAGATTTTAATGTATTGAGTTTGCACAAATATATGTGGTGAACCTTGAGAATTGGTCAAAATCTACCATGTGCCATCATTCATTAGTCAAAGAAAAGTGGAATGAAAAACTTTGACTTACGTGCAAGAAAGCAAGGCCTGTTTCAACATCATATAAGTCTTGGGAGGAAAAGGAGATGAGAGGTCTATTAGAAACAAAATCATCTCTTCACGTTATAAACAGTAGGAAATGAATTTGATATATTCCATCAATGTATTAAATAAATATTTATATAACTAGAGCATTTGGATAAAATGGATAATACTTATACACGAAATACAACAATGTGGCGACTAACATTATGGATGAGTTTTTCACTTCCTCTTTTTAATTAATATAAAGCCTTCACGGTCGTCGTGAAATTGCACAAAAATTTTTATGCATGTTATCTTTCTTTACCATATTGTATAATTAAATGAATTTGAATGAGCAAATTTATCTCTGGCCGAGAAAAGGAGTAAAGTTCAATTCACTAAATGGTAATTGTCCCCATGATGAGAGACAATTCTTGGATTGTCTTAGGCCCAGCTTTCTCAGCATCAAAAGCCCACAATCAGAGGAGCCCGGCCCGGCCCATTACACGCGAGGTGGGTAGTCTTCCTCTTCCTCCAGCTAGGGTTTCAAATCAAGTTCCTTCCCTCTCTCTTCGACGCCAGCACCGGTGGATACCGCCGTCCTGCTTCCAGCGATCCTCGTCGCCGGCGACGGCGGTTTCGGTCGGCCCTCAGCTCAATTCGGCGGCGGAGCTCTTCCGTCCCGCGCACGTCGCGCTTCTTCGACAATCCGAGGCTGCTCTCCTCGTCCGCTTCCGCAGCATTTCCCCAAAAGATCCGAACTTCAAGCCGTCATCTCCTCGCTTCGGCGGCTCCGATGATGCATCGGCTGTAACTCTGCTCGCTGCCGAGATAAGGGCGGAGGTAGTAGCGTTCTAGCTATCATCAGCAATGAGCCTAATCTCGAGAGCAGGACACCGTTTGTCAAATGGATTCCTCCGTGCGTATGGCGGTTCTCGTCCTGTGGTGGTGGCGGATTCGCGCTTGAATTGGTCGTCCCGGAATCTCTCTCAACCGGCGAGGAAAGAGGAGGAGGATGACGAAGAGGAAGTGGAGATCGACCAGCGGAGGCTTCCGGCCGACTACGATCCGGCCACCTTCGATCCCACGGAGCATCGGAGCCCTCCGACGGACAGGGTCTTCCGCCTCGTGGACGAAGTGGCCGGCCTCACGCTGGTCGAGGTGGCGGAGCTCTCGTCGATCCTGATGAGCAAATTGGGGATGAAGGAGCCGCCGGCCATCGCGGTCATGAAAGGAGGAGCCGCCGCCGCTATGGCCGGGATGGCCGCGAAGGCGGCCGGGGCGGGGGCGGCGGGTAAGGAGGAGAAGAAGCCGGAGAAGACCGTGTTCGAGGTGAAGCTGGAATCATACGAGGCGTCCGCGAAGATCAAGATCATCAAGGAGGTGAGGAGCTTTACGGACTTGGGTCTGAAGGAAGCCAAGGACTTGGTGGAGAAGACGCCGGCCGTGTTGAAAGCCGGACTTTCGAAGGAGGAAGGGGAGCAGATAGTCGAGAAGCTGAAAGCTCTTGGAGCCAAGGTTGTACTGGGAATGAAGAATTCAAAAGGGTGGGATCTGCAGGTACTTGTTGCTCTTCCAAGAATTTGTTCTTCTTCTTTCATTCAACTCACATTAGATAGGCCTAGAAGGAGCTTATAGTTCATGAGTTTAGATTTCTTGAACTAGAGAGGTTCATGTGCTATATCGACGTCAGCGGCGAACTCTTTGTTGGATTAGTTTCTTTCTTCTCTCTTTCCCCAATGCTGTATACCTTGTGGACTTGTTTTTGCTTCTGGGTTTAGCTGGTTTTGCTTTTGGAAGCAAGAGAAGTTGCGCGATTTTTCGGTCTCTAACATTCTGAAATTCGAACTTGATTGGCTGGATTAGGTAGCTGCAGGTGCTTCCATTTGAGAAATTGGGCAGCTTATTGATGTAAAACCGCGAGTCTGAAGAGGCGAGCCCAGCTTGATAGAGAACTTGAATAGAAATTGCAACAAATGGTTACTTGCAACTAGTAAATGCCTTGTATTCATCACGAGCAATGTTGCTCGGCATCACGTCTAGGCATAAGCATCATGCTTAAGAGAGAGGAATTGCATCGGATAAGTCGAGCAAAGGATTCCTACTGTTGAAATGATTTCATTCGCTATCGGTTTAACAATTTCCTAGTCATACACATCGAGTGTAAATGCATGATGGTCCTACTTTGTGCTGAGTAGTGAGTAATGCCGGGGGAAGAAACTTACATTCCTCGCTCAAGCACAGTGTGGAAGTTGAGACCTTGGGCACCTGAATTTCTAAAACGTTCTATATTGTAACTTTTTCACTCTCTCTCTCGTATGAATTGAATGATTGCTTCAAGCATGGGGGAAGTTGTTAAACATTGTTGCTGAAGGAAGGTAGTCTTATTCTTGGAGTTGACAGGGCACCCTGATGGCGGGTCTTGTCCAGGAGTTTTGAGGCCCTAGTTCAGAGAAAATGGGTCTGCTAGCCGCAAAACTTTCCCTTCATTCCATGCATAGAGAGACTTCCTATGTGTGTGCAATGAAATGGAAAGTGGTGTTATGAATGTTTTCAGACCTGGATCGGACCGGCCGGTTCAACCCTGTTGAACCGGGAATCGGAGCAAGGCCCAGTCCAGTTTTTGTGAAAGAACTGGAGGGAGTAGTCAAGAATCGGTCGAGCCGTGTCGACCCCGGTGCAACAACATGATAAGAGATGAATCTTCTATTTTGCTGGGGATGCAACTTAGTCTAATTAAACTCAGTCTACCACTCGCAAAGTTCCTTCTCTATCATGAAGCGAAATGCCTTAAGATGATTTCCCCCTCTTCAGATTTCAAGACAGCTGAGTATGCAAATTCAGAGGGTTTACATCGATCTTTTTTTCCACGGCGGACCGCTATTAGTCTAATTAAACTAATATACATGATGTCCATTGATTTTTTCCGCCATACCTTATATATAATTAAGAAATTAACGTCATCTTAATGATGTAATTTCTCTTGCTTTTTTAGCCGCAGTGTGATTCAAAGTAATCGAATCGCGAGTTAAAATACTCGATTGGAAGATAAAATTGATACAGTTAGATGGATATGATCATCATATGGATATGGATGTTGAACTTAACGGAAAAGTAGGATCAATGTTGCAAAAAACCTCTTGTTTCCCTGCAAGATTAGCGTTAATGGATTCGAAATTTCGCTTTGCTTGTCAATTACGTTTGAGTTACGTTGGGAGTGAGAAGTTGCATGGTGTTATCACCCCCAAAGATAAAGTTTTGGTCGGTTTTATCTTAAAAGATAGACGATTTGAAAAGACCGTCCCTCTCCGATTCGAACTCTGCTCGTGTATAAACCTGGAGGTCCCGTTACATCAATTCCAGCGCCCAAAACACGTACCATAAGCCGGTCCCCGCTCAGACGACGGTGTACTCTCTCCGGTCCTCTCTTGCAGTCGACCCGGCATCTCCAAGGTCAGCTCACTGATGGGAAGAATTGGCAATGGAGGTGGGTATCCCTAGAGACCATTTCCTGGAGAGGGTGCTGCTGGTGATGCAGATTGTCACCGTAATCTGTATCTTCCTGATTCAGCCGAAGAGCCTCCATCCGCACGACTGGACCTTCAGAGCGGTGATACTATCCAGCGCGCTGGCCATTGTATCCATGGCGAGTCATCTGTTGATCTGCACCTCGACATTCTGCTTCCACGGCCACGTGCTCCTCGTGGCCGCCGCGCTGGCGATGGATCTCTACGCCATCCTCGTGATCTATGGCCCCTTGGTCTGGCGCGCCTGAAAAGCCGAAGGTCGAAGCCTCATCCGAACCTCTACGTTAGAGTTGGCTTTCTCCTCCTCCTCATGCAGCCTTTTATCATGTGTTCTGTAATTGTGAACTCAAGTGCTGTTGCTGGTGATGGATATGGACTTGCTAGGATGCAATCAATCGAGATTTCCATAATTTCTTTCGGTCCATGTTAGCCCACTTCACCAAAAATAAAGTTGTCTCATTTTGGAAAATACCCCTTAAATCAACACTCCACATGCAACCCCAAAACCCCTATTATCCGAATAGTCCATGAATTATCCCCTACTCTCCAAACAAACCATAAACCTGAAAAATCGCCTGGAAATGGACAAAACCCTTTGTTAAATCCTCAACACAGATGAATCTCGAAGATACCATTCGATAATCCCAATATTATGAACTATTATGAAATTGCTGACCCTTGTCAGCTACAGGTGAGGGCTCTCACATGGAGGTGGCTCCACCATCGGTCACCATTGTGCATGGGTCAAGGAACCCTTACCCCCTGCTGGCAAGGGATGTGCGACCCTTGCCTAGAGGTCCACCACCATGTCAGATTGCTTGTGCAATACTGCCACGTCAATGTTGGTTGTCAGAAGGATTTAATTGGATTAGTTTTAAAAGTCTAGGACTTAATTGCACGTTTTCAAACATCTAGAACTCAATCTTTATTGGGCAAGGCACTTGGGATTGTTAAGTCTATATTTTCCTATCAGTAATTCTAAGAAGTAATTTTGTACTTGGTCAAACTTATTTTCCTCAAATGTGAAAAGCAAGTATGAACATCTTAAGATTTTGTGAAATACATTTCTATGAAATATTTGAAATATATTACATTTTTAGAAAATATTTTTTAGGAAATCACCTTCCAGAAGAATAATAATATTTTCTAATATTTGGATGAAACCTAAAAAAAACAAATAGGAAAATATTTTTCGTCATTTGGAAAGGAAAATCTGATTTAATTATCCTTAGTATGCATATACTATTCAGCCGTTGTAACTTGGGCACGGGCGGGGAACTAGGCATAGGCACAAGGATCCCAAGTCTAGCCTCGATGGACCTTGATCTTGGCATAGGCAGTTTGGTCTCGAGCAAGAGCATATACATCAGTCTCAAGACCATAAAGGGCGGGCCTGAGGGTCCTCGACAGCCGCGCTTGAGGATCATAAAAGCTAAGCGCTAGACCTTAGTGCTTGGGCTTAGGCCTAAATCCACAGAGGATGAGCTGTGGACTTGGCACTCAAGCTTAGGTCTTCAATACTTGAGCCTAGTCCATTAAGGCAGGGCCATGATATTAGTGCATGTGTTCAAGTCTCCGACGACTAAGCCGGGTCCATAAAGGCCGGCTTCAAGTCCATCCAGGGCAAGCGTGGGATTGCAGTGCCCATACTTAGGTCCCTGATGCTAGGCTCAAGACCCTAGTTCCCCATGCCCAAATCCATAGCATTAAGGCCTAGGCCTCGATGGATCCAAGCTTGGGCATGAGGGATCTAAGCACGAGCATTGGGGTCTTGGGCCCAGCCTCGATGGACTTCTCAGCCTCAATGTGTTTGGGTTTGGGTGTTGGGGATGTAGGCACAAGCACACGGGTGTGGGGATTTAGGCATAGGCACTAGGGTCTTGGGGTTGACCTCAATAGACTCAAGTCCGACCTCTATGGACCTAAGCCTAGGCACTAGAGCTTGGGCCTAGCCATTGGGTTTCCATGCCCAACCTCAATGGACCTAGGCGCCAATGTCTCGGGCATGAGCACCAAGGTCTAGGGCCTTGACCTCAATGGACTTGAACTTGGGCACTAGGGATTTGGGCAAAGGCATTAGGAACACGAGCCCTAACACTGAGGATCCAGGCACGGCCTTTGTGGACTCGGCCCTAGGTGTTGGGAATTTGGGCAAGGGAATGGGGGTCCTGCGCTCAGCCTTTGTGGACTCAGGCCTAGATGCCGAGGCATTGTGCATTAGTGCTAGGGTCCCAAGCTCAGGAGTCGAGAACTCGAGCCCAGAAGCTGGGGATTTGGGAACGAGCATTAGGATTTTTGTGTTCAAGTATAGAGTTTATAATCCAATTACTCATATCTAGTCATATTTTAAAAATGATTTTTTATTTTTTAAACAATAAATTATTTTTTTTGAATTTAAGCATAGATTTTCTGTTGATCTCTCTCTTCGTCTCTCTTCACTCCTTGTAGATTCAGATTTGGGAGGGATTGCACTAAGGATACGGAGGCATGGCTAGAAGTGAGCAGGGTCTATGTTACATGTTTTCACTCATTGTATATGGGGCACGAAAGTTGCTCCAGAGTTTGGGGTCTAAGGCATGTCAGCCGGCTCTTTAAACATGAACCCTCTCGAAGAAGTAAGAATCTGGATTACTAAGATTGCTTTTGAGATGGTTTGGCGAGAGAAGCACATCGAAACATGTTAGGTTTTCCAATTAATCATTGATTGCAACCATAACTTTCCAGAAGCGAACTGATTTTCTAAATATCTTCTTCCTTCCTGTTTTCTTTCCTTTCTCCTCTTTTCTTTTTTCCTTATTTCTCTCTATCGGTCGCCGTGGGGGAGGGCCGCGATGTAGGGGTATCAAAACCCGAACCGAACCGAAAATTGAATTGAACCGAACCGAAAAATTCGGTATTTTCAGTTTGGTTTTCATTAAAAATCAAAATTGCTTTTATTGATTTGGTTATTGAACCAAACCGAATCAACAAATCGATAAGAGTTTATTTCGTAGAAACGAAAAATATATAAAACAGAAAAAAACGAAAAAAAAAACAAATGCAAAAACCGAAAACTAAAAATTGAAAACCAAAAATTGAAAAGCCGAACCGGATTGAACCAAAATTTTGGTTCGGTTCATATTCGGTTCGGGTTTTATTAAGTTCGGTTCATTTTTTTTGAAAAACGGAACGGAACCGAACCGAACCATTGACGCCCCTACCGCGATGGCCTTGCCTTTGGCTGTTGACCTCCATTGGCCATTGCCGAGGCCCTAGCAACTAGGAAAGGGAATTGAAACAAAGAAAAAACAAAAATGAAAGAGAAGAAAAGAAAAAGAAAAGTAAAAGGAAAAGAGAAAAAGTTCTAGAAAACTTTAAAGGAATGGCAAAAATTTAATTTCAGATGCAAAATGGCCCAAGACCTTTAGTGTACAGTTAATTTTCAAATTCGGGACACTTAGAGTGTTAAAACTTGGCATGAAGAGATATTTATGTGCCAAAAGTTATGAAAGTGACACTTAAGTATCAAAATTGGAACAAAATGAATCAGTTAAGTACCAATGGTGATAAAATCTGGCCAGATGTTGATGTGACGATTTTCCGATGAACCAAGTGTAAAATTACATTGTTTTGCATGCTTACGTGGCTAGATAAATGCCAAAATGACGTCGTTTTACTATCGACATGGATAAATAATTAATATAAAGATTAATTAAATTAAATTTAAAACCATTTTTTTAAAAAAAAAAAAAAAAAAAGAAGAAGAAAGATGAACAGCAGCCAGCGGCTGAGGGCTTAGCCCTTGCTGCTGCCGCCTCCCTGTCGTTGTCTAGAAGGTGGGGAGAGGGTCGGTTGGGGTTGCCCAATCTTGAGGCGATGCCCCAGCCAGCGGCAGCCCTTGAGCACATTAGAATATATATAAGTTTAATTACAAAATTAGCAAGCAATATCGGTTTGCTGTTGGCTTTGGATAAAACTCCCCAAATCAGGCAGGGGAGATGTCTTACAAGTACGCAAGTTTGAAAGCAGTTTTTGAAGTTTTTCTACGTATTGCAAGCTTGTGCTCATAATTGGGAAGTGGATTTAGTAAGTCTGCTATTTTAGTATTTGCCCTCTTTTCTCGGCTTCCTTCTTCATGCCGTTTCACTGTATGTCAAGACTCGGATTTTCGTCACGGAATGACCCATTTAAAACACCAACATTATTTGTGGGTCGTGTCCGCTAGAATATGTCCAGCTTGGGGTGGACCTGGCCAGCAGGAGAGGAAATATCTTGTCATTGATTTTTCAGGCCAAGGACTCCTCCCCATCAGTCGGTGTTGTCGTTTCGCACTTTGTTTTGGTCTGGGTCCGTGTGTGAACCATGATGCATGATGCTGTCGGTCCAGATTGGCGATTGGGTGAACTACTTTCCCAAAAGAGCAAGGTACTATTTTATCAATTATTTTGTAAATAAATGGTTACCATTCATTTTTTAGCTAACACGATAGTGATTTGCAAGCGGAAAGTTGTTTGGTCTACTCTTCCATACAAATAAAATCAAGGTAAAATAATATTTGGTCTCTACAATTTTGAGGGAGTTCAACTTTTATAGTGTACTCACGACCAAAATACTCAAAAATATATAATAAAAAATGCGAAATTTGAAATGAGGCAAATATATAACCAAAGTGTTCGTGATCAGTTTATGGATCCACCATCCCAGGTGAGTCCAGGATTATATGGGCCAAATCTCGGTTCAGCTTAGTTCTCGATTTAATAATTCAACATCCTAAATCTTCCTTCCAAATGACTGCAATGTTTTCGTAGGTTTGGCCATTAGAGGTAAACATGACCTTTCCCTTTGATAAATATAACTCTCTCGACCACAAGAAATGATTAATTATACAAGGTATAAAAGCGAGGGATAATCAAATGAACCTACGCTATTTTAATGTTATGGGGACCATCTATATCAACGTGTATCATGTGAACATGTCTCAATTATTTGGCCAACAGAAGGCATGCCAAGTAGGATGCTTTATACCCAGTCTCCAAACCATTATATATAGGCACCGCTCTTATATTCTCGAAGTTCATAAGCAAGAAATTGCACTATAGAGTTGAGAGATAATAACTTTGCACCATGGATATGGTGAATGGAGAGATGGGAAGCCAGCAGCTACTGGCTCAAGCTCACATATGGAACCACATCTTCAATTTCATCAATTCCATGTGCTTGAAATGTGCTATTCAGTTAGGCATTCCCGACACCATCCACCACCATGGCCAACCTATGACCCTCGATGCCTTGGTCTCTGCACTTCAAATTCACCCCTCCAGAGCTCATTGCGTCGACCGCCTCATGCGCATCCTCGTCCACTCCGGATTCTTCGAACCGAAGAAGCTTGAGCCGGACGGTCAAGGCGCCTACGTACTCAATCGCGTGTCCAAGCTCCTCCTTACGGACAATCCCTCCAATGTTGCGCCGTTCGCACTGTCCATGCTCGACCCCATTGTGATAAACCCATGGCATGGCTTGAGCACGTGGTTCCACAACCACGTCGACCCGACGCCATTCGAAATGGTGCAAGGGATGTCGTTTTGGAGGTGTGCTGGTCAAGAGCCGGGGCTTAATCGCTTATTCAACGATGGCATGGCTAGTGATGCTCGATTGGTGGCTAGCGTGGTGGTTAACGAGCACAAAGGGGTGTTCGAGGGAATAACCTCGTTGGTCGATGTAGGCGGAGGAACTGGGACGATGGCCAAGGCCATCGCGAACTCCTTTCCGCATATGGAATGCACAATATTTGATCTTCCGCATGTGGTGGCTAATTTAGAAGTCAGCGAGAACGTGAGATGTGTTCCTGGGGACATGTTTGAGGCGATACCACCTGCAGATGCAATAATATTGAAGGTACAAGTTAATCAAAAATTTAAGATTCAGCTACTTCACCTCCTTCAATCTAATCTCATCGAGAATAGCTTCACGTTTTTCATGTAAAGGATTAGTTTACATGTTGCAAACACAAGCCGTCCACGTTCAACTTACATAGGAAATCTACGAAATCACATGTGAACAATATATGGACAAAATGACAGACTGATTGACGATTTAAGTTATATGCAGTGGATACTCCATGATTGGAGCGATGAAGACGCTGTGAAGGTACTGAAGCGATGCAGGGAGGCCTTGGGCAAAGGCGAGGGCAAGAAAAAGAAGGTAATTATAATTGACATAGTGATGGACAACACGAAGAGCGACAAAGAGATGGTCGAAACCCAGCTCTTCTATGACATGTTGATGATGACCCTCGCGTCGGGGAGGGAGAGGAATGAAGCAGAATGGGCTAAGCTCTTCGTCGCTGCTGGCTTTGGGGACTACAAGATCACCCCTGTACTTGGCTTGCGATCTCTTATTGAGGTCTACCCTTCATGATCGATTCTCAATACTTGCCAATTCATGCTCTAGTTCTTATAGCTTGTGGTAAGTTAAAGATCAATAGTAAATAAGGCTTCTCTAGCCACACGCATAAAAATACATATTTCAGTAAGGGTTTAGCGATGTACGAGTATGCGAGAATGGCGTGATTAAGTCGCCCATTCAGATAAGCATATTTAGTAGTTGAAGCAAGTGGCTGTCGTTTGAATCGATTGGAGTGTGATCCTTTTCTAGCTTCGAACCTCTAACTTTTACATCTTATCGTTAATTGATTTTAGTACAAAGATACAAATGTGTAATTTCGGTGTGGCAATTCTAAACTTTATTAGCCATAAGTCTCCAAATGTGTGGGCTTACCAAACAATTTGTAAGGAATTTTCACAATGTTAAAGGCAAGACCAGTTCATAATATGGATCTAGATGTTAATTTGCCGTAAACTAATACATGCGTTTCACATTCAAGCGTCCAATTAAATCTGCCGCATCAACTCCTTAAATCAATTTAATGAGCTAATTAGAGTATCTAGAGCATTTTGCTTTACCCACCAATTTAATGAGCTAATTAGAGTATCTAGAGCATTTTGCTTTACCCACGCAATTGCTACACAACATAGCTATGAAGTTTGAATTATCAAAATTAGTCCATTTCACATTGATGTTGCAAATACATGCAATTTAATAACGACGACGATAATCGCCTATTGACACCTAAATTTTGGTGACCCAGTCATTTATTCATAGAAAAATTAAGGATTAATTCTAACCCCAAAACAAAAATATTAGAATTAAATTGCATAATATATAGTTTTAAGAGCAATTTTTATTACATTTGCATTGGTGTAGTGAAGGATATGTTTGACTTGATGGTGTCCACATCCAATAATTTTCATTTAAGTTAACATCATCATGCTGTCAAGGGAATACCTTCGGTTGATGTTATATGGATTAGCAAAAATCCTTATTCAGCCCAATGAGGGACCATGAATCTCACCCATGATATGAGGAAGGGGACTGATAAATTGCACACACGAAGAAGGATAGGAAATTCAAAAAAATCGGTTGGATGCTTAGGGATCGCAATTTCGGTCAGCTAATGGAGGAATTCGTGGGATAAATGATGAGCTATCGGCTGAAGGAAAAAGGAAGCGCGGCAATTGAGAGACAAAATGGAGGAAAGAAATCAAGGCATTTGTGGAAAGTGTGGGTTGCTGGAATTTATAAAAGGAGACTAATGAGCTGGTTATAGAATAGTGAGAGAAAATGATGGGATTGTTCCAGCGCTATAAACGCCCACCCGGCCATATTCGCAAGAAAAAAAGAGGAAATAATCATGTCGGCCCAGGAATTGTGAATGGAGATGAGCGAATGTGGACGCGTTCAAGGCAATATGAGTAGAAGCAGAAAATGAAACCAAAAGATTCTGAGCGCTAATTTAGAAATAAATTAGAGAGATTCACAATCAATTTTTGGTGATAAATCAAAGCCAAAACTCAGCAATTCCCCGAGAATCATCAATCGGCTCCACGGATCCAGACTTTCCAACGATACGTGGGAGGCTTTTTGCTATAAAAAGGAGGTACACACCCTCATACATCGGAAGTCCACTATCTCGAGAATTCTCTGATTGGTCTATCGTGTTGGCAGTCCTCTCGACGTCCCGCGTTCATCTTGCTTTGTGGATATTGACGACAAGTATAAAGCTAAGTCAAGCATTTTTTTAGTTTGATTGTGTGAAATTCCATTTCGCTATTTAAATTATTCATTTTAAATTTGATCCCAGTTGATGTTACTCGATTAAATTGGCTCCAGTGGTCTGTATCCATATGACCGTTATCCTTGTTACACACTGTAATCAAGCTATGTTGTCTTCTTTCACGCCAAACTTACCGGGTCGCTGCGCATTTAAAATATTACGTTTGATAAGAGGGGTTTGGTGGGAAAAGCAAGGAATTCTTGGAAATGCACTCTTCACAAAGGCTTCTTCAATCAAATTGAAAAAATAAATGCTGAAAATTTAAGTATTGAATATTAAGCCCCCAAAATATATAAATTACTGAAAATGATAATAGAAAGTCACTCAATAATGCATGAGAATAAATTCTATTATTTTCATTCTGAACACGAGATGTTGAATACCAGTCACTCAAAATTCACTATTACAACTTAAATGTTCTTTTTGGTACTCAAAACTTAAGTTCTGGATGTGTTTGTTAGGGGGAAAATTTCGAAATAAAAATAGATACTCTTTAAGAAATTAATTTTTAGGAAAATGGATATATATATATTTTTTTTGGTGATATGTGATCAACAACATTTTCTAGCATTTGAATCTCATTTAGAAAATAATTTCAAATTCATCATTTTATTTATAACAAAAAAATAATTTTTGAACTATTTTTTATTTTTCTTTTTCGTTATTTCTTTGCTGGTCGTCGATCCTTAATGATGGCCAATGAGCTCAAGCCTCGTCAGATCTAATGATGTGGAGCCTTGCCGGCCCGTGCTTATGGCTTAAGTCAATCGAGATATGGTGAGATTGAGCCTCCTCGACCCGCACATATGAGTCGCCAAGGCTAGCAACCGACGGAGAGAAAAGGAAAAAGAAATAAAAACAAAGACAAAAAAAAATAATATAAAAAAATTGAGAAGCAATTTCAAAAGTATTTTCACCTCTATAGATTTAAGAATTCACTTTCTTAATTCTAAGCATGAATATTTTCATTGACCAAAATGTGTTTTTGGTTGACTTGTTAGCGTTTGTTTGAGTTAAAGTGCCCTTTGAAAATTGATTGTTGGGACTTTCTGTCTAGTCGAAATAACTAGGGTGTGGTGAGATAAACTATAACTTTGATACTAGCATTTGATATTTGATGACCTCCTCGCCGGATGAACAAGTCCCGACTGACAGTCAATGTCCTATAGTTCTTTTCTTTTAGCTCTCATTGTCCTACAGTTTCACTGTTTATTAGATTCTATAAGTTACTGTAACGAAATCAATGGGCAATAGGGTATCTATAATCTTGATGATGAGGTAAAGAAGATTGAATTAGAAGAAAGACTGACACAATGACACCTTCGATTGCTTCTAATGAGTGTACAAATATGATGATCGAAACCGAAACTTAAAGCACGAATACACCTTATCTTATAATTATAAAAAAAAAAAAGACTTCTTTCGAAAGAATATAACTTTTATCTTCACTTTTGACTTGGTCCTCTCCGTCTAGTTGAAATAACTAGCCAATTCTTAACTATTTCTATTCCCAAAACAACAAAAGAACAAAAATCCATTTGATAACACAAATTAATTTTTTTATTTCTATTTTTTTCTTTTCTTCTTCCTCTAGCAAATTGTCGGGCTTGACAATGGCCGACGATCGGCCAGAGACGAGGTCCGATGACTCACTTTGCCACGGTGGGGTCGGCTTCACACGGCCATGGAAAGGCTGACTTCGCCAGGGGTATTTCTGTTCTTTTTTTTATTGCAGGAATATAAATTTTATTTAGTTATCAAACGCATTCAATTACTTATAAACTCATTCGGGAAATAGAACGAGAAAAAAATGTTTTCGGGTAGAAATTATTTTCGAAAACAAAATAGTTATCAAACACAACTTAAAAGCGAATGCCTGACGCAGCTAGGTGAGGCTTGACCAAGCCTTTGCTAGGCGAGCGGCCTCACCCAAATCTGGCGAGGTCGAGCTCGCCCAACAGCAAGGCAAGGCCAATCTTACGATGGCTCGGGGAGGTCTAGCCCTACCAACGGCTCGGCGAACTCGGCCTTGCCAAATTTGGGCGAGGTTAAGCCTTGTCCGACCAAGCGAGCCTCACCGATGGCTGGGGGAGGCCCTAACGAGGCCTGCCTAGCCACTGGCTTGGCGAGGCCCACCTTGTCGGTGGTTGGGCAAGCCTTCGGCAACCGACGATGGTGGGTGGCAACGGTGATGGCGACAGTAGTTGAAGAAGAAGAAAGAGGGAAGAAGAACAAGAAAAAAGAAAAGAAAAGAGAGAAAATAGGTGCTTGATTCTAAAATTGTTTCCGGGAACAAAGAATCAATTTTTTTTTTTTACTTTTCAATTCTATTCCAAATCTATTTCTGAAAACAAAAAAATAAAAATTTATTTTTGAGAACAAAAATTGTACCAAACGATTTTCTATCCCAAATCTACTCTCAGAAACAAAAGAACAGAAATTAACGCTATTTGGCAAGTTGCCAAACATGCCTTATCCCATTGTGTTAAGTTTTAGCATTTAGGATGTTCTTTTGCCGTTAATTTTGTATAGAGTATATTAGATCAAATTCTCTTCTCTCACGATCTCTTTAAAGTCACTTTGAGAAAATGCGGTTATTTGAACGCGGGATCTAAAATATTTCAATCGACCGTTTGACCTCTCCAATCAATCACCGAGAGATCGTGAAGCCTCATGTTCAATGAACAGTGTGCCGCACATGTTCCCAACACAAGATGAGGAAGATGACCTCAAAAGAAAATATTAAGATAATCCACTGAATAAAGAACTGGCAACTTGGTGGAAGGCATCACCACCCAAGTTTCGATGCTGTGATCTGCGTGACCTATGCGCTTCGACAGATGAAGGGTACATCGTGCTTGATGTTTTGAGGGAAACAAAGGAAGAAGGAACTCTCGTGAACTAAGGTCGCACCATCAGGCTCTCACATTCGAGAACTGCGAAAGAATCGCTATACGTCGTCGTATTCAAGCGTGGGAGATACGTAGCTCTGTCCGTATCAGGACGGAAGTCAAGGCGCTGCTGTCTTTGGTTCAACTCCAATCAACTGTAGTCATGTCGTGATATTGACTGATTTGATCACGAGCGTTTTGTATGAAAACCCTAGCCATCATTAGACTGATACCACTTTTTAAAAACAGATCAGATCTAGCTTCTCGCGCTTTTTCTCCTATCCCCATTAAACAAAACCGGAGCCCACATGCGCAGGCATGTTCTGCGCCCAGTCATGTGGACAAAACCCTCTTTTTCTTTCGTCGATGAAGAATACGAGCCATGTGACGCGACTGCGGTCAAAGTGCGGACCTAAATCTCTCGCCTAGGCCCTTTTGAAGAACTTACTCCTGTAGACTCTCTTTTGTTTAATGATGTCTATCGCTTCAGCTGTGACCCATTTTTTGGTGTTTTGCTTCGACCGCCACTTTCTATGTACTATGTGGCGCAAACAACAATCCAAGACATAGCGTGAAATCAGGTTCGTGTGAAATATTCAATTACCATTGATAACCATGTGGATTTCGCGTGAAATCCAAGTTAATCCCGTTAAAATTCAATGAGTATGATTACCCATGATTCATGCGCTTGAGTTCGTATTAGTTTTATCCTCAAAGGTGAGAGAAGCTTAGTGATGAATGGAGGATGTGCCAGATTAGCCATATTCAAAATCAGGTGGATCATACCAAGTCTAATGGAGAGTGTATGTATGGGAGGGAGGGGAAAGAGGAGGGAGAGAACAAAGTCAAAACATTTATTTCAGGTCTCCATCTCCAAGCGAATGTCTCTGTGCATCCTTTGCATGTGCAGAGCTTCAGAAGTGACACTGACCCATCACACCCCCAAGAAGCCTACTCATCTCTCATACACCATGTGATTGCTCTCTCTCTCTCTCTCTCTCTCTCTCTCTCTCTCGTATGGATGTGGGCATTAGATAATCTTTCCCCAGTCCCCACCTTTTGATTCCCATTCTGACAACCATTCATTGACTTTGGCCGCACTGCCTTTTGACCTTCTCCATATTAGAAAAACCCTATCGTGATCTCCTCCAAAGATTCGTCTATTTCTGTGCGTTTTCTGCGCATTTAATCAACTTGAGCCGCGGGGATTGGAGTATAGTACACTGCTCCGACCATGGAGCTCTCTCTCTACCGCCTGAGTAGAATTCCTCTCCCGTTTGGGTAGATCTCGCTCTGCATCTTTTGAATCTTCCCAAATCATCATCCATTCTCATCTTCCAAGTCTCGAATCCTCCCAAACCATCATCCATCTTCATCTTCCCCCATAACAGGCCCGACAAACTCTAAAACCCTAAACCCATACCTCACTCCCTCGCTCACACGAAACCCTAAAAACCCATTATCCTCCCCCGATAGTATCACCTCCACTCCCCACACTCCCTCTTTTGTCTCCTCTGCAGATTTAGAGCTCCCTTCATCCACTAGCTGAATTTCGAAAAATCACGCTCCAAGTTCCCGATAGTGCTGGTATTCTCCGAAAGATGGCAAATCGATACGATGAAGAGCAAAGGTTGGCTGCCCTCTGCAAAAGTTTGGGAAATCTTTGGTCCGAGGAAGATGTGGTCGACATCCCAGGTGAAATCCCTGAGGAAAACCTGCTAGCATGTCGGAAAACGTTATATGGGAAATTTTTTAACAAATCGAATGTGCATTTTCCTTCATTCATCACCACAATGAAAAAAGTATGGCGAAATGAAGATGTCACCTGTGCTGTAATAGAGCCTGGATACTACTCATTCTCCTTCCCATCGGAGGCTGAAAAACAAAGAATCTTAGATTCAGGGCCATGGTCTTTTTCCAACAATTTATTGGTGTTAAAGCAGTGTGAGCCCGATATCCCTGATATTTGCTACGAATTTGACCACTGTGAATTCTGGGTTAATCTATTTGGACTTCCTTTTGGGCGAGTTACATATGAGGTAGTTACGGAAATAGCTTCAAAAATCGGAGATGTTGTGGAGGTAAAATTGGAAGCGAAAGGGAACAGTGCTCACAAGGTGGGTAGGGCCAGAGTTAAGTTGAATTTGGAGAACCCTCTTAAGACCGGAGTTCTTGTAAATCTTGACAACAAGAGTTTGTGGGTGGAATTCAAGTATGAAAGGCTACCGCATTATTGCTACACATGCGGGAGAATTGGCCATTATGCGACGTTTTGCAAAGAAATACCATACGAGGACACAGGGCTAGCCAAGAACTTACCAGGCCGTTTTGGTCATTGGCTAAGAGCAGAAGCACGTGAGTTGAGTCCCTATGGGAAGATATTCTATGGCAAACTAGAGAATCAGCAGGATGAAGAGGAGAGGGTGCCTGAAACCCCTATTCCACCGGTCCCTGCAACAAACCCACAGCAACAGGATCAATATTTGCAGCAAACTCAACAACTAGGCCCACTGAATAGTACAGAAAACTCTGGTTTCAAAGAATGCAATCATCATCTCCCTTCTCAAGCACTAATTATCTACGAAGAGAAGGGCCATCAAAAAAGAGGAAGCAGCTGCCTCGATGAGGAATCTGTCATGGTGCTATTTGAGGAACAGGGGAAGGAGATTGAAGCAGAAATGACTGACACTTTTGCAGGGAAAGGACCAAACAAAGGAAAAACGAAAAGTGCCAAACTATCTTCTTCAAAAAAAGGAAAACGATTCTGTCCTTATGGTGCTCAACCATCCAAGACAGCAGAGGTGAACAACACACAGCTAGTGGAAACCCCTATCCGGGTGGCAAATATGTCTGACAAATGGGCTTTGGTGGCTAGCCCTAATAAGCCACCCACTCACCCATGAAGATCTTAAGCTGGAATTGTCAAGGGCTGGGCAATCCCTTGACAATTCAAGCTTTGAGAGTCCTAGTGACTCAGGAAAGGCCCAACATTGTCTTCATTATGGAGACAAAAAATCAGGAGCAAAAGGTGCAAAGATTACGGCGGCGACTCAACTTCCAGCATTCTTTCTTAGTGAATCCAGAAGGTATAGCTGGGGGTTTAGCAATCTTTTGGGACGATCAGGTACTGCTGTCCATAGACTCTTTCACAACAAATGTAATCTTCACTCAATGTCAACTAAAGACTAATAACCAGCGAATGCACATCACGTTCGCACATGCTCCAAATCAGTTTCAGGAGAGAACTAGATTATGGGAAAACATTCATCGAGACTAGTCTACAATATCGGTTCCCTTGGTTGTGTTTGGGTGACTTTAATGAGATTTTATACCATTGGGAGAAAGTGGGCAAGAAAAGAGCAGAAACTTACCGGCTGACAGCTTTCAGAGATTTCTTATACAACTGTTCTCTACTAGATCTGGAGTGTAAGGGGTGCGCCTTTACCTGGACCAACAACAGAGAGGGAGATAATCTGGTCAAGAAGCGTTTAGATAGAGTATTATGTAGTTCAGAATGGCGCATTAACTATCCCACGGCTGAATGCATTGCCTTACCCGCTATTGGTTCCAATCACACCCCAATTATTCTTTCGACAAGCCCTCCAAGGAAAAGAAAGGGGAAGAGCTTTAAATACGAAGCCTTAGGGCGAGGGAAGAGGAATGCGTGTCTCTGGTAAAGGAAACTTGGGCTGAACCAGCCTTCCAACAGCTTAGCGTGGTGGAGAAACTGCAGATAGTGTCAAAAAGCTGTCAAAATGGAGCCAGAATAGATTCACCAATGCAAAGAAGAGGATCACAAGGCTGAACAAAGAGTTACAACACTTAATGAACAGCACAGAAATTCCAATGAAAGCAAGGCAAAGCAAAGGAATTAACAAACGAAATTGATCGGTTGTGGAGACAAGAAGAAATGTATTGGGCCATGCGGTCAAGAATTAACGGCTAAAATGGGGGATAAAAATACCAAATTCTTCCATGCAACCACCATTCGAGGAGAATTAGAAACCAGATATCGGTGTTGAAAAATGCGACGATGTTTGGGTGCGTGACGAACAGCAGCTAAAAGAGATGACCGGTGCATATTTTCAAAAGCTATATGAGTCGATGGGGCCTCGAAACTTTCAGCCCATTTTGCAACAAATTCCAGCTATGGTGGATGCAACAATGAATCAACGATTAGTGGAATCAGTGAGTATGGAGGAAATCATGACAGCTATGAAGCAGTTAGGAGCTAACAAAGCTCCTGGTCCCGATGGCATGCATGGTATCTTCTTTAGAAATCATTGGCCAGATATTTGCCAAGACATCTTCACTGAAATACAGCACTTTTTTACCACCGGTTATCTTAATCCTGACCTGAACAAAACACTCATAACCCTCATCCCTAAAACCCCACAACCAGAGAAGTTGGAACAGTATCGCCCTATCAGCCTATGCAATTTTGCATATAAAATCATCTCAAAAGTGCTGTCTAATAGATTGAAACCTCTCCTACCCCTACTTATTGCGAAGAACGAGTGCCTTTGTGGGGGACGGCAAATACAAGACAACATATTGATCGTTCAAGAGGTTCTTCATAGATTACGAACTCGGGAGAGGAAAAAGAAGTTTCAAGCGTATTAAAGCTAGATATGCGAAGGCGTATGATCGGATTGAATGGGACTTCCTCAGAGCGTGTTTAACTAAAATGGGATTCAACGATCAGTGGGTGCAATGGGTGATGCAGTGTGTCTCCACAGTTACATTTAGTGTAAATTTTAATGGGGAGGCTCTTCCTTATTTCAGGCCAACAAGAGGCATTCGCCAAGGTGACCCACTCTCACCCTACCTCTTCATATTAGTAGCTAATGTTTTATCAATGATGATGAGAAAAGCAGTGGATGACGGCACACTCAGAGGAATTAAACTGAACACCAGCTGCCCTACCCTTTCACACTTGTTGTTTGCGGATGACTCAATTTTTTTCCTCAACGGCACAACCCTAGAATGTCAAAATCTGGCGATTATACTACACGAATACTGCTATGCTTCTGGTCAGGCCATTAACCTCAATAAATCAGGTATATACTTCAGCAAATTCTGCCCTATTACATTGAGGAGGAATATGGCCACAAAGATTACGAGTCCCGAGATAGAGAAAACAGGGAAATATTTAGGAATTCCCTCGGATTGGGGCTCTTCAAAGAAAGAAATGTTCGCATGGATCCTAGCGCGAGTGAACGGCAAGCTAGAAAGCTGGAAGGAAAGCTTATTATCTAAAGCGGGAAAGGAAATCTTAATAAAATCGGTGGTTCGGGCCATCCCTCGGTATGCTATGTCCATTTTCGAATCCCCGTTTCCATCTGCAGAGCTATTGAGAAGAGAATCGCTAATTTAAGTGGAAAACAAACAGTAGACATGCTTTGGTATACATTGGAAGAAGTGGGAATCCTTGAAGCTCAGGAAAAATGAAGGAGGCATGGGTTTTAAAGATATTATAGATTTTAACACAGCTATGCTGGGGAAACAAGCGTGGCGAATCTCACAAAATTCTCAGTCCTTGCTAAGTAAATTAATGAAGGGTCTGTATTATCCACAGGGTGACTTCTGGAAAGCTGGAAAAGGTCATCGTTCATCATGGGGTTGGCAAAGTATCACTCGGGGAAGAGATCTGATCACGCCACACATAATGTACCAAGTCGGGAATGGAAAAGAACTCTCAATTCGCGAAGATAGATGGCTGAAAAGTGGCCCTATAGGCGGGCCAGCAACAAGAAATGAACCACTTCTAGTGGCAGACTTGATAGAACAAGACACGGGAAAATGGAAAACTGAGAAGGTGGAAGCTATGTTTGGCGAAGGAATTGTGCAGGAGATACTTGCTACCCCTATTGGTGTGCCTAATTCAAAAGATAAACAGGTCTGGTTGCACACCAAATCTGGTATTTACTCAGCAAAAAGTGGATATTTTTCAGCAAGAGAAAACCCAAACAATCATCATACCACAGCAGCAACCTCATCACATCAGACAAATCCAGACCTCTGGAAACATATATGGCATTCTCAAACCCTACCCAAAATCAAGTTATTCCTTTGGCAAGCATGTCACAACGCACTACCTACAAGGGAGAACCTCTACCGGAGAAAGATCGTACCTGATCCGGTATGTGCCATCTGCAATATGGAAGCTGAAACTACAGAACATATCCTCTTACTCTGCCCATGGACCGCCCCAATTTGGAACGCTGCACCCCTGCACATCAAGATTTCCAGATTAGGGTTAACACGGTTTGATGACTGGCTCTTCCAGTTGAATCAAAACCCAACACTCACCAAACAATTCGAACTAGTTGCTGCTCGCCTATGGAGTATCTGGAAGGACCGAAACCAACACATATTCAGCCAACGTCCCCTGTCACAGCAACATACTTTACTCCAGGCGAATACTTTGTTTGAAAATTTCAAAACTTTGACCCACATCCCAGCGACTACACAGAAAGAAGCCACGGTACCTGATCGGTGGAGACCTCCCCCCCACGGCGCCCTCAAAATCAACGTTGACGCATCCTTCGTTGAACTGGACGTTGCCGAAACAGAGACCGCAGGGGGAACACGCCTGACCATGAACAGAGCAGCGGTCGCATGTCTGTGCAGGGATCCGCGGGGTTGTCTCGTTGATGGCTTCGCAAGAATCGTTGACGCTTCCTCAGCCATTCAAGCGGAAGCCCTTGCTCTCCTTCAAACCCTAGATCTGTTCTCCAATCGGACGGAACTTCAGCTGGAAGTACAAACTGACTGTTTGCCCCTCGTGCAAGCGGTCGTGGCTTCGAAAGAGATAAACTGGGAAGTGAAGCCTCTCATGGACCGGGCCCAAAGCCAACTGATGAAATTCCAGCATATATCCGTGGCCCACTGCTCCAGAAACACCAACAAATCTGCGGATTGGCTGGCCAAAGCATGTCGTTTAAATTGTCTTCCTACTAATTGGTTGTATAATCCCCCGCCCGCTCTACTCGATCTTTTAAGTACTGATGCTCTTGATGTATTTCCTCAAAACTTTAAGAAGTAAATCCAGTAATCGTATTTCAGATCAAAAAAAAATCAACTTGAGCCGCGGCCCACTGCAGGTTGATGAATCACCATTCGTACCCGCTCATCTTTGTCTTCGCTCATCCGTCAGGAATCTTGCTCTGGTAAATCTGATAGCACATCCCCCTCCTAGTTTCATAATTATGATTGCGTCAGAGGCTCTTTTATATTTGTATTCAAAGAATGCCTGCCACTTACGTGGTCAGCATGCGCGCTGCCCGATGCCTACCGTTTTGGGTTCCACGCAGGACTTCGGTTGGCTCCACCTTGGATTCTTTTCAATGCTGATTAACTTATATATTGCAGTACCATGTGAACAATTAGCAATCCATGGTTTTGTATACAAGCAAGCAGTTAAAACAGTGGTTTTGAATTATGTTTCTTTATCTACACAAACATCATAAATTAAGAAATTGCGACGTGATGATGTCATAAAACTAGGCGGATCAAAACATGAGCAATAAATCACAGATCATATTTATATTATTCCGCCGACATCTCCTCTATCCACATGTATGATGAAAGACTTTAGTTTAGATTAAGTAGTACAGTAAAGATTGCAATTTACACTCAAATTACTTAAAACACTTTCCATATATTTGAAGCTTCAATGCTACCTAATGATCTCAAAAGACAAGTCCCTCATAAGAATTGTCGAGATATGTCACTCTACTCCCATGAAGAGTTCTTATGAGGGTCTTGACGGCCTAATCGAAGTGTAATTCTTCTTATTTTGTTGACCTAATAAAGACACTTGGATATATGAGATAACACATTATTCAGCAAGTCTCTCTGACGCCTGATTAGACTTGCCTCGGCCATATTGAAGCTGAGAAAGAAAGACATGCCTCCATAGCCACTGTATGCTTGTCGTGGGTAGCCCACAGTCGATATCCCTCGAACCGTCTTTCCGAGCCTTATACTTGCTCCGGCCATTTCACACGGCCAAGTTTGAGAAATCTTGGTCAGTCGAACTCAAACGTGAGATATAATCTCATCAGCTTTAATGCAATGTCAACCGTGTTTAACAATCTTACGTTCCATAGTCATATTTTGTGAATAACACACGCCTGATGCAAGATTTAGGTGTTTGTGTGAGGTAGATCCTCTTCATTATTTCTGCATGAGTGTCGATACCTTTAAGTCCAATGCTAAGGTTGTCTTATCAAAATGTCAGCATCTAAATTGGCACAATCATACGACAGATTGCAACAAACATTATTTGATTGGAGGCTATAAGAGCATCTTCGATTGGTACCTAACAATCATGCATCACATCGACATTTTATTCCCACATAACTGATAATTAAGAATATTCTTACCAACAACTGTCAACTGTGTGTGATGAGACAACTTGAAAATGCCTATCCAACTAATAAAAGAGATTTCAAGGACTTCTTTAGAAAAATTATTCTGAATTTTAAATTAGTGTTGGGAGATTATGCCCTTCCACCGATCGAGATTAAAGCATTTTCTAAGATAGTGACCTAACGGAAAGACTAGTTAGTATCATTATTATTGATTCTACAATTATTATCGCGCATTACAAGTGAAATTTGTCCAATCAATCCTAAATATATTATACCAATACCAAATCCTACCTAAAGTTTCCAATTTTGTCAATTTAATTCTAACCTATTGTGCGAAATACCAATACAGTTCTTCTATATTTCACCGGAAAATTACCGATATGACATTATGCCACGTGAGACGACAGGTCATAACTAGAACATTATGACACACTTACCCAAATTTTATTGATGTCAATCCACCTTTAGAATTAATGAGATATTTCAAAACCTCCATAATATATATGCCTAAAATAAGCCATATGTCGTAAAAACCAAAATTAATAATAAAATATCTAAATCTATAACAATTTGAGTAAAATAAAAAGGCTGCAAGCTACTAAAGTGATCGGACCATTGCCGATTCCTATTAGCTTTTCGCAATCAAGCTGTGTTGAACCGGAAGATAGTTTACTAAAACCTTGTAATCTTTTCTTGGAAAAGGACCAAGAAACCTAGTTTCTAGAGTTTGACTCAGGTTTGACCAGGGAAAATAAATAAATAAATAATGCAGATAAACATGATTTAACCCGCCCCTGTGGTCCAAACTTTCTCGTCATCTTTCTTAATACTTTTCTTGGTCTTTTGGCTGGGGTTGATGGGATAAATTACTCTTAATTAGACCAATATCCGTACACTGTTTACTGCATAATCACATGCCGATGCTGCAAGCGCAACTGGGTATCTCAAGTGATACGCACGACGCTTTTTGGCTTTGCATGGAAACCAACGTCCAAAAACTTCATGCTTTAGGCTTTGGCTACTGGCTATAGCTCTCTCCTAGCTGGTTTATAATACTGAAAGGAAAGTATAAAACCCCTAAAGAATAGAAAAAATAGTGCAGCAAGAACTGACCCTATTCAAATCCCGAATAGAAAATAAAGAAAGTGATTTGAATATTCATCGAACGAATCAAAAGTTACACCGACCCTTGACTATATGGTAGTATATATGCACCCGTATATGCAGGCACCATGCTTCTCTCTCCCCATACATGCGCATGCTCTTTCTTTCTCGCTTAAGGTTCATAGAAACTTTTAGCGCAGAGAGAGAGAGAGAGAGAGAGAGAGCGACCAAGATGACGTTAAAGACAATGTCCTCAGCCAAAAGCACCGGCGGTGAAGAAAAGAGCACCGCCGCGACGGCCACCATGGGCGGTGTTTCGGTTTCGAGGAGTACTGCTGCTGCGTCTTCATCACTGTCACCCTCATCCTGTGCTGCTAGTAGCAGCGATGTAGCACCGACGCGGTCGAGATGTTGTTGCCTCACGAAGCTTGTGGTGAAGCTGAAGAAGTGGAACAAGACGTTGCTGCGCCACAACAATAAAAACAGGCAGAGCTCGTTCCAGTGCTTGTATGATCCGCTGAGCTATTCTCTCAACTTTGATGGGAGTGGTAAGGGAAGCGTGTTGAATCAGGAAGACGAAGATTATTACCGGTTCTATGCTTTTTCATCGAGGTTTGTATTGGCGAACTCGAGAAGTATCGCCGCAAACCCGAGACAGACTGCCATTTCTCACTAGTCTAGGCTCTCAAAGATCCAAGTTTTGATTTACGCCTTCCCCCCATTCCTTTTTCTTTCTTTCTTGTTTTATTTTATTTTTTTCTTTTTGGTATTCCCGTTTACATTTTCTGGCCATGTTTGTATTTTGACAGTGCAATGGTCAATGACTAGTTGGAAAAGAGACTGGTTATCTTCATTTTCCTTTTATGATTGAAAACATCAGTAAGATCCATACATGCTTACAACGGTGAATGTGCATTGACGTGACATCAATCGGACGTTCGATCGGGATTGCTAACAGAAGCCATTGTATAGGTTGTAAGATCACAATTGGATGTTCTAACTAAAAGGGATAGTTTGTTGAATCACCTACGAACAAAGTCCAGGCACCTTTATCATATTTCATACGAACCTTGTGGGGAGTGGAGAACCCTCAGTCTAGCGTGAAAACTGATTCCTTGATGACACGAGGTTCATACTCATCTCGGGGAATCTTTTTATCTGGCGTGGGATTGGAGATTGGGTCTTTTAAATTGGAATAAATGGAACGGAAGGAGAAAAAACAAGGCAAGAGAAGAGGAGAAAGATAAATGCACCAGTTGACTTGATCCAAGAGTGATGTAGTGGACGAAGCCACTCAGCAACCTCACTCTGGTTATAAACGCGTGCACTAACAGAGCTCTTTCCTCTGGTCTCATTAGAGCTACAAAACTTACCAGTAACGGTCCGACGAAGAATTTGCCTGATCTTTATGCTAATCTAGCACCTGCAACATTTGAGTAAGACGAATGTACAGCGATTAACACTATAATCTCATTTTCTATAACAAAAGCTTTACACAGAGATGTCCTAATTTGGCTAATCGTCCCTATCTTTGCGGTTTCATTGCTCACCGTCACTGCTCAAAGTCTACAAGAAAAGAATTTATGCCACCATCTGCAAAGCACCCTAACGCTTCCAGTCCCACGAAAGAATTGTGATTTCCATAGTTTGTCGCTCTCCTGCCTTGAATTTATGGATCATTGTCACTCTCGGGATGATCCGAAACAGTCTCCTCAGACGAGACTTCCTCTGCATCAAGATGATCAATCCGAGAAAGAACCGACCGAGTCTTACCGAAAGAATTCCCACTTTCAGGCTGGTCTAATTTCTGGGGATCTGCAAGCCCATCGATGGGATGTGGTTGCTCCTTGCCACCAGCATGATTTGGTTCAGAATTGCCTGCAGGGTCAAGACTGTGTTTCATTGAGGATACATCACTTCCAGTGAGATCTAAGCTTTTCGTGGGCAGAAAGAGGGCAAGCTGTTGACCCGGACCAATGCTGGATGCGACCAGCTTAAGTACTTCAGACGATGGAGACAGTTCTGCATTCATTTTCTCCTTTGAAGGTTGATGCATTGCTGAAGTTGACGCGTTAAGTGAAGCCTCCTTCTGAGCAGGATCAGGCATTGTGGCCACCGATGGTGGAAATGCATTAAGCTCAGGGACAAGAGGGATAGAACTTGAAGCAGCATCATCACCTAAGAGATTCCACGGAGGGAGTTGCCTGCTCTCCTGGACTTCTGCCTGGATGGGCCGCATTTGCTCCGACTTCTTTCTCTTTTTAAGAATGAGTCTTGGATCCTTAGGTCGAGAAGGAGGAGGACCCGGTATCACAAAAGGAGGAATGGTAGGCTTATCTTCCCCATATAACAGTCTCACTGACTGAGCTATTGCGGATACATTGGGTGGCAGCTCAGGATCTGGTGCCGGTGGAGGAGCAGTCACAGCTTCTCGGAGCCAATGGGGTAAATTTTTCTTAGAAGCACCCTCATCTATTACTTCTTTCCCTTTAGAATGGAACTGATGATTTACAAGCTTATCAGGGTCAGGCAACAAGACCGTACTGCTTGATTCACCCCCATAATTATTTCTCAATTCAGGTAACATATTCAGAGGTTTACCCAAGAGACCAGGCAACTTCGGATACGGAATCTGCTCATCATCCCTAGGCTGGAAGCTGCTTGAGCCAACCACACCCACCGAAACCATGTTGCCAGAGCCAAAGCAGTTTGGCATAAATGGTTTCTCGAAAGGCATGCTGAGTGAAGTCCCAGGCAAATCAGAAGGCCCGCCATAATAACGGCGAACAAAAGTCTCCCGAAGTTTGTCAGGGTTATTATGAGGTAGAAGAGCTGCTAAGTGTTCATTTTGAAGACTTAGTTGATCAGAAGCACCAAAGGGAGGCAAAGGAGGACCCATCTCGCCAAAACCTAACTTCATGTCGGTCAAATGCGACTGAAACTTTGGAGGCATAGCAAGTTTACTTCCCTGCAAGGCCCTCGTCATCATCCCATCTGTGAATCCTGGAAATGATGAGGATTTTCCAGGTTTCATGGTCTAGTGGGCTTTGGCATGGGGAGAGATGATCCATCAAAAAGCTTGACTTGCTCCTCCTCCCATCTAGCCGACAAATCTTCTGGAGTTTTGTTTTTTGAGAACCTCAGCCTAGGGTCTCTGAGCATGGAATCCCAATTTCCACGTCCATGTCTCCGGACGCCAATCCAAAGGAAATCAAGTTCATCCTCGGACCAGCCATCAACTCTGGACTTCTTTCTATGCAGGTTACTAGACCCAGAGCCAGTTCTCAACATGATATTTTCAAGCACCTTTCTGTGGTTTTCCGGAATCGATGAGAATGTAGGCATTTGATTCAACCCCAAAGAGGGCACTGTTTCTCTTTCTCGCTGATGACCATATCTACCCACATCCTGTGGAGGAAATTTGAAATGTGGCAGTGGGGGAATTGGTGGGAAATCTTGAATAGACTCACGCCCAGCTTCAACCCTACTTCCCAGTGATAATGTTGGCAAGAAGTCATGTTGTGGAAGTACACCTTTAGCTGGAACTGGGAATCTGGGCATCAGCGTCTCCTCCACGTATTTAGGTGTCATCATCATATCCCGAAAATCAGAGGAATTGACCCCAGTGTTTTCCAGCCGACCAGAGTCATGGAGAGGTGCTGGAGGATACTGCAAGCAAACAAGCACTAAAATCAAAAGCTACGGACAGAGAGGGCAAGAAAGATGAAACTAATTAGCATGTGTGAGAAGAGGAGGGGGGAAGGACAGGAGAGGGGTGAGGGGAGGTTGTATAAGGTAGAAAGTGTCAATTTCTCAAAATTACACTCACAGGATGCAATTGTGAAACTTCTCCAGGGCCATCAGGCACCTTTAATCTGTCCAGTGTTGGTTCCAACCCTTCAGATGTGTACCCATCAAATTACCAGAGAATGGAGCCAGACTGAATGGGAATTCCAGACCAACCGGTCTACTTTGTCTAGCATTTGGTCGCGTAGAATTCCTACGTGATAACTCAACCTGATTAGCATTTGGTGCACAGAGTCCTAGAACTGGTAACAATTTGTCAGACTCAGAGCTTGGATAGACTGTGCCTTCATGTTGGCCATCATGTTGGTGGAGCGGAAGTATGTCTGGAGGGCGGCTTAAAGGACTAAAAGAAGGATCTGAATGAACATTTGTTTTCTGACTTGGGTGCTCGGCTTTCGTACCATCTGATTTGTCATTGTCCAAGTCAATTACCGGGAAAGTGCCCTGGCTGGTTTGAACAAAACCAGCTACTTCATTACCATTTTGAACATCAGGTGGACATTGAATTGTTCCCTCAGGTCCCGATGGCCCCCCACTGGGCTGAGATTCTTCAATTTGATTCCTTCTAGCAAGGCGTTCTTTTTGTCTAGCACGGAGCTTAGCACTGCATCAAAAGAAATTCGAAGTTTAAATTTCGCCATCCACAACCATGAACAACAAAGACAAGTAGTAATTAGCATTGACATCACTTCATCAACTGATTTAGCAGCAAAAAACTTACACTGAGAAGAAAAACATAAGAGAATTGTGGCACTTACTATTTTTCCTTTAGAGCACGTCCAGCAGGTGTATACTCCCGTTCTGGCTCTTGCTCTGGCACCCGTTCCTCTTCATCACCACTCTGCTTTACGTTTCAAAGGTAAACCAACAAATAATTAAATTATGACGCTATATAAGTGCAAGTCAATGCATGAAAACCTCAGCACCATTGAGATCAGGAACATATTTGATTTTATTGTCCATAAATTGTCTAATGGATCAAATAGCTTAATATACTCAGTGAAAAACTCAAAATATAGACCAGCATCCCTCAAGGATGTCAGCAATTCAACCTAAAAGCGACATTAGGACAAGATGAAGAGAAAAAACATATCTTTTAACAGGAATTTGAAAGCAAACTCATGCATGCACAAAAGTTATGGAGAAAAATAAGCTGTATGTTCAATGCATGAGTCCTCGGTACAAGTGTTTACGACTGAACTTTCCTTCATTAGTGGAATAATAACAAATTAAAAAAGGAGAGACATTTGCAACTTCATAATCCAAATTTCAACTCCCGGGACCCAGAATAAATAAAGAACAATGACAAAGGGATTTAAAAGTGGATCCATGAAGTTGCTCTTCAGCACAACAGAGAGGGTTTCTTCAGCCTATCAAAGAACTAACCATTAGATCACCATCATAATCCCTTGGTCAATATTTAACAGCATCAGGTGCACTCTTCTTCTAAAGTTTCCAGCCCTAACAAGCATAGGAGAAGGCAATTCAGATAAAATACCTCGTTGGCCATTTCACTTGGATGTGCTGCATATGCTTCTCTGTAAGAAACAGCTTTTCTGACACGCTTTCCCCGACCAAGAGCTGCTTCCTCCTCACTTTGATATTTTTCCCATCTACAAAACACAAGTGATCATAAAAAGCATTAAGAGCAAGAATCTTGAAAGATGGAGGCCCATATTTTCTCCTTATTTATAGTTACAGAACAGTCATTCTGATAAGGGATTTATTCCTCCAACCAAAGAAAATGAGAAAGCATCCATTCCTTATTTTTCCAAATGATAAGTATTGATAATCTAGCATTCAATAACTACAGGGTTATTTCTTCAAAGCAACCAAAAGGGTAACAGCTATAACCTCAGCAATCACCACTCATTTCAAGCCATTCACATCACCATGACAAAGTTCAGTGACATCACTGGATTAACGCAATTGCAGAGAGAAAAGGTCAGGTTATAATTGACATAATGTAAGTGCAGGACATATAAGAAAAGGATTCAAAGTGCAGAAGGTCACAAGAGCATTATAGTTTTCACATCAACAATGATCCTGGCACTAAAGAATGATCATTTAATCACTAATTACAACTTCACAGAGAGTGAGAATAATAAATTATTCCCAATAATTGAAGAAACACCCTTATCAGAAGGATGAAGAAATAAACCATGAGATAGAAGCAGAAGCTGATTAAAGGGCGCTCAAAGAAAGTCAAAGACCTCTACAAGACAAGGGGAGAGATGCCTCAATTTCATTTGTTGCTGGACCTGGTCCAAACGTTTTGGCTCCCAGATATATACATTCCTATCTAATTGAAAAGAAAAAATAAATTATTCCGTCCCCATGAAAAAACCTAAGCTCAACAATCATGCCACCATTCTTTGAAGAATTGGACAATATTAGAGGCAAATAAGAATGGGTAAGGAGGAAAAAACAAATTGAAAATTAACCCTGTATTACCTCAATCGGAGAAGTCTGTCCCATTCATTTTCTTCAGGAATAGTAACAACACTATCCTCTTTCTTCACAGAGTTTGCAACACATACATCCTCACTCAAAACAGGAGGTGATTCGCCTTCCCCACGCTCTTCCATTAGCTCATCATTCCATTCAAGGGACTGATATGTAAACACGGAGAAAATTATCTCGACAAATTACACGATATTATTTAGCAAAAATTCCATTAAACTTATTGAAGTGAAATACATTAAAAGAGCACCCAGATCAAGACAAACTTCATCAATGCTGTTAACTACAGTACTTGAAAGTTCACCACAACTACATAAGATGCATAAGCAATGTGAAAGTAATGACAGACAACACATAAGAATGGCGAAGTCATTGAAAACCTTCAAATTCAAGCCTGCTTTTTGGACAATCATAAAATCTAACAAATTATGTGCGGAGAAACATTTTTCGTTGCAGATTCCTGATGCAGTTATTCATCATTCCCACTTACGTTTTAAATCAAATCACAAACTACACAATTATGTTTTAAATTAACTTCTTACCTACTAGAAGATTCATGCTACAAATCACTGAGAAATAACCTCTCTCCCCCACCCAACCCCTTCCCAACCAACAAAAGAAAATAAAAGCCACTAGACCCAAGTTCTACTCAAAGAGAAAATTGTGCTATTCTCCAAGAAGGCGTCACACCATAAGTTCTGAAATGGCAGAATTTTAATTTATCAGTCATTACTTTTGCATGAAAAAGGTACATATAAAAAATTGAGTTCATAAAGTTGCAAACAGCAAAAAAATCCACATAGAGGTGTTCAAAACTCAAGCAATTAAGCAAAATAACCCACCTTCACTGAACCGAGCATATCATTCTCTCCCTCAGCACACTCAGTGGATCCATCCTGAAGATTCGAACGGTCAAGCAACTTCAGTATTGCATTATCATCCCATACAATCTTGTTGCTGCCGTCTGCACATTTATCCTTGTAAACATCTCCTAAAGTACCAGCTCTCTTCCTATGCTTATGCTCTGCATCTAGCACTGGCTCAGTTTTGCCGTTATCATTATCTGAAGACTCCTTGCCACCGTTGGAAGAATCACCAAAAAGCTCTTCTGTACCCCACCGGAGTATATCTTCCACCTCCTTCTGAGATCCAGATTTATTTACAAAAAGCTGATCAAGCATCAATTTCTTCTTGGCAAGCTGCAATATACGTTCTTCTACACTAGCTCGAACAACGAGCCTGTACACCAAAAGCCGATTAGACTGTCCAATCCGATGTGCACGGTTCATGGCTTGGATATCAGCATGAGGATTAAAATCAGAATCATAGATAATCACTGTGTCAGCGGTTGCCAAATTGATTCCCAACCCACAAGAGCGTGTTGATAATAGGAATACAAACCGACTTTTATCTAGGTTAAAGCGAGAAATTGCTGCCTGGCGATCTGTGACGGAAACAGAACCATCTACTCTCTCATATGTCTTGGGACCAAACTCAATAGTTAAATAATCTTCAAGGATATCCAGAAGCTTGGTCATCTGTGAGAAAATCAGGACCCGATGACCTTCTTTGAAAAAGGCCTTGAGCATCGAATGCAGAAGAGTAAGTTTGGCTGAAGCTTTAATCCTCATCTCATGGAGGAACTCAACAGAACCAGAATCAGGCTCTGTGCCAGGTATTAGATAGGGATGATTACATACTTTTCTTAACTGCATCACAATGTTTAACATTGACTGCTGTGCTACCCCTTTCCCAATATTCCTCAGTAACTGGTAGTTCTTTGTTAAAATTGCACGATAGTATTCAGCTTGAATTGATGATAACTCAACAGGAACCACCCGTTCAGTTTTTGGGGGAATGTTCTGCATGGCATCCTTCTTAAGCCTTCTCAACATGTGCGGAGCAACCAGTTTCTTAAGTTCCTCAACTTTTTCTGCAGTTGTGAGGTCATTGAAGTTCTCCTCAAATAATGAAATGGAAGGAAATGAAGCCGGCTGTAAGAAACTCAGTAGGTTGTACATTTCGCCTAGATTATTTTGAAGAGGTGTACCAGTCAATAGCACACGATGTTGGAATGAAAAAGTATTCAGTAGAGTAAACAGCTTACTACTTGAATTTTTCAGACGATGGCCCTCGTCAACCACAAGTACTTCCCATGGAACGCCACGCAAATGTGAGGAATCAGCAAGAACCATTTCATAAGTCGTCAATAGTACATTGAATTTGTGGGAAACCGTTTTTCTATTGCCATCAATTGGATCACTAGCATGCCATTCATGTTGACGAATAACTGCTCTTGCTTTTGCAGATCCATGATACTCCACAACATTCAAACCAGGAGCCCACAACGAAAACTCCGAAAGCCAGTTGGGCATGGTTGATAGTGGGACCAAAACCAAACACGGCAGAGAAGCTTTGAATTCACAATATAGCGATGAAATGAAAGCACATGCTGATACAGTTTTTCCGAGACCCATCTCATCTGCAAGTATAACATTTTTAGACCTACACCAGCATTTCCGCAACCAATTAAGTGCTTCAAGCTGGTGGGGGAATAGTGAACCGCCCTTAAGTTCACTGGGTTGCTCTGTCAAAGCCATGATCTCACTGGGATGGGCAGCCCTATCCCCACGTGAATCATGCCTAGAAGAATCTTTCTCCAATGTCTGCTGTTCCAGCTGATTGAATACATCGATAAGATTTGAAGATTCTTTCAGAATAGGTTCATCTAGCTTCTCCCACGTGCATTCGTCATAGGGAAGCCCTGTCCACTTCACAAAAGCTTCACGAGTACCGTCTTTGGAAGTACGAAGAGCAATAATACGCTGAGGCTGTTTCCACCTCTCCTCACAAATGTTAATCACTGACATACCATATTTTGCCTTATAGTTTTCGAGCTTTCTCCTAGCCAGAATTTTCAACTGGGATTCAGGTAACCACCTATTATGAATATTTGATTTCCCAACCCACTTAACCAAAAACTCATATGATGGAGACTCTTGGTCAACAGACGCACATTCAGCCAGTTCAGGCTCCTGATTTATGCTCTCAGGACTGAGCCCTGTCCCTCCTTCATCCTTAACTCCTTTGTCGTTTTCTTCAACAGAGACTCGCATTTCTCCTGTTTTAGTAACTTCACCTTTGTCATTACCATTCAGCTTTATAAAATTAACCGAGTCTGCCATTACTCCATCGTCTGGTCCTTTCTGATCATTTGTTGCCTTAGAAGATTCATCACAATCTTCAAAAACATCGGTTTCAGAAGCTAAATGCTCTGTATCACTCTTCAATGAATCCATGCAACTACTATTTTTACAGTCCTTGGTCAACGAACTCTCGTGGACATTCAGATTGTGCAGTTTAATATCACTGTCATTGCTAATATCAGCTTGTTTTTCATCAGCAAGGGCAACCCTGTCTCCTGCATCTAAGTTGATTTCGCTGGAAGTACTGTCTGGATGTCTGTCCTGCTTCTCTGGAACAAGTAAACTAACATTAAGATTGTCTACAATACATACAGAAACATAAAACAATGAACTTGCACCATTACCTCTAACACGACAGCCCAAAACCCGATCAACCTGAAAAGCAGATGGTATTAAATGAATTATAGATGAATTGTAAGAACGATCACCAGAGTCAAAGAACAAAGTTGGTCAAGAGCAGATTTACCTGCTGAAATTCACTGACGGTGCCGCTTACGCACACTGGTGTATCATTCACATGACGGTCTCTTTTCTTTGGCTTAACTGGTGGGCTTTTCAACTCTCCAGAAAGCTTCTGCACCACAAAATCAATTTTGAATATATCTTCACATTCCCTCAACATGAAATCACATCAGAACAGCAAACAAAGACAGTGGAGCAACAACGCGAAGGACATTCCCTGCGCCATTGCACATGGAAGCTGTCAACTTAGAACTAGCAACCAAAAGATATCCAGGGCTCCCAGATATCTTTAGAAAACAAACATGCCATGCAAGAGGACCAAACGCCAAACTGTGTCCGCTCAATATATTGTAGAGGTTCATATCTTAGGAAAAAAAAGCAAAAGAATAAAAATAAAAATTAAAAGTCCCATAGATTTGCTAAATGTAACTGAATGCCAGTAAGTATTTTATATAAGTTATAGGTAATATGTCAGTAATGAGAAGGCCAATGTGAAAGTATCTACCTTTTGTTTATTTGGACCATTTGAACCTTCTTTTGCTCCGTTTTCTTCTGTGGCAGATCGTGAACCCCTGTTTACAATTGTTCTCTTTCTTAATTGTGAATTACCCATTTCAGGTATTGCAGCTTTCTTCTTCGATCCATGTCTCTTAAAAGTAGCAATAATTTGCTTGCCATCATCATTCCTGCTCTTAGAAGCAGCAATAATTTGCTTGCCATCATCATTCCTGCTCTTAGAAGTAGCAATAATTTGCTTTCCATTGTCAGTCCTGCGCTTCTTCTGAATGTCATTTTTCTGCACATGCTTTCTCTTCTTAACTCTCTGTTTACTAGCACCAATTGCAAGAGAAGCTTGACCATCTGGACCATTGAACCCATCACAACATTGAGAATTTTTCTCTGATGCTTCATCATCTTGTTCTGAACTCACCAGTTGAGAATGAGATGAAGCAGGCGCAGAAGTAGCAGCTAACCTTCTGGTTGAAGGAGCTTTTGCTGGAGATACATCTACCTTCTGTTCATCATCATTTTTCTGAGAGGAAGAGGTTCCATCCGTAGAACTGCCCAGGGATGGGCAACCAGGCTTGTTGGTGCATGGGTCCTCTCCTGGGGACAGATCTGGCTTACCTTCCAACTGCTGAACTTCAGGCGTCACAACAGAATTCCCTCCACTCAAAGACCTCTTGCTTGGAAAATGGGAGCTACCAAGCATTCGAGATACTTTTTCCGTGCTAGACAATGTCTTGGATCTTGACCCACTAATTTTCGTCCGAGCTCGCTTCAAACTGGAATCGAGATGGCTTATTGGCTCAACTGAATCATTTTTCGAGCAGCAATTAGGACATTGCCATTTCCCCAGTGGAATCCGCTGGAAATGGAAAACCATAAAATGAGACAACTAAATTATCTCAATCAAGTACAACGAGACAAACGACAGTAACTAATGCATCTAACTCAAGGCAAGACCCCTCAAACAGGTATGAACTACCTTGAGAGGAGGATCAAGGCACTCAATATGAAAGGTCCGGGGACAGCTATCACAACATAACAAGTTGCCTCCAAGATCACAAATAACGCATTCATAGTAATACTGCAAGACAAATTGTTACAAAAACCATCAGTTAGAGAACAACAGATGGTCCTCAACAAGTCCTCAACATCGAAATGATACGAATCCTCAAAACATCTAATTGACACAAAAGAGGATAAACTTTTATCCTGTAGACAAAATTTCTCCTATGGTCACTGTTATGATTCAACAAGGGTTTAGTCTAAATATAAAGGAAAACTAGAAGGTGCCTCACAACTTAAGAAACAGCATAAGTACGTATAAACAGAAGTGGCATGTGATGCCAAGCAATTAACAATATATTACCCCATCAATTCCTTTCTTCTTCGATGAAGACCAATCCGGAGAAATTTCAGATTGTAGCTTGTTCCTGGCAGAAGTTGTAGTCTCTGGGACCTCCAAGGCTACCGAATTCTGTTCTTTACCATTAACCAAATCCTGACCACATGGCAGCTTCCTTCGCTTGCGTTTCAAGACCCAGTTTTTGTTACTTATGTCATTCGTCAATGAGCTGTCGTCCTTCATCTTCAAAATTGTTCATTCGTCAATGAGCTGTCGTCCCTCATCTTCAAAATTGTTCCTCACATTTGCAGCTACCATGTGGCCTAAGCATGTCATGAATCAATTGAAAATATGAGTGACACTTCAATATGGCCAAAATCCTGTAAATGCAGCTGAAGTACATCAGAAAGAAAAGCAAGGTATGCCGTAACAATTGCTGGAAGTAAGTAGAGATAACATTGTCATGCATCACTCCAGTGTAAGAAACATCCAAAGACAAAGCCAAACCAACAGCAATGTATTCAGGGAGGAGAAAAAGGATACAGGGGATCGAGATAATTCACAGATTGTACTGAAGGAATCAAGGCATTCAGTTTAAAACCATAAACATAGTGTTCAAAACGTTTTACAGAAACAGGAAGAAAAATACTTTTAAGATGAGATGAGAGGTAGCATAAAATTTTATGAACAGGACTAAAACATAGAAATGCATGAGAAAATTGCTTAGCCAAGAGAATGACCAGATATAATCTAAACTAATGACAATAAAAAGACAAGCAAAATAATTCCCCGCACAAAAGATGCAAACACTGGCACAAGATGGGTATCAAGTACAAGTTACTTCGATGAAGACTACAACAAGATCCATTCATTTCAAAACCAACCATTTCAACCCAAGTCCTCCCATTATAGATTTTCATCGTCCCACTTACTCTCAACTATCCATATACAAAAACCCAAAGTCAGATAATAATCACCAACAAAGCACTTCAGGGTGGGCAACAGCATTACATCTCAACTGGATCATCGAAAAGTTAGATTGCATCGGGTCCACTGCGGTAGCAACACAATGCAATCTGTTTCTAGTTAAATTCCCAGTCAGGACTAAAGTGAGTGGGAGTAACACGGTCTCACAACACCATGACATGATCAACAAGATTACATGATAAACCTTACCCCCACAAGCCAGGAACCAGCAGTCATCAAGAGTAAACAAAGAACAAACATCGCATGAAACGCGCAAATCCGCCCACCCGATTGAATGAGCACAAGCAAAACCAACCCCATTCAAAAACTCAAACTGAATGCATCACTCCCACCAACTTCCCACCAACAAGACCCCCAAACCCAATCGCACAACCACCAGAAATGACACGAACTCCCAACAGAACCACACCCGGGAAAACACAGCCCACCAGCAATCAAAACACAAAGGACCACAAAACCGGGCAGGCAACAAACAAAGCAATCTAGACAACAAAAAGCAAGGGACTTTCACTAACGAAAGATCACAACCTCGAAATGGGCAGTGGCCAAACAGACACCTGAGCTCGAAAGCCTCAGCAGCAGCGGATCAAGAGGGGCAGACAACACCAGCCCGGATTCAGAGATGCATGCCCCCAGATGGGCAGAGGCAGACCAGAGAGGCGGTGGTGGTGGGATTGCGAGAGGAGGGAGGAGATGGGTCTGTGAGATTTAGGGCAAGGGAGCAAAAGAGGGTGGCTGAGATACGTGAGAGAGAGAGAAGAGGAGAGGAGAGAGAAGAGGGCGACAAATGACTTGTGTGGGCACAAACAACGAATAAATAGAGAGAGAGAGAGAAGGGAGGAGTGCTTCTAGAGAGAGAAAATAAAGGGAAGCGCTTCTACAGATACGGATTCGCCGGGCGGGTCAGAGGAAGGGTGGACGGCGTTACGCCCCCCTGACCAGCCATCGAACCGCGCAAGCGCCAGCGCGCACAGACCCCACACGCGACCGCCAACTCCGCCCCCGACCCATTTTGTAGTTCCCCGTCCTCGGGTCTTCTCGCACGGAAAGGGACCTCCTTTCCGCTTCCTCTCTCTCTCTCTCTCCCCTTCCTCGTTCAATGCACCTAACCAGTCGGAGCGCGCCACGTGGCGGCACGAGGGGCTCCCGCTCGCTCGCACTTCCCTCCTCGGCCTTCGCTTCGCTTCGCTTCCTTCCCCGCACGCACCCTCCTCCCTCCTCCTCTTCCCCCCCTCCATCCTCCTCTCTAGAGAGAGACAATGCAGAAGACATAGAGAGAGAAAGGCAGGGGAGAGGAGAGAGAGAGAAGGTGGGCGCGGGTGCTGATGATGTTCGTCGATGTCGAGTGCTCCCGGGGTTTCTTGATGGCCCTCCCTCTGCGCTTGCGCCCTTCTTGTCTCTTCCCTTTCCCCTCCCCCTTTTTCTTTCTCTTTTTCTTTTATTTTTCTCCCACCTCTCTCTCTCTCTCTCTCTCTCTCTCTTTCCTCTTCTCTTATCTGAAGTATGGAGTTAGATTCATGGCTGCATCAAATGTCAAAGTGATTCCATGGGAGAATATTGAATCACCAGTTCTTGGATTCTTCCCCTCTCTAGTTATTATTATTATTATTATCACCATGATCTTTCTATATATTCTATCTTCTTTTTTTTATACACTGATTCCCGCGCATTCTCAACAGCATTCTATAAATATACGACTGTATCGCTAATTTGAATCTTACTATTCTATCTATGGAAATTTGACCGGTAAATAATTTACCGTCATAACGTCTTTTTTAAAAACGCATGTGAGATCTCTAGAAACATTAGGCGTTTTGTATCTGGCAAATTATTGAAGTCCTAATTTCTTTAATTGACTACGATATTATCGAGCGCCTAAAGTCAATGACATTCCATGAATGAAACACTATTGTACTAGTAATTTGATTTCCGACATTCCATTTATGAAATAAAGTGACGAAAATGATTGGTCCATTATGATGCCATTATTAAATCAAAATATATTTAGAAATCTCTTTCTCTTGTTGCACATCTTTTAAGTCAACCAACGAGGTTTGCCAACCACTGCTTACGGGAGGGTTTATCCATTTCGTAGTTGGTAACTTTTACCGAGAGATATTCTTGAATGTTGTCCAAATTCAACGTTGTATAATTGAAGCCCTCGTATTGATAATACTTGTAGATTTGAATAATAGCTAATTAAATTGAAATAATTTATCTTTTTCAATTTACCGATCAAAACTAGATACTATTGAATTTCGATGTAATTACTAACTTCGTCGAATAATTCAGAGGTCAACCGAAATTCAGAGTGAAATTCAGAGGTCAACCGAACATTAGTATATTTTTTTACGTGTGGTCGCCGATGTTGAAATCTTGGAGATATAGAAAGAAGTTACATTCTTTCATTTTCAAGAAGCAATAATGTCTTTACATTCTGTGCCTCGTGAAAAATGCTTTTGATCATCATCACCACCATCATTCATTGTTTCACAAGGCTTTTTTTTTCCGCTTTTTTTCTTGCAAATGCTCGAAACTCTCCAAATTAGAGCCAGTTTGACCGAGGAATAGGATTTCTGCGCAAATGCTTGAATTTTTGTCGTCTTGCTGGTGGCATGGAGCGTTGACTTCTGATACTAAGGAGAAAGGGCTTGAATGAAGGGAGGAGCTGTAAGCAGAGGATTGCCTTGGAAAGTTGGTAAAGACAGGTAGACAATGCTGGAATCACAACAGATGATTGATTACCTCAAAACTCGTCTAATCTTTGGCAGCTAAAACAGATAGACTATGTTGAAACAGCATATATGTTTTGAACAGACAAAAGCAGCAGCAGAAGAAGAAGAAGAAGAAGAAGAAGAAGAGTAGGCAGTGTCGAGCATAATCGAATCCTCGACATCTCGAATAGCAAGGAACTGATTGTCGTTAAGAAGATCAGCAATAGTATCACTAGTCATGCAGACTTGATGCGTTTCAACTGGGATTGATTCACTCATCACACGAAAGAAAGACAAGAAACGGATCATACATAGAAAACCTGGCCAACATTCAGAAGGCTCTCATGAGGGACATTGAATATCACACTGTTCTCTCTGCACATCTTCCTAAGCAATGCATACACGTAATTTATGGCTATCTTCTTAAAAAAGTTCGAGCCCCGCCGAGCCTGGACGACCGTGTTACCCAGGATGTGCACAATGCCGGCTGCCCTACAGGTATTCAGAAACTCTATCTCGTTCGACTCATTCTGGCCATGATTCCCCCGATTAGAAGCTACAGAGCCCCGCGCACTGAGATGCACCGGAGATTCGGCCGGCACGATTGACCCCACCGACGAGATCGTTAGATCCACAATGGAGGAGAGCGTGAGGCTATTGTTGTCGTCGTTTGGGGGCCACTCTTCGCAGTTGGACTGTTGAGTTTGCTGACCATACAAGCTGATCTCCGATTCCGAACACTCTTCCATTAAATACTCGATCCGGACAAACATGTGGAGGCTTTCAAAGAGCTTCTCCTCAAAGTCGTCATCCTTCTTGTGAAGGTCTTTGTAGCCGTATCTCGCGACGCATCGAAACATGTGGAAGTTCTTTGGCCCGATGCGTCTTACGAGGAATCTTTCTTCTTCAGGGACTGTATATACAGGGAGGTACTTCACGCAGACAAAAATGACGACCGAATGAATTGCCGGCAAATTGGTGATGAAGTGAGAGAAGATAGGAGGCACCCCTTTTGCTAGTTCGGTGTACACAAGCCCTATACCTGGCACACGGACAAGACCCAAACTGGGGCCTAATCCAAGAATGTATGCCATCGAGACTTTACTGTGCATTTCAAACTCATAGCGCTTGATCGTACCGTAATGCCAGACGTACATGATGACAAAGAAGGTCGCCGCAATTGCTAGCGGGACCCACCCGCCTTGATTCACTTTGAACAGCACTGCAGTGAAGTATGTGCCTTCAACAATCAATGACAGCACGGTGAAGATGACCACCAGAGTCCAGTGGCACCGCCACACGAGTATCATGATTAGTATCATGAGGAATGTTGTCACGAGCATGACTATCGCCACAGCTGTACCTGTCGATAAAGAGAAAGAAAGTGAGTAGTCTTTGGGAAAACTTGATAAACTGGTTTTACTGCAAGAATATGTTTTTGTCTCCTGCTTCATGTTTGTCGTGCTAGCATTCACCTTTTTTCAAAGTTATTGGATAGAGAGTTCAGGTCAAACATTTTTAGTAGTAGATGCTCATGGTTCAATTAGACCGAAAAAATGGAAGTAACAAACAACATAGAATACTTCAATTTACCAGAAGCATTTCCAATTTGGGTTTGGTTTTTAAATCCCGCTGTGACAGCTACACAGAGAATCATGAGGATCCAATTGATGTCGGGGATATATATCTGCTGAAGGTACTTCTTGGATGTATGAATGACTTTGACTCTTGGAAAACAGCCGAGTGCAAGGGCCTGCTTGATTAATGAAAATGTCGCAGATATTGTTGCCTGACTTGCAACGACGGCAGCTGCTGTTGCAACAAGGAAGACCGGCCAGTATATGCTCTCTGCATGAATAGGCAACTACATTATAGGATGCTCAATTCAAATGAGTCCGAATATATTCATGTCGAATATCGTGTACACATTATTTCCACGAAATCTTGATTAGCATTGAAACAGTTTTGTTGTAAGAACCTGTATAAACTGATGGCTCAACTTTTACAGTATTGGGGGCCAAATCAACTACCCATGAAAGGGAACTTTCCTTATAATGCACCCGAATTTTTAATAAACAACATTCTATGCTCATCCCTTCTTCAAGAGTCGTGTCCTTTGTACGACCAGTTGATTGCCCTTTCTACTAGAGAATGCATCATAATATCGAGCTAAAGACTAAAGTAAACCTGGAATTGAGCTGTAGAATAAATCGACCACGCGATCAGAGTTTTTAATGAGAAAGGCCGCTTGTCCAGAATAAGCTAAAAGAAGGGATGGAAACACGACCACAGTAAAAGCGATCTGTATGGCTGGCACTGGAAAGTGAGACAGATCCGCAAAAACCGCCTCAGTTCCTGTAAAAATTCTTCAGTGAGCAACTATTGGAGCCTGAAGTCACCAGTTTTGCATGCATTAATGATGTATCTCATCGTCCATTTGTTATAACATAACAATTGATATCAAATCACTGGAATAAGACATTACCTGTTATGCTGAGCATTATACCTCCAAGAGATGTCCAGCCATCGATCCCTCCTCTCTTGAAATAGCGATAGATGTAAATAGGCGAAAAGGCTTTTAGAACATGGGTGTCATACTTGCAAATGTTGATGATGCCAATGCCGCCAATCAGAAGAAACCAGAGAAACACGACTGGAGCAAAAAGCCAAGCGATTTTGTCTGTCCCATGGTGTTGTATGCAGAATAAACCTACCAAAATTATGACAGAAACAAGCACAACAACCTCTGCATAGAACAAACAAAGGGTTAGCAACTTGAGGCCTGAGGGGAATAAGTAAACTGTTATAGACAGATAATCAACTGTGTGGAAGAATTCAATTCCAAGAACTTGGGTAATACCATCACTCATCTTGGGCTGATCCAACTTAATCCCACCGGTAGCTGAGAGAACTGCCGAAGTTAGGGAAGTTAGAAATGTAAGACAGTTAAACAACTATAAAAGAAAATGTAAAGACACATGGAAAAAAGAACTTCAACTTCAAACTAATGTAAGGTCAACTTAGTATTATACTGTTTAGACAGTTCTGAGGATGCAAACAATCATAGAGATTAACCAGAGACATATTATCAGAATGAACTTGAAAAGGCAAACAATCCCAAATATTGATACTATCGTGCAAAAATTGCAACTTTCAATCAAGTCAAAATCAAGGTCTGAAGCCTTCAGGCACTTCTAAGTTCCTGACTAGCAGAGTCCACTCTTCGGCTTTGCTATTTGAAATTCAATGACACAATGCTTTTATATGGTCCTATATACGACTTTAATAGTTGTTACTTATGGCCACATTGCCTTGTAGAAATGTAGCATTTATTTGATATCCATAGGAGCTTTTCACATTAATGATACTTAAACATATGCTAATGTATATACAATACCACATCCAGGAAAGAATACAAGTAAATAATTAGATCAAATGGGCTCAATCTGTTGGGGAAGTTACCTGATATAGCTGGAGTGAGAATCCCGTCCCCAATTACCATGCAAGAACCAACAATGACTAGAATGAGGAGGATGCTTTTTCGATGCCGTTGCCCTTCTAACCATTTCTTTGTCTTTGCAGCAAATGAATGTTCATCAAATATAGAGCGACTGTAAGTCGTTAGCTCCTCGTCGGTCCGATCTTGGTTGGGAATAGTTTTGATATTCGCATGACGGCAGAGTAAGGAATAAAGAGCAAATGTTCCACCTGCAAACATGGCAGAGGTCTTGAAAGACTCAAGGTTGCTTTAATGATAGCCATCACACAAAGAAGGAGATGGTACATAACATCAAAATGATAGAGGAGATAAATGCAAAAAAGGTTCATAAACAATCCTTTTCTAGTGTGGTAATAAACTTAGGATTTTCATATCCTGATCTACATGGATCTGCTGAGAGGGACTAAGAAATAATCACTGATCACTCTGCAACCCTCCTTTTCTCCAAATAATTCAATACATTTCATGTGGTAATGACAAGAAGTTTACAGGTTTAGTATTTTTACCTTGGCCACTGTCATTGGCTCTTGAAACGATGAAAATGTACTTAATGAGCGGTATGAGTGTTAGTGAATAAATTATCACTGATAAAGCTCCGATAACGTCCTCAGGATCCTTCACGCCATTAGGGAAGGTATTGTAGAAAACATACAAGGGAGACGTGCCCAAATCTCCAAAGACCACACCGAGGCTCTGGAAGGCAAGCCGTAGTAGCAGTAATGTGGAAATTTTCTGAGGGAGACGATTGAATTAGTAAAAGGAACTGATTCATTTACAGAGCACTGAGTGCTCTCCTCAATGTCCTTAGTTCTTGAACCATAAACTGTATAATCGGGAGACACCTCATGTCAAGCGTTTAATGGTGGAGTTGGCCATGTGAAGATTGATAATTACATCTTTACTTCATGCTCATAGTTCATAGGGATAAAACGAACCAACCTTCTCTCTCTGCATGTTTCGCAGCTTCTCGGCCTCCTGATCCAATGGATTATCAATCGCGTTATCCAAAATCCACACACTATTTTTCTTGTCCGTGCCATCGCTAGTTTGTTCTCTTGGAATCATTTGCAAGAAACCCCCTCTTCGCCAAGTCTCCTCTCTTGCTCCCCTTCTGCTGTATAAGGAATCTCCTACCTCATCCTCTGTCCTAGAACAGATACCTAAAAAGCAAATGTGAGCATTCATGTCCAATATCTAGAAAGGGAATAAATGATTGAATAGTAAAGAGGGACATTTGTAATCAAAACCCATGGAGACCTCTTAGAGAAAATGGAGGTATAACAAGAAGATACATACTAATGATATTGTCTATCCTTTTTAAGCACAAGACAATTATTGAAAGACTCAAGGACTAAGCAGACTTGGACTTTTTCACAAAACGATACACCAAAAAGTACCATGCTATAATCTAGCATTTATCTGTTACACCATCATGTTTTTCTAAGAACCTCATCTGCAGCAACTAAATAGAGTTTCGGCAATGCCCGAGTGTGCCAAGCCATGTGCGTTTTACATAACCCGGTTCATAAACATGGTACGGCAGAAATTAAGGGGCTTTTTAGCGCTTAGAAATGGCAATACACAGAACACCATTTCAATGTTGTGTGATCAACTTCCTGAAGAAGATTGATGTCAATTACTGTGTTAGAACCTACTAGAAAGATGTTCACATCAGAACCACAGAGCATGTCACCAAAAGCGGCATCACAATTAACAGCGAACCCTGCCAATACTCAAGCGCAGGGTGCCAGAGATTGATACCTGAGACTGCACGCAGATTAAGGAAGATGCTCCTTCAGCTCCTGATGGAACCCCGACAAAGTTGATAAAGGGACGAGAGGGAGAGCATCTGCATTATGTCACGGCAAAATGTATGAAAAGACGGATTCAAAGACCGTGTGAACATCGATTTCGATGCATACGAATCTGAAAAAGGCTTTCCTGCAATTTGGGTTACGAGATTCAAGAAGGGAGAGACCTCAACCTCCTCGAACCCGAAAACCCAAATTTCAGAAAAAGACAATTTGAAAAAAGAGAAGAAAAATCACAATTTTAAAGGAATGCATCTCGAATTAGCAAAAGCCTACATCTCCAACTTTCCCCTTTTCATGAGAGAGAGAGAGAGAGAGAGAGAGAGTCGTCATTTGTACCCGAGTCGCTTGCCAAATATAGCATTCTTAAAACTCAGAATCCATCGACTTGCTCATGCTCAGACCAATGAACTCGTCGTTCCCGAACCACAACCGTCTCAACGCGCCCCGACTAAATATAACCAAACCCCATCAACGCACACAGCCAAACACGTATACCCAAGAACTAGAAGAGCAACACGGCTAACCGGGTGCGCTTCAAAATCCGAACTTGAACGGATCCAGCTCCATTGCAGACACGAACTGAACGTGGGTAAGAGCCACATGCAAGAACATGGCTCTCTCTGGCGCCACTCGTTCATTTGTACCCTCTTATCAGGTGAGAAAAAGGCACGGCGCAGTGCTAGAGAAGTCGCTATCAGTCCTAGGCAACCATGACCAATCCAACTGTTCTACGCCGAGCAGAGACAAAACGCCATATCGGCATCACCAGACACAAGACCCCACCTCAATGTGAACCCAATATTCCCCGTTCACACTCGTTTTAAATTCTCCGTACATTTTTATATACAATTGCTGCGATTTGACGCCAACATCTATATAAACGTACGTACGTGCATATATATATAATGCTTGTGGATATATCATTTCTATTATGCACTAGCACATAGGTAATACAATTAGAGACTTAGGGTGCGTTTAGAAAGACTTTTGGGGAAAGTTTTTAGGAAAATGTAAAGACCTTTGAGTTAAATGTGTTTTTCAAAATGCAAACTGTGTTTGGTAAATTATAATTTAAAAGCCCTTTGTGAAGTACCTTTAAGCAAAATGGTCTTTGGGGGACAAAGGACTTTTGCGAAAAAAAAAATTATCATAAGAAAAATAAAAATAAAATAAAATAAATGAAAACCAGCAAGGGCAGGCGGCATCCAGCGGCCGGTGGCGACCCTCGGCGACCTCCGGCGACCTCGGATCTAGGCCGGCGAGGTCGCGCGACGCCGTCGCGACCTCCGGCGACCCCGGATCTGGGCCGACGAGGTCGCGCGTGTCGCGCGACGCCGCCTCGACCTCCGAGAGCCCCGATTGGCCGTCGCGAGGCTAATCAACCTCGCCTGAGGTCTAGCGACCCCAGATCTAGGCCGGCGACGGTCGCGCAACATCGTCGACAGTCGCGCAACCTCGCCGGCGGTCACGCGACCTCGCCTGTGGTCGCGTGACCCGAGCAGCTGCCGCCGAGGCCACCATCGACGGAGAAGATGAACAGTACTCCTCCCAAGGGCAAACACACGGAAAAACAAAAAGTTCATAAGGATAATTTCGAGAAAAAAAAAAAGTACATAAACAGTACCCCGAGCTTACCGAAAAAGCTAAAAGCCCAAGGCAGGAGTACCCCTACCTTAGGCTTTCAGCCTTTGAAGGCAAGTTTGGAGCCAAAGGTGTTTGCAAATTTTTTTGCCAAACACCTTTTTTAGCCCAAAGGGCTTTGGAAGCCTAAAGTGGCTTGGAAAAGCCAAATCCAAACGCAGCCTTACTCCAGCATTCCCATGCTACTGTATTGAATTGGGAATTACGACGAGCTCTTGAAGGAGTTTATAGATGTAGGGATGTACCCTTTATTAAACAAGAAAACAAAGTTAATATCAAGACCGTAGGGTAGGCACAAACGCTTTTGATGAAGCTTAAGATTGTAAATTTCGATCACCTCACTTTACTGTTATCACCATAAAAAAATAAATGACCCATTTTGATACTCAAAGTTATTGATTAGAAGGTTTTACCTAAAATCTTTTCTTTTTTCAAAGGAAAAAATAATAATTATATGCGGAGAGAAAGAGAAGGGTCTAGTCTCACGGTTGGTGAGATGGAGGTTTCTATTTGAGCATTTCTGGAGCTGATAATTTATGTATGAAAAGACCAGGAGCTGATCTAGCATGTGGCTGACATCAAGCATCACGTCACGTGCATACACTAAATAATATAATCAATCGTGACATAAAGCTAAAGATTTAGATTTAATTGCCAAATTAATGATTTCACCCAATCAATCACATTAGTGACGCGTAAGAAAGGAAAAATAATAATATATGAATAAATCACGTGCATTTTCATGAGTTAAATAGGATAAAATTAGTAAAAGAACTCGATTGCATCAATTTTATAAGTTTTGAAATTTACAGTAATCTTATTCTATATATAAAATAGCACGACCTCCCAAAAGCCAGACTGTTCATGCAGCAAGATCTTTTGGATCGGATCTGATCTTTCGGAGGTCAGACTCCCATTGAAAATGGTGTGGTAAGTATATTTATGTCCCGGTTCTTTAACCAATCATCTCCTCGTGGTGAGCATTTCACCAGAAGCATGGCCATTTCAGCAACAAGTTAAAACCATCAAGAGACCAGGATGATGCAGTTCATAAAGGTTTTCAACATCATCACCAGTTTCGGCCCATCTGTAAATTGCGTTCAAGCAACCTTTTTTTTGTCCAATGCTTCACGAGAGACTCGGAAATGCTTTTGCTCATATATATATTTGCTCTCTTGCCTTATTAGGGATACAACAGAATGAGAATTACTACACATAAAATACCTGTCCAACATTCAAAAGGCTCTCATGGGGGACATGAAAGATCACGCTGTTCTCCCTGCAAATCTTCCTAAGGAATGCGTATATGTAATCGACGGCTATCTTTTTGTAGAACCTCGAGTCCCGCCTCGCCCTCACCACCGTGTTGCCCATTATGTGCACCACGCCCGCGTCTCTACAGCTGTTCAGAAACTCCAACTCATCCGTTTGGCTGCTTGCCTGGCCTGACGACGTGGTCATGTTGTTGGCATGCACCGGGGACTTGACTGGCACGATCGCATCCACCGATGAAACAGTGGTGTCGACAGAGTTGGAGACGCCCTCGCTTTTCATTACAAGGCCCTCCCTTGATCTCTCAGTTTGCTGCCCATACAGACTATACTCATCAGAGTCTGAACACCCTTCCATCATCGACTCGAGGCGAACGAACAAGAAGAGGTTATCGAACAGCTTCTTCTCGAAATCGTCGTCCTTCTTGTGGAGGTCTTTATATCCATATCTCGCGACACACCGGAACATATGAAAACTCTTCGGGCCGATTCTTTTCACGAGGAACCTCTCTTCTTCAGGGACTGTGTATACAGGAAGATATTTCACACAGACAAACACCACCACGGAATGGATAGCGGGGAGGTTGGTGATGAAATGGGAAAATATGTGTGGGACACCGCTAGCGAGCTCAGTATACACAAGCCCAATTCCAGGCACTCGAACCAGTCCCAGGCTCGGCCCGAGCCCAAGGATCCATGCCATGGAGACCTTACTGTGCATCTCGAACTCGTATCGCTTCACTGTTCCGTAATGCCAAACGTACATAATGACAAGAAAAGCTGCCGCGATCACTAGAGGGACCCAACCGCCTTGATTGACCTTGAAGAGCACAGCGAAGAAGTACGTGCACTCCACCACAAGCGACAAAACCGTGAAGATCAGGACCAGAATCCAGTGGCAATGCCATACCAAAAGCATGATCAGAGTCATAAGGAAGGTGGTCGCGAGCATGACTATTACCACAGCAGTTCCTGTTAAGTTTGCACAAACAATCTATCAGGATTTGGTTATAGAATGAAAGATGCATGACAATTACAACATATGCTGGTAAAGTTACCGTAGGCGTTTCCAATTTGGCTTTTATTCTTAAAACCAGCGGTCACGGCAATGCAAAGAATCATCAAGATCCAGTTAATATCTGGAATATATATCTGACCCAAGAACTTCTTTGATGTATGAACTACTTTGACTCTGGGGAAACAGCCTAGTGCAAGTGCCTGCTTGATTATCGAAAATGTGGCAGATATTGTGGCCTGACTTGCAACTATAGCTGCTAAAGTTGCAATGATGAATACTGGCCAATAGATGCTATCTGTAAAATGAACAGAAATCAGCATTAATAGGAAAAAAATGTTGTACAACCAGAAGAGTGTTTTTCAAAGTATGCGCATTGCTAACGTTTTGAGAGATTGTGTATCCTCGAAGACAATAACAAAGGTACATTGCACAAGTCTGAACATCCCCTTGACTAGATCTTGACTTTGTACACTAACGGGTTTCCAAAAGTCTAGCAGACTTCTGCTTGAAGTACTTGGAAAAACTTGCTCACAGCTAACAGTGGCAATGCAGAAATCTGGGGAGGCAAAGGCCCTCTCAAACTGGCTATAAGTTGTTTGTCGATGTTTTAAACTTAAAAAAGATACGTACACATTTCCTGTTTTTGGGAGAATTACAAGTCCATCCTAAAACTTGTCATGATAATACAATTAAGTCCTAAAACTTGCAGCTTTGATGCACTTGAATCATTTTGTGAACTCCGTCAATTTTAAGCGAACGGAAAGTACCATGCAGCTCTTTTATGGTATTCTGTCAATCTTTTGTGGCTGTTAATAAAAAAATATTACGTAGATTTTCCATCCACTAAAATTAGAGTTAACAGGAGGATTAAAGTGGACGATTTTCAGTAATTATATGCATAAAATAAAAAATTTACAACTCAAAAGCATCATTCTAACAAGTTTTAGGATTCCAATTGTAATTGTCCCGCTTTTTATACTTAAGTAAATGCAAAGAGTCTTTCTGTCTATGTATAGTTGCACTGACCATTCTTCAACAGAATGACTCATTTAAGATTATACCTTGTCAGTGTATGCACTTCTCAGGCACAATTTTCATTCGTAAAAACAAGCCAGAGTGCTTGTGGCAAACCTGGAATTGAACGATAAAATGCATCAGAAACATGATCCTTGTTCTTCATCAAATATGCTGCTTGTCCTGTGTACGCTAAAAGAAGGCAAGGAAAGACTACTACTGTAAAAGCAATCTGTATAGCTGACACTGGAAAATGGGCTAGATCTGCAAAGAGGGCTTCAGTTCCTGTCACAAGATCAAACGATATGACGAAATATTTAGTCCAACTAGAGAATCTTAGGTGTGGCAAACAATAAAGTGAAAATATTTTTTAGGTAACAACAGAATAATGCATAAGCTTACCTGTTATGCAAAGCATAATGCCTCCAAGTGAGGTCCAACGTTCCCTTCCTCCCCTTTTAAAGTATCGGAATATATGTACAGGGGAAAAAGCTCTCAGCACACTGCTATCGTATTTGAAGATGTTGACTATGCCAATTGCACCAATTAATATGAACCAAAGCAGCACTATCGGGGCAAACAGCCAACCAACTTTATCAGTACCATAATGTTGCATGCTAAAGAGACCTACTAATATTATGACAGCCACGAGAACCACAACACCTGTGTCAATAAAACCACAAATCCTTTAGAAAATTGCAAAACGACAAGCCAATTCAATGACGTGGTCCAAGAAGTGAGCTGTACCATTGCTCATGTCTGGATGATCTACCTTGATCCCACCAGCGGCCGAAAGAACTGCTTAAAAAAGGTGGCATCAGGAGTGTCGAAGTAAATCTGTAGGCACTTCTTTAACATAAAAGATGTACTTGACAACAATCACGTTCTATCATTTGGAATCAGGATCAGACGGTCAATGTAGTTAGACAAAGTTTAAAGAGGTAAAAGAAATAATCAGACAAGGAGTGACAAGATACAACCACCACCACCATATAGGACGCATTTGAACCAGTGAAGGAGAGGCAAAAAAGCCGAGCACATCTAGTTAATAAAAACAGACCTATGCCTAAGGGAAATATGGTAAGTTTGCTGGCCTCCCCAGATTAATCATGGCCAAACCAGACAGTTATTTTCAGAAAACAAAAGATGGCACTATATCCATTTTATTACCGTTTTCATTGCCAGGTATAAGGAAGCCGTAGGTTGTAAAGCACATGCACGCTCTTGTGCTGCACTCTTTTGAAGTTGAAACAAACACAGCACAATGCACATGCACCTCAACAACACAGTATACAAAACCAGTAAATTATCTGATGCTTCAACACTTATACAGCATAAAGAGATCATGTCTCCACAAGCAACACTATACTGGTGGAGTGGATCAACCTTAGTTGCTGTCCTCAGAAAAGTGGACAAAGAGTATGACGCAGCATATGGTTTCTGAAATTTTTAATCATGCAGAAAAAAAGATTTACCTGATATAGCTGGGGTGAGAATTCCATCGCCAATCACCATACAAGTGCCCACAAGGACGAGCATAAGAAGCATATTCTTCCTGGATGCATGTCTTTCCAACCATCGTTTGGTCTTTGCAGCGAAGGATTTCTCATGGAATGTGGTGCGGCTATATGTCGTGAGCTCCTCGTCAGTCCTATGCTGGTTTGGAATTGTATTGATTTTTGCATGTCGACAAAGCAATGAGTAAAGAGCGAACGTTCCACCTACACAATAGAGAGTATAGTCACAATTACTGCAGTGAGCATCCTTAACATGTGTCTTGGTCCATCCCTTTGTCCGTGTCAAAAACAGTGAACTAATTGCTCCTAAAATGATATCAGTTTACCTTGGCCATTGTCATTCGCTTTGCACACCACAAAAACGTACTTGAGGAGAGGAATGAGAGTTAGAGAATATATGATCAGCGACAGAGCTCCAACCACATCTTCTGTATCTTCTATCCCCTTTGGAAATGTATTGTAAAAGACATACAAAGGGGATGTGCCAAGATCCCCATAAACCACCCCAAGACTTTGGAATGCAAGCCGAAGAAGCAACAATGTTGAAAATTTCTGAAGCGCAAATCAAATCAACTGCCAGAATTAATCGGAAAACCAGTGGATGATGCATTTTTTGCATCATTTATACACTTTGAGCCACAATTTATAGGTACTGACTGATGAGAACACATTTTACATCTAAGAGTAACAAAAGAAGAAATCATAAACTAAGCGGATGAAGATCAAATGGGAGCAGAAAAATGTTGTCTATACACAATCCAAATTAGTAAAAGGTAAATAGAACGTCCGAAACTTTGCAATAGAGAATATTAATTGAATCAATATGTTGCCTATTAAAGCAGATAATCCTCTTCTCTTAAGCTATAAAGTATACGCTGTCTGGAAAAAGTTGAGAGATCCCAAAATACCTTTTCTCTGTACATGTTTCTGAGCCTACCAGCCTCCTCATCCATGGGCTGATCAAGCTTTTGCTCCAAATCCCACATGCCGCCTCTGTTTTCAGCTTCATCGTCCATTTCAACCCTTGAATCCATCTACAGCTTCCTTCAAAGGACTTTGCCCACTTCACCAGCTACTTATGCTATCTCCAAAGTAACCGTTTTAAATTTTACTGTTTCTGCAGCTACTCCCACTAGGTTGACCCCAGAAAAGACGCACTCTCAAACCCAAGGGCCAAAACCTTCCCTTCGAAAAAGAAAACTGGAATCGGTTGAATCACTTGGGCTTACGCCTCAAATGAAATCCAATGGTCCAGCTGAATCAAGAATTAAAACTTGTCCCAGAAAATCCAAAACAGGAATTAAGACCAAATAAACCCATGAGCCAACATCACACGGTAGTAAATTGTGAATCAACCCTCTCCATCCGAACCAGCACTTTCCCAGCACAAACGTTGCAGCCAATTTGCAGGAAGCAATCCACCGAGCAAGAAAGCTGAAAGCAACCAATTCAAGCAAGAACCTCGAAGCTCAAACTGATGCTAATTGCCTCATACTCAACAAGCCAAGAAAGCACAAAGGCCGCAACTTGAAGCTCCAACTCAAATTACCAACAAAGCTTCTCCACCATATCCGAGCACGAATCTCTAAAGCAAACCCGGGCCCAAAAAGAGAGAACGAGACGAAACAGAGAGATGGGTACCTCTCCTTCCTCGCTCAACAGAGCAAATTATGGAGTGGGGTCAGCTCCACCACAGGGTTCTCAATCTCAGCCGTATGAGCAGGACAATTTTCTTGAAACCCAAGTGGGTTTTCAAGAAAGAGGAAACGGAGGAGGCCCGGGACAGAAAAACTGGTGGAGGGAGATGCAGTAAAACAGAGGAAGAGCTCTGTGGCTGCAGCAGAGTCCGTTAAGACTTAAAACTTTTTTTTAACTTGGAGAAGTCACGCCCTCCTCCCACCCTCCCTCCCTCTGGAAGGAGACGCACGAGCAGACAAAAATGGCTACAGAGAGAGAGAGAGATGGTGTACGCACGTTTGTCTCCTTGCTATGTGGAGTGAACACGTTTCCATTGTCGGATCGGTGTGGGGGAGGAAGCAGTGGAGAACGGAGAATATTGAAAAATCTGAATTTGTTCTGCCATCTCTCTCTTTATTTTCACTTCTTCCTTTTTTATTTTATTTTTATTTTATTTTTATTTTGTGCACTGCAAGACTCTGTGGTGATCTGCTGCTCAACTAGATAGAGGGGGCCCTTGACAAATGAAAATTCCATTGAGCAATAATGGCATTTATTACTGTACTTTTTCCGAGTACTCATTTTTCTGCAAATTTACAGGACACTTAAGTTTTGATTATTTTACTTTTTTGCTTTTCTCGAATTTAGTTGCTTTGACTTTCCATTAGAAATTTAAATCTAGATATTAACGTGTTTAATCATATATAATTTTTTGAAAATGACACGAGAGATCTCTAAACTTTGGCTTAATGTCAATATGATCTCTAAATTTTCAATTTATTCGATGTAATATGTGAATTTTTGATACATAGCCGATTAAGTTATTGAACTATATGAAAATATTTAAATTGTCCTTGAATTTAATTAATGAATAGATAACATATACCAAAAAATGTCTAGAGACTCCATTAGACATTAAGCTAAAAATTCAAGAATTACATTGAACAAATTAAAGATTTATAGATCACATTGTATGTTGAGCTAAAGTTCTTAAACTATTTATATCCTCTTTTTTATTATTATTCATCCAAACTTGAAGTATTTTTATTTTGAAATTTGAGGAAAAGTAATGATCAAAATTATAATTAATTTTTTATACACATAATTATGAATTGTCATGAATCGTCATTCCACTGCATTTTGTAATTAAGATATGATTCGTTGGGTGACATTCATGGCCCCCATGACTATTCTAAGTGTGAGATATCACGATTCATTTATAAAAAAGAATTACCCAATTTAAATCATGCTTTTGATTAATTATTCAATTTCCTATCTATGTTGCTTTTGAATACTAGTGTGGACAAGAAATCACACGAATGGAAATGAAGGTGAGATTATAATTGATATAAGCATGAAAGGGAATAGACTTATGATGTTTTATCTTTAATGAACTTACTTGCTCATCTTTGCTTTGATGCGGAATTTTAGCTTAGATAAAAAGATGTGGAATAATACTATATTCTTATCGTCATCAATATTAACAAAAAGAAAAAGAAAAAAAGACCTACGACTTTTCTTTTCACGTCTTTCTCTAGCAAAGTCCTTGTAACTATAATTTGTCTAATCAAATAATTATACTTTCATGAATTTTCTAATCAAATCCCGCCAAATCCGGCCAAATCCAGTTAATGTAGTCATCAAACAACGTCTTAGCATGCCTTAGATAAAAAATTTCCAACATGGGCATTCATATTGGCTATATATTATCCATATCATGCCCCAATATTGTTACGTCAACTAATACTTCCCACACACATCTACGTGAGCACTTGCATAGTTTATTCCATCATACTTCAATCAGATTTAATGTGGATGGACTTGGTTTGAAAATTTGTGAAAAATAGAAGGACTTGATGGGATAATTCAATGAGGATTGGACAATAAATATGAGTAAAAGTACAAGGATGAAAAATGGAATTTTTTCAGAAGAAAAAGGTTATTATAATTCTAGAGAAATTGTGGAAGGATAAGGATTTTTGTTTATCTGTTGGTATATAAAGGAAACAATTATTCAAAAGGGATTGCAAGCTACTCAATATCAAGCGTTATGTCAAATATCTGGACTTAATTAATTCGTGCCAGTGGGCTTGTAGTGTATTTAATAGGTACTCGTGCCTCTTGTCTACAGAAAATAAATTCATAAGGAATTTGCTCCTACATTTTGTACCTAATATATCGAAACTTCATCGTGGTGAAATCCATCGTCAGAGATGCGCCATAGAAAAAGGCCATCGACTCTCGCCGACCTTTGCAAGCGAATCGGTGACACTCTCCCCTCTTTCTTCCCTTATAAAATTTTACTTCTATTTTTCATTTTAGTAAATATAGCGCGTCATGTTAATTTTCGGAAATTGAATAATAAACAAAGAAGAGACAAGTCTTGAAATTTGGTTGTAGAAAAATTGATATAATATAGTGTCAGAATCACCAAAAATCTCAAATTAGTAAGTTTCATCGGTAACGACATCTTAGGCTTTCATGACCAAATGAGATAAATTGATGCCACTTTGTCATAAAAAGTAAAAATCACTTCTTTTGCTTTGGACTCATTCAATAGTTTGACGGTCAATGGCATGTTTAGAAGATGATTACGATAAGAATTCTCAACCTTATGCATTTAGCACTGTAGATACACTCATACTTCTAAAGATCCTATTAATTATACTTTTCAATCTAAAAAAAATAAAATGGTATGGAACTTTGATTACGTCATTACTTTCTCAATGGTATAATAATTAAAAGAAAGCTATGCACCTTTTTTTTTTCCTGATTTCCATTTGGAAGTAGCAGTAGGGACGGTCTGGCTTTTTTAAGATGGCCTTTCGAGGGCCAGGACCAATTTTTAATAGCACATGTGCCAAGTGCCAATCGCATTCCTTGTACAATGAGGTGTGTGGGGACTACTCCTCTTTCATTTTTCAGCCAACCGAATATTCGTTTTAATCAAAATTTTCCTTTTGGCAAGAGAAGAACATGTTCCATTTCATAATTATTAGACAAGATCGATTCCATGAATGTATCTTCCTTCTATCATTGGGATCAAATTCATAATTGGTTTGCGCATTCGTCAAAGCTCCTATTTACAGGAAATAAAAAATTGAGCAAAAAGATCCAAGCTTTTAAGTGGACTAATCTACAAGACTAATCAGGTAGAAATGATAATGCTTGTAAAATAGATTGAATGAAGGAATAAAGCTTCTATTGCGCAAAACATTTGGTTAATTTTCGCCCAAGCCGGCTGCAGCATTACAAGCTTAAGGGCAAGTCTATTTGTTAGAGCTAAGAGAAGTTGGTAATTTGAAAAAAATAAATAAATAAATAAACATTGGTGACCAATTTAAAAGAGAATTGTTAAAGCAAGACTTGTTAGTAACTTTAATCTAACAGGTTAAAAGTTGATAATCGTTCTATAATTTCTAAACAAAAAGTTGGTAGATTTAATGAGTTGACATGTAAACGTTGGTAATTTGATATAAATGTCATTAAAATAAGCAACTTAAAAGTGAAATTTTATCAAACATGGTAAGGTAATAGGAGAAAAGTCTAGTTAAGTAAATAAATAGAAGTTTGATAAAGTTAATGTGCTTGTAAGAGAAAATGAAATATTATATGAATAGAAGGCTGGCGTTAGATTTGAAATATTTAATAAAAACGTCAACTTCAATGGTTGGAATAATATAAGATGGCGAACAATATTATAACTTCGTCAATCATTTAAGAAAAAAATATCAGTTTCAATTTAAAATAGATACATCACAATCCAACTAAAGTAAAGTTGGGTGCATGTCCGTGGGAATCTTAGGAGGTGGGACCCAACTTGGCATAATGTTCACAAAAAATTTCTTAAGAATCAAGCCCCCGGATTAATTAAATAATCATGATTAGCCTTAGAAAATCAAAGTCCTATTGGCATGCCTGATATGGCCAGAACTAATGGTTCCACATGTGTGCAAGAAAATTTCCAAGGAGATTATAAAACAGAAAGACAAAATGATGTCAATTGGCTTGATAATAAAAGCTTACGTCTATAAAAAATTGCGTAATCTCCATTAATTTCATATTAGAGGAAGTACGACTTTTTCAAGTGGGTCGAGAGTACATAACGGATGGTGCAGCTTTGTTTTTTCTGCGAGTCCCACCCAAATTTGTCGAGTCATCAAGACAGGCCGAGGATTAGGAGAAGATGTCGGTATCACGAGCTTGTCTAACTATCTTGTGTATGTCGGGAACGCTAAGAAGTTAGGGCTTCGATGCTTGTTAGGTCTAAATTTGGAGATATGCTTACGATTGACATATGTTCATATCATTTTCATCACGATCGTCATTATTGCTAATACAATAGCCATGGAAAAAGCCACGTGGCCAACAAGAAAAGGGGTTCATAACCAGTTTAATCAGCATTATATCTATACCCCACGCCTTCAGATGAATGTAACATACACCTACCTTCAATTATGGTGAGCCGTGATTGTGACTATAAGCCGCCAGCCCAAAAAAAAAAACATTGTGATCTATTTCAAATATTCATTTCATTTTCAACAAGACGCTCATGATCAGAGTTCAATTTGATTTTTCGTCGTTCTCATGATTTAAAATCGTGGGGCATAGGGCATGCGCATTAGCTTTTCTAATTATAGCCAACCTAACACCACGACATATATAGTTTACGGGAAAATTACTAAGAAAAATCCTAAATCTATTGCTCTTTCGTTAATTTAGTCATAAATATTTTAATTGTACCAATTAATCATAATTATTTTTATGTTTTGCAAACTAAGTCATAATCATTTTCATATTTTACCAAATGAGTCCTGAATTTATCTAACCAATTTTTGCCAATTTAGACGTCGGCTGTGACCAACACAGATGTTAACATTTTTTAATGATATTATACGATTTTTTTTTTTTTTGGTTTTTCCAATGAGGGCCAGCTACCCTCAATAGTATTGGGTCCCCTCGCCAACCCTCACTCCAAAAAACAAAGAAAAGGAAAAGGAAAAATCAATGAAATTAAAAAAATTATTTAAAAAATATTAAGATATTATTTTAAAATGTCAACATTAATGCTGCTTATGTCATCTAGGATGGTTGGTGTTTGTCTTAGCAATATCTAATTAAAATTGGCTGAATTAAAGTAATTAGCAAAATGTGAAAATATTTATGGTTCAATTGACATAACTAATAAATTTAGGAATTAACTGGTAAAAATATAATAGATTTAATAATTTTTAATTCTCCCTGTAGTTTGCTGACGAGATTCAAATAACCCGCGGGCACAATTGTTTTCACGTGGACATGGCCCTCTTCCTTTTGTAAAAGGACAATCGAATTTATTAATCATGCTAGAAATCACAAGAAAAATACAATTTGTTTTTGGTATTCTTGGTAGAGAACAGGTCTTCTATTTGATACTATAAAACGGTGTTAAAATACAATAAGCAGTTGATTAGACAGGGTCGAGGTCATGATTTTCTCCCTACATCATAACGAAATGATGCACCTTTCAATCTTGAATAATTTGAAGTATTTTTTTGTCGTTAAGTTAGTCATATCTATTATCTAATCTAACTAGGACACTCGCGCTTGCGTGATTCGAAATTGTACATCCGTATAGGATTGGACAGATAAGATAAGGCCAAGAATATCCGGAGTGGGTCAAGATTATTATCATTTTTGCTTTTCCAATTGTTAAAAAAGTCAAACACTCAACCCTTTTCTTTCGACAAAAAAATAAAGCTACTTTTCTTAACAGTAAAACTAAACTTTGATAATTATTATTTATTGTCGTCGCCATTTTAATAATAATTTAGACTGTAGGACATTTGGCATCGTTTTCTTTAAATTCCGTATGGCATTTGAGCGCTTACAAGTGGGGTACCTGGAAATTTCCCCCGTCTAATTTGGCTTGATATTATATTCTTGTGTTCAGTCCGGTCGCATTTTATGTGCTACTTTATGCAATTTTTTTATTGGGGATCCTAAGTGGTTAAATAGTAATAGCGCAGTGGTAGATCAATCAATTGATGTGTTTGACCAAGGTTACTAAAGATCGAAGGTGTAAGTTTCGAGGAAATTATTTGATCAGTCCTAAACTTACTGTATAGATGCGGTTTAATCCTAAACTTTTTAATTTTGTCAATTCAATTACAAACTTTTCGCTTGAAATGGAGCCATTGTGTCGTCAGAAATTGCTAACAGGGTAGTGTGTCACATAGGACGACTAACGATGATTAGTACATCGGGTCCGTGTTGATTAATTGAATAATTTTTCCTATTGGTTTTTTGCATGAATGCAAATAAACTCGAATGACATTAGTAGCGGTTGATGCGATGCTCATAAGAACAAATGAGAGAAAATTATCCAAAAAGATATAAATTTATTACACTTTTGTCAATTCAGTCCTACACATTTCAATTTGTCAATATTTTGCCAATTAAATTCATCCAACTAATTTTGACTAAAAATCACTGATATTGATAATAGTTGTCCTATATGACATGACCGACACTGATGTAAATAATTTTAACAATATTTTAATATTGTTTTGATTTTTTTTCCTTCCTTTTGATGGTAGTCGAGCACAAGTGATGCCCGGGCAGGCTAGCCTCGCCTGGGTGCTTGACAAGGGTCGGCCACCAATCCACTCTCAATCGCAACCTCCACTTGTGGCGGTTGAGATCCCGGCAAGCTCGATGGCCACAACTAAGGAATGTGCTATCAGGTGATTGAGCAGAGCATGCACGGATCAAAATGGGGACGAGCGAGGGGTAGGGATGGAGCGGGTGGGTGGCTTGAGGTAGCGTTGAGCTTGGCATCATCACCAAATCGAGGCCTCGAGGCAATTGAAGACAGCCATAACCAAATCGGTTCAAAATTCGTGGCGGTGATGGCTGAACCTCTAGATCTCGGCGAGCTCGACAACTCATCCTCCAAGCAAATTGCACAAGCAATTGTCGAGCCTTCAAAAAGGCTAAGTCGCCCCAAGCTAGATTTGGCGAGGGGAGCCCTCGTTGATGCTCGCCTCGCCCACACGAGGCCAGCCTGCCCGCCATCGCTGTGGCTAGTGGCCTACCATTGTCAAAATGAAGAAGAAAGGGAAAAAAGAAAAAAAAATTGAAATAGCATTAATAATTGTTTACATTAGCGTCAGCCAGCATCTATGTCAACAATTTCCTATCAAAATTGGCCGGATGACTCAATTGACAAAATTTAAAAATGTTTATGATTAAAATGATATAATTGAAAAGTTTAAGACTGAATTGACATAATTGCAAGTTTATGACTTTTTGAATAATTTGTCCAAACAAGAGATAGCAAATTCACAAGATAGAAATATCATTACCATTAAAATAATAATTTAGATCACAAAACATTTGGTAGTGATCTGATAAGATTCCGTATGGCATTTGAGCACTTGCAAGTGAGGTACCTCAAAATTCCACATCTAATCTGCTTGGTTTCATATTCTTGTGTTCACTCCTATCTCATTTTATATGTTACTTTCTGCAATTTTTTATTGGGAATCCTAAGTGGTTAAATAGTGATAGCGTAATGGTAGATCAATCAACGATGTGTTTGACAAAGGTTACTAAAGATCGAGGGCGTAAGTTTTGGTGAAATTGTTCGATCGATTCTAAACCTATGGACATATGGCAATTTAGTATAGATGATTGCTATTTCACTATCTTTTCCTACTCGTCAAGCATGAAATGTCTTGCTATATGTGTAAAGTAGACATTATATGGTCGCAATGCCTAGTTCAAGTTAAAATACTCATGAAAAAAAGTAAATTAACAATGTCAAATAATTTAAAGTTAATTTCTTCTTGTGCGAAGATGAACGTTTCTAATTAAAGTTGTCATTTATTCTCTGCTTAAATTTCATCAATCTTCGCTCGGGAAATTACGGAAAAATAGTTGGAAAAGTCCTACCACATAAAAGAAGATGAATAAATTATCTGGTCAAGAAGAAAATAATCTGTGCATAAAAGAAATATTATCATGTATAGATGACATCCTCCTAACTCCTCAGAAGCAAAGATTAATAGTATCTTGCAGGGCAACAACTTAGAAAGTCTTATGGGACTCTTGAAATTATACATTTATATAGATTTATTAATTTTCAGGAGTAGAGTGTCAGATATCGTCGAACGGCCCAATGAATTTATTTTTTTAAAAAGCATAGTATAGAATTTTGCATTTTTTTATGTACTTATTTAACTTCCATTTAGGGGACAGTCTGGCTTTTAAAAAGACTTTTCCAGAAACAGGACCATTTTCATGTAGCCTCTTCAGATGTGTGGACTCCTCTTCTTTCATTTTCAGCTAACTCAATATTCATTTGAATTCAATTTTTTTCCCTTTTTTGGCAGGAGAAATATATTTTCTATTTTATAATTTTAAGAGATAATATAATAATGTGGACAAGATTTCATGTCAGCCGTCTATGAATCTAAAAAGAAGATAAGGCGTGAGACGAGATCGATTCCTTGAACATATCTTCCTTCTAATTTGGGTTGCAAACTAATTAATTTGCAAATTAGTATATATAGAATTAGATTAGCACAATTAATTACTAACTTCTGATTAATGTTGTTAAGAGAGATCGCTTTATTTTTTCAATAGCATAAGTATTAGGCTAAAATCCTTTAACCCAATATTAAATTAGGAAATTTCACGGTTATTACGATTATCATGCTTCACCTTGTTATTACATGTTACGTAGAACTCATTATCTTATAAAAATTGTAGTAGGTAGTCATAATTTTCTTAAGAATTAAGATATGTAACGCGAATAGTTTGTTCTAATATTTTCATCAATCATTAATGAATTTTAAATGATAGACAAGATCGAAACATTTGATAAACATGTTGACATCAGCAGTTCAAATCAGACAAAAGCACAAACAATTTATAACTTCGTCAATTAATAAAGAAAGATTATATTTAAACTTAAAATAGCACATCATAATTGAAATAAGTTAACGTTAGGTGCCAGTCCGTGCGAATCTAGGAGCTCCGATTTGGCATCATGGTCACAATAAACTGCTAAGGAATCAAGGGCCCCGGATTAATTTAATTATCATGATCAGCGTGGGGTAATTACAGTATTATTGGCACGCGTGGTACGGTCGGATTTAATGCTTCCACGTGTATGAATAGACAAATACTGTCAATTTGCTAATTGATAAAAGATTATTCTCCATTTATTTCGAATGTAGTAAATATATATTTTCAAGTGATTCGAGAGTAAATATATCAAATGAATGGATCGGGTCGAAAATGATCTATTCCAAGTCAATCTATTTTCATGGAATGCAACACTAGCAACTCATATCTGACCCAATGCATATCCGACTTGATTTATATTGTTCAAACGCTTCTATATTCATATCCAAAGTACGATGAAAGCACGGAGTGAGCAAATGCTAGATTGAGAGAGAGAAGAGAAAATTGTAGAGATAGATTAGGTCCAAATAAATTGAAAGCGCATTTAACACTCACTTTAAACCCTTGGGTTAAAACCTATTTATGATCCACTTACTAAATATAACTAATCCATATAGCAATTTAGCCCATCAAATTTGAGTTAAGAAATATGTTTATGACCCATTTTGATAAATATACTAAGGGTAGCAATGAAACGTTGTGCTCTATTCACCAAGGATCCCACCAAATTCGTCGGTATTTACGGTGGTCTGAGGTTTAAGAGAAAAGGTCGGTATCATGAGCTCGTCATCTATTTTATGCATTTGGGTGCAATGAAGCTGGGGCTTCAATACTCGTCGGGTCAAGTTTGGAGATAATGCACTTAATGCTTACTATTTACATATGTTTTTCATTATTATCATCGACCATTTTTCATCGAGATCATCATTATTGCTAATTCAATAGCTAAAAAGCCACGTGGCAAAAAAAAGGGTAGGCAACCAATATAACCATCATTTCACATATATGAATGAATATACCATAATCAAAAAGTCAATTATGGTGAGCAGTGATTGAGACTATGAGCCACCGGTCCATTGTGTTCGTTTTTGAATATCCATTTTATTCTCACTGAACAAAAGCTCACAATTAGAATTCATTATGATTTTTGTCTTCTCATAATCCAAAATTATGTGGCAATGGAAACTACATAGAGAAATTGGTGAATTTGAAAAAAAAAAAATGCAATATTGGTAATTAACTCAAATGGAAATTGATAACCTAGTAGGAGAAAAGTTGGTAAGTGGTGCACAAATGTTGGTAATGTCATCTAATAATTGGTCAATTTAAAGTGTTGCTAAGAAGGTAAAGAAAAATGGGTAAAAGATAAGAGTTTTTTTTTTTGGATAAGAGAAATTTAAATTAAAAAAATGACAAATTGGTATTGGTGATTGATTCAAATAAGAGTTGGTAATGCAAAATTAGTTGGTAACTTGATTAAGGTAAAGTTGGCAATAGCTCTAATGAGGTTAGTAGATTTTAAAATTGGTAAATGTAAAAAACTAACAACAAAGCAAATAAAACTTGTAACTCAAAAGAACAACTAATAATATTTAAGAAAAAAATGTAAATATTGGATATAAAATCAAATTAGAGTTGATAATCCACAATTATTTGGTAATTTAAATAGAGGGAAGTTTGTAAATCACACAAATAACAATGACTAATTTCATATAATGGTTGATTTATTTAAGCAGTTGTTAAAATGGTAAATAAAAGTTGGTAAATTATAAGAGAATTTACTTTGAGATTAGAGAAGTTGATATTGGAGAAAAAAATCAAATAAATATTGGTAGTTAACTCAAAATTAGTTAGTAACTTAAATGGAGAAAAGAGTAGGTAATCACTCTAATTGAGGTTGATTTTCAAAAAGAGTTGTCAAATTCAAAAAATTGCAGGCAAGGCAAGTGAAAATAGTAACTTAATAGAAAAGTTGGTAACTTGTCACTCACATAAAGATTGGTAATTTCATATAGTTATTCATAAAAATATGATGCATTGGTAAGAAAGGTATATAATAGTTTGTAAATGATAAGAAAAAAATCAATGCTTTTTAGAGTTAAGAGAAATTGGTAATCTCAGAAGACCAAATAAACGTTGAAGACCAACTGAAATAAGAGTTAACACAAAACTTGTTAACAACTTAATCAGATAAAAGTTGATAATCACTAGATAATTTTTAAAACAGAAAAAGTTGGTTAATTTAATGGGTTGGTAAGCAAGGCAAAAAAAAAAAAAAACGTTGGTTAATTTAACGGATCGTAAAGTAAGGAAAAAAGTTGGTAACTCAATAGGGAAGTTGGCAATTAAAAAAAAAAAAAAAACTAAATAAATCTTGATAAGCAGCTCCAATGAAACTTGATCAATCAAAACTAGTTGATAAACTAATGGGGGAAAAATGGAAAATCAGACAATTAAAGATTGATAAGTTTATACCGCCCCTCAAGGTGGCGTCGCTGGAGCGAGTGCTCTTCCTCTTGCAAAAGGTCGAGCATTCGAATCCTGGGCATCGCTGGAGGCCTTGCTCGGGGCATGTGGTGGTGGTTTCTAGGGGTGAGCAAAGGTCTAGGGTCGACCACTGGTGACCTTAGACCGGCCCAACCCTGTCGGTCCCTGATGGCCCTGTTCCCCAAGGATTAGGTCGGTCCTTGGTCCCGAAATTCCGAACCAACACCGTGCGGCTTGGCCCTTGGCCCCAGAGTTTTGGGTCGGTCCAACCCTGCCAACCCTATATATTATATTATTTATAATTCTTTTATATATTCAAATCTAAGTAAAATGTCTGTTATATTATATTATATTGAGATGTTTTATCAATAGCACTAATAATAATTTTAATTTAAAGCTTTTGTTGAGTATTAATTATGTGTCGTTTGTTTTGTTTTTAGGTTTATAGAAGTTCAAGTGAATTAACAAGATATGAAGTTATATATTCATGGTTGTTTTTTTGGTAAAGGTTATATATTCATGGTTTATATTAAGTATTTTGAACTTTTTATGGTTTAATTGTATTTTGCTAATGAATTTCAGCTGCACTTTGCTTTTCAATTTATTTCAAATGGTATAAGTTTTTGAAGAGTAGAGTAGTACTGTAGTTGCTACGGTGATTTGCTAGTCAAGTGGTGTGAAGCTCATTTTTTGGTTGAGTGGACTCTACATGATCAAATGCAGGAAAACGCTTTTGTATATGATGTTATGAATATTAAAGATAGATTATTACAATAACTTTCCATCTTATCCCATATCTCGATGAGCGGTTAGCATGTATAAAATTTCTATTATTGTATCATCTTAAATTTGCTAAATATGTATTGGTATTTATAATTTAGTTGCACAATGCCGCATTGTCGATGGATGTATAATTTGAATTTGTAAATTTGCTTTTTTAGGGAGTATAAAAAATAAGACAAAAAAAATTATTGATCGGTCCTGGGTTGACCCTGGAATCGGACCGAACCCATTGGGTCGGTCCAGTCCTTGGTCCCAGGCTCAATAGGGTCGGTTTTCGATCCTAAAAATTGAGGACCGACACTGTACGGGTTGGTCATAGGGTTAGGGGGTGGCCCGGACCGGCCCGGACCAACCCGGACCATGCTCACCCCTAATGGTTTCCACGTGTCCTCCCCAGGGTTTATTCGCCGCTAACGGTGTACGGGGTTCCCTGGGTCACAAAAAAAAAAGATTGATAAGTTTAAGGCGTTTGTAAGAGACAAATAAAAGTTGGTAAACTAGGTAACAAATGTTCATTAATTAAAATAAATCAAACAAACATCGATAAATAAGAGTGGGTATATCCAAATTTATTGGAATTTAATCCAAAAATTATTGATAAATTACTGAAATAGAGATTGGTAAATTCTTATGAGAGTTGATAAATTTAAGTCATTAGTAAGAAGGATAGATAATAGTTATTAAAAGAAAAGAAAAGTTGATAATTCATAAATTGTGAAAAAATAGTTTAGCAATTTCATCACAAGCTACCATAAAATCAGGTGACCGGTACTTTTTTTGCCCATCGTTTTTGATACGTACAAACTCTTTCAAAATTTGTCCACCTAACTTTGGTCCACCAAATGTTAAATTTAAACCGTCAAGATAATATATTAATGCAGATATCAGCGCTTCATTTGGTGATGCAAGTTTGTTATTTATTACAAGATCTAAATAGTAAACGAACATGCCTACTTCGGTGGTTGAAATAATGCGAAAGCACAAAATAATTATATAATTCATCAATTAAAAAAGATCAGTTTAGACTTAAAAAATGCACATTATACGAGAACTAAGTTGACGTTGGGCACATCCGTGCGAATCTCGAGTTCGGATCCAACTTGGCACGGTGATAATTGACTTAATAAATGCTCATATATAAGTCAAACACTCAACCCAGTTGCTGTATAAGCATAACATATATTATAGGAGTTACCTAGATTCGTTGAAATAATTGAAGCGTAGTTATATAGATTCGTCTACTAAATTACTACCATCATTTACAAGTAAATTTGACAAAATCCCTTTCAACGGGTCACATCTTGACATTGACAGATTCTTCATTGACCAAGAAAAGAAAAATAAAAGATCTAACACAATCAATAATTATATAGAAAAAAATTTTAAAAATAAAAAATACTTTTAATTGCGGAAATTAATATAAATATTACTTATAATAAAATAAATGATCATACTAAGCTCTTAGCATCAATAAAAAGAAAATTGAATTTTATTCGAGTAGATAAAAGCCCAATCACATTGATTGTGGTCGACTCATTGTTCATGAAAATTACTGATATGATGTTCTTCTCACAAAAAACTTTAAGCGGGTACATATGTAACAAATTTATCATCCGTTAGTTTCTGTTAAATTTTATTAGCAAATTACTGAGTTGAATAACACGTGACAATTAACCTGGGATATTAATTTAGGGTTTTACCCTCTACTACTAATTTTATGATTTTTCGTAGCATAGTCACAAATATACCAATTTGGGACTTTTAATGATAAAAAAATTAGTTTTAAGTAAATGTGTCATGTTATTGGTGGTAAAAAAGTTAGTTTAGAGTAAATTGATCATAAGTACATCAATTTGAGGTTTTTCATGGTATTAACTCAAATACTTTTTTTTATAAAATAGACTTATCTGAAAACAAACAAAGCAAAAGAGGTAAAGCATAAGATGTTAAATATGCAAAAATCTATACTTACAATTAATATTGCTTGGTGTTGAAATTTCTTTATGCAGCTGCGGTTTCAGATTGCATAAATTGAGCTTAGAAGACGACGTGTTAATTGAATTGATCTACGAATAATAATATGTATCATCACTCATTACCTTGATGGCTAGTACTAGTGAAATAGGGTAAAAAAAAAACTTAGAACTAAAATTCGAACGAAAAATTTCGTGTTCTTTTCAGGTCTGTAGTGAGTAAAAATTTGTGTTTTTCATGGTTGCCTAAATCGATACGAAACACCAAAAAAGGAAACCCGATAACCCGACCTATTTCAACTTTTTTCAGATTCAGCTTCTATGTGGGTTAAGTCTTCGATTAGTCACAAAATTTTATAAACCTTTAATGTCAGGATTGGATCAGGTATAAGTGGGGACCTAAATTGAGTCAAAAAATTATATAAAAAGTCATAAATCTATCATATTTTTGTTAATTCAATTATAAACCTTTCAATTTTGTTAAATGAGTGCTAAACATTTTGATAATTTGCTAATTGAGTCAATTTGACCATTTTTAATTGAAAATATTTGATGTGAATACTGATAATGCTACGTAAGATGACTAGTGTTAATGTGAATAGTTTTTGTAATAATTTTTAAAAAAAATATTTTGATGGTTTTATTTTTTTACCAAGTTTGGTGAGGGTTAGCTAATGACGCTCACCAAGCTTGGAAGAAAAGAAAGGAAAAGAAAAGATTTAAAAATTTATTAAGAATTATAAAATTGTTTATTTTAGCGCCAACCGTCTGGCCTTTTTATGTAGGACATGCTGTATCTATGTTATAGATTTTCAGTTAAAATTGGTTAGATGAACTCAGTTGACAAAATTATAAGTTTATGACTAAATTAATATAAGATAAATTTAAAACTTTTTGGATATTTTTTAAGTTGAATTGACCCGTTGCGTGCGGCTATTGATAAAATCGACGGTGCATAGAAAGAGAAGAATGCAGACTTTATATGGTTGAATTCTCCAAGGAGAGGATAAGAACTTGAACAAGCAGACTACGCAAATTGCAGAAATGACGTAGGAAAGCTTCCCTGCGATTGCCACGTTTATCATATTATTGCTTCTCTTGCATCATATCTTAGATTAATATTACCTATAGTCAAAACATTTTTTTCCAGAAATTTAATTTTACTATTATATTTTCACTTTTTTTTTTTGTGGAATATGACATAATTATGACGTCTTTCCATGCCCTTCATCCTTATCTCCGAACTTCTAGAACTTAGATATTATGTACCCAAGGTGTGAATATCATCGTTGAACCGACCTGGACTTTTGACTCCTTTTCTTATGTCCATGCGTTTGGGAGAGGATTGGCTTCGTGACTTTGCATCTGGATAAAGGACTTTGACTTTAAAGATATCTCTTAAGGCATGCATACTTTCCGTAACTAATGTAATATGCATTTTAGAAAACGATTTATGAGACATGAGAGACCAAATCTCGTATGGGCGAGACCCCTTAGCCAAATCTCGAGGGCACGACTCTCGTAGGCATCAAATTATGAAATTTGATTAGTGCGACCCTAGTTGATGTCACGTGACCCTTGGTCAAGTTGCATCGACATCCCTTGACCTCCTTGGCTATGCTGGCCACGACCAACCATGGCCTTCTCTCTGTCTTTGGTGCAGATCCGGGGCAAAGAAAGTTAAAAGAGCAGGGTGTAAAACAAGAATACCAATATATCGGTTATGGCAAGATTCGATGAAAAATAACTTTATCAAACTCTTTAAGTCGCATTCTGAACTGAAGCCCAAAAAAAGAATCGTTTGTCTTGAGCTTTCAGCATTTCCAAAGAAAAACTTCACCCCAAAATCTTCAAATTACTTGTAAAATGCCCTCCCAAACGCACCCTAATACATATGGAGGCAAAAAAAAACAAGAGGAAAATAAATAGAAGGAAGAAGCAGGAAGAAGAGAAGAAGTCGAATTGTACTTAATTTCAAAGCCCATACCCGCATGAAGCCCATCCATCATCCTCATCTTGGGCCGCGACAAACCCGGCCTTTAAATCAGACCGACCCGACCCGACCCGACTCGGCTCGATTTTCTTTCTTTCTTGTTTTCCCGGGAAACCCTTTCCCACTTTTTCCAGCTTCCGCCGGAAACTCTTCCAGCTCCGAGCCGCGCAGGCGCAGCCATTACCAGGAATCTTCGTGCTCGCTCATGACACCTTCCAATTCATCAGGCCTCTAGGGTTTCGTTTCCTTCTCTTCTCCCCCACCCCGAAAGTTTCGATCTTTGAGCCCGGGCTTCGCGTTTCGCAGCTGAATTTCAATCGATCGGTCGCTGCTGCTGCTGCTTGCGAGCATTCGATAATGGCGAGAGGCGCCGCCGCCGCTTCCCTCCTTCGGCTTTGCCGCTCCAAGGACAACGGGTCCAGGAACGGAGCCCTGTCGTCGTACAGGCGTTTCGGTTCGGGCAGCGGGCGGTTCGGCCGCTCGGCGGCGTCTCGGGATCGCGGGCTCAACCCGAATCTCGATGCTCGAAGTCGCCCGGTTTCTAGGGGTTTGGGGCAGTTGTTGCTTCGGAAGAATCTGCTTTGCAGGAGCCCGTATTTTAGGGTGATGAGTGCGGTGGACGCGAGGTTGTATTGCTCGTCGGCGGACAAAGGGAAGGATTTGGAGGACGCGCGTGTTTTTGGGTCTGAAGTGATTGGCGGGGAAAATGGCGATGGCGTAGAAAGTTTGAAATTTGCCGAGTGCCTCGGCCGGTTAGCCGGAGGATGGAGATGATATGAAGGGGGAAAATGCACGCGAGCAAATTGGTTTTGTTGAGAATGGCGGTTCGGATGAGAGCGATGAATGGCATATGGAAATGGGTGAAGAGGATGGAAGCGGCGGTAGTGTTGGCTCGACCGTAGATGTTGCCTATAAGAATGTGGGATTGCGTGATCCTGTGGATTTGTACAGGGAACTTCGTGATTCTGAAGAGCGCGTGAACCTGAGCCGAGATAAGTGGAAGATCATCCAGGAGATTTTTCGTTGTTTAGCGGAGTCGCCGTGGGCATCTAATCAGGCTCTTGCCATCTACATAGGCATGTCTTTTTTCCCAACTGCAGTCCGCAAATTCCAAGTTTTTTCTCCAAGAAACGCCCCACCGATATTACCATGTACTTGATTTCACTTGGCCCATGTCAGGAAACTGTTAAGTTCTTGTTCCCCATATTTGTTGAGTTTTGCTTAGAAGAATTTCCTGATGAGATTAAGCGGTTTCGGGGCATGATTGAGTCGGCTGACTTGACAAAGCCCCACACTTGGTTTCCCTTTGCACGAGCTATGAAAAGAAAGATAATATATCATTGTGGTCCAACCAACAGTGGGAAGACATACAATGCTCTGCAGCGCTTCATGGAAGCAAAGAATGGCGTTTATTGTAGTCCGCTTAGGTTGTTGGCTATGGAAGTGTTTGACAAGGTGAATGCTCTGGGAGTTTACTGTAGTCTTCACACTGGGCAGGAAAAGAAGAATGTCCCTTTCTCGAACCATGTTGCTTGTACTGTGGAAATGGTGTCGACCGATCACTTATATGACGTGGCAGTAATTGATGAGATCCAGATGATGGCAGACCCATACAGAGGCTATGCATGGACGAGAGCATTGCTAGGACTTAAGGCCGATGAGATACATGTTTGTGGGGATCCAAGTGTTCTGAATATGGTGAGGAAAATCTGTTCTGATACTGGGGATGAGTTGCATGAATGTCACTATGACAGATTCAAGCCACTGGTTGTTGAAGCCAAGACGCTGCTGGGGGATCTTCGCAATGTTCGATCCGGTGATTGTGTGGTTGCTTTTTCTCGGAGAGAAATATTTGAGGTTAAATTAGCTATTGAGAAGCACACCAATCACCGCTGCTGTGTCATATATGGTGCCTTGCCACCTGAGACTCGAAGACAGCAAGCTAACTTGTTTAATGATCAAGACAATGAGTATGATGTCTTGGTTGCAAGTGATGCGGTGGGGATGGGTCTCAATCTTAATATCAGAAGGGTTGTGTTTTACACTCTCTCGAAGTATAACGGCGATAAGATGGTGCCAGTTCCCGCATCACAGGTGAAGCAGATTGCAGGAAGAGCTGGTAGAAGAGGAAGCCGATATCCTGATGGGCTTACAACTACCTTTGAGCTAAATGATTTGGAGTACCTCATTGAGTGCTTAAAGCAGCCATTTGAAGAAGTTAAGAAGGTGGGTCTCTTTCCTTTCTTTGAGCAGGTTGAGCTCTTTGCTTGCCAACTTTCCAATGTTACATTCTGCAAGCTACTTGAGAAATTTGGTGAAAATTGCCGTCTTGATGGCTCATACTTCTTGTGCCGGCACGACCATATTAAGAAGGTTGCAAACATGTTGGAGAAGGTCCCAGGGCTATCTCTTGAAGATCGCTTCAACTTTTGTTTTGCACCAGTTAATGTCAGAGACCCAAAATCAATGTATCATCTTCTGAGGTTTGCCACAGCTTATAGTCAAAAATTGCCTGTTAATATAGCAATGGGCATGCCCAAGGGCTCTGCTCGAAATGATGCTGAGCTTTTGGATCTGGAGACCAAACATCAGGTGGTGTCTATGTATCTGTGGTTGTCTCACCACTTTGAGGAGGAAACTTTTCCATATGTTAAGAAGGCAGAAGCTATGGCGACAGGCATTGCTGAGTTATTGGGTCAGTCTCTGAAAGTCGCTAACTGGAAACCAGAATCAAGGCAGGCAGGAAAACCAAAGCCTAAAGAGAAGCCTGAACAAAAGGAGGATGGCTACGAGAGACCACAGTCACTCGCCAAACTATTTTCTTTGTAAGTTACTCTGTTTAGTTTTCTGCAAATACTTTCTGTTGACCAGGATGATGATCAGGATGATATTCACTCTCTGCCAATCCTTTATTGTGTATTTAACTCTCTCTCTCTCTCTCTCTCTCTCTCTCTCTCTCTATATATATATATATATAGCGTGCGCGTGTTTCTCATCCATGGGTTAGTAACAATCTTCTTGTTAGTAAATCCTCAAATGATTCCCCTGTATGAACTCATATCTGTACTTTCATGGATGTTTTGTTGCTTTTTGGTACCTGAAGCCAAGTTATGATATTGGCAGAATGTCCTTCTGACTCCTTCAGTATTCCAGTCAATGGATCTTAGAAGGCATATACTTTGGTAGGCTAGAACTACTTGATGCGAGGGAGGGAGTGATTGTGAGTGTATTGAATTGACCTTGTCTGTTTCCAGCTGCTGTATGTGATTGTGGCGACCTCACTGATTTGGTGGTTCATTGACTAGATATTGCTTTGATGTAAGGGAAACTTTGTTGTTTAAAAAAGGGCAAACTCATTAAGACCATCAGATGCTCTAGTGAGAAGACATGATTAGAATGGATAAAAATATGAGGTTGGAAACTTTAAGAAAAGACCTTGGGTTTGGTGGGTTTCCAATTTAGTGGTGGGTGTTATTGTTGTCTTTGTTGCAGCCAAGTCTTACTTTCATTTGGCTTAACTAGCTCTTCCCTAGATGACTTTTCTTTGTGATATGTACTGTTCCAGATCAGGAACATTGTTTATTTTACTATTTGTTTGGTTCACTTGTCATGAAAATGAAAAGGCAGAAGTTAAAAGGAAGGTAAGGTTTTGATAGTGTGTTTAATCTGTTCATAACCTTAAGATGACTAACCTCCTGGTAGTAAACCTTGAGAGTTGTAGCGTCGCAATTGTCCAAAGTTGGTGAAGAGCTTTTCACAAGGGCACAATTTTTTGCCTTAATAAAAGTTGGTGCTATTTCCAGTTCATTGTTATTTTCTTTGTCATCCTTCAGAAAACAATGATTGTTTTTCTTTGTCATATAGGAGAAGACAGAATAAGGTCCCAGAAATTCCACATGCTGAGAAATTGTCCACATAGTCATGTGCAGGTATTGCTACTCAACATTGTGGCCTATCTGTTGGCACCTCCAATGCAGTTTCTGTTATGTATGTTTTGTTGCATTTCACAAGAATCACTACTCCATTTCCTATCAAAGTGCCAGATGTAGCTTGGCAGCAATGTATGCAATTTTCTTTATTAGTTATGATCTGCAAATCATGCCATAACTAAGTAGGAGAATGGTTCCTTGCTGTTCATTCAGGTGATTGAGCAGAGGACCTCGGGGACTTGCGTGCCTAAGATGGCAGGACGGTCATCGTCATTGTGGCTCTGCATCTTTGTATATTAAAATGGTCCGTCAGATAAGCTGGTGCAGCTTCTGCAGGAAATATCCGAAGATGAGGAGTAGATTCACAACCTGAATACAAAATCTCTACTGTATAGCGGTAGCAGTTTCTGTGAGCAGGCTGAATGGTGCTTTGCTTCGATGAGGTCACTGCCAAGCAGTTGTCCTAGTTTGGGCAGCACTAATGGAGCATCAGCTCTTTGCTGCACTGTTGAGGAACGAAGGCAGTTCCAGTTCCTATGATGAAAATCGACCCATTTAATGTATTTTTTATGGGAAAGAATAAGAGAGAGAGAGAGAGAGAGAGAGAGAGAGAGAGAGAGAGCGCTCAAGTTTTGATGAAATATCCTGTCATTTGAACCTTTGGATACCATGTGGATCGTCACTAATGCAGCATGGTGCTCCAGCAACAAGTCAGGCTGGGCTTTGAAGATGGATGGCTCATCTTGGTGCGACAAACGGGGTGCCTCTCATCATCTGCTTGTGCTTGTTGAGATTCATTCCATCTTTCTGGCATTTTGCCAAGTGGTTATATCCTCCTATCCAGTTGTTCTCATTAGCATGCTACTGGACATTTGAGTAAGGGTGTACTTTCTTACTGAGAATGTCAAGCTTGGTCTTAATATGGTATTTGATTGGATCGTCTCGCTTTTATTATTATAATGTTTCATTTTAAATTCCTCTGGTTCAAGAGCAATCTGTGTAGGAGGATGTACCTTGAGCTTTGACCATGTCTCCAAATCAAGTTTCTTATCTTGTATGGTTTCGCTTGAAGCCGTTAAATTTGATCGTGTAATGAGTAGAAAGAGACAATGAGATGACTCCTTGTTCGCATGTAAATACTTCATCCCGAATAATAATTACTTCGCAGATGATTTGTAGTATCGAGTCCAGCAGGAAGAAAAATTACTCACATCTAGACATGCTTAGGTCGATTAATCTTTGCAGATGGCCAGAAATGAATCATCATTAATCCGTGTTGCATCAAGTCATTAGAAGCTTTGGTAATGTCCCACAGGCGGATACTGGTTTATAATATCAGATAATTGGAATGAAGTACTTAATCTTTCCTTTGTGTCTAGATTTTTCCCCAAAATCTTGGGGCATGTCTCAATCTTGTCACGTTTCAGAGGAGCCTGTTTTTAAGGGTAACGGCATGAAGTTATAAAGAGGAGTTGGGTTTTCTCGTCAAGCAGCATAAAGAAAATTCTCCTGATCGATTATTTCACAGAGCCAAAAGATAGTCTAAGCACTGGCATTGTTCCGTTGACGAAGACTATCGAATTGTAAACTGCGATCATTTTCGGACGTCATCTTGGAGAATGACTTTGGTGACTATTAGTTGACGTTATCTGACTGAAAAATTAACACCCCTCATGTAATATTAATTGTAGTAGCCTGTGCCACAATAGAACGATGCTGATCAGAGAGAAATTGGTTGCTAGGAATGACGATAACTGAGTTTTGGATCTTGAAACGCCGGAGCTCAGTGTGACTGAAAGAAGATAAACCAGATGCAGAAAAAAGAAGAATTGAATCACAAGATACTATGCCAAGCACACAAGCCCTCATTCCGCATAGTAGATGAGTTCATTCACAGTACGACTGTATGAGAAGCATTTCTTGATAGAGAAGACATAAATCATCTGATCTATCAGCAAAAACTAAGTCTGTGTCCTACAACTGGGTTCTGATCCATTAATGTCTACATTCAGCAGTATCACGAGCCGATAAAAATGGACGTTTTAACCACGCACTCTGCATAAGCCATCTCAAGTAAATACTTCTACAACCAAGGACCAAGCTACACGTCCTTTCCACATGAACCAAAAGCACCAGGGTAGAAATTAATAACTCTTAACATTTCCTTCTATATGTCTACACATGAACCTAGATATGCCCATCTGCATATGTTCAAGAGCCAGTCGAAGCCCCATCAGGTTCTGTATTTTAGAGAGGCAATCCAAATGTTCAAGAGCCAGTCGAAGATCCTAAACAGCTTTCGCTTCCAAATCATATTTGGAAAAGAAATTCCTAGCTATGCATATTTTTTCTGTGCATGTACTAAATACTCCAAGTGCAAGCCTCTAATGTCTTCCTATGACTCGGCCCTTGCCAATCAGATACTCTTTTTAATGAATTTCAACAAAATAGCAAAATACTCCCTTCTATGCAGGGAAAAGCACATCATTTGATACCAGCATAAAGATTTTGCATCTAGACTCACTACTCTGATTTAAAGTCCATCAAGGATTCGTCTTAAACATCTAACTTGGGCAAAGATGACTTCCGACACCTGCTAGTCTAAAACTATAAAACAGAGCAAAACCCAAGAAAAACCAGAACAAATAAAAGCTAATCCATGCCTGAATTGCACAGGGGGAATGTACAGTTACCGCAAAATTCCGAAATTAAAAGCTACTCACAGAAGCTCTTGAACACCCATCAATAATTGGATGCATGAGTAACGTTAATTTGAGTCATGTGGTAGATATCCATAACCGTTTTCACCAATTTACAAGCTGCTTGGGCAGCAGGAAAAGGCAGATATGCAAGCATTAAACATAACAGATAACATACTCAGAGCACCATATTAAACTAACAGACATCACAGGAAAGTACAGAAAACGGACATTACACTATGCAATTTCCTTTAACCGCTAACATCGTGGTATAAATGTTTTCATCAGTAAGACAACTCAGATTCTCGGATTGAACCTAACACTACCTACGTAAAACAAGAAAGGAACAAAGATAAAGTGGTAGCCAGTATCAGACCAGGACTTTCCGCGATTATTACCATTATTTAACAACACAATACAACCACTTACAATCCGCCAGGATGGTCTTACATCCATTCCAAAAGCACCAAAGTAGAACTTACAAATCCATCCGGCATCGCCGCCGATCATATGTCCTCCATCTGAATGCTGCTCTTGAGCGGCACGTACTCGCCGAGATACCCGCCGAGATGATCATGAAGAGCCGTCTTATCAATCCCCTGGTGATGATAACTCTTGCAGACGTAGTAAAACACGCTCTGCACCAACAACCCGACCAAGTTGACAATCACCAGCACCCCGACCAAGAACCCGCCCACCACGATCCGCCCGAAAACCCCGTGGCTGTCCCCGCCGTGCACCACCACCCCAGCGAAGACCCCATTAATCAACCAGCAGATCACCAGATACACGAAGACCAAGACGGCCGCCATCAGGGTCCTCCCCTTCAGCAGCTCGTAGCTCTTCTTCATCGCGGCGAACCCGAGGACGGGCTCGAGCACGGACACCACGCTCGCCATGTGCCACAGGGCGGTGATGTAGACGTGGACCACCAGGAAGAGCAGGAAGATCACGAAGATCACGAAGAGCGAGAACAGCCCGAGGGCGGCGCTCCGGGTGTCGATGGCGATCACGAGGAGCACGACGAAGGCGGCGAAGACGAGGTTGTAGACGACCATGAGGAGGGTGACCCAGAGGAACGTCACGAAGAGGCGCTTGAACACCTTGGGGATGGCGGCGAGGGTGGAGGCGAAGGAGACGGGCTTGGCGGTGTAGAGGGAGGCGACGGTGAAGACGACGGCGGCGGTGGAGAGGAGGGAGAAGGCGAAGAGGAAGAGGAGGTACCCGAACTGGAAGGCGAAGAGGGCGGCCCACTCGCGGCGGGTCCGGGCCGGGTCGTCGCCGGCCGGGTCCTGGAGGCGGGCGACGAGCGGGTGGGTGAAGAGGGAGTGGGCCAGGATGGCGAAGGAGAGCGGGAAGATGAGGGACAGCGTGATGAGGTAGAAGGTCTTCGGCGACCGCTTCGGGATCGCCACCGACTCCCGGAGCACGTCGGAGATGGTGAGGAACTGCAGCTCCTCCGGCGCCAGATCCATGGTTCAAGATCGAGTCTTTACTGCGGCGGCGGCGGCGGCGGCGGCGCGCGGTTGAAGGCGGAGGCGCGGCGGAGGAGGGGGAGGGGGTCGGCCGGAGGGGATTGGCAGGGCCGCCTTGCTTTCCGGCAACCGCCGATCGGCGTCCAGCTCAAGCTCGAGCTGAGAGATTCTCTTTCTCTCTCTTCCAGAATTAGCAAGAAGTTGGAGAGAGAAAAGAGAGGGACGTTGGGGATTAGATGGGGAAAAACGTGGGCTTTCGAGATTTATATGGGCCTTCGCCCGTACGGTTTGGGCCGATCCAGAGAAACCGGACCGGCCGGATCGGGTGGACCGGTTCGGCTGGCTGGAATCTGATACGATGTCGTGTCACCGAGTTTTTTTTTTGGTGTTTTTGTTCCGGTTTGATTAGGTTCGCCCACGTATCGCCTTATGAACCCGGTTCAATCTCGCCATTTAATGCCAAGATTGTGACAATAGGCCATCGCTGATGGACGGCGAGATCTATCTTAATCTAGCTTTCATTTCACTTGCATGAAAGTACTATTAAAATCCGAGACTCTATATATCATAATAAATGAAAAATTGCTCATTATTCTTGGAATTCTAAGTTTTACTTCTTTCGTGGCTCTCGCCAAAAATGAATAATTTAAAAAATCTTTATGAGAAAACGATCGCCCTTGATTACTTATAAAAATCATCATTCAAAAAATTTTTTTAATCACCTACGAAGATATTCGGGTATAAGTTATTGTTGATAATGAAAACTTTGTGTTAGTGATTGATTATTTTAAGCATACAAGTGATCAATTTTTCAAATCACTTTTCCGAAAAAGAAATGTAACTTAAGAGTTTCAATAAATGATACCCAATATTTCATTTTGCCAATAAAAGTAGTGCTCCCACTCATTCCATACCTACACAGCACTCAACCCACTTTCGTCTCATACTAAACTTCCAAAAACACATTTCCACACAAAATGGGAAAATTATCTTAAAAACCTCAAACCTATTGTATTTTTATCAATTTAGTCCTAAATTTTATGATTGTGTGAATTGGATCTTAAACATTTTTACATTTTGCCATATGAGCCCAGCTAACTAATTTTGATTGGAAACCGTTAATGTGGAAGCCAGTAGTCCTCCATGGCATAACCTACGTAACATAGATAATTTTTAATGATTTTTTTTTGAATATTTTTATTATTTCTTTTTCTTCTTCTTTTCTTTTCTTTCATTCCTTTGTTTTTTTCCCAACTTGGGTTGGCAAGGTCACAGCCTTTGGCAAAGGCTAACGAAGGCGAGAGAGTTGCGACCCTCATTGGCCACGGGCGAGGGCCTCCACCCCTTCACCGGTCATAGGCAAATTGCCTTAGATCCAAGCAATCCTCACCCGTTGGTTGGTGAGCATGATGTCCTCACCTAGTCTAGGGGCCTATGGTCAGCGAGAGCATAGAGACCATCGCCCGTGTCTGTAGCCCTTGCCTAGGCTAGGTGAGAGTCGTTGACCCTTGCTTGTTATCGACGGCAGTTGATTGGTGATCGCCAAAGTTGGGAAAAAAACAAAGGAAAGAATAAAAAGAAAGAATAAATTGAAAAATATTATTAAGAATTCTTTACATTAGCGTTGGCCATATTACTTAGGACTTTGGCATTCATGTTAGCAATTTTAAATCAAAATTGACCGAATGAACTCAATTGACAAAATTTAAAAATATTTAGAATTTAATTGACACAATTGAAATAATTAATGAACTAGCTAAAGAATAAACGATTTAGAACTTTTTTGATGATTATCCCATTCAAAACCCTTTACTTAGCAATATTTCGATCTTTGGTTCATCAATTATACCTAATTACAATCCCTACTATTCTTGTAGAATGTTCATAGCTAGTCTCCGTACACGATGGAACATAATCTTATGACACGTGCTAAGAAACCTAAGTAGTTAGGTCACCCAATCCTAGTAAAAGCTCACATGCTTGCTTGCTCTACAATGAGATACAAAGTTTCATGATCTGATAGATGAAGTGCAGAAGAAGAAGACTACATCGATTTTGGGGGAGAGGATGATGTTGAAGTTGGAATGAAATTGCCTCCCGTTTTTAGGCGAAAGCACAGATTTTTCTGGTTCCTTGCTTGGACTGAAGTTGCTGCATTCAGTCATGATTGTCTCTGCTGCTTCATGTGCACTCAGGCTCGAGAAAAGCTGTCATCTGCAACAGACGAGATTAGCAAAAATACGAGCTGCTACTGGAGAAAAAAGAAAACAAAAGATATGGAGGACAGAATACGTTGTTTCAATCTAACTTTGGCGAAATCTATGATTATTCTTGCTAAAATAGATGTTTAGTTCATGAGCATATTGAATGCAGTCGTCTCAAGATCTCTTTGGAATGAAGCTAGATCAAAAATTATTACGAAACCGAAGGCAGAAATTAGCTGTGCGAGAGTGATGACAGCAAAGTACGCTTTGACTCGGGTTTTTTTTCCCAGCTCAATGACATTCTATGTCTCACAGTCATGTGGCATTGGTAATAAGAAAGCTTCCATATCTTCTTATAGACTACGATTAAGTTTCTTACGTTTCGCAGGCTGCATTGTATATACATGTGCAACCTTGGAGTAAAAGGGGAAAAGAGCGTTTCTTTGTCTCCGCATCATATACCCCTATATACCCCGAATTTGTAGGTATATATCAACTTCAAGAAAACGATGACTACATAATTCGGTCCGATGTCTTTAAGGTCCTTTCCTCTTGCTCGTGTGCACTCGCACATGTCTAGTACACTCAATTTGTAGTTCAATGAGGTTAGGAAGCAGCTGAACTTACAGGAAAATGGGAGGCCATATAGAATGAAAAGGGCACAGTAAGACTCCAGCTTCCAGTTCTGGGCAGACAAAGGGTTGCTTATGACGATTCTTATTCTATTTCTTAAGGTTAACACTTGATCAGAACTTCATGAGATAGTATACACAACTAGATCTAGCTAGGGTTTGCTCACCCAAAAGCTATAGCTAGCGTGACGACCATTTCATGCTTCTTTTCCTGATTAACTTCAAAGCAGGAGCTAATTTGAACTTTCATAGGAAGCTTTCTTCCTCACACGCCTCAATAGAATACAGATTAAATTTCTCAGCGGAGCTTTTTGTTGCATGCTTGCAGAAGGTGGCAAACATCGTTTGCACTGACACGACAAAAACACATCGAATTCGGGAAGTGGGATTTGATCATTCGTCGTGAGAGGTCGACCACATACCAAACATTTTCAGAGGTAACCTATTACCTCTTGCAGTCAAATATCGGATTTGGAGTCTTTTTCGATTATGATCACGTGCTTTGGGCTCTCTTTAATGCTCTGATCATCCTCCTGAGGGGACTTCCTTGTGGAAAATGTACTTCAAACGGTTTGCCCTCGCGATCCATTTATGGGAAACGAAACACAAGAATGGTAACCCAAGTGATTCTTGCTCTCTCAAGAGATTAATTGCAGATTTTCCTTGCATTTCACTTCTCCAATCTCGTGTCTTGCTTGGCCACGGGGAGTCACGGATATATAGGCTTCCACTTGTTATGACCTTTCTGAGTGAGGTATTCTTCCGTGTACACATAATTTCCATAAGCTTTATAGGTGATCGTTTCACAGCAGGTTATTTTCTGATTTCATGAAGTAATTGACTTACTTCTTTCTAATAAAATTGATAATTAAAATAGTTGGCAACGTTGTTTCTAAATCTCACATAATATGAGAATAAAAAGTTCCAAGTTCAAATATTTTCAGATTCCTTGTTTTGCCTCCATTATTAAATGGGATTTCATATTAAAATTACAACAATGTGAATCACTAACTAATGGTGAGAGTCACCTTAAATGGTCATGATTTCATTTGTGTGAAATCTCAAGCCATCTATGTTGATTCACAAGACGAAATCCATGGACACGAATGTAACATCAAGTTTTTGGACCATAAATATTATAAAACATGAAAAATGCCATTATTCACCATATTTTAAGTGTTTCATTAAATGGGTACCCAATAATTTAATCCACTCTTATCTTTTTCTTTTTTTGGTTGTTCTCAAGATTCCACTTGTATCTCATACGCAAATTGCAAACATATTTCGATGCAAACTTTTGGATTGATGATGTTTTGGATCTTTGGTAGAAAACTTATACATATATATTTGGAGAATATTCATAGTTAGTCTGCATATAGGCTAGATGAGTGCAGAAGAAGACTATCGATTTATGGCATAAGAATGATAATCTCCACTTAACATGTATAACAAATTTAGGAATTATTTATGTTATTTTTCATAAAATTAAATATAATAGTCGTGGGGCCAAAACACATTCAATGTCATACCTCCAAAAATTAACACGCTCTCTCTTCTCTCTCTCTCTCTCTACCATGAAAGTAGCTCTATCTTTGAATGGTGCAACGCACTCCTACAAAGACTGTCGAAGTCGACGTGAAACTGCCTTCTGTTTTCAGAAGAAAGCACAAATTCTCTCTTGTTTCCTGCTTTCCCTTGACGTTCCTCATTCAGTCATGATGTTGGCATTCTCGTCAACTTCATGCAGCTTCATGTCCACACCGGCTTGAGAAAGCTAGTGGTTGAAACTTTGCAATAGGTTGGGCCAAGGGCAGAAACTAGCTGGGTGAGAGTGATGATGGCCAAAGGAGCCGTGTGGGGGGGACCAGTTTTGATTAACCTTGTACTTCCAAATATAGATGTTCCTGACGAGTGTTCCCTAACTAGGGTTTGTTTTCCAGCTCAATGACATCCCATGTCTCATGATATTGTGGAATCGGTAATCGAAAAGCTTCAATATCTCATCGACTGCGATTAATTTCTTTTTATGCCTTTGGATTGCATTGTATATACATGTACATCCTTGGTGTGAAATGGGAAATAGAGTATTTCTTTGCCTTAAAACCAATGGGCACCACCTTATGTCCGCAAGATCATGTACCCCTATAAACCTCCAGTTTGTGGGTATATAATTTGGTTCAACAGCTTTAATATTTTTTTATCCTTGCTCGTGCGCACTCACACACATCTATTACATTTAATCTATTGTTAAACGAGGTTTAGGACTTATTTGGTAAATTTCCAAAGTTGAAGTCCATCTAGAATGAAATGGACATGATACAATTGCAGCTTTCAGTTCTAGGAAGACAAAGGGTTGCTTATAATGATTCGTAATTTGTTTCCTAGGGTTAATACTTGATCAAAACTCCATGAGATAGTATATTCAACTAGCTCTAGCTAGGGTTTGCTCACCACAACCAATGTGATGAGCTTTTATGCTCTTTTTGCTGTATCACTTGATAGCAGGAACTAATATAGACCTTCATAGAAAACACATTTACATAGAATGAAATTTGACATCCTTAAGTCACACTTACAGAACATGGCAAATAGTATTTTCATTGTCATAACAATAACACATTGAATTCTGGAAGTGGGATTGGATTATACATCGGGAAATTGATTGTATACCAAGCATTTTTAGAGATAACTAAATTGTTGTCAGCCTCTTGTAGGGAAATATCAAATTTTGAGAGCCCTCTTCGATTACAATTGCGTGTTTTCGGACTCTCTATAATGCTTTGATAATTTCCAAAGCGGAAATTAATGTGAAAAATGAATTTCAAACAATATGTGGTTGTGATCCATTTAAGGTAAAAGAAACAAAAGTATTAATAACCTAAGTGTTTTTGTTTCCCATCCAAGAGATTAATTGCGGGTTTTCCTTGTATTTCACTGCTCCAAACCCGTGTGTTGGTTGACCATAAGGAATCACATATGTGTAGTCATCCCCTCTCATGTTATGACCTTTTTAAGTGAGGTATCCTCTGTTATACATGTGCTCGGGGCTTTTCGGTCGAAACGCTTCCTAGTGGGTGTTTTCTAAAACTGTGAAGGAATTGCCTCGCTTATTTTAGAGAACATTGATAATTTTTCATTGAAAGTAATGATGTCAAGATGATTTGGATCAAATCGAGCTTTTAAGCTCGTCTGGAGAATTGTTTCTATGGTCAACTCTATCGTGCAGCAATTGTGATCTATCTTGGCATTGGCGACTTTACCACGGAACCTACTACGCTAACATGGAAATGCTTGCCATGCAACTTGTTATTAATTTTGCTTGGAATCTCCGGCTCCAACGTGAAATCTGAGGACCTAACTGGTCTGAGCCGGGCCCGATTCCAACCTTTCGAAGTCAAGAACCAAGACGATTCTAGTCTGAGCCGGGCCCGATTCTCATCTGAACCGGCCTCAAACAGAACCTGATTGGTTCTACCCCGAATCCTTGCTGACCCTAAAACCATGTCTTTACCATAAAGTCCTCTTCTTACAACCAAATATTCTCTCGATTTGCTTCTAACATCCATATATCGACCGCAGAAGGGTATCACAACAAACGCCAGCCCTTAGTTTCCTTTTCTGAACAAAGTTAAAGTGCTGAGAAACTTCTTGAGTCTTTCTGTTTGAACTTGCTTGGAAGTTTGTCCAGTATATACAACGCGGAGAAACAAATTGGGTAGCTTCTCCTCGGTCAAATCTACGTGATTATGAGACGGCGTGTAGTTACCACTTACTTCAATCCAAACGCGCAATCACATCGTCCTAATAACACTGCTTGTTTCAATTATTACAAGCATTCACATTTGATGGATGTTCATGTGGTTGTTTGAAATGTGACGCTTAATCAGTGGGGGAGCCAAAGAATTGATTCTGAAGCTTGACAGGCACCACCACATCAGATTCACGCACTTGCCGTTTCGAAAAATGGAAACCTTGGTAGCTGTCATATCCACTCTTGGTAACCTGCTCTCTTTTCCACGTTTTGAATTTGCCCTAGAATTGGCAAAGTTCATAAAGCCCCACTTCGGTCGTGGACAGAGCGTGAGAGAGAGAGAGAGAGAGAGAGAGAGAGAGTGGTTATTAGTCATGGCATGACGTCCACCCTTTGTTCCTACCCCCTTCACGAGGAGATAGCGAAAGATTACTTAATCATGGCGAGTATTAAACATTACCACATGGTGCCATCATCACCATGCAATAATTATGCATGGTAAAAAAGAAAATGAAATAACCACTGTTACTTCCCCATTATTTGGATTTTTTTCATTTTGTGTTCAATCGGTTTCAACAATTTGATACTAACAATTACTAAATTTTTCCTCCCTTTTATGATTTAACATTGAATTTGTACAATTGTCGATGCTAGTTCTGAGCTAAGTCCTTTCAATAACCTATATGCATGCAAGTTTCTCCTTTAAAACTTAAATCATGTGGGTACAACATTAGTATAAACTTGGGGTGAAGCCAATTCATGAGGTGTCGAGAGGATTGTGATTTAAGGATTTGATATAAATGAATGAACAAATGTAAAGATTGATTAAAAAATGAGATGTCTTATGTTTCCTCCAGCGATATGTTCTCTTTAAAGTTTTTAAGTCCAAAAAAGAAACTACGTACCTAGCTGAACTTTTTATATGCTGAAGCATGTTTGCTACCGAAATGCATCGATCAAGTTTTCAAGTTTAATCTTTTGTCATGATTACCTAAACTAGTCTCCCAATTCCAATTATTGCAAGGCCATCAATATGATGTTCTTCGTCGAAAAGGTATAATTACAAGAGCTTGTCTGTAAATTAAAAAGCCAGGATAACAAAAAAGGGAGTTGGTTTTATTTATATGAGATGGAAACTATCTATTTTTCTTTTTCTTTGCCACCAACCACATGCACGTTATGACACTCTCATCATCATTTCTTTCACTTCTCTATTGCATATGGAATTAACTGGCAAAAAAGAAAATTTCAAATCCACGATCAGTCTCACATGCGAATGGACCCTTTGCATGAATCGGGGTTAAGCCAGATAAAGGCTCTTTGGTAAATAGTAACCTAAAGTTGGTCTAATTTTAGAGAGTTGCTCAGCTCAATAACTTCATAAGACAAACTTTCAGGCTCATCTTCGAATCCCACAAGCAAGGGAAAGAGAAGAAGGTAATACCTCCTCCCTCCCTCTCTCTCTTTCTCTCTCTCTCTCTCTCTCTCTCTCTCTCTCTCTCTGCTCGTTTTGTGCAGAGGTATATGCAAGTATAAGAAAACTAGGGTTTTTTGGAAGCTATGAGTTTCCACTTCCGATGACAGCCTTCAATTTGTCTCTTCAACTCCATCATTTAGTCTTGTTTGCATATCAAAATATGGAGATGCACTCCTAAATCTGAGCTGAAGCACCAATGCAATGCCTTCCTACTTAATTTGCTGAATTTGCTCTGACGTGTTTCTAATCTTTGGCTTTTCTTCTTGCAACAATATATAATCACAGAAACTTGGGTGAGCTCAAAAGGGGTAAACTTCTGTCTCTTTTTTCAGCTTCAAACAACAGCAAGACAAAGCAAGAAAACGAGGGTGAAATCATCCCACCAAAGATGGGCCGAGGAAAGATAGAAATCCGCAGGATCGAGAACAAGACCACGAGGCAAGTGACATTTGCGAAACGCCGCGCGGGGCTGTTGAAGAAGACCCACGAGTTGGCCGTCCTCTGTGATGCGCAGATCGGGCTCATCATCTTCTCCAGCTCTGGAAAGGTCTTTGATTACTGCAGTCAGTCCTCGAGGTGAACCTTTTTTTTTTTCATTTCATGGTCTAGCTTAAAAATCCTTGTTTGTTCAATTTGACAATGATACTTTTCAGATCATTGTCGTTTGATAAAAAAACCCCTTTGGCCTTTACTGTGATTGATAATTGCAATATAGATGTATCTAGCTATCTATATATACCTGCTTTTTATTTTCTTTTCCCAGGTTCTTTTTTTGCTTTTTCTTTTCTTTTCCCAAGTTGCATCGTAACCTTTAATAATGTCCCATAACGTTTTTCATTTTCGTAATTCTTTCTTTTTCTTGTTTTTTTTTCATCCATTTTATTGCGGAGAGAATTGAAGTTTTTGGGGAAAGGGCCCGCATCAATTATGTGGTGATTACTCCCTCTCCTTCTCTGCGCTTTGTCTGTGTTCTTTTAGTGTTTGCATAAACCCAGTTGTTGAAATTCTCCTGGTAAGGCCATAGCTAGGGTTCCTTCTTCGGACACCTCTCTTTTAAATTTCATCCTTGATGTTCACTATATGTGTCTAGTTTAGCTTGAATTATGTATATATGTCATTATTCACTTCGAGCTACTCACATTTAAATGGACAGAGTATAATTAGATATTGATTAGTTTTAACTGGGGGATCACTTTGGATTTTTTTTCTGCTTAAATTGATTATTAGAAACGTGCTTACACATAAAAAAAGAAGAAGAAGAAGCCAAATACCTGGTACGGATCAAAGTGTCTTTATTATGTCGTAATAGAGTTCTCACTGCTTTGAGATTTATAACTTGAGTTTAGCACCCCTAGCTGTCTAGTAATTTATTATGGATTCTTTAGATGATATTCGTCAGATAATTCGAGCAATGAATATTATTTCTTTTTTTAAAATGGTTGATTTGATATAATTTCCATTTTGAGTTCATGTAAACAATTTATTTTACTTAGAGCGGGGATGGATGCTTCATCTTATTCAACTAACTTACTTAGGAGTTAGCCATATATAATGGTGAAAAATGGATTTTTCTTATATTGTGTGGTTATTTGAATTTGCAGCATGCAAGAAATCATAAGGAAGTACCACAACCATAAGGGGAATCAAACTATGGAGCATAATGAACAGGTATATTTGCATGGGAATGTCTCACTCTCCCTAAAGAATTTTATGGAAAATATAATGGCTAATCATATTTATATGTCGCCAAACACTGTTTTGCAGGAACAGCTTCAGAATGAGCTAAGGAGGATACGAAGGGAAACATGTAACCTTCAACTAAGTGTGCAGCGGTACACCGCCAATGATTTGAATGACATGCGACTCGAGGATTTTGATCAGATGGAGCAGCAACTTGAGTGTTCCATCAACAAGGTCCGTGCAAGGAAGGTAAGCTAATCCACTTCCAATGTTGTTCAAATTGTCGATCTATGTATACTAATTGAATTGTGTTCTTGATTTTTGGGTATATTCAGTTTGAGCTGATGCAACAGCAAATGGACAATCTGCGGAGAAAGGTATGACTATCCTTTTTCTTCCCAAATAAATTTAAGTTTACATGCATTTCTTTTTTGTTTACCATCAAGAAGGAATTTAAGTTTCATACGTTTGTGACCATGGTTACAATTTCCAGGAGAAAATGCTGCAGGATGAAAACAATCAGATATATCATCTGGTGAGTTAAAATGGCACTAGCAAAATACTTGCACAGCTGGTAGGCAATAGAACTGAAGGGAAAGATGTTTGGTTCAGTTCATTAACTTTCAAACTCTCTTATCATGTCGTAAAAGCAACATCAAAATATGCATTGAGCCGAAACCTAGCCAGTTTGCCTCCCATTGCTAGTTAAAAGGAAAAAAAAAATTGCAAAAATGTTCCGAAAAATCTTTCAAACCGATTTTAGCTCTGTATATTAGTGTTTTCCAGATATTGCTGTGAGTTGTTTTTCCTTTTGGACAGTAATCTTGTTGTGAAAAAATGAGAACGTATCGAAACATGTTTCTCATTGCAATGTAATAAGACTGACTATGGTCAATGTTGACACCGATGCTGGCGATAGATTAAGCAGCAACACATGGCAATGGAGCATCAACAGGCAGGAGTGTCGAAGCCAGAGGAAGCGCAGCATGTGCTGGAGCAATTCCCTTTCTACGGAGAAGAACAGCCGAGCAGCATCCTTCAGCTCGCTACCCTCCCTTCGCCGTTTCAGCCGTATCGCCTCCAACCAACCCAGCCTAACCTGCAGGACTTTCTCCAGCCCTCGAACTATGGCGGTAATCATCAAAACGTTTCAGCTATGTCTACGTTAATTGCGTGAACTAAGTGTCGCTGATTTGTTGATCCGGTGTAACCCTTTTGCTGGCTTTCTTGTGGCCATTTCAGAGTAGGAAGATGGAAGAAGGGAGCAGCGTTTGGGGATGCCAAGCTTTGAGGAAGGATTCTAGACGTTGCTGGGTGCTAGCTTTTGATTGTGTTTTTCCTCGCCAGAGACCTGCAAACAAGCAACTTACTTATGATTTATTTGTGTTTATGTCTTGGTTGGTTTCCTGCAATTGGTTGACCACAGTATATGTCTAGCTTAATTATCTGCTTGTGGGTATATATATGCATGGATTTTATGGAACAAACTGCACAGATGGTCAATTTTACGGTGTGTTTGGATTTTACTTACTGCGTTTCTTTACTGCTATAGATTATTCTTGCCTTTGCTGGACCATGCACCCAAATCTTTGACCTCTTTATGAGGGGCCTTACTGCATGCTGCTCAAAAGCTGAGAAAAATAGAAGAATCTAAATCGTCAATAATTTTCTGTCATTTACAAGTTCCAATTATAAATATTTATTCCGATTTTTCGGCTCATACTTCCATTTTTCTTTTCACCATTTCTTTTCTTACTCATTAACTTGATTTACACGGTCGCTCGAACATTATTAATTGTCTAGCATCTCTTCGCATTTTCCTCAACATAACATGAATATTTTCGTGAGTTGTCTATGAACACCAAAACTCATATTTTGCTCAACATTAACCGCCCCTGCTGCGAGATGAGCTCGCGGCAGTGGCAGTGTGCCCTCTGCCGGTGCCGGTGCATCCTCGTCGGTGTCACCGCACCTCGCGATGGTGGAGCTCAAGCAGCAGATCCTCGCCTCGCTGTCTGAGCTCGCTGACCGCGACACCCACCAGATTGCCCTCTCCGATCTCGAGGCCACCATACAGTCCGTCTCCCACGACGACTTACCGATGCTCCTCAACTGCCTCTTCGACTTCTGCAATGACTCCAAGCCCTCCGTCAAGAAGGAGTCCATTCGCCTGGTCACCGTGCTGGCGTCGAGCCACCAGGACTATACATTCAGCCACTTGACCAAAGTCATGGCCCAGCTGAGTCGGCAGCTCACGGACAGCGATTCCGGCGTTAGGTGCTGTAGGACTAGTTTTTTCTGTCGAGATCTAGATTGGCTTAGCTTTGCATTTTGTCGTTAAATCTCATATTGCCTGGGATTTGATGTAATCGGCATGGTTGCTAAGATTCTGAAAATGGGGGAAGTAGAATTTGTGAACTGGGAAGCTAATAAATTTAGCTTAGACCTTTCTCGTGCAGAAGATTCAGATTACTTTCTATAGGAGGAATTTTGTCAGACAACTTATGGCCTGGGAGCGGCAGCCCCTGCCACCCTCTCCAACTTTGAACGCTATTATGAGTTTTGGTGTTCATAGACAAGAGCCTATGCATGTCAAGCCCATGAAGGATGCTATCATGAGTTGTACATTATTTGTATTATAGATTAAGAAAAATTATGTCTAAAAAAGTAACTATGTCAATCACTTAGTTTACAAAAACATTGCATATGAAAATTGTCTTTTGATGTCCGTGCTATCTAATGATAAATCAAAAGAATTATCCATTTCCTTTTGTGACTATGATATGATGTAATCATATCTTTGGCATGTGAATGTTAATAGAAGTGTTATATCGTTAACTAACAAATGAATTGTTGGAAAGTAAAAATATATACATATAACTGTTCACTCAATATCCTCATGGCAGACCAATCACAATTTATAATCCAATCGTTATGTATTACCACTCACATGTGACTATGTACTACCTCTAACGTGTGGTCTATAGTGGAGGGGGCTCTCACAAAGAAGGGACGACATTTGTCTTTGCCCAATTGTAGAAACCATCTTTCTCTTGTAAGGTCGTCCCTTCTTCTTGCTGAGAGCCCCCTCTATCGATATTAGATGATTATTATTTCTCCCTTGGCTCTGATGTCACAAGGACATACATATATAAATGTTCTTGCACGAGATTATATGCTTGGATAGTTAGTCTTGTTTTGAAGGAATTATCATAAGTTAGCAGAAGCGCCAGAGATAGAAATTTCATTGAAAATCACACAATTATGTGTATCTTATAGATAAGTAATATTTCATGAATACGCCCATTTTATGTTTTAAAGTGAAAAACCAATTTTTTTATTATATAAAAATTGCACAATTTTACTATAAAAAATTTGCTTATTAATTGATTATGTTGTTTCTTACCAAAAAAAAAAAAAAAGTGGTTATGTTGTTGTGTTCACGTTGAAAACCATGATCCAATTCTAGAAGATGCAAAAGTTTTTTTTTTTTTTTTTCCCTCTAAAAGAGACTTTAAGATTAGCTTAAGGTTGGTCCAACCTCCTGAGTAGATTTACACTATGCTTTGAGAAGCATAAGGCCAGTCCCTCGTCCGTTTGCGAGCGGCTTTTATAGGCGAGGAACTAAGGCTTTTTAGAATATTTTTTTCTTTTTCATCTTCGATTCACACTTCTTTTCTCAACATACATAAAGATCACTTTTGCTTGCCTATAACCTCCTAAATATATTGTCGAAATATGTACCCCTACATGTAATATTTCTTTTTATTTTCCACATCTCATCTTGCCTTATTTGATTTCCTTTGTATGCACTTAATATCTTTCCACATTGGATTGTGCAAAAAAAAAATGAATATTTTCCATCGATTTTTATCAAATTTTGCTAGAAATTTAAGATTGTAGTAGGATTTTATCAAATTCCAAATCTTGCAAAGACGGAGCTTGCAATATCTCTTTCTCACACTTGCCCTTACTGAGGATATATGAATATATTGCATGAATATATGAAAAATTATCCGTTATATCACCGAAAATGTCAAATCACCAATTTTTATAAGTTAATTTTTGGTCATTAGAAAATAATAGGCTTGGGCCAATTTTCTCTCACCAATTCTGTTTTGGGGCGGTTACAGGTTCGCAAAATCAGAAATTGAATTAGTTCTCTCGAATACAAGTCTTGAATCGATTGGTCTAGTCCTAAGTTGAATCGGACCCTATGCATACACCTAATAAAGACAAAACAAAATCACCCATTTTTCCGAAAAATGGTTCTCGTCAAACGTTTCCTTTCAACATTACGTTTTTCCTTCGGCGGAAACCAACGCATGTAAGACTTCTTTACAAAATCCATCCTCTAAATGATATGTCAAATCAATACTCAAAACATCGAACATGACTTACTTGTTCCTACTTGTGTAGATATCCATCTTCAGTTCACCACCTTACTCATTACACTAATTTTACAATTATCCTGTGCACTTATTAGACAGCTCAATAGTAAGAATTTATCATTTTCAATGCATCGTCTTTCTTGTGTTATGCGCTATTAGTGTATTGGAAATAAAAATATTTTCTCATTAGACACTGTTAACAAGTGTCTCGAGTGCACTTGTTAATGGGATCAATTAAGAAATAAGAAAGATACATGAAAAAGAAGAACTGTGCATATTTCGATATATTATAATGAACATAGCATTAGCCTATATAATATTCTATAGAAAATCTTAAGAAACTCTAATGTAATATCGCCAACAAGACCCTTTTTAATAAATCAATTATACCATAACTTCTTCTTTTCCTCTGCTGAAACTCCATCACACCCGGCACCGCCCCGGAGGAAACGAGACGGGCCAGGAAAGCCCACAACGAAAATGGGCCGCGATGGGAGGGGAATCGCGGGCCGGCCCATCAAGCGATCCGTGCACTCGAAGGCGAAGAAGAACTCCTCACTGCGAAGAGCACGAAAAAACATAAATCGGTTCGTCGTCCTTACCCAACCGAAAGAAAACAAAGCTGATCTTGCTCCTCTTCCAGTTCGCAGATCCTTCCGTTTCTCCCTCGCGGATCCGCTGCCGCGCTCCGCCGCGACCGAGCAGGTACGATCTCCGATCCTGCCTCCCCGGATCTCCACCGATCCCCCCCGCCGCCGCCGGCCTCCCGGCGCGCGCTCCGATCTCCCCTCCCCCGGCGGTATTCCCCGGGAATCCGAAAGCAATGCGAATGGATGCTTGATTAGGGTTGGCAATTGCGTTAGGAGCTCCGCTGAGCGGGCCGTTAGTCGTCGTCAGATCTGACGTTCGTTAGCTTGATTTATTGTTGCGTCGCATCTGATGCGGTCGATCCAGTGACGGGACCGAGTTCTGGTTTTTCGGGCCGTTCGTGCGGGTTTGATCCTTTGCGTTCGGTGTTCGGTGGCGGTGGTTTAGGGATTAGTTTCGTGCGTGATTGGTTGAATCTGGGGCGGGATGCGGCTTGGGATCGGGGATCGAGTGTTGTTCGTGGTTCTCGATTGACAAGTTCGTTTTTTCCTTGTGTTGTGTGTAGGTACGGCCGGTTCAGCTGTCTTCAGCAGCGAGTGGTTGCTTGTCAGGAGGCCAAGATGGTAAGATTTCAGTTTCTAATTCTGCAATTTAGGTTGTGGGATGTCGATCTAGTCTCATCGTTTAGCATCTGAAGTCCGCTTACTGGCGAGATCAGGCTATATGCAGTTGCATTATGCCGAAAGCAACTTTGGATCGCTCACTTGCACATTACATGCTTTCTGATTCTCTACTCTAGGACATTTGTTTTGATGAAACCGTGATGCATGGAATCTGTATCATGTTGGAGTTGAACCGATAGTCGGCTGTTTAATGAGGCCATGGTTCGTGTCCACGTTAAAAGAACATGCAGATAGCATTTTTGTACAGTAATCACGAAGAGATTTCTCGCTGTTTAAGCCGTGTGTTTGATGACTTAAATGCTAGATCTGTCTTTGAGGTTTTATCGATTGGAAGCTTGTAACCTACCGATTGTTTGTGGGACTAGGATGAGGATACGGTGTGAGGCTTAATGCCTACATTTAGGAATATGCAGCTTGAGGCGTGAGAGAACTGGAGTCCTGTTTTGTACAATCTTATATAGTCTAAGACTTACTATTGTTTACTTATTAGGGAAGAGCACTCTCCATAGGCGTGTGCAGAGCTGATTACAATGTTTGCTTAGATATTGTTTCTGAGCATTTTCTTGCACTGTGTTTGTGTCTGTACAGGTGGTTCTTGCAGCTTCTATAGTGAGCAAGTCTGGGAAAGGTGAGTCATTCAGTTTCAATATAATTATCTTTGAAGAAAATGATTGACTGAATTTTTTTTTTCGATTATTTGTATTTTTATTTTTTATCTCATCCTGTATATAGCTGATTAGAAGAGGAAAGCAATAAATACATTTTCCTTTGTCCCTGGGAACAGCCTCATTTTTCTTCATGTTTTGGTGTCCTCATTCTCCTGAGTTAATCATTCGTATTTCTAATTTCTTTTGCAGTGCTTGTTTCTCGGCAGTTTGTTGACATGTCTCGAATTAGAATCGAGGGCCTTCTTGCTGCTTTCCCGAAATTAGTTGGTACTGGGAAGCAGCACACATATGTTGAAACCGAGAATGTTCGCTATGTTTACCAGCCAATAGAAGCTCTGTACTTGCTTCTCGTTACCAACAAGCAAAGCAACATTCTTGAAGATCTGGAAACGCTTAGGCTTCTCTCCAAGCTTGTATCCTTCTTGGTGGATTTCTAAGATTATCTTAATCATCTCTTTTCTTTTTTCCTTTACTCTTTTGATTTTTATGGATCTGTGGTTCCTGAATGCCAAAAATCGAGTTAATTGTTTTTTAAATATTATTATTTGAACTTGTCATGATGACAAGGAATATTACAACTTTTTTTGGGACTGTCAACTTAATATATAAGTATTCAATCTGGTCAATTCCTTAAGACTCTTTAGGTACCTGAGTATTCGTTATCTCTTGATGAAGAGGGGATAGGCAGAACAGCCTTTGAGCTGATTTTTGCCTTTGATGAAGTTATCTCTCTTGGGCACAAGGAAAATGTCACCGTTGCGCAGGTCAAGCAATACTGTGAGATGGAAAGTCATGAAGAAAAGCTGCACAAGCTAGTAAGGCAAAGTAAGATCAATGAAACTAAGGATGTTATGAAGCGTAAAGCTAGTGAGATTGACAAAAGCAAGGTACATTCTGGGGACCTTAGAAGACTCCTGCTTTTTCCTTCCTTGACTATCCTGTGTTGTTAACCATCTTCAAGACAAATGATTCAATATTGTGCAGATTGAGAAGTCGAGAGGTGACAAAGGAGGGTTTAAGGGTCTACAGGGAATGGGGTCTGGAAGACTTGAGAGTAGCTTTGGTGAGATGAGCATTTCCAGCAGTGGAAGTGGCTTTGGAAGTGGGTCTGGATTTGGATTGAGCACTGATCTTGATTCCTTTTCTACTAAGCCTAAAGGTTAGTGGCTCTCACATTCGCAATGGTAGTAATCGTCATTTGGTTTAAGTCTAAGTGGGTCACTACTACTTTGAATCATGTTAAGATCTCTCAAGCCTTTAAGCAGAAATGGTATTTGTTGATAACTTTTGGATCATCCCCACATATTCGTGCAATCTGTTATGACTTGGTGCAGTCAAATTTCCATTGCTCGCAAAAGTTCCTCCCACTTGATTCAGTGTTTACTGTTTTTTTCACAAAATGTTCAGAGTTTTCTAGCCTAGAGATGCTTACAACTTTCGATGATGTTATTTATTAGAAGAAGGAACTGGTTTTAGATAACTAGTCGTATGGTTTAACTGCTGTGCAATCTGTAGTCTGATTTGTGTGTTTGATCAATTTCTGGTTGGAAATAATTCCGTACAATAATCTCAATTGTAGTTCACTTGGAAATTGTAGCCATCTATAAGTGACATTATACAAGCAAAATTAATCGAATTGCATATATGTATATTTTATTTTTCACAATTATGGAAAGTTTGAAAAGATATAAGAGGAACACTTGGTGCATGACATCAAAGCAGTTTGAAAGATCAATTAACCTAAGTTCATAGAGGAAAAAAATGTCGTGTCAGTGCAAATTCATTGCACAGGAGGAGCCAGCAAGTCCAATTTCTATCAATCTCTATACTCAATTTTCTAAACTTACATTCATTTAATATGTTTATCATTCAATTTCCCTCAACTAGAAAATTGTCATGTTCACATGATGCTTGGATTAATTCCAATATTTCTGGTAGGTAGTATTCTACATGATCCTGACTTTGTCCTGACTAATTTTTACAGGTCGTCCACCTTCATCTGTCAGTGCTCCTTCCAAAGGTCTGGGTATGCAGCTTGGTAAGACCCAACGGACAAATCAGTTCTGGAAAGCTTGAAGGCAGAAGGTGAAGTAATTCTGGAAGATGTGCAGTCAAAAGCTGCTGCATCTAAATTGGCTGCCGCTCCGCTAACTGATCCCATCACTTTGACTGTTGAGGAGAAAATCAATGTGACACTCAAACGTGATGGTGGAATGAGCAATTTTGATCTCCAGGGAACATTGTCGCTTCAAATTTTAAACCAAGAGGATGGGCTTATCCAGGTTCAGGTACTCTCCCCTTCCCTCATCTTTTCGATGCCTGTATAATCAGAAGCTGATATTTCGTGAGAAGCAATTTCCAAGTACAGCTAGGTCATTCATTTAAAATGATACGCCAAATTTGGTAATAGCATGAGTCATTCATTTGTTGGATTGAGTGGGAAGCATTTCACCGTGGGCGGTGTCTTAAAACATGCCCCTATGTATGTCACGAGTGAGGTGACTTGACCAGTCCACTTTTAGTTGCACTTAATTAAAGATGGCATTCACTTCATAGTTATTTCATAACATTTTGTTTTTCTTAAACTGATATCTTTGATGAGTCCCAACTCGTGGTGAACTGGCTAAAGAATTGGTGTCTTTTGATTTGTGTCATTGTTGATGAATAGCAGGCTGCATTTTTTAGGTTTTGAAATACAATCTTATTTAGAAAGAAGGAAAGTAAAGTTTCATCACTCAAGCTGTGTGTAATTCAATACAAATAAATCCATGTGTGCATGACCGGTGGCTGTGAGATAATGACATGCTCCGAGCACCCTTTTTCTTCTGTGGACTCTTTTTGATAGAGTGCATTGGGCATTTAAGCTCTGATGTTCATATACGTGAAATTTCCGCAAAATGCTATTTAACATGTGATGTACACTTTTCCAGGTGTTTATGGCCTCTTTGCATATAATGAGTTTTTTCATTCTTTTCAGATTGAGACCGGGGGTAATCCAGGCATCCTCTTCAAGACACATCCTAACATCAACAAGGAGTTATTCAACAGTGAGAGCATTCTAAGCCTGAAAGATCCAAACCGGCCTTTTCCAACTGGTCAAGCTGGTGACGCTGCAGGTGTAGGTCTTCTGAAGTGGAGAATGCAAAGTACTGATGAGTCTATGGTGCCTCTGTCAAGTAGGTTAATATCCCTGGTGAACATAAATATCAAATTTATGGTTCTGTTACTAACAGGCAATCATCATCGCAGTAAATTGCTGGCCTTCTGTTTCTGGAAATGAAACTTATGTAAGCATTGAATATGAGGCTTCATCAATGTTTGATCTGAGAAATGTTGTGGTTTCCGTACCACTTCCAGCTCTTAGAGAAGCCCCGAATGTGAGGCAGATTGATGGCGAGTGGAGGTGATTTTCTGAACTATTTACATTCTTTCTAAATATCCTCGCATGGCATAGGCAATAGTGCGGAAGGAAGAACAAGAACGTACATGCCCTGCTAGCTCTTAAAGCAAGCAAGTCCTCAAAGTTGTGGAAAGATACTGGGGGAATCCTTGGCCTGACACACAGTTCTTAAAGCTGGGCCCCTTATTTAGTTAAATCTGTGGTCTTTTAAAAATGAAGTGTCACTCCCTTACTTTTCATTTTGTACTATATTCATACATGATATTCAGTTGCCCAGTCAATGATGAAATTGCTAGTTGTCAGTAGGCACAGTACCTTTGTTATGTTCTGTTACTAGTTACAGACACTTTTTTAATTTCTTGCAGATATGACTCTAGAAATTCCATCTTGGAGTGGTCCATCGTTCTTATTGACAATTCAAATCGCAGGTGCGGCATAATTTTCTGCTTTATAGCTTTCCTCTATTTCTATGCATGAGTATTACCATTCTTGCGACCCATTTGACCTTTCACTAAACACCCTTGATCTGTCCGCAGTGGCTCAATGGAGTTTGTTGTTCCTCCGGTAGATGCTTCTGCATTTTTCCCTATATCTGTCCAGTTCTCAGCTACTAGCACATTCAGTGACTTAAAGGTTTGTTGTAAGAGTTTTGTTTCTTCTAAAACTAGGAGTTTTGGTTCCTCTTTTCCTCTTGCTCTTAGTTCATTTTGTTCTTATGGATTGATATGAACTTAATCCTTTCTCATCTCCTCAGGTTGTGAATATCTTGCCTCTGAAAGGTGGACCGCCTCCCAAGTTTTCTCAGAGAACACAGTTGATCACCGAGAACTACCAAGTTGTCTGAATAATAGATCATTCGGTCACTTGAATGTCTGCTTCTGCACACTTTTTGGTTTTGTGAATTCCTGTGCCACATACATTAATCTGAATTCGAGTTTTGTTTAGATCTTTGGTTTATAGTTTAATGCTGCATCTGACCGATGTCTTGCAACATGTGGCGAGAATGTTGAGTTCTTTCTTGAGAATTTGTTGACTCGATTTTAGATGTCATCGACGTATTCTTTTAATTCTGTCTCGAGCATTTCCTGGACATATAAATGAATGAAATACACATGGTAGTTCGTGTTATTGCATAAAGTAAAGCGTGGCCCAATGGCTTGTTTCCAACTATACATGTCCCCTAGGTCTATTGTATCTGATTTTTATGAAAAGCTGATTGGAATTAGTTTTGAATCATTGCAACCAAGTTATTCCCTCAGTGTCCGATGTGCATTTTGTTGGTAGATATTGCAGTTGTCATCTCGAATTATTACTGAAGTTCTTGATCCTAACTTTAAGCTGGTTAAAGATCTTTACATACAAGAGTTTTCTTAATTTAATTCGACGAGCAGGAACTTAATTAGCTGCCTATAGAGCGGACGAAACCTAAGGCGTTTCGATTGATTTTTCAAATCTCTTACAAGCGATCCTGCATCACATCAGAATTCTAAAGAAGGATCATTGGTAACTCATCATAAACGAAGGAAGAAGACTTTAAGAAATGCGGGATCATCACCCACGGTACAACCAGAAGAGCTTGGAAATTTGTTTTCGAGAACTGACTGCATATCCTCAAACATCATCCCTCGTTCGAATCCCTTTGAACGATCGGCGTGGAGGGGCGATAGAAAAGCAGAAAAAAGGAATCCCTTAGGTATGACCGGAAGTTATTCTCCTTCAGAGCTTTCAGCGTGTCGGCGACTCCACAGCCCGTCTGAATTAGCGTCAGATAGAGCGCGGTCAATCCTGCCACGGTCGAGATCCCGACCACCCAGTTGCTGAAGTAGTAATGAACAAGGCTCGCTCTGAATTTGCGTACCAGCTCATGAAGTAGACGTCGATGTCGTCGTACACCACTTTGTGCAGGTACGACTCTTCTCCGTCCCAGTCCACTTCTCTGCACAACTTGTTCACCAGATTCGCTGCCTCCTTGTTACTTCCGAGGGAGTGGTGGACTATGCCTTTGTAATGGAGGATCTCCACATCGTCCGCCGAGTTCACGAGCCCGTCAAAGAAGAACAGGTACGCTGTGGCGTCGGGTTTGCATTTCTTGTGGCATTGCTCGAAGGCCACCATGTTGCGGAACAAGGTGCCTCTGTGATCGTCTATGTGGAGGGGCGGGATCTTCAGGACCCTTCCCTCGGATCGGACGTCTAGTGCCCTGTTGTTCTGCGATTTCTCAAGGACTACTCCTGCTTCCCTCAACTCAGTTACAGATCGGATCATGCACTTTTGCCTTTCCCTGTCCTGATCCTGTATCTCAGGGAGAATGCTGGAGCGGAATAGATCAAGAAAGTGACAGGCCTCATTCATTGCAGTGGCACCAGCAGCATTCGTATGCGAGTTCCTCTGCAATAACGGATTGAAGAAATTCAAAGCGAGGTCCTGTAGGGAAATAATTGAGTATTCAGATCGAGAATTGGCATCGACCGAATCGAGTAATTTGTCTAGAACTATCATCGGGAGCTGGTTTTCGAGCTTGATTAAATCGCGGCGCAGTGTTGGCAACATCCACCTTTGAAGGAGAGATGAAGAAGAACAGCCGCCAACCTCCCTCAAGAGCTGCAGGACGAAGCAGCCATCGATGGTCATCATCTCAATGAACTCATCTCTGCTCAGCTTAACATCGTCTGCATAACGACTCCTAGCCCTTGGCTCTAGTTTCTCCATTGCCGAAATCACTCTGTCTAGTTCGACTTCACCTTCTTGTCTTGACTTGAGAAAACACTGGAAGAATTTTAGCTTTACCTCCTCCATTTCTTTCAAGTGTTGATCTCCACGATGATAAGGGCCAATCGATACAATGCTTGGATCATACGCCTCTGCCTCTACTTGACGCAGTTTAGCGGGGACTCGGTAGATGCAGACATTTTTACTCTCTTCAGGAATCTTGGCATTAAATTTCTTCAGCAGGGAGGCTTTACAATTCCCATGCACTTGTGATGAGGTTGAGGCACATCTCCTGAAGATAGCTTCAAAGTTTCTTTTCTTGCATGACATCTGCAGATACAGCTGCTTCAACCCCCAAACGTTTCTACCTGCCATCTGTAAAATTGAGTTCTTGGGTTTGGAGGGAGGTGGGAATGACTCTTTAAGCAGTTGGAAGTCAACAGGTCAATTCATTTTTCTCATTTTCTTTCTGGGTGACAGAGAGAAATGCAGAGATGAATTGTTCGTTACACCCTGCATTAGACTTCTCTAAGTCAATAAAAACATGTTCTTTTAAATAAGAAGACCGGAGCCTAGACCTGGCATTCACAAATTACTAAATCAATTCTGTGCCTAACTCAGTTTTGGCTTCTAGCATTAAGTTTCTTCATCATCTGTTTGCTCTCTTTTCTTTTACAGTTCTTGCTTTGATCCCCATTTTAATTCAATTAATCGGACTCCCTTGAATTTAACTCACTCAAGATATTATTTGCTTTTGTCTTGTCTTATATTGAGATTTACAACTTATCTTTTGGCATATAGATAAACACTTTCCTAGATGATCATCAATGCTGTTATATCAAAAGATGTCTCTTGTGAATAAAATTTCTGTTCAACATTGTTGACATTTAAATTTTGGCAATTCATTTAGTTATTTATTGCATAAAAAATGGGGGATTAATTTTTAACCCCTAAACAAAAATATCAAAATTGCATTATGCATTTGCATAAGACCGATGGCGGAAAAGACTCGAGTAAATGATTCTAAATTGGATTGATTGGATTAAGCCGGCGATGATAAAAATTTGAACGAAGCTCATGGATGAAAATTGCATCAATTAGGCTATTTTCTATCCTGCGATAGTAGAATATTTTGAAATATTCGATGGGCAACAAGGAAAAGAAAGCAATCCGCGTGGGTTCCAATATATTTGGGGAAGAAAATAAGAGAGAGGCAGCAAATGGTGATGATGTCTTGGTAAGCTGGGGCTCCACTGATTACCTATATGATCCGAAGAAAGAATATATTTTGGAGATCAACATAGGATATCGGCTATTTAGTGGAGCACACGCAGACAGAAAAAGGCAGAGGGCCACAGAATAAAAATGCACGGCCACGTGAGGTTTTTTATACCTTTCAAAGGACATCAAAAGGAAAAAGTGCACGGCCAAATGCATGAGGATTTTTCGCCGGGGTGGTGGTTTCCCTGCTACCTTTTTACGAAGGACATCGAAAAAAAAAAAAAAAAAAAAAAAAAAAAAGGAAAAAGTGACAGAAGAAAAGAGAGAAGAGACGTGAGCAGGAAGCAGAGGGGGTCTGCGAAGAGTGTGACTGGGCAGCAGAGGAGGGAGAGAGAGAGAGAGAAAAAAAAAAAACAAAAGAAAAAAAAAAAGAGGAAAAGGCTCCTGTTCATCGTCTTCTTCGAGTCTTCCTCCGCCGTTCCGCTTGCTCGTGTGATGTAGAACAATATGCAAATGTCTTTCTGGAAACAATGGAGTGTCATAAGAGCGGGCGGTCCACAAATCAAAGAGGATTGTGTGATTTTCAAGATTGCAAAAGGGGTTACAATATTTGATTCACGCGTTTCCTTTTATTTATTATTAGATTTTAGATATTCTGGTTTATCTGAAATATTATGGTTTATCAATATCGTTTCCTTAATTTGTTATTAGATTTTAGGTTTCCTAGTTTATCAATATCTTTTCAATTTTGTTACTAGATTTCAGTTATTTTGTTATTTTCTAGATGGCGACCTCCTTATAAATAGGCGCCAAAGATATTGTAATTGGCATTTCCTTATTCAAAAATAAACATCATCTTTTGGAATTCTATCCAAGCATCGCTTTCTCTGCATCATTTGGTATCATAGCAGGTTTCTCTTGTGACAATGGCTAATAATGTTAATGTCAATCTCCCTGTAGCTGAAGGCCGCAGAAACGAGCCTATTACACGGGATGAGTTCAATCAATTTGCGGAGCAAACCGAATGGAGGTTTCAAGAATTACTTGTCGCCATCCATCGTTTGTCTACCAACCCCATACTTGGTGTTCTTCCGGTTGAACATGATCAGGCAGCTCGTGACCCGGAAGCAGCTATGGAACGTGGGGCAAATCCCCGACAGAGGTGACAAGCCTATGTCGAGGACTCTGAAGGAGAAGAAGAGTTCCTAGATCGGCCTGTTCGTGGAGGCCACCGGAACCGGGGATATCGACGAGACCTCGAGCAATATCAACTTAAGATTGACCTTCCGACCTTTAATGGCAATTTGAATATTGAAGACTTTTTGGATTGGCTTTGGGAAGTTGAGAAATTCTTCGATGCCATGGAGATTGAAGAGGATCGCCAAGTAAAATTGGTGGCATACAAATTGAAGGGTGGTGCCTTAGCGTGGTGGGAGCAAATGCAACTGACTCGACGTCGACAAGGAAAAGCTCCCATCCGAACATGGAATCGGATGAAGGAAATGTTGAAGGTTCGGTTCCTTCCAACCGATTATGAGCAATTAATATTTCAACAATTTCAGAATTGTAAGCAGCTAAGCCGATCGGTCCAAGCTTACACGGAGGAGTTTCTCCGACTTTCCGCCCGTAACAACCTGGCTGAGTCGAAGGCACAACAGACCGCCAGGTACATTAATGGTTTGTGACTTAATATTCAAGATCGTGTTTCACTACATCGTTTGTTCTCCGTTGAGGATGCTCAAGAGATAGCCCGAAAGGTTGAGATGCAATTAGAGAGAACTAGCCCCATTAATCGGGCTAACAATTATTCCGCTCGAGGATAATCTGGAAAGGGGAGACAGCTAGATGTTTCAGAATCCTCCAACCAGCAAACCAACACTATAAACCAAACTCCGGGAAGTAGTACTGGGGTGCGCAAGGAACCAATCATCGCAAACAACCGTAACGCCAATCGGAATGCCCAAAACCCGTACACTAGGCCACCACCAATCAAATGCTACAAGTGTAACGAATTGGGACATCATTCGAGTGATTGTCCATGGCGGAAGATGGCCAATGTTGTCGTGCACGATGATGACATATACGAAGATGACTGGATTGATGAGGAAGAAGTGGAGGATGAGGAGGGCGAGCATGTCAATTGCGTTGTTAGGAGACTATTACTCGCTCCGCGAAGAGAAGACACGCAACAGAATAGTCTTTTTCGTGCCCGTTGTACTGTCAATGGCAAAGTTTGCGATGTCATCATTGATAGCGGAAGTTGTGAGAACATAGTGTCCAAGGCTTTGGTGGATCATCTACAACTAAAGATAGAGTTACATCCCTCCCCTTATACAATCGGGTGGATTCATAAAGGAGCCGAACTCAAAGTGACGCAGCTATGTCATTTACCTATTTCAATTGGAAAGTCCTATAAGGACACCATAATTTGTGATGTAGTGGAGATGGATGCATGCCATGTCCTACTGGGGCGACCATGGCAATACGATGTTGATATCACTCATAGGGCTCGTGAGAACACATATTTTTTTGTGTGGAAAAAGACGAAGATTATTTTGAAGCCAATGAGTAACACTCCCTAGGCCCCAAAGAAGCAAAGTGCGGGGATTATGCTAAATGTCCGTAAGTGTGAGGGCATGTATATGATTGTGGAGAAAGGCAATCAAGAAGCCATTATTCCAATTCCGGAGGCTCTTCAGCCCTTATTAAGGGCATTCAGCGATGTTATTCCGGAGGATCTACCTGTTGGACTACCATCCTTGAGGGATATTCAACATGAGATTGATTTTCTTCCAGAAGCGAGCCTCCCTAATTTGCCGCACTACCGGATGAATCCGAAGGAGAACCAAATTTTGCAAGACCAAGTAGGAGAACTTCTTCGAAAAGGCTTTTTGCGCGAAAGCATGAGCCCTTGTGCAGTTCCCGCACTCCTCACTCCGAAGAAAGACGGAAGCATGCGTATGTGCATTGATAGCTGGGCAATTAATCGGATTACTGTCAAGTACCGATTCCCAATCCCTCGCTTGGATGACATGCTCGACTGGCTTACGGGATCAAAGGTCTTTACAAAGATTGATTTACGTAGCGGATATCACCAAGTACGCATCCGCCCTGGCGATGAATGGAAAACGACCTTTAAAACAAGTGAAGGTTTGTATGAATGGCTTGTCATGCCGTTTGGCCTCACGAACGCGCCTAGCACCTTTATGCGTTTGATGACTCAAGTTCTTAAACCTTTTATTGGCAAATTTACGGTGGTCTACTTTGATGACATTCTCATATATAGTCCAGATGACCAACATCATATGGAGCATCTAAGGGACGTCTTATTGGCCTTGCAAGACAAACCAATTGTACATTAATTTGAAGAAGTGTAGCTTCATGATTGATCGACTCCGCTTCTTGGGGTATATTGTCGGAGTAGAAGGCCTTCAAGTTGATGCAGAAAAGGTAGCTACCATCCGCGACTGACCGACTCCCCAGACCGTTGGGGAGGCGCGTAGCTTCCATGGGCTTGCGACATTCTACCGACGCTTTATTCGAAATTTCAGTTCTATTATGGCTCCAATCACCGAGTGCTTGAAGAAAGGAAAATTTCATTGGGGTGATGAAGCAGAAGCCAGCTTTGCTCTCATCAAGGAAAAACTTTCCATGGCACCAATACTGATGCTCCCGAATTTTGAAAAGGTATTCGAACTAGACTGTGATGCTTCTAGTGTAGGAATTGGTACTGTTTATTCCCAGGAAGGTAAGCCTATTGCTTATTTTAGCGAGAAACTTAATGATGTTCGCAAGCGATGGTCTACTTATGAGCAGAAGTACTTTGCTGTAGTACGAGCTATCAAGCATTGGCAGCCCTATCTTTATCAACATGAGTTTGTCCTTAACACTGACCATCGGACACTCAAATATATTAAGAGCCAAAGACATCTAAATCGAATGCGTGGACGTTGGGTCTCCTTTTTTTTGGAGCAATTCAATTTCGTGCTTCGACATAAGGCGGGCCACTTGAACAAAGTCGCTGATGCACTTAGCTGTCGTGTTGCAACACTCGTCACCATGGGCACTAACGTTGTGGGCTTTGACCACCTTTGTGCTCTTTATGCTGATGATGAAGATTTTCAGGAAATTTGGGAAAAATGTTCAGAGACAGGTTCTCACGGCGACATGATCGTTCAGGACAAATTTTTATTCTTTGGCAATAGGTTGTGCATTCCTCGAAGCTTTTTGCGGGAACAACTTATTCGAGAGCTGCATGGTGGTTCCCTTGGAGGACATTGTGGGCGAGATAAAACTGTTGCCTTAGTTGAGGAGCGGTATTATTGGCCTCAATTGAAACGGGATGTTGGACAATTTGTGAAAAAGTGCTACATTTGTCGATCGCGAAAGGCCATTCTCAGAACACTGGACTTTACACCCCTCTACCTATTCCTTCTGGACCTTGGATAGACATTTCAATGGATTTCGTGTTGGGGCTTCCCCGAACCCAACGAGGTATGAATTCTGTTTTTGTGGTAGTGGACAGGTTTACAAAGATGGCACACTTTATCCCTTGCAAGAAGACTTATGATGCTTCTCATGTAGCGAGTTTATTTTTTCGAGAAGTAGTTCGTTTGCATGGTGTTCCAAAAACTATCACCTCTAATCATGATACCAAATTCCTTAGTCATTTTTGGAGGACCCTATGGCGTTTATTTGGGACGGATTTGCAGTATAGCAGTTCCTTTCATCCTCAAACCGATGGGCAAACTGAAGTTGTCAATCGTACTATGGCGGATATTATTCGGTGTCTTTGTAGTGACATGCCAAAGCAATGGGACCGGTATCTTGCTCCTGCTGAGTTTGCTTTTAACAACACTGTCAACCGTTCCACGGGCAAGTCTCCATTTGAGGTTATCTACGGGCGAATGCCACAACATACACTGGATCTCGTGCCTTTGCCCAAAGTCCCAAGATATAGTGTTGCGGCTGAAAACTTAGCAACAAAATTACAAGAGATACAAGAGGGTGTGAAGCAACAGCTAGAAGCTTCCATTATTGTTTACAAAGCTGCTGCAGATAAACATCGTCGCCTCAAGGTATTTGCTGAGGGTGATGAAGTGATGGTCTACCTTCGCAAGGAACGCTTTCCTGTTGGTACATATAACAAGCTTAAGCACAAGAAAGTTGGTCCCTGTCGAATCGTGAAGAAAATCAATGACAATGCCTATGTTGTTGATCTTCCCGGTGACCTCAACATCTCCCCGACATTCAATGTAGTGGACCTATTTGAGTATCATCATCCAGATACTCCTCTTTATCCTAATCATAACTCGGGGTCGAGTTCTTCTGAAGTGGAGAAGATTGATGTAGAACAATATGCAAATATCTTTCTGGAAACAATGGAGCGTCATAAGAGCGGGCGGTCCCACAAATCAAAGAGGATTTTGTGATATTCAAAATTGCAAAAGGGGTTACAATATTTGATTCACGTGTTTCCCTTTATTTATTATTAGATTTCAGATATTCTGGTTTATCTGAAATATTATGGTTTATCAATATCGTTTCCTTAATTTGTTATTAGATTTTAGATTTCCTAGTTTATCAATATCTTTTCAATTTTGTTACTAGATTTTAGTTATTTTGTTATTTTCTAGATGGCGACCTCCTTATAAATAGGTGCCAAAGATATTGTAATCGGCACTTCCTTATTCAAAAATAAACACCATCTTTTGGAATTCTATCCAAGCATCGCTTTCTCTACGTCATCGTGTCGTGCCAGCCACCTCCGACGCCTCCGCCTGCGACGAACCGACGGCCCCAACCGTTGTTCGTTTTCCCCCCGCGACACCAGCAGCTGCTGACCCCGTCGCCAACGCCTGCGGCGCCCTCGGCCGGCTCCACCTGTGATCCCCCGTCGCTAGCCACCACCCGCGCCACCGCAGCTCGTCCCCCGACGTCGCAGCGGCCCTCGAGCTCGCCCTGCAGCGAGCCACCGCCCCTGCACGCCGCTCGAACTTCCTCTCCTAGCGACACCTTCAGCAGCCGAGCCCCCCCTTGCCGTCGGGTTGTCAACGCCACCGAATCCCTCGCCGGAGTCCCCACGCCGGAGCTCCGACGACCGCGATCGGAGACCGATGGTGACCAACCCTCTGCGCAGCAACATTGTGGAAAGCCAAAGCAAGGAAAGGAAAAAAAAAGGGAAAACTAATTTAGGTAGTTTTTCTATTTAATTTTTTTATTAATTTTCTTTTATTTTTCTTTTTTTTAGTAGAAATATTCCTGGACATAAGATTGAGATTCCCGACATGAAATTACCTCTGAAATTTAGGATTGATGGTCTGATTTTTGAATCCGAAATCCAACTCGTAATTGCAATCGCTTGAAAAATTGCCAATTTGATCTCACTCTTGAGATTCAATTCGCGATTTATTTAAAATTGGCCAATCCGATCTCATGCGTGAGATATAGTTCGTCAAATTTTAGATATCAATTTTATCTTGCTCGATTTGTTGCCATGTCACTTGAATCAATTTTGTTTTCGTAAAAAAAATCATCCAAAAAAATTTGAGGTAAATTAGGTTTGCTTTAGAATATTCCTCGTTTTAGGGTTATCTTACATGTTTAGAATATAAAATTTATTTATTTTGAATTTCTTAAATAAAAATCCAAAAAAATGCATTCATTTAGGACTTTAGTTTTTTTTTTAAAATTTAAATTGCATGCTTAATTATTCGCCAATTTTAATTTCGAATTTAATAAAAAAAATCATCATGAATAAGGAAATTAGAATTAGGGTATTTTTTGCACGTGCATATTAGGATAGATTGCATGCTTATTAAGAAAATAAAAATCATGTGCTCGTCATATAAAATTAGGTTCATGAAATGCACGTCATTTAGTATTTGTTGTTAGGTTCATTTAATTAGAAATTGCCCATCATTAAGATTAGGTCATTTTGGTTAATTTATATTGCATATTTAATTATTGCACGTTCATTAAGAAAACACAAAAAAATTATTTTACTCATTCATATAGTTTAGGCTATACTACTATCTCATATCATTTCATGTTAAATTAGTAGCATGCATTGCATAAAGTATGATTTTCATTAAAAAAGTGAAAATAAAAAAGGAAATTGTGTTTTATTACTTTTACCAAAAAAAAGAGGAAATTGCGTGTTAATTAGAAATAATATCTAGGATTCTTGATGTAAATTCTGATCTAATATTGCAGATGCTTTCGTTGTTGAGGTAAGTCCTGAAATTTATTCATTGTTTTATCTGGGTGTTAAATTGGTGGTTTGAGCACCCGCATGATCGCCTTACATGTTAGGGAAATAAATTAAAATCAATTCAAGCTGCCTGTCAAACATTTTTTTTTTTTAAATAAAAGAGAAAGGTACCGAAAGGCGTTAGAGAAATCTAGCGTAATCAAGTCCCCGAATACAAAATTTCTAGTTCGTAGAAGTAAAGTAAATTTCTCGTTACTTTACTTGGGGTTTTAATTGACCCACCGAAAATAGATTGGTGACGACTCCTAGTTAAAAAATCATTTACATGTTAAGAATTTGAACTTAAGTCGCAAATTGATATGGGCTTGGGAGAGTCGAGTTAAGTCTAGGGTTAACAATTCATTAGTCAAATTCTAAGTGATACATCCGAAAATTTGGTCGAGACAAACATACACAATCTGAAAACGCTCACAAATTACAAAATTGATCCCATGCCTAACTCATTTTGGCTTGTAACATGAAGTTTCTCCATCATTTATTTGCTTTATTTTCTTTTACAATTCTTGCTTTGGTCCCATTTTAATTTAATTGATCTAACAACCCTAAAATTAACTCACTCAAGGTATAGTTTGTTTTGGTCCCATCTCATAGTGAGGTTTACAATTAGTCTTTTCGCATACGGATAGGTGCTTTCCTAAAAGGTTAACGATGCTATCATGTCAAAGATCTTATGAATTAAATTATTGTTCAACGTACATAATCCATAAGCGCTCTTCCTTTGTTTGGTGCACAATTTTATTCATACTTGCCCCCTTTGTCATTACAGAAATTTGTCGAGAACCACTCCCTGTTTAGGCCTTCTCACCTAAATGATCAATTCTACCCTTTGTTCTTTGGCGTACAGGTATGAATTTTCCCAAGAGCTCACCTACCCAAGCACGCTTAACAATTTAGTTCCACTGCTAAACAACGAATATGTCAAAGTCAATGAGAGCTTGCTCTTTTAATGGAGAAGACCAGAGCGTAGATCTGGGATTCACAAATTACTAAATTGATCCTATGCCTAACTCATTTTTGGCTTGTAGCGTGAAGCTTCTTCATCATCTGTTTCCTCTCTTTTCTTTCATAAATCTTGCTTCAATCGCATTTTAATTCAATTGAACTGACACCCTTGAATTTAACTCACTCGAAATGTTGTCTGTTTTGGTCCCATCTCATAGTGAGGTTTACAATTTGTCTTTTGGCATACAGATTGGTGTTTTCGTAGAAGATCATCAATGCCACCATGTCAAAAGATGTCTTTTGTGAATTAAATTCATGCTCAACATACACAACCCATAAACACTCTCCCCTTGTTTGGTGCTCAGTTTTAATCATTCTTACTCTCTCTGTCATTATAGAAATTTGCCGAGAATCGCTTCTTGTCTAGGCCCTTTGACCTAAATGATCGATCCTGCCCTTTGTTCTTTGGCGTATATGTACGCATTTTACCAGAAGGTTACCTACCCGAGCACACTTAATAATGTAGTTTCACTGCCAAACGTTTCTGTTACATTAAAAGATGACTCTTGTGAATTTATTTGAGTTTTATATATACAATCCAAGAATATTCTTCTCTTCTTCGGTGGAATTGGGTTCATTTTTTTGCCCCCCTCGCCATTCTAAACGCTTGCCTCATGAGTTGCTTTTATCTGGACCCTCTCGCTCCGCAACCACTTCCCACTTACAATTGATAAGATACCCAAACTTCATTGTGTGTTTCGTGTATAAGGTGAATCCCTCTGCTGGAACCCTTCGGGATGGTCATGGTAAGGTTGACCAACAAAAGGTAACAAAACTGAAATGATTGCCAGGATTTTCAGTACTTCGAAAGGTGCTTTTTTTTTCTCCCGTTGTTGGTAAAAGGGCTAAGAAACTAAAATTGATAAGGCCCGTACTAGTTGTCGGATTCCCAAGAGTGGAGTTTGTTGTATGACAATCATAAAAAACTTCATTTTCTTGAAGAGGAAACACTATAGTTGGTAAATTGCAGGTGAAGTTTCCCCCCAGTTTTTACCCAATTACATGGAGCTTTTCGAACGGTTGATGTTGAACCCTAGCCTTTGTCCATAACTACGGCATAACAAAATTGAAACGTGACCGATTAGGAGACAAAATATCGCAGCGTACACTAGTTTGGAAAGAGCTCCATATTGATTTTGGACTAGAATTGGGAACCAAGCTAAATTCAATGCTTTTTAAGGGAATTCGGCATATCAGAAAAAGAAAAGTCACATTCACCTAAACAATTTTTTTTGGCAAATTTGCCAAAGTGGGGCTAAGAATTTTATACAATTATTGCCACACCACAGTATATGGTAGTGTGAACCTCAGAACTATAGACAATATTTGGCCTCATCTTTTTTCTCGAGCGGGCCACTTTTAACCCGCTTTCAGAAGCTTCCAAGTAGCATGGCGAATTGCCACTATCCCATTGACCTTTGTTTCAGCAGCCAAAGAAGTCTTCTTTGGTCCAGCTCATTTGTACTCTGTCTCGTCTCTCTCTCTCTGCCAAAAGCAATTATACATGCAATTATACAATCTTCGCCTTTCTTGTTGAAGATATCAAATAGCAGGAAAAAAGTAGAAGAGACGATAATTTGTGACTTCACCGAGCAATGGATCAGCAAACCAAGGTGATGCAGAGAGCTCCTTCCATCTCGTCTTGCTTCCTAGAGAGATTTTCCAGTGTTTCACCGAGATATGAGCATAAGAAGCAACAACACCGTCACCAGTGGCCCATGAATGGCACTGCTCTTCATGCCCTTCCTCAGCCTCCGTTACTACTAAGCTCCAGTTGACAAGCATCTCATCGTGGAAGAGACACTTCAACGCTATGGTTGATACTTAAATTTTGGCAACCTGGTCATTTGTTTATTGTATAGAAAATTAGAAATTAAGTTTTAACCTACAAAAATGTTAGAATTAAATTGCATAACATATAGTTTTAGGAGCATATATTATTTAGTTTTTAATTACATTAATAGCATTGGATCGTGGTGGACGATTTTGAGCTTAAAATTTCGATAGATGGAGCCTGCGAAATAAGGCCAAAATTTGGCCAAGGCTAGGAGGCTAGGTGGCTGAAAATCACATGAGAAGGGCTTTAATTGGCCTAATTTGAACTTAACTCAGCCCGTTGAGAGTTTAAATAGGGACAATCCTTAGGTTATAGAGCCCATTATGTTAGAAAAGGTTTAAGTTATGTCCCACCCCAAAATCAATACGAGTAGGGGATGACACGGCCATCCTTCCTCCTGAAAGATGCAGCCTCAAACCACCAAAATATAACTCCTAAAAGTCCACTCGCTGATATTACTCCATACTACTCATCACTAGCTGAAAAACTTGAAAAAGATTGGAAAATAGAGGGTGAGTAACCACAGCTCAGTGAGTAGTGCGTCTCTTTTAAGTGGACTGAGCACCCATTATGCATATTTACCACACCAAACCACAATTCATTATGGAGGAGGAACCAGCAAGTCTAGTTACTATCAATCTCTAGACTCAATTTTCTAAACTTACATTCATTTAATATGTTTATCATTCAATTTCCCTCAACTAGAAAATTGTCATGTTCGCATGATGCTTGGATTAATTCCAATATTTCTGGTCGGTAGTATTCTCACGACCCTGCCTTTGTCCTGACTATTTTTTTTACAGGTCGTCCACCTTGATCTCAGTGCTCCTTCCAGAGGTCTGGGTATGCAGCTTGGTAAGACCCAACGGACAAATCAGTTCTTGGAAAGCTTGAAGGCAGAAGGTGAAGTAATTCTGGAAGATGTGCAGCCAAAAGCTGCTGCATCTAAATTGGCTGCTGCTCCACTCACTGATCCCATCACTTTTGACTGTTGAGGAGAAAATCAACGTGACACTCAAACGTGATGGTGGAATGAGCAATTTTGATCTCCAGGAACATTGTCACTTCAAATTCTAAACCAAGAGGATGGGCTTACCCAGGTTCAGATACTCTCCCCTTCCCTCATCTTTTTGAAGCCTGTATAAGCAGAAGCAGATATTCCGCGAGAAGCAATTTCCAAGTACAGCTAGGTCATTCATTAAAAATGACATGCCAAATTTGGAATGTCACCAGTCATTCAATTTCTGGATTGAATGGGAAGCATTTCACTGTGGATGTATGTCACAAGTCAGGTGACTTGACCAGTCCACTTTTAGTTGCACATAATTAAAGATGGCATGCACTTCATAGTTATCTCATAACATTTTGTTGTTCTTAAACTGGTATCTTTGATGAGTCAAAATCGTGGTGAACTGGCTAAAGAATTGGTGTCTTTTGATTTCTGTCATTGTTGATGAATAGCAGGCTGCATCTTTTAGGTTATGAAATACAGTCTTACTCAGAAAGAAGGAAAGTAAAGTTTCATCACTCATGCTGTGTGTAATGGCCTCATTTAATACAAATAAACCCATGTGTGCATGACCAATGGCTGTGACATAATGACATGTCTTGAGCACCTTTTTTCTTCCCTGGACTCTCTTTCATAGAGTGCATTGGGCAATTAAGCTCTGATGCATATATGTGAAATTTCCGCAAAATGCTATTTAACATGTGATGTACACTGTTCCAGGTGTTTAACGGCCTCTTTGCATATTATGAGCTTTTTCATACTTTTCAGATTAAAACCCGGGGTAATCCAGGCAGCCTTTTCAAGGCACATCCTAACATCAACAAGGAGTTATTCAACAGTGAGAGCATTCTAAGCCTGGAAGATCCAAATCGGCCTTTTCCAACTGGTCAAGCTGGTGACGCTGCAGGTGTAGGTCTTCTGAAGTGGAGAATGCAAAGTACTGATGAGTCTTCATCAATGTTTGATCTGAGAAATGTCGTGATTTCCGTACCACTTCCAGCTCTTAGAGAAGCCCCGAATGTAAGGCAGATTGATGGCGAGTGGAGGTGATTTTCTGAACTATTTACGTTCTTTCTAAATATCCTTGCATAGCATAGATAATATTGCAGAAGTAAGAACAAGAACATACACGTCCTGCGAGCGCTTGCAGCAAGTAAGTCCTCAAAGTTGTGGAAAAATATTGGGGAAACCTTGGCCTGACGCACAGATTTTAAAGCTTGGCCATTTATTTATTTAAATCTGTGGTCTTTAAAAAAATGAAGTGTCACTCCCTTACTTTTCATTTTGTACTATATTCATACTTGACCTTCAGTCGCCCAATCAATGATGAAATTGCTAGTTGTCAGTAGGCGCAGTACCTTTGTTATTGACAATTCAAACCTCAGGCGCGGCATAATTTTCTGCTCTATAGCTTTCTTCTATTTCTATGCACGTCATTTGACCTTTCACTAAACACTCTTGAACTGTCCGCAGTGGCTCAATGGAGTTTGTTGTTCCTCCGGCATATTCTTCTGCATTTTTCCCCATATCTGTCCAGTTCTCAGCTACTAGCACATTCAGTGACTTAAGGGTTTGTTGTAATAGTTTTGTTTCTTCTGAAACGAGGAGTTTTCTAGTTGGTTTTTCTTCTCCTCTTGCTTTTAGTTCATTTTGTTCTTATGGACTGATATGAACTTAATCTTTTCTTATCTCCTCAGGTTGTGAATAGCTTGCCTCTGAGAGGTGGACCGCCTCCCAAGTTTTCTCAGAGAACGCATTTGACCACCGAGAACTACCAAGTTGTCTGAATAATAGATCATTTGGTCACCTGAACGTCTGCTTCTTCACACTTTTTGGTTCTGTGAATTCCTGTGCTACATATATTAATCTGAATTCGAGTTTTGTTTAGATCTTTGGTTTATAGTTTAATGCTGCATCTGACCGATGTCTTGCAACATGTCGCGAGAATGTTTTCTTTCTTGAGAATTTATTGACTCGATTGTAGATGTCATCAACATATTCTTGTAATTTTGTCTCAAGCATTTCCTGGACATATAAATGAATGATATATCCATGGTAGTTCGTGTTGTTGCATAGAGTAAAGCGTAGACCAATGAAAGCTGCTTAGAGTTGGTTTTGGACCATTGCAACCGAGTTATTTTCTCGGGGTCCGATGTGCATATTGTTGATAGATGTGGCACTTTTCATCTTGAAATAGTACCGAAGTTCTTGATCCTAACTTTAAGCTGGTTAAAGATCTTTACATACAATAGCTGTCTTAATTTAATTCGACGAGCAGGAACTTAATTAGCTGCCTATAGAGCGGACGGAACCTGAGGCATTTCGAGTGATTTTTCAAATCTCTTACAAGCGATCCTGCATCACATTAGAATTCTAAAGAAAGATCATTGGTAACTCGTCATAACTCATCATGAAACGAAGGAACAAGACTTTAAGAAATGCGGCATCACAACCCACGGTACATTCAGAAGAGCTTGCAAATTTGTTTTCGAAACTAACTGCATATCCTCAGAACTTCATCCCTTGTTCGAGTCCTTATGAACGATTGGCGTGGAGGGCCGAGAGAAGAGCAGAATAAAGGAATCACTTATGTATGACCAGAAGCTATTCTCCTTCAGAGCTTTCATTGTGTCGGCGACTCCACAACCCGTTTGGATTAGCGTCAGATAGAGCACGAACAATCCCGCCACAGTCGAGATCCCGACCACCCAGTTGCTGAAGTAGTAATGAACAAGGCGTGCTCTGAGTTTCGCGTACCTGCTCATGAAGTAGACATCGATGTCGTCGCACACCACTTTGTGCAGATATGACTCTTCACCGTCCCAATCCACTTCTCTGCACAGCTTGTTCACCAGATTCGCTGCCTCCTTGTTACTTCCGAGGGAGTGGTGGACTATGCCTTTGTAATGGAGGATCTCCACATCGTCCGCTGAGTTCACGAGCCCGTCGAAGAAGAACAGATATGCGGTTGCGTCGGGTTTGCATTTCTTGTGGCATTGCTCGAAGGCCACCATGTTGCGGAACAAGGTGCCTCTGTGGTCGTCGATGTGGAGTGGCGGAATCTTCAGGACCCTTCCCTCTGATCGGACGTCTAATGCCCTGTCATTTTGCGATTTCTCGAGGACCACTCCTGCTTCCCTCAACTCAGTTACAGATCGGATCATGTGCACTTGCCTTTTCCGGTCCTGATCCTGTATCTCGGGGAGAATGCTGGATCGGAATAGATCAAGAAAGTGACAGGCCTCATTCATAACGGTGGCACCAGCAGCATTCGTATGCGAGTCCCTCTGCAGTAACGGATTGAAGAACTTCAAAGCGAAGTCCTGTAGGGAAAGAATCGAGTATTCACATTGAGAGTTGGCATAGAGTAATTCGCGTAGAACTATCATCGGGAGCTGGTTTTCGAGCTTGATTAAATCGCGGCGCAGTGTTGGCAACATCCACCTTTGAATGAGGGACGAAGAAGAAGAGCAGCTGCCGACCTCCCTCAGGAGCTGCAGGACGAAGCAGCCATCGATGGTCATCATCTCAACGAACTCATCTCTGCTCAGCTTAACATCGTCCGCGTAGCAACTCCTAGCCTCCAGCTCTAGTTTCTCCATTGCCGCAATCACTCTGTCTAGTTCGACTACACCTTCTTGTCTTGACTTGAGAAAACTCTGGAAGAATTTTAGCTTTACCTCCTCCATTTCTTTCAAGTGTTGATCTCCACGATGATAAGGGCCGATCGATACAATGCTCGGATCATATGCCTTTGCTTCTACTTGACGCAGTTTCGTGGGGACTCGGTAGATGCAGACATTGCCGCTCTCTTCAGGAATCTTGGCGTTCAATTTCTTCAGCAGGGAGGCTTTGCAATGCTCATGCACTTGTGATGAGGTTGAGGCACATCTTCTACAGATAGCTTCAAAGTTCCTTCTTTTGCATGGCATCTGCCGATACAACTGCTTCAACCCCCAAATGTTTCTACCTGCCATCTGCAAAATTGAGTTCTTGGGTTTGAAGGGAGGGGGAAAAAGACTCTTAAGCAGTACGAAGTCAACAGGTCAATTTATTTTTCTCCTTTTCTTTCTGGGTAACCGAGAGAAATGCAGGAGATCAATTGTTTCTTTGCTTCCTGCAGTAGACTTTCTCGAGTCAACTAGAGCGTGACTTTGAACAAGAATATTAGAATCTAGGTCTAGGGTTCGCAAATTACTAAATTAACCCATACCTAACTCATTTTTGGCTTGTACCATGAAGTTTTTCATCATATGTTTTGCTCTCTTTTCTTACAAAGTTCTTGCTTTGGTTCCATTTTAAATCAATTAGTCTGACCCTTGGATTTAATTCACTCAAGGTATTATTTGCTTTGGTGCCGTCTCATGCTAAGATTTACAATTTATCTTTTGGCCTGCAAACTTTTATAAAATGTCATCAATGCTATTATGTCAAAAGATGTTTCTTATGAATTAAATTTCTGTTCAACATACACAATTTAGAAACTCTCTCCCTTTATTTGGTGTGCAATTTTATTCATTCTTGCCCCCTTTGCCAATATTGAAATTTGCCGGGAGCCTCTTTTTGTCCAGGCCTTCTCACTCGAGTGGCCAATCCTGCCTTTTGTCCTTTGGCATACATATATGCATTTTTCAAAGAGGTCACCTACCTGAGCACTCTTAACATTGTAGTTCCTCTGTCAAACATTGCCGTTAAGTTAAAAGATGATCCATCAATGCTTTTCTCTCGTTTGGTGTGTAATTTGATTCATTCTTGCCTCATTTGTCATTCTAGAAACTTGCCTCTTGAGTTGCTTTTCATCCGGAGTTTCTTGCCTCATAATCACTTCCCCTCTCATTGGACTTAGTTGTTACAATTAATAAGATACTTGAACTTCACTGGATGCTTCCGGTATAGGCTAAAACCCTTTTGCTAGAACCCTTCGGGAGTGCCATGTTAAGGTTGACCAACAAAAGGTAACAAAACTGAAATTATTGCAAGGATTTTTAGTTATCATTATTTTTTTTTTTTTGGTCGATGATTTTCAGTACTTCAAATGGTGCTCTTTAGTCGGTATACGGGCTGAGAAACCAACATTGACAAGGCCTTTACAAGTTCTCGGATTCTCAAGAGTTAAATTTGCAAAATATGGGTTTGAAAATTTGAAAAGGAGGAAAAGGAAAAAAAAAAAACAGAAAAAAGAAAAGAAAAGTTCAAAAGTCTACAAAAGAAGAAAAAAAGGGACGTTTGGCTCTTTTAAAAGAGAGAGAGCTCTCGGGAAAGAAAAAGAAGAAAGGGAGCAAAGCGGGGAAAAAAAGGAAAGAAAGAGGGAAAAGAGAGTGCGCTTTCGCACCACAGCTATGTATCCCAAAATGAGAGTTTGACAGTTCAAGTAATTTTACCATTTGATTGTAGGTGTTATGAGATGAATGATGCTATCTTTTGTTACAACTTCATGTTTGAAAGTGATTTATTATGAGTCATGAAATATTTTTATTGCATAAAAATCTAAATCGGGCATTTATTGCTTTTCGATTATTTGAGAATGGCTTGAGAAGGACCTGACTTGTTGGCTAGTGAATTGATGCATCTTTGATGCGTTTTCCAATGGCTTGGTCAGGTGTATTTTTGTCCAAAAAATATCCTCTTTTCATTTTCCTTGTCTTGTTCATCTTCTTCTTGGTCCACCCATGGTTGTCCCTATTCATTGTTTTCTTTGTCAATGTTGAAGATAGGCATTGCCCAATTCAAGAACATCAGAAGTGGGGAAGGGTTGGCAAAGGTCACGGGATCAACGAGGCTACCCTCGCCAGATTTGGGGAGGGTCAACCTTGCCTAAGGCTAGCGAGGGCTCGACGCCCATTGCCAGCAATGGGCAAGGGTCATCGAGCCCTCACTGGGCAAGGGCGAGGCCGACCTTGGCCAAATCTGGCGAGGGTGGCCTCGCCTGCCCTTACCAATGGCCAGCGAGGTTGGCAAGCCCTTGCTGGCCTCGTCAAACTTGCCGAAGATGAAATTGCCTTGCAATGGTGTCTTCTTCTTCCTCCTCCTCTTCGTCTCGGCTTCCCTTGCACGGAGCGACTTGTACGTTCTCTTGAAGCACAAAACCACCATGGTCAAGGGCCTTCCTCCGCCGTCCTCCGCAACTAGGTTGACTCCTCCTCCTCTTCCTCGTCGTCGCAGCCCTTTTCACATTGCTCCTTCACTGGAGTCACATGCGACACTAGCTCATGGTTCATCTCTCTCAACATCACCTCCGTTGGCCTCTTGGGCTACATCCTACCTGAAAATCGACCTTCTCCGCGACCTCGTCAACCTCACGCTCACCACCAACAACCTCACGGGACCCTTCTGTTGGAGCTTGGCAACCTCACCTCCCTTCTGCCCTCACTTGTTGCTGCCGGAGGTGGTGGGGCTAAAGAGACTTGATTTTGTCAGCAATTATTTAAATGGCAAGATACCAAAGGTTTACTTGGATGTAGAGAAGATGAACAGGTTAAATGGAAAACATAAAGAGAAAATTTTTTGGACAAAAATACCCTTGACCAAGTCATCCGAATACATATCGAAGATGCATCAATTTGTCGGCCGACGAGTCAAGTCTTATTTTGAGATTAAGGGTGCGTTTGGTAACTATTATATTCCCGGGAACAATTTCTGATCAGAAATGATTTTTTTTCGATTCTATTCCCAGGAATTCTTAAGTATTTTCAGCCGTTTGGTAACTTGTCAAAAATTTTTATTCTTGGAATAAAATTGCGTTTGATACCATTTTGAAAAAATTTCTAATCAAAATCATTTGTTTTTCATTTTTTAAATAATTTTATTACTTTACTTTACTTTTTTTCTTTTCTTTCTCTTATTCTTCTTCAAGGTTTGCCGCTCATCAACCTTGGGATGATTAGCGACTGGCTAGACGAGGGTCGAGCTCCGCCAGTGGTTGGGTGAGTTCGGCCTCGCCTTGTAGGTGAGGTGAGCCTTGCCCATGGTTGGGCCGAGCCTCATCGGTGGCCGGGGGAGACTTGGGTGAGGCCCACTTAGCCATCGGCGACCTCGCCAGACCTTGCCCTGGCCAAGCGACCTTGCTAGACCTTGCCTTGGCTAGGCAAGTCTCTAGCTTGTCGGACCTTGCCCAATCGGTTGTTGGCTGCGACAGCAGCCGCGGTTGAATAAGAAGAAGAGGGAGAAGAAGAACAAGAAGAAAGAAGAGAAAAAAGAAAAATTAGGTTGGCTTGATTCTGTAATTGTTTTCGTAAATAAAGAATCAACTTTTTTTTTTACTTCTCGATTATGCTCCAAATTTATTTCCGAGAACAAAAAAAAAAATTATTTTCAGAAATAAAATTTTACCAAACAGATTTCTATTTCAAATATACTCTCGGGAACAAAAGAATAGAAATTTTCACCATTTGGCCGGTTGCCAAACGTGCTCTAAATGACTACTTTGGATCCTTATTTGATACATACTCCACTTCGGGTAATCTTTTAAGAAAAATGAGGTCACTTTCGGGTCTCTATTTGATATTTTCCTTTGCGAAAACCCCATTCGATGGCATGTAGTGAAGAGGTTTTTCCTTTTAGGTCGCTTGACTCGGATGACGAACTCCCCTAAAAGACTTGCACAGACATGTGTAGGTGCTCCATTTAATCTCACTTGTTGACAAAAGTTGCAATGGAGTGGAAGGTGAAGCTTTACGGTCTTGCAGGTTTTGCAGCAAATGCCATTAGTTGGAGATAGATAAACTGACTCTCGTATTGTACTGGTTTTCAAGAGACTAAAAGAACTATAAGTTGTATAATATTCCACTAAATGCACAAGGTGATAAACTAGCAGAACTTTGCCTTTTCATAAAAAACAATAATCAACGGAACCTACGATTATAAGATCCATTTCTGAAGTCAGTCGTTAATACCACATTGTCAGGCTGGAGGAGTTTCAAGTCTGAAATGGTTCGTGAATGGACTCGGTTGTATATGGAGACGGAAATTTACTGGAAATGGAAACGTGCTCGGCGGAAAAAAAGAGTGGTAAGAGGAGGTGTGCCGACATCTACTGGATATAATGTTTTCATCATTAGAAACCCAATCAATCCATTCATTAGGTAATGAGCTTTGTTGTGCTACTTCCTGAGATGAGTACATTGAACCGGTAGGTTCTCCCAGAGACTTATATTATGATATCCTGAAATTTGGCCATTTCAAAATATATGAAATGGTTATTTTATCAATTTGATAGTTAATTTACTCTAAACTGATCACTCATGAATTAACTAATCTATTGGGCAAGGCCATAAAGGGTTAAAATGCAATAGACTAGAGAATTTAATCAATAATTGACTACTTGAACCATAAAATTGACAAGGGTCAATACTATGCTGTTATGAGTTAATTAGCGAATAAATATAAATCGATTTGATAGAAGCACGTAGTTTATTCGCGGGTGGTTTCACACGATTACAATACTTGCATCAAACGATGCTAAATCGATTTTCTATTGATTATGTACTCATAATACATAATTGAACCATTGTGATTAGACAACTAAGGGTTATCTATGATTTGAAGAGATATAAATGTGGATCGAAAATAATCAACCATGGGTTAACTGCGCGAAAACCCTAAAAGCCACATGAAAGTTTAGGTCATACTAAAGTTACATTTAATCGATTTTAACTGTGAAATTTAATACTATTTTAGGTATCGAACTTCAAGGGTTTTAAGATTAATCTATTTAGATGTCACCTCATTTATCTACCTCATTTATTTGTGAAGTTGAGAATTTTCAGAAAATGGTTAATCGATCGAGAATTAGATGCCAGAAAGAGAAGCCGGGCCAAGTGAGGGTCGTTGAGCCTCATGCCCATGTGGATTTCGGCCAAGAGACCAAAGTGGGCCAAGCCAAGCCCGCTAAGTAGGGTGTCAACGGTTCGGTTTTTTTTTGAAAAACGGAACCGAACTGAACCGTTAGAAAAATCTTCCGAACCGAACCGAATACGAATTGAACCGAAATTTTGTTTCAGTTTGGTTTGGTTTTTCGGTTTTTTTTTTTCGTTTTTTTTTGAGTGGACGATCAAGCTCGAAACTTTTTCGATACCAAAGAGAAAAACGGGATTTTGCCATTGCGTATCGCAATAACGCCAGTGCAGAAAGAAGATTTTCGTTTCGCTTACTTCTCGAAGTCATCGAAGATGACGATATCGGGGACGATCTCGTTGAAACTAGACAGTGGACACCGCATCCAGTTCAGTGCTCAAGCCTTCCAAAAACGAAACGGAAGATCAATCAATCAATCGTCAAACACAAGAATGTCAATCGCGACGCCTGAAGGAGTTGCACTGAGCCGAAGAGCGGATTGGAAAAAATACCGGTATTGAGTGAGGAGGAGGAGGAGGAGTTGGTGGAGGCTCGGATTCGAGGGAGCGGCGACCGGGAGCTGAATGCGAGCTTCGGCGAGGCTGATCGAGCGAGCAGCCTCAGCTTCCCATCCTGCATATAAACACACACCATTCAAAGCACTGATTCACGCGTTTTCCCATGGAGTATCGTGCAAATGCACAAAGAGAGGAAGAGGTTACGTGGAGAGAGGACTCACAGCATAAAACCGAATTTTTAATGGTTTGATTTTATCGATTTATGGTTCGGTTCGGTTCGGTTTGATTAACCAATAAAAAAATATCGATTTTTAATGAGAACTGAAACGAAAACTAAATCGAACCAAAAATATCGAATTTTTCGGTTCGATTCGGTTCTTGACACTCTTACCGCCAAGCCCATTCAAGCAAATGTGCCCAAAAGTAAATTAGAAAGTTGGACAACAAATATGTGAAATGTCTAAAATGCTCTTTCATTTATGAAGTAAATGACAAAAAAAAAAATAAAGGAAAGGAGGTGAGTATTTTAAGAGATTTTTGTTGGTTGTGTAATGATGAAAATTTTGAGGAAATCGTAAGAAATATCTATACCTCTCTCTCTCTCTTTTTCTCTCTTCTCTCCCTCCCTCCCTCCCTCTATCTGTCACGCCCTCCCCCGCTCCCAATTTCAACCGAAGCACCCCATTTTCCCCCTCCACTTCTCCTCTTTGCTTTCATCCCTATCTTCTTCCTTCTTCTTTTCCTTTCCCCAAGCCACTGCAAGCCATGCCATTCCTCGCTTGTCCTCATTGCCGCCCATAGCCACCGTTGCCGCCACTTGCTTTGCCGTCCGATCGCACTGTCCCTTTGCCAAGAACCACTGCTGAGCATCCCAAGTTCCACTGCCCACTCGAGCCGCTAGTTGCCACCCCTTGGTCGCCATTCTTCAACGTCATCGCTCAAGCCACCTTTGCTGTTGCCCGTGTCGTCGTTGTTTGCCATCCCTCGCGCCGTTGCTCACCCGTCATCACCACTACTAAACACCCTCCCCCATGCTTGGTGGCCATGAGCCTCAAGTGGTATTGCCACTGCCGTCGAGTCTCCATTTAAGCTGGGAATGCCATATTCTTAATTAGTCATAGGTAGTTTAATTAATCATGATTAGCTTAATTTAGCATGATTAATTTAATTAATTGCAATTAGCATAATTAATTGTAGTTAGCCTAATTAATTGAATCATATTAAATAATCACAATTAGTGTAAATTAATGACATATTAGTCGTTAGGTAGAATTTTATGCTTGATTTTCTGGATGGATTTATGCATAATTCTGATTGTTTGAGCTTATTAGTCATGTTATTTATTGCTTAATTATAGGCTTTAATTACTATATTTTCAAAGAAGGTTTATTTGGCAAGAAAAATGCATATTTTGAGGTGTCGGATTTGGACGTCATGTTTTGCATGTTATGTCACGCTCCGATCCTTCGAGCACGTGCCCATCCCTCCTTGGTCGATTAATAGTGATGTCTCAGGACGTATCATCGACCCATCAAATTATTAATTGCACATGCGGAAGTAGATATAAATCCCTAGACAATAAAACAATGGGATAGGATAGCAGGACCACAATTTTTCAAACCAACCCAATTTTTTTTTAAACAAACTTGTTTATTTACAACAGTAGGTTGCTTACAAAATTCATCGGCTCCACAAAAGGTAATGATTTTATGATCCACTAATCGGACACGTTATCGATTTTTCAATCTCCACCTTCCCATACTCCAGGGCTCCCAGTCCTTCACCAATGCCATCTAAGGACCTGGAAATGGTTGTTCAATAACCAATGAGACAACGTCTCAGCGAGTTCTACTCCCTAAGACTCGATTAGGAAACCAATACACCACATGGTTACCTAAGCATAACATGAGTAAGAGGACTTATCTTAGCCTTAGTTTCCATATGCAAGTCAGGGTTATTCACAGATGCCTTCTATCACATCAATCAATCAATTCACGGCAACAGATCAAATCATTGATCAATCGATCTCGTCGATTACATGTCAACAGACCATCTCTTGGTCTTTCCATTTTTGTTATTCAATTTTCATATAATATATATACTAGTCACCATGCAACGTGCATTCTCTAAGGCAACCTTTTCGCCAATGCGACCTACTTAGTCACCGAGCCACGTGCGTTCTCTCAGGCGCCTTTTTCGCCAAGATGACGTACCGATTATCGACCCCGTGCATTCTCTAAGGCGCCATATTTTCCAAGACGACGTATCAATCATTGAGCCATGTGTATTCTCTAATGTGATGTGCCAAATCACCAAGCCACATACACTCTTTAAGGCGCCTTTTTCGCCAATGTAACGTACCAATCCCCGAGCCACGTGTCTTTTCAGGTGATATATAATAAATAATGTGTATATTCTCCACTTTATAGCCCATCGAAGCATTACTGGCGCTATAAAATCATATTCGATCAATTACCAAACAATTACTCAATTTCCACTCAATTTAGGAATAACTCCTATAATTTCACAATTAAATTAATTCCACACAATGTAGAGCTCAATTAAATAAATGGACTGCACCACGGTAATAAGTATAAAATTTCGGTCGTCGACTATCCCAGCCTTATTTTCAAAAAATAAAAAATATTAAAAATAAATAAATAATTGCAATAAATCCAACTTAGGCCTGTATTACCTAATTGGAGCCCAAGATGGGTCGGGAAAAATCCCGAGAGACAATCAATAAATATTAGAGACTATTTTCTAGCTAATTACACTAATCACCTATCTAATATGCAATGTAATTAATTAATAATCACTAATCTAATCTAATCTAACTACAAAATCCTACTTAATTAACTATAATCAATCCTTAAGAATAATTAGTCTACTAATCAAGGATTAGTGAGCTAAATTCACTTGATTAAATATCCGCTTGGATCAAATTGACGAGCACGTGACAAAGTTCGATCCTCTCCAAAGCGGTTCCGCCAACCGGGATCGAGATGGCTCAGAAACGGGCCACGGGACCTTCAAACCCTTGCTGCAAAATGAAGAAATAGGTTGCTTGTGGGGCTGATTTGAATACAGCTTGGGCTAAGCTCGGTGGTCGCAAGCGGTGGTGCGGGCCGTGGCTGCTTGCTGGTGGCGTGGGGGCTTGGCTTCGGTGGTTGCTGGACGGAAAGAAGAGACGATGAGGCTGCTTCGGTTTCTGCTCGACGTCGCTGGACAGAGGGGAAGCAGGAAGCGGTGACGCCAAATGGAGAAGTCAACTTCGTGGGATGCTGTTAGGCTGACTCGGTGGTGCCGCACGTGAGACAAAGAAAACGACCAGCTTCGGAGGAGGAAAACAGAAAGCAAAAGCAGAAGCTCCAAAGATCGGGGGCAGCTGGGGGGAAAAGTCCGTGGGGTTCGGTGGAGCAGCAGAGAGAACGTGCAGGGGAAGACTTAAAAAAATGAAAGAAAAGCAAGGGGCTCGGTGGCCTGGAGCGCAAGACAACCCGAAGAGAGAGAGTGAGAGACACCGCAGGAAGGGGAAATGACGAGGTCAAAGGAGGGAACGTGCGCAGCAAGGAGGGAAAAAGGAAATGAGGAAGAAAAATAAAGAAAACTAAAAAGATTTCTTATAATCCAAAAATCATTGTCCCACTTGTTTTTGTTAGTTCAAATTGGTCCCCAAAAATCCTCATGCCAGAGTACTTGATCTTCACTTGCTTTCTTGTATAAAATTTCCCTCAAACAAGAAGTTTAGGGCAACAACAACGGCAGTTTCCTTCAATTTCGAATTTTAATTCATTTTCTTTTTGAAAACCGATTTTCTGAACAAACAAATCCGGTTGAGATCCACTTTGAATTTAGAAAAAATCCAAACAACTTTCATTCGCCAAATCACTCACACCAGATGCTAAAAAAATCTCTTCAAATTGACCAATCTGAATTTTCGATCGTTTTCCAAATCATCCGCAACGATTTTCCGTAAAAATTCTAAACTCTTCGGAATTTCCCCAAAAGGTGAGCTAACGTTCCTATAATGACTCATGACACGATAGGAATTCCAATTTTTGAAATCGAATTCCAATTTGTGGTTATTTTCAACTAAATGCACATTTAGTGTGACTTTACCTACCGGGTAGCTTTTAGAAATTTTGGTGCAATTGACTTGTGGTCGATTTTTTTCGAACCACAATGAACCCATTCGACATATTGATAACTCTCGTTGGTCGTGAAAATCTCAAGGTTTCAAATACGGATACAATGTACCAAAAGCGATAGAAAATCGGTTTAGTGTCGTTCAACGAGAATTTTGCAATCAGGTGGAATCACCTACACTTTAATCGCCATCTCAGTCGAATCGACTTATCCCTATTCTCTAATCGATTTTTAATTGTACCGTAATAACCATTGTGGACTAGCATGGTCGAGCAGTCGATTCCTAGTCGAATTCTCAAGTCTATTGCATTTAAAATCCCTTAATGGTTTCACCAGATAGGTCAGTTATCCCATAAGTGGCTATCTCAGAGAAAAACACTATAATCACGTTGATGAAAGGCTTGAGTTATTTAATTGAAATTAAGATCTGAAAATCAGGATATCACATGTTAAATGGGGCAATGGGTTTTAAAGTGAAAGTGTACAAAATTTGGCAAGTTGATTTTTAGTATGTAACCACGAGTGAATATTTTATCAAAATATTAAAGGTGAAAATATGCCAAAATTTGTAATTTGAACACGAACTCTTTTGTACTAGGCTAATTAATGGCAAATAAAATTTGCTTGAGTGTTCGCGTGCAAGATCGAACCCATCAACAGAAGTTTGGGAGCGATGCCCAATATTTATCTGATGCTTGGCAAGAGTCCAGATGCCAAGTCACGGTTGAGGCCGGATTGATACTTCTTAGTGAATGTCGTCTAGGCAGGGGTTCTAAATGATACTATATCCGATAGGACAAGACGATGCCCTCAAAAGACCGTCAACTCTTGTGTTGGCCGTAACTGAGATGTCGTAATAATTGGAAGTTGTGCGTTTGGCAGTGCGCCAAGATATTGTGGAATAAGTTATGATTATTGGTTATGCTTGTTGCATTAGTATTGGTATATGTGATTTACTAATATTCAGGAGTGTGCCAAGGTAAGATAAGATTGTATATCGTTGTGTGTTTAGATTGCCTTTGAGATGAATCAGTGTCCTAATTGAGGCTTAGATTGTTAACTCGTTGAGATTTTTATCTCACTCTTGTTGTTTATATATTTTTAGGCTTGTGGAGAACCATCACAATCGGTTCGGGGTCCATTTGGAGACGAGGGATTGGCTTGGCGTTGGTGAAATTTAGGCTAACCTTAACCATACTAGTTTTTGTTGAAGAGCAATAGAAAGTTGCCATTATAGGAAATGCTTGTAATTATTAAACTTAATGAGGTTAATAGCTTTTGGAAATATTTGTTGAGATGTTGACATTATCCCTTTTTGTTGATTGATTGGGTATTTATAAAATGCTTCCGTTTGCATCTAATCAAAAAGATATAAAGGATAGGTCGACGACGTGTCTAAAGACGTCATAATTTATCAACCGTTGTGAGATGTTCGCGTGCTCAGGGATTTGGGGTGTGACATATATCGATTAATGACAATAGGCAGATAATAGAAAAAAACCCCATATCCTCCATCACAGACGAAGGCAGAGTTACAGTCTCTAATCATCTCCTAAATTGGTGACAAGTATTAAAAAAATTGTCTTGTACAAAGTAGTAGAATGTGATGAAACACTTGTAAGAGTTGGTAATCGTCCTGTGCATGATTTGGTAGTTGAACAGTTACCTTTCTGCATTTTCGAGCAGTTATTACTTGGGCAACCAGTTTCCACGGTAACTGCTTCCATCAAATGTCCAAACTAATTACTTGGTGTGACTCGGGCACAGGCGATCGTTTGGTATATTGAGGTCTGCGAGGAAGTTCAACTAAGTAAGCACTTTAGGTTAGGAACCAATCAACTGAACAATGCTCTATCTCTGTGAGGCTTGATTGGTTCGTTACAAGCATGTCCTGTGAAATTCCAACCACAGGCGAGATCTTGCTGCTGAACTGGTGGCAAGGAAAATCCGATTTTCCATTTTAGGAAGTGCATCACTCTATAAGAAATCAAACCTTCTTTCCATTGGGACTCAGTCACTCATTGGAACTTTCAACTTGCCTTCGTCTATCGTTGTATAGGATATAACAGGGAGAACCCAATTATTCAACTTCAACCCCAAAGATCAATGTCGAGTTTACCTCGCCTGGGAATTCTCTGTGAGTAATCCATTGAACCCTTGCAGCTAGGTAACGACGAAAAAGATCAATCACATTTGATGGGTCGTCCTATCTTAGAATGTCCTGTCCGGAGGTCAGTCTACAGCTCTGGAGCATGGTGATTTAACAGCGATAATTCAACGTTAGACTGAACAGATTCCAAGACGAACATTCTATGGCAGGGTTATGTTACAGGATCTTAGTAAAGCCACACCCCAAAAGCGTGAAAGAGCTAAACACCATATCAACCCCACATCAAAATCTCACACCATGATCCAAGTCCCCATACCTTGCAATTAGGATCATAATAGGTGTGGATTTCCTATGATAATGTTCAGAAGAGGCACTTACGCCATTGTCCCCATTTACCCTTGTTGTTCGGGCCAAAAATTTGTCTTCGTTCATATCCATCGCCAGAAGACCACTGATTAAGCACGGTTGTCAATCGGAGTTTGAAGAGCGTGTGAATTGACTTATGGCTCTTATAAATTAGAGCAACTTTTTGACTAATTATAGAAGGAAAACAAACTAATTTTGAAGCGAAACTTTATATCTCAACGAGCCTTCATTTATGGCTTCATGAAGATGATATGTTTTAAGGTGTTTTAAGGTGGGTAGATTCCTATAAAAGATTTAAAACCTACTCTATGTTAATTATGGAACCAGGTCTTAGTTTAATTAATACTAATCTCCATATGGACAATCAACGTAGTGATTACGGCATGGATGAATTTCTCGACTTTTCCAGGTTAGAAACTCATCTCCATCATATCTATTATTTCAAAACGATTCTACTTTAAAATCGAGAACTGAATTCACATGACAATCTCTAAGAGGCATATGCTTCCGATCAAATGATTGAATTGTCATTTTTATCTACATATATTCCCTCATCCGGACACAACACCAAAGCCAAATAGAATCAAAATAAATGCTAATCCCATCTTTATGTGCCAAACTCAAGCTGAAAGCAGAAGAAAAAAGAAGAAGAAAGACCCCGGCTTTGAATTCTTGCTCATCAAGCAAAGGCGACGCCTTCCTCCCTCGATCTCAACTCCACGCTATAAAAGTCTCCATCTTTCAATTTCTCAGTGTTTCTGTTTGTGCGTGTGTTTTTGGGTACTCGTTCCAGTGTGTGCGCGAGTGTGCCATCGTTTATCTTTTCGCTTAAATTTGACAGGGTCGCCAGTTCCGGGCAGCGGATAGGTGTACGAATTGATTGGTCGAGCAAAGTTGTTGACTTTCCTCGCTTATTGGATTCGTTGCATCGTTTTTTGGTGAATTAATCGAGAACTTGTCTCTCTGTTTTCTGCTTCTTGGTTCCTATTATGTACGTTGTGAGCAATATGTTAGTTTTGCTGAATTTTCTGAGAAGTTGGGTATTTGTAATTGGATCATACACCTCGTTGGACTGGCCATGTGAAATATAATGTGGAGAATGGCAGCTTGCCTCTCCGGAACGTCTGCTACTCTCTATCTCTATTATTCTTTCCCTTCTCTTTGTTAATGGGTTGATGGTTTGGATAAATCGTGCTTGGAGTGATTAAAGTGGGTTCATATTTGATGGGGCTAAGAATTGTCGACATTCGGTGTATCAATTAAATCTCCCTTTCTCTTCTGCTGATGCTGGCGAGCTTTGCGTTCTCGTTATAGGTGAAGGAATACGAAATGCCTTGGCTTTTCTAGAACAGGTCCGAGTCAAATAGCAATGCAATTTATGGTCTTAGGATGAGCTTGTCCGAGTTCTAGAGATGTCTTCCTTGATTAATAATGCTCGGTCTGAAGCTTTTGGGGTTCCTTTGATGCAGAAATTTTTTAAGCAGCTTTGATGCATCGGAAGATGCTTTCTCCTCATTCCAAGCTCTTTCACCTTAGCAGCCACCACCAAATCAATCCTTTATTGTGTATTTCGCATGCATATTTGGTTTTGTTTTCACCCCTTTTTAGCAACCTTCGCGTATAGTCATGGGACTAACAACACTCTTAGGGTGGCATACGTTACTTAATTCATGAGGCAGTGCATCTTGATACTTAAAGAGGCATTCGGCTCTGAGCAGGGACTTTATTATTATTCAAAAGACTTCCCTGAACATGTCTTGATAAAGTGACTTGTTTATAGTTATGCCATAAAATTTCTATGCTTGGCCAGAAGCACTGATGAGCCTAGCAATCTGGATATACATACCTACAGATGTTCATTTACATGGACATGCTTATCTGCTCTTGTGGTACACTTTCCTGTATTATTTTTTGATGATATTGGCCAGGGTATTTGTTGTTTTCAGAGACAGTAGTCTTTCTGGCTACTGTGTGTGTATGTGCACATCCACTCATATAATTAAATGTGTATATCCTTCTAAACACAGAGCAGCTGCCACTGCACTGGCTAAGAGACATGCAGATGGGTAATTGCCACTGGAAGACTTCAACATAGAACTTGAAGATCAGAGTGGAAAGAAAGTAAATATGGGATCTGAAACTGATCAGAGGTTTGGCAGTAGACTAATTTGTTTTTAAGAAATCCTTTCTCAAGCAGTTTTTTCTCACAATCTGCTGTTTAGCTGCTATTGTTTTGAATTGGCATTTAAAAAAACCTTTTGGATTTTCTCCAGGGCTGTGATGTTGGGCTTGATGCTTCACTCAAATCCAAAGCAACTAATAAGGAGGCAAAACTATGAAGATGCATTGGAAGTTCTTGCTATGGGTGAGGTCCGTTACTGGTGCTCTGTGGTTACTTATGATAATCTAAGCACTTTTGGCCTTATCCAGTACCGAGCTTCAATGCTTCTTAATCTGTAACATGCATAATGTGGGAATTGAGATGTATTGTGAGGGATGTCATTTTGCAGAAGAGTTTACCAACTGTTCAGATCAATAGTTGGTTGCATATACAAAAAAAAAGTGGTGCCACCTAGTCCTCTCCCATTTGAATGCCATAACTTGCTACTGAATTGATGTGATGCCCTGTTGCAATTGAGTTTAAAAATCGGAATATATTACACGATGCTAACCAAGGTTTCAGAAACAAGGACAACTCTTAAACGAGGAATGTTAATCATAACTAAAATTGTTCCTTGTCTAAAATGTAATATTGTGAAAGTAGGCTTGTTTGATCATTGTGTCAGAATATTACTCATTATTAGTTGTATGTGCACCGGATGGTCTATTGTGCTGGATATATAGGTGAAGGACCAATTCTTACTTGGTATGTACTTTGGGACGAGGTAATACTATACATGATATACTTTTCACAAGAAAATCTGATGAATAGCTCCACCTCAAAATATTTTGAACCTTAATTTACAATTTCGAGTGATAAATTTGCCATAAGAAGGATATGTGATTCAAATTGTGGATAAGAATGATCAGTGTATTCTGCCAGTGATATTGTTAAATAATATAGTAACCACGCAACGTATTTCTGAGTTAGCCGGTGCATTAGTATGACTGTAAAAGATTTTTTTCTTAGATTCATGACACATTATACCATCACAAAAGTATAGAATGTATCAATTGTAATAGATGACCCAAATCCGGCCCAAAAGCATACACCAATATGATTTAGCACACAATTAAGCCCACAAAGGTAGCGCCATTATTATTTTTCAATACAAATTAATTATATATCAGAATGACTAAGCATACCTACCATGTGTTGCATGCTAGATCAACTGGGAATAATTGCCTGGACATTCTCCTTTGCATGTCTTGCCCACATTTGGATCTTAACCATCACTTTTTATTAATATATATTGTCATGACCAATGTTCTTATAACAGAATGAATGTCCTCAAAACTGCTTGTCAAAGCTACATTTTTCGTTTGTTCGTAGAAACCGCCATAAAGCGTTGAAGTAATTTCTTGCTACAAAAAGGGAGTCCGTCTTCTCTTTTGCTCTTGATTGTGAGTATAGGCTCATGATTATCTGATAGTTGTTTCTATTACTTTGATTGACATACCACCTGTTACTTTTTTCTACCAATTTGTAAAAATGGCAGCAGTTCTGACCTTCTCGTTTGAATGGAATGTTTACAATAGAATTCATACATTTGCACCAATCTGGGCCTCGATCCGGGTTGATTCTTGCTCGCATTTGGCCTAGACATCAAGACAACAAATTTGGTCTCTTTCATACTGAACAGGGCATGCCTCAGTGCAGTACTTCTTTTTCCAAGCTAGAGCTAAGCTCCTAGCAAAATGTTAGAACATCATTCCACAAAGACAGGAACAACGAAAGTAGTCATAAAAATGCAAGTTTGACCGTGAATTTAACCATCTCAGGAGACACTTGAGAACAAGTAAACCTTCATAAAATTTAGACGGAAATCGATGTCCTAACCAAATTGCGGATTGGCCATGAGCCTAAGACTTTGAAGAATATTCAGTTGTTTGTGCTATATTGTCAAGCAAGAGGAGTTTTATGTCTCGAACAGTTTGCTAATGGACCAAGTGATATATGGAGACGAAAACTTTTATTAGGAAAGGAAAGCAAATTTGTTACCACATAAACAAAAAAAAAAGGTGAGAAGAGACAGCTGTGTTTTTCTCGTGTTGTTTGTTATCGTTAGTAGTATGATCACCTAACCAAATAGAGATGAGCAAGCAATTAAGTAAAAATACCTTTTCGAAAGAGGGAAGGATCACGCCATGTATATTGTCTTCAAGGAAAGTAGAAAGGAAAGTAGAACAAGACCTTATTCAGTTGTGAAGGTAAGAACTTACATTGACTTGATAGATCCCACATTGAGGCCAATGTTGATCAACGACAATAACAAACAATAGGAAAAAAACCCAATCCTGCCATTACTTGGAAATGCAGAGCGAGAGAACCTAAAATGTTTGGCCTCTAGACAATTTTCGAAAACCATCCTGCACAAAATAGTAGCATGTGATGAACAAGCTCTGACATGTGGTGATAACCAATTCCACATAGTGAAACCATCCATGTCGCCATTGAGGGTTGATGAACAGAACAACTGGAATTACTAGTACAACCGTCGTGTATGACACTCCAAAGCTGATATAGAATGTCTCTTCGTCTATGAAACCATCTTCTTTAGTTGTCGTGCATGATTTTGTTGCTAAGCAATTAACGTTAATGGTTGTCGAGCACTTCTTACTCAATGGCAGTCCACACAGAAGATGGTTTTCATAGTAACTACTTTCATCGAATGCCCCAAATTGATTTTTGTTGGGTATGGCTCCTGACAAGTCGTTGTAAGACACATTGAAGACTTCCAAGGAATTCAACTGAGTAAGCTCTTTAGGGATAGAACCAATCAAGTTGTTGTAGGAAAGATCAATGCTCTCTATCTTCGTGAGGCTCGACAATGACATTGGTATACGTCCGGTAAGCTTGTTATGTGACAGGTTCAGCACAAGCATTTCTTGTAAGATTGCTATCTCCGATGGGATCTCGCCGCTGAATTGGTTGCAAGAAAGAACTAGTCCCACCATTTTAAGAAGTGTGTAGCCTTTATAAGAATCAAACCTTCTTTTTGTTGTGAACCCAACAGTATGTGGAGCTTCAAAGTCTACTTTCATTTCTTTATAGTAGTACTTAGTATGGCTTTTAATTGTCCTCACATAAGACCAAGGTGACTGTCCTGTACCTACACTTCCGATGTTCCGTGCTGAAGTTACCTTGTCGGTGTAATCTTCGGATAAATTCATGGGTCCCAAGCAATTAGGTAATGGACCAAACATATTGTTTTCAGAAAGATCGATCATACTTAAGCTTTTCAATCTGCACAATTGCTTGGGAAATGTTCCATAGAAGCTATTACCTCTTAGTGAAAGAATGCTCAATTGAGAGAGGTTACCTAGCCAATAGGGTATGCTTCCAAAGAACTCATTTTCACTTAGATCCAAGGTCACCAAATGGGAGCTATTAAAGAGCACATGCTTGAGTGTACCATTCAATTTGTTCCTACTCAGATGCATGTGGCGCATCCACTGTGAGCTAAAAAATGATGGTAATGGACCAAAGATATTGTTTTAAGACAAATCCAAATACTCAAGCTCACCAAGATTGCAGAGTTCTTGAGGGATGAGGCCATCCAACTGATTTTTGGACAAGTCAAGGGCCATAAGTGATGACATGTTTGCAATCAATCTGGGAAGCTTGCCGATGAAAATGTTGTTGCTAACGTCCAATACCCACAAATCTACGAGTGATGAAAGAAAAGAGAGACTTCCAGTGAACAAGTTGTGGTCTAACCGCAGATATGACAACCCTGGGTTCATGGTGTGGTCGGAAAGTACAATTTCTCCTTGCAATTTGTTATATGCTACGTTGAGGTAAAACAATTTACTATCTAGTAACTGGATAGGTAGTCCCCCTGAGAAATTGTTGCTAGACAGGTCTAAGATACGTAGGGATTTTATACTACCCAGGTCAGATGGAATATTCCCTTCCAATCTATTGGCTGATAGATTAAGGTGGAACAAATTTGGGACATTTGCGCAAAATTCGTTAGTGAGCTCTCCACTCATGTTGTTGTTGGATATGTCCATGCTGAAAAGATTAAAAAGGGTCTTTGATGGAACCTCAAGTGTCGTAAATAAGTTATTTGCCATAAAAAGTATTTCCAACTTGGTGTTGTTTTCCAACAACCAAGCTGGAAAGGGACCCGGAATGTCATTCGAGGAGAGATCGAAAATTCTCAGGTCATATTGATGCTTGAGAAAGCCCAAAGAAGTCAATTCAAATCCTCTTGATGGACTATTTGACATACTTAAAACCTTCAACTGGAACCTCGGGATCAAAGATGCAACTTTGGTATCAATTGTTAGTTTGGTGTCATCAAGAATTAGCACCTTAAGTCTTGAATGGTTTGCAAGTGGGCCGAGTGATGAGGAGATATCAAAATGGTTACCTAAAATGGAAAGAAATTCGAGAGATGTAAGACTAGTGAGGGGAGATGACACGACACTATTTGTAAATTCATTGTCTTCAAGATTCAGAATCCGAGTAGAGGACATGTTTTGCCAAGATGTAGGAAGCCTGCCAGTAATTCCGTTAAAGCTAAGATCCAACTCTTCTAGTTTTACCAGGTTACACAAGCCTGTTATTGATATCACAAGTCAATTCAACTATAATGAGATATATCGGTACATGCAAAGAGGACATTCAAGTACATCAAGGATCCATTTCATGTCCAGCTTTTACACTAAGAGATCAGAACTTACTATGATTTGATAGGTTGCCACTTAGACCGGTGTTGGATGAGGACAACAATCTAAGAGATGTCAACGAACCAAGGCCGGAAAAGATTCCTATGCTTGTGTTCAATGGAGAATCATCCAAGATGAGTTGTTCCAACTTACTAAAGTTATGGAAATCTTCCTAGAAATCAAAAGATTATTGAACATCAGATTTCCTTATGCAAGCATAATCAAGAAATGGTATAGAGATATCATGAGTGAATGGAACTTCTTTAATAAAAATGTAGGCTCCATTCGTTTCCAGGAAAATATGACTTTTCTGGAAAATGTTTTTTGAGAAGTCATTTATAAGAAAATGACAATATTTTCTAGTGTTCGACTAAAACCTGAAAATGAATTAAAAAATATTTTCCACCGTTTAGTATGAAAAATCTAATTTGATTTTCATATGTGCATTCCTTTCAATAATATTTTATTTTTATTTTAAAAATAGATTTTTTAATTATTTTTTCTTTTTCTTTTCCTTCTTGTTCGTCCGATCACCGGTCACAGGTGAGGTCAAGATTGCTCGAGGCTGATGAGCTCAAACCTCATAAAATCGGTGAGGCCTCGGCCTTCGGCAAGCTTGTTCCTTGCTAGTGGTTGGTTGCCGGCCATTGTCTTAGCCAACAAACAACTGAGGAAGAAGGAAAAAAGAAAGATAGAAAGAAAGAAATTAAAAATTAAAAATTTGATTTTTTAAAAAAGAAAATAGAAAAACAATAAAATAACTAAAAATAGTGCACAAAGGAAAACAGGTCTAGGTGAAAGAAAGAGAATGGAAAATGATTTCCTCATTATCCCGACTTTTGAAAATGCTTTTTCCATTGAAGGAAAATATTTTCCTTTACTTATATATTTTCCATGACTCAAACGCTGGAAAATCTGAAAAACATTTTCTTGAAAGTTGTTTTCCGTGTAATGAACGGAGTGTTATTGTGAATATACATTCACTCACGGGTTTGACTAACCTTGAGTAGTAATTGTTCCTTCTATTGTATTATACTGGAGAGAAAGGATCCTCAGAGATGACAGTGCTCCTAATGCTCGCACGATGGTCCCCACATGCTTCAAGTGGACATCATCTAGGTGGAGGTTCTCTAAGTGGCTCAAGTTTTTGATGCCTAGCAGTAAAATTTCAAGTAATTAACTTGCTTGGCAGTTAAGTTGTTAAAGCACCAACACTGATGCCTCAGATTAGATATCTTTTCCATCAACAACATTTGTATATGAAAAGAGAAGGGATTGCAATATATGGCTTCTATATTCTTAATATGAAGCACATGTAAAGATATGAAAGAGCATGCATGAATTGTTGTCTAGTTAGTTTAATTTATGAAAAAAAAAATGAGGGTTTTGCATGAAAACTGAAATAGTACCTTCAATAGTAGCTACTACATTGCTGCATTATAACTTATGTCTAACTCCTTTAAATTACTGAGATCACCAAATTTGTCCACAAATATTGCTAACTCAAGTCAAGGATGGCCATTTTGTATAGAATTATGAATAGAGAATAAGCTGGAGAAACTATCATTCACATGTAAAGTCCCATTCAAATGTTGTTTGGAGAATAGACACCTGAGAGTTGAAATTGTACCACGAACGGGTAGAATAGAATTATCCAAAGTAAGTAATGAAAGCACCCACGCAGATGCCTTGGGATAGGAATCTTTTGAATCAACAACATTTCTATATGGAAAGAGAAGGGGCTTGCAATATATGACTTCTATATTCATTATGTGAAGCCCATGTAAAGGTATTAAAGAGTTCCGCACAACTTGTAGGCTAGTTAATTTAATATATGAATAAAAACGAGGCTCCTTCATGAAAACTGAAATGGTACCTTCAATAGTAGCCATTGCATCGATAGCATTATCACTTATGTCCAACTCCATCAAATTACTGAAACCACCTAATTTGTCCACAAATAGTGTTAACTCAAGTTAAGGATGGTGATTTCGTACTGAATTATGAGCAGAGAACAAGCTTGAGAAATTTACCATTCACATGTAAAGTCCCGCTCAAATTGTTGTAACTAAGGAATAGATGCCGGAGAGATGGAATTGTACCGAGAATGAATAGAATAGAATTATCCAGAGAGTTACCACTCAAATCAAGCACCTCTAGTTTGCTCAGCCTTGAAGATAGTAGGTTTGGTTATGCAAACAAACAACAAAAAGCATAAAAAAAAATCTGCAGAAATCTATTCAAGTACACGTGCAAACAGGTATTGCCATTTCGAAGGGGAAATATGTTGTAGGGTGGCGATTTCGTACTAAATTATGAGCAGAGAATAAGCTGGAGAAATTTACCGTTCACATGTAAAGTCCCGCTCAAATTGTTGTCAAAAAGGAACAAACGTAGGAGAGATGGAATTGTACCGAGAATGGATAGAATAGAATTATCCAGAGAGTTACCACTCAGGTCAAGTTCCTCTAGTTTGGTCAGCCTTGAAGATAGCAGGTTTGGTTTTGCAAACAAACAATGAAAAGCAGTAAAATTTGTGGAAATCTATTCAAGTACATGCGTAAACCAGTATTGCCATTTCAGGGGGAAATATGTCATAGACTTGTGGATTAATGATGACGTGGAGATAATCATCTATAATGCAGGAAGTGACCCGGACATGGTTAAGTTTTGAGTTCATTAGATAATGAGTATCTCTTCTTTTATAGGAAATGAATGAACAGCGCATTTATACCTTCTGGTGCAATCCACCCTCCTAAATAGTTGTAGGACAAGTGAAGGCTCTTGAGTTCTTCAAAGGGAAGAAGTAGAGAAGCGTTTAAGTACCAAGTTTTGACGTCGTTTCTCTTACTGGACAGCATTAGACGAGTGACTCGCCCTGTGGTGGGTTTGCACTCAACACCTTCCCAGCTGCAACAGTTGAAATATGATCCCCCGGCATCCACCCAATATCTCAGGTTCAAGGTGGCATTGAGCGCTAAGAGTGCAACCCTTTCTTGCTCCCGACACCCACGAGAGCCACATAAACATGCGATACCCCAAATCACCACAAGCGCCCACAATGCTCTCTTTTTCATGACTACAGATTCGAGTGACCAAACTTTATATGTATCACACTCTTGAGTTAACTTCTTTTTTGCAAGTTAGAGCAACTTTATAGGAGTTCAGCGATGCCTATACTTGAGTGTAGAAGTTGTGGTCATGGCCAAAGTCTTGGTCATCTTTAGTGATGAATGTAGGTCAGCTCCTTTTGGTGACAAGGTTAAGTAGCGTGCGGGGCGAGGTATGTAACTTACACAATGACCAGATTTCATTGGCGGGGAATTTTCCGAATGTCTCTATTGGCATAACTTGTTCCACACGTTAAGTCTAGTCTAGCCTAGTCACTGTTGTCATTTATATGACTAATTCAATCTCTATCCAATGAAAAGCACAGGCCTTGTGATTTACTTGGTTTCTAGCTGGAACGCAAGATCATATTAAATAGTTAGAATGCAATTAAATGATGGTAACATGAAAATTAGTGAATTGGTTTCTTGCTTGGGAAACTAACATAGGATGTAAATATGGTAATTGAAGTGCTCTCTTCTTATTGTTCAGCACGACTAACTTAGAATGCTTATATTTTCAAGATATTGAAAATTACTACTTTGTAGCTTTTACACATTTCACACTAGAGAAAAAACATAATAGATTGCCTTTCGGATTCACAAAAAGCAGCTAGTTTAACTTAATGAGTGCCCATTTAACATTATTCAAATTGCTTCCTTTGCAAGGGTGATGGTGGATTATCCCAATGAGTCCGTATGTACAAGCGAAAAACTACACTAGAAAACGTTTGGAAATTGGATGGTTCTAAACATGGAAGATCTGTTAATCTACTTCGCATTGGAGCTTTTAGGAGAAAGTGATCTTGACTAAAGGCATTTCAAAAGTAGACATGTTGCAAAATTAACACGAAAATTGAGAAGATCTTGCTATTAAATCAATGCAAGAACATTGAAGAAATAAATGGAAATGACAAAGATACCAAATATTTACGAGATTTGATCCGAGTGTCGGTATTTATTCCCATAAAGAGCTAGCAACAATAATTCACTATAATTTGAGAATCAGAACTACAATCGCTTACACTCAAGTGTCTCCCACACCAAAATTAAGACCAAATCTAAATATGTTTATAAATAAACAACTTAATTGAGGGCAAATCACCGAGTGTTTAAGCCCATAGCAAAACCCTTCGCACAGCTAATTCAAGACCATTCATATGTTCTTTCTTTTATTCTTCATGCGGTGGCCCAATTTCTAATGGAATTCCACTATTAGGATTCTCAAGGAAAGGAACCGAAAAAAGAAAAACCTTGCTTTTAATTTATTTTCTTTTCTCTAACCACTTCCTAACCCCACGTGCTCTCTTTTGTATGACCAAAAAGAAAATTCCAAGCAGGCAATTAAAGTTCATAGGAAATTTGACCACGAGAGTTCATTGTATATGCTACTGGGGCCCTTGGCAGCTGTCCACAGAAAAATTTCTCCATCAATGTTTAATGCGCCGGAGTCTATACGTCCGAACCTCCTAAATTGAACTTAAATCTTTTTCTTACCCAAGCGTCCAAGCGATATCCTCTCAAATCTTTTACATTGCAAAGTCTGAATGTAATCGTGGACACGTCCAACCAAATAAAAGAAACTCTCCAATATATACGTCATTCAAAGAAAGACTTTTTGGATTTCTTTCTTATTCAATCAGGTTAGATTACATAGCGGCTCAAAATCGAGACATATTTTAATAATTCTCTACCTTGCTTTGACATTTGTAACTAACTCATAATGTTCATCATCCATGTTAGTTCTCCCAACGCCTCCATAGACATTCACTCTCTATAGATGACAACTGCGCTAAAGTAAAGCTTAACTTTCGTCAAAGGAACATGTTTGGTCATCATGTCTCACGAGTTCATTGGATTTGGCCAAGACATCAAGGCAACAAATTACTAGAATCGAAAAGATACTTTTGACTTCTCAAATTAAGAAAAACCCATTACTAGAATCCAATGGATTACAGGTCGCCTGAGCCAACTCTGACGGAGCGGACACCATTCCCGCCGCGTAAAAGAACGAAACCAGAAGGGTGACCCAAGGCCATAAAACGGGCCCGATCACGAACGTGACCGGTCCGACGAGCAATGGAGCCAGAGAGATCCCCACGAAGAGCGACGTGAGAGCGGCGGGAGGGACCTGCGCCATCGGCGCGATGGTGAGATGCAGCCGCCTCGAAGTGGAGGCGACGATCGGGAGCGGAGACAGGGGAGGAGGGGAACTTCGTGATGTGGGCCGTCCGGCCGATTACAATCGTCGGTTGTTCCGCCTCATCTCTCGCCATTCTCAGACGCAGAAGATGAATAGTGGCGATCGGCGATTGTAATCGACGGGTCCATTCTGCGTTCAAAGTCCGCGTCGCCAGAGCTTAATTTCTCCAGATCTGATACACTTTCCCTAAAGCTAAATTCCGGGAGCTCGATACTACATTGATCGCTTTATTAAGCATAGTGGAGCATGGTGAGCTGGAGTTGTGAAATGATTAGAACCTATTTATGGGGTTTAGGTTAGTGAAGCCATCGGTCGAGCCGAATGCTTCGTTGATCGCGTGATTAATCGCAGTAAACGCATGGTGACTTCGGGCACTAAAATGATTATGCGTATTGGTGCTGTTGATTTTGTGAAATCACCGGAAAGCTGGTTACATCATCCTCAAGTGATGCTTTTGAGTCAAGCGTGACTGGTTTAGATGACTTGTGCGGTTTTGGTAGGTAAGGGTGACGGTGAAGATGTCTCAAAGCATGATCCACAAATTGCTGGGGGCTGTCAAGGACCAGACAAGCATCGGCCTCGCGAAGGTCTCGGGCAACATGGCGCAAGAGGCCAAAGTAAATATCGTGAAAGCCACGAGCGACGATGATGATCCTGTGGATGATAAATAGATTCGTTGGATCTTGAATTTGACTTCATACTCCAGCGGATACGTTCATGCATGTGTTTTTGCGCTTTCGAAACGACTGAGCAAGACCCACGACTACGTTGTGGCTCTCAAATCCCTAGTGGTCATCCATCGTTCGTCGAATGATGGAGACCCAATTTTTCACGAGGAGATAACGTATGCGACCAGGCATGGTGCTAGGTTGTTGAATTTGTCTGATTTTAGAGATGAGGCTCACTCTAGTTCATGGGACCACTCGGCTTTTGTGCGGACTTATGCTATGTATTTGGATTAGAGACTCGAGTTGATTTTGTTTGATAGAAAGAGGGCCGGCGGCGGTCCTAGTGGAAGTGCTAATGGTGGTGGTAGTGTTCACACTGAGGATAGGTATGGGAATCGAGATGATTTTCGGTCCCCACCACGCGAATGATTATAATTATGGTGATTATTGAGGAGAATATGGTAATTTGGGGGGATGTGAAGGTCAATGTCATATGGGGATATGAGCGATGGTGTGGCTGTGAAAGAAGGGAAAGAAGATAGAAGGGTAGTGACTCCACTAAGGAAAATGAAGCAAGAAAGGATTTTTGGCAAAATGGGCCACTTGCAAAGGCTATTGGACCGGTTCTTGGTGTGTAGGCCCACTTGTCTGGCAAAGAATAGCAGCTTGATCATAGTTGCATTGTACACTATTGTGAAGGAGAGTTTTCAGGTATATGCTGATATCTGTGAGGTTTTGGCTGTTTTCCTTGAAGTTTTTTGATATGGAGTACTAGGATTGCGTCAAGGCTTTCGATGTTTATGCTAGTGCCGCTAAGCAAATTGATGAGTTAATTGCATTCTACAGTTGGTGTAAGGGTACAGGGGTGGCAAAATTGTCCGAATATCCTGAAGTGCAAAGGATTACCAGTAAATTGTTGGAGACATCGGAGGAGTTTGTGAGGGATAGAGCAAAGAGACCAAAGAGCCCATAGAGGAGGGAAGAATTGCCCCCTGTGGCTCAGGAGGAGGAACCTATGCCTGATATGAATGAGATAAAGGCATTCCCTCCACAAGCGAATTATACTCCCGCACCAACGCCAGAGCCAAAACCGGAGCCACCAAAGCCACAAGTGATGGAGGATTTAGTGGATCTGAGGGATAATGGAGTTACTGCTGATGATCAAGCTAATAAATTTGCATTGGCTCTATTTGCGGGGCCATACAGGGAATGCTTCGTGGGAAGCATTCCCTTCTAATGGTGAACCAGAAGTGACTTCAGCGTGGCAAACCCCAACTGCCGAATCTGGCAAGGAAGATTGGGAATTGGCTTTGGTGGAGACTGCTAGTAACTTGTCTAAACAGAAAGCAGCTTTAGGTGGTGGTCTTGATCCATTGCTACTGAATGGCATGCATGACTAGGGAATGGTGAGCCAACATGTGAGCACTGCCCAATTGACTGGAGGTAGTGCGAGCAGTGTTGCTCTACCTGGCCTAGGAATTCTCTGTGAGTAATTCATTGAACCCTTGCAGCTAGGTAACGGCGAAAAAGATCAATCACATTTGATGGGTCGTCCTATCTTAGAATGTCCTGTTCGGAAGTCAGTCTGCAGCCCTGGAGCATGGTGATTTAACAGGGATAATTCAACGTTAGACACAACAGATTCAAAGACGAACATTCTATGGCAGGGTTATGTTACAGGATCTTAGTAAAGCCGCACCCCAAAAGCATGAAAGAGCTAAACACCATATAAACCCCACATCAAAATCTCACACCATGATCCAAGTCCCCGTACCTTGCAATTAGGATCATAATAGGTGTGGATTCCCTATGATAATGTTCAGAAGAGGCACTTACGCCATTGTCCCCTTTTACCCTTGTTCTTTGGGCAAAAAATTTGTCTTAGTTTATATCCATCGCCAGAAGACCACTGATCAAGCACGGTTGTCAATCGGAGTTTGAAGAGCGTGTGAATTGAGTTATGGCTCTTGTAAATTGGAGAAGTTTTTTTTTTTTTGGACGAGAAATTGGAGAAGTTAGTTAGCAACTTTTTTACTAATCATAGAAGGAAAACAATCTTATTCTGAAGCGAAACTTTATATCTCAACGAGCCTTCATTTATGCCTTCACGAAGATGATTTGTTTTAAGGTGCGTAGATTCTTATAAAAGATTTAAAATCAACTTTATATCTCAACGAGCCTTCATTTATGCCTTCACGAAGATGATTTGTTTTAAGGTGCGTAGATTCTTATAAAAGATTTAAAACCTACTCTATGTTAATTAAGGAACCAGGACTTAGTTTAATTAATACTAATATTATTTTAAGAAAATATTCCATGTGGACAATCAACATAGTGATTACGCCATGGATGAATTTCTTGACTTTTCCAAGTTAGAAATTCATCTCCATCATATCTATTTTTTCAAAACAATTCTACTTTAAAATCGAGAACTGAATTCACATGACAATCTCTAAGAGGCATATGCTTCCGATCGAATGATTGGATTGTCATTTTTATCTACATATATTCCCTCATCCGGACACAACACCAAAGCCAAATAGAAAAAATAAATAAATGCTAATCCCATCTTTATGTGCCGAACTCGAGCTGAAAGCAGAAGAAAAAAGAAGAAGAAATACCCCAGCTTTGAAATCTTGCTCATCAAGCAAAGGCCACGCCTTTCTCCCTCGATCTCAACTCCCATGCTATGAAAGTCTCCATCTTTCAATTTCTTAGTGTTTCTGCTTGTGCGTGTGTTTTTGGGGAAAAGTGCCAAAAAAGTCATAAACTTTTGTCATTGTGCCGATTTAGTCCTAAACCTTTTTTTGGTGCCGATTTAGTCCTAAACCTTTTTAAGTTGTACCGATTCAGTCCTTTCCAACCAATTTGGCCGGATTTTGCTGACTAGACGTTGGGCGGCTGACGTGGACAACTTTTATTAATATTTTAATTTTTTTAATTTTTTTAATTTTTATTTTTGAATTTTTTATTTTTATTTTTATTTTTTTATTCTTCCTCCAGCCGGTCGGCGAGGTCCGGCGACCGGCCAGAGGCGACGGTCGACGAGGTCGAGGTCGACCTCGCCGGCCACCTCGCCGGTGGCCGCGGGGCGGCCTCACGCGGGCGGGCGAGGCTCGCCCTCGCCGGATCTGGCGGCGGGTCGGCAAGCGGCGGTGGACGGCATCGGCGGCAGCATTGCGGCGGTGGTCTCACGTGGCCAGGGTTTCCTCGACTTGGCCGGGAGAGGACTCTCTCTTTCTTTCTCGATCTCTCTTTCTCTCTCTCTCAGGTCCCGCCCAGATCGAACGCCCTCAGATCTCGAACCGAATCCTTGAAGACCGCGAGCTCCGGCCTGGTCCGACCAACGCAAGGCACGAAAAGGGACGGAGGCCTACCGGAGCTTCGGCGCTTGAAACCGGGCGCGGCCGTAGGCCGACGGCCGCGGCTCGGGTGCGGTGGCCGGCGGTCTACCCCCTCGACTCTCTCCCCCTGCTCGAACCCCCTCACGCCAGATCCGGCAAGTTGGCGGGGCTCGCCCTCGCCGGCCATGGGCGAGGCTCGACCATCGCTAGATCCGACAAGGGCGAGCCTCGCCGCCCAGGCCTCGAGGGCGGCCTCGCCGCCCCGCGCGAGGCCGCCCCCGCAGCCACTGGCGAGGTGGCCGGCGAGGTCGACCTCAGGCCGGTCGCCGAGGTCCGGCGACCGGCTGGAGGAATAAAAAAATTAAAATAAAAAATTCAAAATTCAAAAAAAATATTTAAAAATATTTAAATATTAATAAAAGTTGTCCACGTCAGCCGCCCGGCGTCCAGTAAGCAAAATCCAGCCAAATTGGCCGGAAAGGACTGAATTGACACAACTTAAAAAGGTTTAGGACTAAATCGGCACCAAAAAAAGGCTTAGGACTAAATCGGCACAATAACAAAAGTTTAGGACTTTTTTGGCACTTTTCCCTGTGTTTTTGGGTACTCGTTCCAGTGTGTGCGCAAGTGTGCGATCGTTTATCTTTTCGCTTAAATTTGACTGGGTCGCCAGTTCCCGGCAGCGGATAGGTGTACGAATTGATTGGTCGAGCAAAGTTGTTGACTTTCCTCGCTTATTGGATTCGTTGCATCGTTTTTATGGTGAATTAATCGAGAACTTGTCTCTTTGTTTTCTGTTTCTTGGTTCCTATTATGTACATTGTGAGCAATATGTTAGTTTTACTGAATTTTCTGAGAAATTGTGTATTTGTAATTGGATCATACACCTTGTTGGACTGGCCATGTGAAATATAATGTGGAGAATGGCAGCTTGCCTCTCCGGAACGTGTGCTACTCTCTATCTCTATTCTTTCCCATCTCTTTGTTAATGGTTGATAGTTAGGATAAATCGTGCTTGGAGTGATTAAAGTGGGTTCATATTTGATGGGGCTAAGAATTGTCGACATTCGGTGTATCAATTAAATATCCCTTTCTCTTCTACTAATGCTGGCGAGGTTTGCGTTCTCGTTGCTTTTTCTAGAATAGGTGTGAGTCAAACATGTAACACCCAAGAAAACGCGTATGTACAGTTAGATGGCCCAGCCCAGAACTCCCTCCCTAGGCGATTTGGGACAAGAGAAGAACCCCTTCCTTGGGCACGTCCGGGGACCAAGGCGTCCGTTTTGGACACTAAGTCCTCACAGTTTTATTCCTCTCAGGGCAGCTCATACTACCCCAAGAAAACACGTATGTATAGTTAGAGGGCCCATTGCCTTATAAGGCAGCCCAGAACTCTCTCCCTAGGCAATGTGGGATAAGAGAAGAACCCCTTCCTTGTGCACGTCCGGGGACCGAGGCACTGATGCACTGCAATCCTTGGAGGGATGGCCTTGGTCCCCGGATGTGCCCATGGAAGGGGAATGGGTCCCTCTCTAGTCCCACATCGCTTAGGGGGGAGTCCTGGGCTAGTTTATAAAGGCTTTTAAGTCTTTTATTCTGTGTAACGCGTTTCACGTATGCTTCCACTGCATTGAAAATAAGCCGTGAGGGAGGATGGGCCGGTGTGCCGTGCCTCCAAAGCGGATAATATTATGGCTTGGGAGAGGGAATGCCCGAGAGATGGCCCTCTACCCTTGCATAACGCGTTTTAAGTCCATGAGGACTTAGTGGACAATATTACACAATGGGGCCACAGCGAGGAGGCTCCTAAGGGGTGGAGAGTGTGACAGCGGTGCGTCAGGAGGAGGGATGGCCTCGGTCCTCGGACGTGCGCAGGGAAGGGGAAGGGGTCCCTCTCTAGTCCCACATCGTTGTGGCCCCTCCTAAGGGGTGGAGAGTGTGTCAGCCCAAGTGACGGTGCATGGGCCTAAGGGGTGGAGAGCGTGATAGCCCAAGTGACGGTGCACGGGGAGGAGGGATGGCCTTGGTCCTCGAACGTGCGCAAGGCCACGGCGAGAACGCTCCTAAGGGGTGGAGAGTGTGACAGCGGTGTGCGGGGAGGAGGGATGGCCTCGGTCCTCGGACGTGCGCAGGGAAGGGGAATGAGTCCCTCTCTAGTCCCACATCACTGTGGCCCCTCCTAAGGGGTGGAGAGTGTGGCAACCCAAGCAATGGTGCGTGGGCCTAAGGGGTGGAGAGTGTGACAGCTCAAGTGACGGTGCGCGAGGAGGAGGGATGGCCTCGGTCCTCAGATGTGCGCAGGGAAGGGGAAGGGGAACGGGTCCCTCTTTAGTCCCACATTGCTGTGGCCCCTCCTAAGGGGTGGAGAGTGTGACAGCCCAAGCGACGGTGCGCGGGGAGGAGGGATGGCCTCGGTCCTCGGACGTGCACAGGGAAGGGGAATGGGTCTCTCTCTAGTCCCACATCGCTTAGGGGGAAGTCCTTGGGTAGTTTATAAAGGCTTGACTCCCTCTAATCTGTGTAACGCGTTTCATGTATGCTTCCGCTGCACTGAAAACAAAGCCGTGAGGGAAGGATGAGCGTATCCGAGTTCTAGAGATGTCTTCCTTGATTAATAATGCTCGGTCTGAAGCTTCTGGGGTTCCTTTGATGCAGAAATTTTTTAAGCAGCTTTGATGCATCGGAAGATGCTTTCTCCTCATTCCAAGCTCACTTTAACCTTAGCAGCCACCACCAAATCAATCCTTTATTGTGTATTTCGCATGCATATTTGGTTTTGTTTTCACCTTTTTAGCAACCTTCGCATATAGTCGTGGGACTAACAACAATCTTAGGGTGGCATACGTTACTTAATTCATGAGGCAGCGCATCTTGATACTTAAAGAGGCATTCGGCTCTGAGCAGGGCACTTTATTATTATTCAAAAGACTTCCCTGAACATGTCTTGATAGAGTGACATGTTTATAATTATGTCATAAAATTTCTATGCTTGGCCAGAAGCACTGATGAGCCTGGCAATCTGGATGTACATACCTACAGATGTTCATTTACATGGACATGCTTATCTGCTCTTGTGGTACACTTTCCTGTATTATTTTTTTGTGATGATATTGGCCAGCGTGTTTGTTGTTTTCAGAGACAGTAGTCTTTCTGGCTACTGTGCCTGTATGTGCACATCCCCTCATATAATTAAATGTGTATATCCTTCTAAATACAGAACAGCTGCCGCTGCACTGGCTAAGAGACATGCAGATGGGTAATTGCCACTAGAAGACTTTAATATAGAACTTGAAGATCTGAGTGGAAAGAAAGTAAATATGGGATCTGAAACTAATCGGAGGTTTGGCAGCAGACTATTTGTTTTTTAAGAAATCCTTTCTCAAGCAGTCTTTTCTCACAATCTGCTGTTTAGCTGCTATTGTTTTGAATTGGCATTTAAAAAACCTTTTGGATTTTCTCCAGGGCTGTGATGATGGGCTTGATGCTTCACTCAAATGCAGAGCAACTTATAAGGAGGCTCAAGTATGAAGATGCATCGGAGGTTCTTGCTATGGGTGAGGTCCGTTACTGCTGCTCTGTGGTTACGTTTGATAATCTATGCATTTTTTGCCTTATCCAGTACCAAGCTTCAATGCTTCTTAATCTGTAACATGTATAATGTGGGAATTGAGATGTATTGTGAGGGATGTCATTTTGTAGAAGAGTTTACCAACTGTACAGATTAATAGTTGGTTGCATATACTAAAAAAAAGTGGTGCCACCTAGTCCTTTCCCATTAAAATGCCATAACTTGCTACTGAATTGATGTGATGCCCTGTTGCAATTGAGTTTAAAAATCGGAATTTATTACACGATGCTAACCAACGTTTCAGATACAAGGACAACTCTTAAACGAGGAATGCCAATCATAACTAAAATCGTTCCTCGTCTAAAATGTAATATTGTGAAAGTAGGCTTGTTTGATCATTGTGTCGGAATATGACTCACTATTAGTTATATGTGCACCAGATGGTCTATTATGCTAGATATATAGGTGAAGGACCAATTCTTACTCGGTATGTACTTTGTACTTTGGGACGAGGTAATACTATACATGATATACTTTTCACAAGAAAATCTGATGAATAGCTCCACACCAAAATATTTTGAACCTTAATTTACAATTTCGAGTGGTAAATTTGCCATAAGAAGGATTTGTGATTCAAATTGCGGATCAGAATGATCAGTGTATTCTGCCAGTGATATTGTTAAATAATATAGTAACCATGCAACGTATTTCTGAGTTAGCCGGTGCACTAGTCTGACTGTAAAAGATTTTTTTTTTATAGATTCATGACACATTATACCGTCACAAAAGGATAGAATGTATCCATTGTAATAGATGACCCAAATCCGGGCCCAAAAGCATACACCAATATGATTTAGCACACGATTAAGCCTACAAAGGTAGGGCCATTATTATTTTTCAATACAAATTAATTATATATCAGAATGACTAAGCATACCTATCATGTGCTGCATGCTAGATCAACTGGGAATAATTGCCAGGACATTTTCCGTTGCATGTCTTGCCCACATTTGGATCTTAACCATAACTTTTTATTAACATATCTTGTCATCACCAATGTTCTTATAACAGAATGAATGTCCTCAAAACTGCTTGCCAAAGCTGCATTTTTTGTATGTTCGTAGAAACCGCCATAAAGCGTTGAAGTAATTTCTTACTACAAAAAATGAGTCCGGCTTCTTTTTTTTCTTGATCGTGAGTATAGTTGTTTCTATTACTTTGATTGACATACCACCTCTTACTTTTTTCTACCAATTTGTAAAAATGGCAGCAGCGCTGACCTTCTCGTATGAATGGAATGTTTACAATAGAATTCATACATTTGCACCAATCTGGGCCTCGATCCGGGTTGGTTCTTGCTCGCATTTGGCCTAGACATCAAGACAACAAATTTGGTCTCTTTCATAGTGAACAGAGCATGCTTCAGTGCAGTACTTCCTTTTCCAAGCTAGAGCTAAGCTCCTAGCAAAATGTTAGAACATCATTCCACAAAGACAGGAACACCAAAAGTGGTCATAAAAATGCAAGTTTGACCGTGAATTTAGCCATCTCAGGAGACATTTAAGAACACGTAAACCTTCATAAAAGTTAGACGGAAATGGATGTCCTAACCGAATTGCAGAATGGCCATGAGCCTAAGACTTTGAAGAACATTCAGTTGTTTGTGCTGTATTGTCAAGCAAGAGGAGTTTTATGTCTCGAACGGTTTGTGAATGGACCAAGTGATATACGGTGACGAAAATTTTTATTTGGAAAGGAAAGCAAATTTGTTACGCAGAAACCAAAAAGGTGAGAAGAGACAGCTGTGTTTTTCTAGTGTTGTTTGTCATCGCTAGTAGAATGATCACCTAACCAAATAGAGATGAGCAAGCAATTACGTAAAAACACCTTTTCGAAAGAGGGAAGGATCACGCCCTGTATTGTCTTCAAGGAAAGTAGAACAAGACCTTTTTCAGTTGTGAAGGTAAGAACTTACACTGACCCGATATAATCCACATTGAGCCCAATGTTGATCAACGACAATAACAAACAACAGGAAAAAAACCCAATCCTACCATTACCCAAAAATGCAGAGCAAGAGAACCTAAAATGTTTGGCCTTCAGACAATTTTCGAAAACCATCCTGCACAAAATAGTAGCATGTGATGAACAAGCTCCGACATGTGGTGATAACTAGTTCCACATAGTGAAACCATCTCTGTCGCCATTGGGGGTTGATGCATAGAACAACCGGAATTACCAGTCCAACCATCGTGTATGACACTCCAAAGCTGATATAGAATGTCTCTTCGTCTATGAAACCATCTTCTTTAGCTGTCGTGCATGATTTTGTTGCTGAGCAATTAACATTAATGGTTGTCGAGCACTTCTTACTCAATGGCAGTCCACACATAAGATGGTTTCCATAGTAACTGCTTTCATTGAATGCCCCAAATTGATTTTTGTTTGGTATGGTTCCTGACAAGTCATTGTAAGACACATTGAAAACTTCCAGGGAATTCAATCGGGTAAGCTCTTCAGGGATAGAACCAATCAAGTTGTTATAGGAAAGGTCAATGCTCTCTATCTTCGTGAGGCTTGACAATGACATTGGTATATGTCCTGTAAGCTTGTTATGTGACAAGTTCAGCACAAGCATTTCTTGTAAGATTGCTATCTCCGATGGGATCTCGCCACTGAATTGGTTGCAAGAAAGAACTAGTCCCACCATTTTAAGAAGTGCATAGCCTTTATAAGAATCAAACCTTCTTTTTGTTGTGAACCCAACAGTATGCGGAGCTTGAAAATTTTCTTTCATTTTTACATGGTAGCTTTGAGGATCGTTTTTAATTGATCTCACATAAGACCAAGAAAGCCATCCTGTAACTATATCGGGGTCCCCTATTGAAGTTACCTTTTTAGTGTAATCTTCGGATAAATTCATGGGTCCCAAGCAATTAGGTAATGGACCAAATAAATTGTTTTCAGAAAGATCGATCATACTTAAGCTTTTCAATCTGCACAATTGCTTAGGAAATGTTCCATAGAAGCTATTACCTTTCAGTGAAAGAATGCTCAATTGAGAGAGGTTACCTAGCCAATAGGGTATGCTTCCGAAGAACTCATTTTCACTCAGATCCAAGGTCACCAAATGGGAGCTATTAGAGAGCGCATGCACGAGTGTACCATTCAATTTGTTCCTACTCAGATGGATGTGGCACATCCACTGTGAGATAAAAAATGATGGTAATGGACCAGAGAGATTGTTGTCAGACAAATCCAAATACTCAAGGCTATCAAGATTGCAGAGTTCTTGAGGGATGAGGCCATCCAACTGATTTTTGGACAAGTCAAGGGCCGCAGGCGATGTTATGTTTGCAATCAATCTGGGGAGCTTGCCTGTGAAATTGTTGTTGCTAACGTCCAATGCCCACAAATCTACGAGTGATGAAAGAAAAGAGAGACTTCCAGTGAACAAGTTGTGGTCTAACTGCAAACGTAACAAACCTGGGTTCATGGTGTGGTTGGAAAGTACAATTTCTCCTTGCAATTTGTTATATGCTACATTGAGGTAACCCAATTCACTCTCTAGTATCTGGATAGGTAGCCCCGCCGAGAAATCGTTGCTGGACAGGTCTAAGATATATAGGGATTTTATACTACCCAGTTCAGATGGAATATTCCCTTCCAATATGTTGGCTGATAGATTAAGGTAGGACAGATTTGGGACATTTGCCCAAAATTCGGTAGTGAGCTTTCCTCTCATGTTGTTGTTGGATAAGTCCATGGTTGAAAGATTAAAAAGGGTCATTGATGGAACCTCAAGTGTCGTAAATAAGTTATTTTCCATAAGAATAATTTCCAACTTGGTGTTGTTTTCCAATAACCAAGCTGGAAAGGCACCCGGAATGTCATTCGAGGATAGATCGAGAACTCTCAGGTCATGTTGATGATTGAGAAAGCCCAGAGAAGTCAATTTGTATCCTCTTGATGGACTATTTGACATACTTAAAACCTTCAACTAGAGTCTCGGGATCAAAGATGCAACTTTGGTATCAATTGTTAGTTTGGTGTCATCAAGAATTAGCACCTTAAGTCTTGAATGGTTTGCAAGTGGGTCGAGTGATGATGGGATATCAAAATGGTTGCCCAAAATGGAAAGAAATTCCAGAGATGTAAGACTAATGAGGGGAGATGACACGACACAATCTGTAAATTCATTGTCTTCAAGATTCAGAATCCGAATAGAGGACATGTTTCGCCAACATGTAGGAAGCCTGCTAGTAATTCCGTTAAAGCTAAGATCCAACTCTTCTAGTTTTACCAGGTTACACAAGCCTGTCATTGATATCACAAGTCAATTCTCCTCCAATGAGATATATTGGTACATGCAAAGAAGACATTGAGAGTGCTAGTATGAACAAAATAAAGGAGTTAGGGAAGAGAATAAAAACACAAGATTTATAGTGGTTCGGCTTAATCCAAGCCTACGTCCACTCTCCCAAGATGACACCTCCTTGGCTGGATTCCAATATGCAATCAACAAGAGATTACAACTTCGAGTGCAAACACTTAGTAGATCACACTATCTCACTAAGTCACTCTCTTGGTATTTCTCTCACGATTACAAACGTTTAAGCTCTCAAGAGACAAGTATATGATCGAAAGTCGCTCAGACTTTGGAATTATAAATTCTACGCTCCGTCTCTTACTTGCTCATCGGTCCATGATCTCCTTAAATACTCCTCCACTTCCAAACTACCCGTTGGACAGCATCCCGGAGAATCGTCTTCCAATATACCCATTGGACAGCTCTATATCTAGAAGATTTGGTAGCCGTTGAGTGACAAAGGTAAAATCCCAAATTGATTCCGATCGCCCATACAAACGAAATCTTGGTTTCCATAAGTAAAGCTTCTTCGTATAGAAAGTTCTTGTCTTCAAGTTCCAATCGTCAATCAAATAGATTGAATCAATCAAATCAATCTTGATGTGGAATCCAAACCATATCACTAGCCGTTGTATGATTGGGCTTGAGTTACGATTCATCGAATCTGGATGTAAAGTCTGAGTCTGTAGACTTTACAATCTGAGTCTGGCAGTCTTCAGACTTTGAGTCTTGAGTCTGGCAGTCTTCAGACTTTGAGTCAGAAGTCTGGATATCTTCAGAATATACTTTGGACATGAGTTACATTCAATCTTCTGGCCGTCTTCTGACTTTGATAAAATCCTTTACATGTTCTATCATCTGCATGGTCTATTACTCAACCATCAAACATGTTAGTAGCCTTTGATTTATTTTGTCATCTTCAAAACATCATAAGGGATTTCCCTAACAGACATTCAAGTACATCAAGGATCCATTTGATGTCTAGCTTTTACGTTGAGAGATCAGAACTTACTATGATTTGATAGGTTGCCACTTAGATTGGTTCTGGATGAGGACAACAATCTGAGGGATGTCAATGGACCAAGGCTGGAAAGGATTCCTCTGCTTGTGTTCAACGAAGAACCATCCAAGATGAGTTGTTCCAACTTATTGAAGTTATGGAAATCTTCCCAGAAATCAAAAGATTACTGAACATCAGATTTCCTTACACAAGCATAATCGAGAAATGGTACAGAGATATCACAAGTGAATGGAACTTCTTTAATAAAATTTACGCTTCATTCGTTTCACGGAAAATATCACTTTTCTAGAAAATGTTTTTCGAAAAGTCATTTTTAGGAAAATGACAATATTTTCTAGTGCTCGGTTGGAACCTGAAAATGAATTGGAAAATATTTTACACCGTTTAGTGTGAAAATTTTAATTTGATTTTCATCTGTGCACTCCTTTCAATAATATTTTATTTTTATTTTAAAAAATAATTTTTTTCTTTTTCTTTCTTGTTCGTCCGATCACTAGTCACAGGTGAGGTCAAGATTGCTCGAGGCCGATGAGCTTAGACCTCATCAGATTGATTAGGCCTTAGCCTTCGGTGAGCTTGTTCGTCACGTGTGGTTGGTTGCCGGCGGTTGTCGTAACCAACAATCAACTGAGGAAGAAAGAAAGAAAGAAAGAAAGAAATAAATAAATTTAAAAATAAAAATTTGATTTAAAAAAAATAAAATAAAAAAAATAAAATAAATAAAAAGAGTGCACAAAGGAAAATAGGTCTAGGTGAATGAAAGAGAATGGAAAATGATTTCCTCATTATCCTAACTTTTGAAAATGCTTTTTCCATTGAAGGAAAATATTTTCCTTTACTTATCAATTTTCCATGACTCGAACGTTGGAAAATCTAAAAAACATCTTCTTGAAAGTTGTTTTCCGTGAAATGAATGGAGTGTTATTGTGAATATACATTCACTCACGGGTTTGACTAACCTTGAGTTGTAATTATTCCTTCTATTGTATTATATTGGAGAGAAAGGATCCTCAGAGATGACAATGCCCCTAATGCTCGCACGACAGTCCCCACATGCTTCAAGTGGACAAAATCTAGGTGGAGGTTCTCTAAGTGGCTCAAGTTTTTGATGCCTAGCAGTAAATTCCAAGTAATTAACTTGCTTGGCAGTTAAGTTTGGAAAGCACCCACACTGATGCCTCGGGTTAGATATCTTTTCAATCAGCAGCAACATTTGTATACAAAAAGAGAAGGAGATTGCAATATATGACTTGTATATTCTTAATATGAAGCACATCTAAAGATATGAAAGAGCTTGCATGAATCACAATTTAGTCAATTTAATTTATGAATAAAAACAAGGATTCTGCATGAAAATTGAAACAATACCTTCAACAATAGCCACTACATGGATTGCATTATAACTTATGTCCAGCTCCTTTAAATTACTAGATCCCTAATTTGTCCACAAATATTGCTAACTCAAGCCAAGGATGGCGATTTTGTATGGAATTATGAATAGAGAATAAACTGGAGAAACTATCATTCACATTCACATGTAAAGTCCCATTTAGATGTTGTTTGGAGAATTGACACCTGAGTCAAAATTATACCGCGAACGGGTAGAATAGAATTATCCAAAGTAAATAATCAAAGCACCCATGCAGATGCCTCAAGATAGGAATCGTTTGAATCAACAACATTTCTATATGGAAAGAGAAGGGGGTTGCAATATATGACTTCTATATTCATTATGTGAAGCCCATGTAAAGGTATTAAAGACTCCACGTGACTCATAGGCTAGTTAGTTTAATATATGAATAAAAATGAGGCTCCTTCATCCAAATTGAAATAGTACCTTCAATAGTAGCCACTGCATCGATAGCATTATCACTTATGTCCAACTCCATCAAATTATTGAAACCACCTAATTTATCCACAAATAGTGTTAACTCAAGTCAAGGATGGCGATTTTGTACTGGATTATGAGCAGAGAATAAGCCGGAGAAATTTACCATTCACATGTAAAGCCCCCCTCAAATTGTTGTTATAGAGGAACAGACGCCGGAGAGATGGAATTGTACTGAGAATGGATAGAATAGAATTATCCAGAGAGTTACCACCCAAGTTAAGTTCCTCTAGTTTGCTCAGCCTTGAAAATGACAGGTTTGGTTCTTCAAACAAACAACGAAAAGCATAAAAATCCACAGAAATCTATTCAAGTACACGCTAAATAGGTATTGACATTTCAAAGGGGAAATATGTTGTAGGGTGGTGATTTGTATTGAATTATGAGCAAAGAATAAGCTGGAGAAATTTACCATTCACATGTAAAGTCCCGCTCAAATTGTTGTGACTGAGGGACAGACTCCGGAGAGATGGAATTGTACCGAGAATGGATAGAATAGAATTATCCAGAGAGTTATCATTCAACTCAAGTTCCTCTAGTTTGCTCAACCTTGAAGATAACAGGTTTGGTTCTACAAACAAACAATGAAAAAGTAGTAGAATTTGCGAAAATCTATTTAAGTACATGCGTAAACCGGTATTGCCATTTCGGGGGGAAATATGTTGTAGACTTGTGGATTAATGATGACGTGGACATAATCATCTATAATGCAGGAAGTGAGTAAGGACCTAAACATGTTTAAGTTTTGAGTTCATTAGATAATGAGTATCTCTTCTTTTATAGGAAATGAACGAATGACAAATTTATACCTTTTGGTGCAATCCACCCTCTTAAATAGTTGTAGGACAAGTCAAGGCTCTTGAGTTCTTCAAAGGGAAGAAGTAGAGAAGCGTTTAGGTACCAAGTTTTGAAGTCGAAACGATCACATCTCGTATAGTAGAGCATTAGATGAGTGACTCGTCCTGTGGTGGGATTGCACTCAACACTTTCCCAGCTACAACAATTGAAATATGATCCCCCCGCGTCCACACGATATTTCAGGTCCAATGTGGCATTGAGCGCTAAGAGTGCAACCCTTTCTTGCTCCTGACACCCACGAGAGCCACATAAACATGCGATACCCCAAATCACCACAAGCGGCCACAATGCTTTGTTTTTCATGACTGCAGATCCGAGTGACCAAACTTTATATGTATCACACTCTTGAGTTAACTTTTTTTTTGCAAGTTAGAGCAACTTTATAGGAGTTCAGCGATGCCTGTGCTTAAGTGTAGAGGTTGTGGTCATGGCCAAAGTCTTGGTCATCTTTAGTGATGAATGTAGATAAGCTCCCGTCAAAGTCTTGGTCATCTTTAGTGATGAATGTGGGTCAGCTCCTTTTGGTGACAAGGTTAATTAGCGTGCGGGGCGGGGTGTGTAACTTTCACAATGACCAAATTTCATTGGAGGGGAATTTTTCGAATGTCTTTATTGACCTTAACTTTTTCCACACATTAAGTTTAGTCTAGCCTAGTCATTGTTGTCATTTATATGACTAATTCAATCTTTATCCAATGAAAAGCACATGCCTTATGATTTACTTGGCTCCTAGCTGGAACACAAGATCATATTGAACAGTTAGAATGCAATTAAATGATGGTACCATGAAAATTAGTAAATGTTAAAGGATTACTCACAATGAATTGGTTTCTTGCTTTGGGAAACTAACATAGGATATAAATAAGGTAATGGGTTCATTGAAATGCTCTCTTCTTATTGTTCTGCTCGACTAACTTAGAATGCTTATAATTTCAAAATATTGAAAATTACTACTCTTGTACCTTTTTCGCACTAGAGAAAAAGCATAACAAATTGCCTTTTGGATTCACGAAAAGCAACTAGTTTAACTTAATGAGTGCCCATTTAACATTATTCAAATTGCTCCCTTTGCAAGGGTGACGGTGGATTATCCCTACGAGTCGGTATGTACAAGTGAAAAACCGCACTAGAAAACGTTTGGAAATTGGATGGTTCTAAACATGGAAGATTTGTTAATCTAATTTACATTGGAGCTTTTAGGAGAAAGTGATCTTGACTAGAGGCATTTCAAAAGTAGACATGTTGCAAAATTAACGTGAAAATTGAGAAGATCTTGCTATTAAATCAACGCAAGAACATTGAAGAAATAATCGGGGAATCACAAAGATATCAAATATTTACGAGATTTGATTTGAGTGTTGGTATTTATCCCTAGAGAGAGCCAGCAACCAATAATTCACTATAATTTGAGAATCAAAACTACAATCACTCACACATTCAAATGTTTCCCACACCTAGATTAAGACTAAATCCAAATATGTTTATAAATAAACAATTTAATTGCATGTAAATCTCATAGGGCAAATCACCGAATGTTTAAGCCCATAGCAAAACCCTTCGCACAGCTAATTCAAGAACATTCGTATGTTCTTTCTTTTACTCTTCATGCGGTGACCCATTATACCCAATTTCTAATGGAATTCCACTATTAGGCTTCTTAAGGAAAGGAAACCCAAAAAAAGCAAAACCTTGCTTTATATTTATTTCTTTTTCTCTTACCACCTCCTAGCCCCACACGCTCTCTTTTGTATGACCAAGAAGAAAATTCCAAGAAGGCAATTAAAGTCCACAAGAAATTTGACCAGGAAAGTTCATTGTATTCAACTACTGGGCCCTTGGTGGTTGTCCACAGAAAAATTTCTCCGTCAATGTTTAATGCACCGGAGTCTACACGTTTAAACTTATATCTTTTTCTTACCCATGCATCCAAGCAATACCCTCTCAAATCTTTTACATTGCAAAGTCTGGATGTAATCATGGATACATCCAATCAAATAAAAGAAACTCTCCAATATATACGCCATTCAAAGAAAGATCTTTTGGATTTCTTTCTTACCCAATCAGGTTAGATTGCATAACGGATCAAAATCAAGACATATTTTAACAATTCTCTACCTTACCTTGACGTTTATAACTAAGTCATAATGTTCATCATCCATGTCAATTCTTCTAATGCCTCAATGGACGTTCACTCTATATAGATGACAACTGCGCTCAAGTAAAGCTTAGGTTTCGTCAAAAGAACATGTTTGGTCATCATGTTTGACGAGAGGTATTTCAAAAGTAGACATGTTGCAAAATTAACACGAAAATTGAGAATCATAACTATAATCGTTCACACACTCGAGTGTTTTTCATATTTTAGATGAAGACCAAATCTAAATAACTTTATAAATAAACAACTTAATTGCATGCAAAACCCTTCACACATCTAATTCAAGAATGTTCATATGTTCTTTCTTTTACTCTTCATGCGGTGGCCCAATTTCTAATGGAATTCCACCGTTAGGCTTCTCGAGGAAAGGAAACCCAAAAAAGCAAAACCTCACTTTTAATTTACTTTCTTTTCTCTGACCACTTTCTAACCCTACGTGCTCTCTTTTGTATGACCAAAAAGAAAATTCCAAGGAGGCAATTAAAGCCCACAGGAAATTTGACCATGAGAGTTCATTACATTCGTTATTGGGACCCTTGGCGGCTGTCCATAGAAAAATTTCTCCATCAATGTTTAATGCGCCGGAGTCCACACATCCAACCCTCCCAAATTGAACTTATGTCCTTTTCTTACCCAAGTGTCTAAGCAATATCCTCTCAAATCTTTGACATTGCAAAGTTTGGATATAATCGTGAATACATCCAACCAAATAAAAGAAACTCTCTAATATATACACCATTCAAAGAAAGATTTTTTGGATTTCTTTCTTACCCAATCAGGTTAAATTGCATAACGGCTCAAAATCGAGACATATTTTAACCATTCTCTACCTTGCCTTGACGTTTATAACTAAGTCATAATGTTCATCATCCATGTCAATGTCCCAACACCTCAATGGACGTTCACTCTCTGCATATGACATTTGCGCTCAAGTAAAGCTTATGTTTCGTCAAAGGAACATGTTTAGTCATCATGACTGGTGAGTTCTCTACCTTGGCTTGACATTTATAATGTATTTATATGTAAATGGGATTAACTGAGTCAATTTAACCTCTCAAGTTGCTGGGACCCCAATCTTTCTTTGACTAAGATTGGGACACTCGACATTAATTAAATAAGTGAGATAAGAGAATGACCATTGAATTAGGAAGTCAAATTGCACACAAATTTGCTTTCCTAGATGCTCATTCCTTCTTGGTGGAGATCCCATACCGATATAATTGGACAACTTTACTAGTAGCTTTGTGCTCGAGTTTGTCGTGTATGGGAGCCCAAAGAGGTCCTTGTGACGATCCTCGCTCTACATTTTGAAGATAGAACATCATGATGCAAAATCATAAGAACTAGTATGCTTCAATTTGTTTTGCTCTCCAGTTCTCATTAGGCTCACATAACCCAAACATGCGGTGGAAGATTCGGTGTGGAAGAGAGAGCTTTGTGTGGAGAAGGTGAATGTGGGATTGTAGTATTCTAGTTGGAAGTTTGTTATCGTGGTTGCAGTAACCATCCTTACTTTAGCAAATTCCATTTCAAGTTGCATTTGACGTTAGTTATGATGTTAATTATAATTACAGATCTGTCATTTTTTTCACCAACTTTGCCCCTCCCAACTCACCATTCAAAACCTACCACAAAATCCACTTTTTCAAGATGCTCACCTAAACCCAAAGGTACAACTTGAAACTCCTGGCACCATCTACACTTGTTGCGTCACCAAGCCACCGCCCTGCCGCCTCAACTATCTCCCTCTGTCCTGTCTCGAGCTCATGTTTGCTGCTACCCAAATTTCATTGTTGAACTTGACACCAAATCTAGTGGCCATGGCGAGCTCGCCAAATCGCATGACTTTCGAGCTCGAAGGCCACAGGCATTAATGTTGCCTTTGAGCTTGCGGCCATGGCCTTGAGTGCGACTTTCGAGCTCTAGTGGCCATGGAGAGAGAAGCCAACACTGGTGTGGCGGAAGGTAGAGAGATAGAGATAAAAAAAAAAAAAAAATGGGGTGGAGAGGTTTATAAATGCAAATTGTGTATTTCCAAAATTGGGGATGGTTTTTCAAAAGTTCTCTATTTTCTTTTTTGAAAAAAATAAAACACACACAAAAAAGTTTAAGTTATATCCACTTAGATACAATTTACTCCTAACTTTTTTTGTGACATAAAAACTCCGAACTTATACATGTATGACATTGTTTACTCCAAATATTTCTATGATACAAAAAGCCCCAACTCATTATCATGACCACAATTTATGTAAGATATCAAAGGACTCTAAAAATAATTAAAGTTCGATATGGGAGGTTATTCCCTTCGACCTAGGCGCTCGGCCACATGGCCTGGCCAGGCTTGGTTGGGAGCCCTATCAATGACCAGTAGCCATTTTCATACATTTGCACCAATCCGGGCCTCAATCCGGGTTTGTTCTTGCTTGAATTTGGCCAAGACATCGAGGCAACAAATTACTAGAATCGAAAAGATACTTTTGACTTCTCGGATTAAGAAAAACCTATTACTAGAATCCAATGTATTACGGGTCGCCCGAGCCAACACCATTCCCGCCACGTAAAAGAATGAAACCAGAAGGGCGACCCGAGGGCATCATAACGGGCCCGATCACGAACGTGACCTGTCCGACGAGCAATGGAGCCAGAGAGATCCCCACGAAGAGCGACGCGAGAGCGGCGGGAGGGACCTGCGCCATCGACGCGATGGCGAGACACGGCCGCCTCAAAGTGGAGGCGATGATCGGGAGCGCAGACAGGGGAGGAGGGGAACTTCATGATGTGGGCCGTGCGGCCGATTACAATCGCCGGTTGTTCCGCCTTATCTCTCGCCATTCTCAGACGCAGAAGATGAAGAGTGGCGATCGGCGATTGTAATCGGTGCGTCCATTCTGCGTTCAAAGTCCGCGTCGCCAGAATGCTTCGTTGATCGCGTGATTAATCGCAGTAAAAGCATGGTGACTTCGAGCACTAAAATGATTAAGCTTATTGGTGCTGTTGATTTTTGTGAAATCACTGGAAAGCTGGTTAGATCATCCTCAAGTGATGCTTTTGAGTCAAGCGTGACTAGTTTAGATGACTTGTGCGGTTTTGGTAGGTAAGGGTGACGGTGAAGATGTCTCAAAGCACGATCCGCAAATTGCTGGGGGCTGTCAAGGACCACACAAGCATCGGCCTCGCGAAGGTCGCGGGCAACATGGCGCAAGAGGCTAAAGTAAATATCGTGAAAGCCACGAGCGACGATGATGATCCTGTGCATGAGAATTAGATTCATCGAATCTTGAATTTGACTTCATACTCCAGCGGATACGTTCATGCATGTGTTTCTGCGCTTTCGAAGCAACTGAGCAAGACCCACGACTACGTTGTGGCTCTCAAATCCCTAGTGGTCATCCATCGTTTATTGAATGATGGAGACCCAATTTTTCGCGAGGAGATAACGTATGCGACCGGGCATGGTGCTAGGTTGTTGAATTTGTATGATTTTAGAGATGAGGCTCACTCGAGTTCATGGGATCACTTGGCTTTTGCGCGGACTTATGCTATGTATTTGGGTCAGCAACTCGAGTTGATTCTGTTTGATAGAAAGAGGGGCAGCGGTCCTAGTGGAAATGCTAATGGTGGTGGTAGTGTTCACAATGAGGATAGGTATGGGAATCGAGATGATTTTCGGTCCCCACCACGCGAATGATTTTGATTAAAGTGATTATTGAGGAGAATATGGTAATTTGGGGGGATGAGAAGGTCAAGGTCATATGGGGATATGAGCGATGGTGTGGCTGTGAAAGAAGGAAAGAAGATAGAAGGGTAGTGACTCCACTGAGGGAAATGAAGCAAGAAAGGATTTTTGGCTAAATGGGCCACTTGCAAAGGCTATTGGACCGGTTCTTGGTGTGTAGGCCCACTTGTCTGGCAAAGAATAGCAGCTTGATCTTAGTTGTATTGCACACTATTGTGAAGGAGAGTTTTCAGGTATATGCTGATATTTGTGAAGTTTTGGCTGTTTTGCTTGATAAGTTTTTCGATATGGAGTACTAGGATTGCGTCAAGGCTTTCAATGTTTATGGTAGTGCCACTAAGCAAATTGATGAGTTGATTGCACTCTACAATTGGTGTAAGGATACAGGGGTGGCAAGATCGTCCGAATATCCTAAAGTGCAAAGGATTACCAGTAAGTTGTTGGAGACATTGGAGGAGTTTGTGAGGGATTTCCATTGCTATTGCAAATTGACCAAGTAAATTTTTGGATGCAAATTGCACCTTAACATCCATTGCTATGAACTCAATGGGGGAGAAATCTTCACAAGCACTTTTTAAAAAAGAGTATCAATTTCCAGTTTTCATTAGGTTATGATATTGCATCATTGCACAGGAAATGTAAGATTACATCCTAATATTATCCAAAGATAACCTGAACATAAAACTCATTCAAGATAGAGACGCCCATGGCAAATAAGTATGATCTAAAAAGATGACAATTTAGGTGTATCCAATATTTTCTCCCAAGTGCATTGGTCACTTGAGCCGTATGATGTTCTTGGATAAGTTCTTTTTTCTTTTACATGATTAATGCAATAATCATTTCAAATTTCAGTAATTAATTTGTGATATGGTACTTGTATAAGAGACAGCACACTTAACCATTCAAGGTCACAAAGAGTGCAGATTATACCACTCCTATAAAATCTTCCATCAACCAATACTTTCTTTTTTCCTATTTTTAAGTGGATCAAGAACATCAAATGACTATGGATTTGATGCTAACATCCATACTACTGAGATTCTTGCTGGAAACTTTTAGCACATAGCATAGCCATAAATGTTACCACAGAACACAAATAATAAATCCTCAAATCAAGTCACTGATTCCAACAGCACTGGGTCCAGAAAAAAGTTCATCTCTCACATATGGTATTGTTTTCCTCATAGTTAACTTCAATGGAGTGGGCCCTTTGCCGGCAAGTAATAGCAAACACTTAAACATTCTGGCCTCTACAATAATTATTTGGTCCAACTAATGCGCACAGACCTGCTCTATCCTTAGAATGTACAGTGAAAACTCATATCTTAACTTTGACAGCTTCACGCTTTCCCATGCATATGGCGGCAGGTAAGAGCCTGCTAATTTATCAGTGAATTGCCAATTGCCACTGAAGCTATTAAGGTCGTCAATAGAATCCACAATTATCTTACCTGAAGCATATTGTAAAGTGACATGCAGACTCTAGAATTCCAAAATTTTTTGAAAGACAAAGATCTTCCAGTAAAAGAATTCCATCTCCCAAATTATCCCCCGTTTTGATGAAGATTCAGTACCACAATCAAAATCAGCTTATTGAAAATTTACGAGGAGGTGCGCAGCGAGACACCCAACTTCTGCGAAAATCAAGCATATAACTCATCAACATTACACTCCCCGAGGAAAACTTTGATGCTTCTAGGCGATCCACAACTGCCCTCAGCAATGATTGCTCTGTTGTAGGCAGCCATGTGAGCGATGATCTTGTAGATCATTTAAATATGCATCAAAAGGCCATAGAAAAGGATTAGCCAAATTCAAACGTTGTGGAATGCTAAATTGTGCCTAGGGATTGGGCAGATTACCTCTTCAGGAGCATGGCAATGTTCAGCTACTTCTTCAAGAGTCAGAGGCTCGACAAGCTCCTTGTAAGTGAAAAATGCAACACCAAGGCAAAATTAACAAAGCTATCTGAATTTCAAGAAAATGAACCAGAAACCCATTTCTCAAGAGCTTATAGTTTCCATCTTGTCGCGACCTCCCCGAAGCGGGTTGGACCTCCTAAGGGTTTGGCTAATGGATTGTTAAGCCTAGACTTAACTCGGGCTCTCCCAAGCCCATACCAATTCGCGACTTAGGTTCAAGTTCTTAATATGCAAATGATTTTTATCATGGAGTCGCCACTAATCTATTTTGGGTGGGTCGATTAGAAACCCAAGTAAAGTAATGGGAGAATTACTTCACTCCTACGAACCGAGAGATTAAATGAGTTCGGGGGACTTGATTACGCTAGATTTCTCTAACGCCCTTTCGGTACCTTTTCCTTTTTTTATTTCAAAAATATTTTTGCGCAGGCAGCTTGAATTGATTTTAATTTATCTCCTTAACATGTGAAGTGATCATGCGGGTGCGCAAACCACCAATTTAACACCCAAGAAGGCAAGTAAGAAAAATGCAGGACTTACCTCATGGCAACGAAAGCATCTGCAGTGTTAAATTAGAATTCACATCCGCAATTCTAGATATGATTTCTACTTAACAATGTAATTTCTCAATTTTGTTTTCACTTTTTCAATGAGAACCTTGCAAAGTACATCTAATCTAACATGAAATGGCATGACAATGTGTTCTAAACTACATGACATGAGTAAAATATTTTTTGTGTTTTCTTAATGAACATGCAATAATTAAATATGCAAATCGAATGACCTAATTATAATGATTGGCAATTTTTAATTAAATGAGCCTAATTCTACATGCCGTGCATTTTATGAATCTAATTATATATGACATGCACATGACATTTTTTGCTTTTTTAAAATGCAATTTGTCCTAGAAAATAAAACTAATTTATTCCAAGACATTTTTTTGTACTTTTCATGAAATTCGGAATTAAAAAAATGTGAAAATTATCTTATCTAAATTAAAATATCATCTAATTTGTATTAGGAATGATGTTAAGCCAAATCCTAATTAAACTAGAATGTTATCCGAATTTGGAAATTCCTAGCTAAAATGCCATCTATCTAAAAATTTCTCTAAACTTATAATAAATAATAAAAATTATTATCTAGAATTAAATTATATGAAATTTTACCCTAAAATGCAATGACATGCAATGAATGCCCTAATTCCATTATTTTATTTTATTTTATGTTTTTCTATTAATTTCGAAATTAAAAATTGCCAAGTAATTAAATATGAAACCTAAGTTAAAACTAGCAACCTAAATTGATTGATTGATTTTCTTATTTTTATTTTTAATTTTTTTTTTTAATTTCGAAATAAAATTCCTATTTTAAATATGCAAACCATAAAGCAGAAATAAACCTAATTCTAACCTTCATGAAATGTAAATGCAATTTTTTGTATTTTTGAGATAAACAAAACAATTAAAAAGATACCAAATCCTCCATGATTGTTTCGCTAATAAAAATCAATAAATTGATCTTAAGCCTTAAAGACCAAAATATCAATTTTATTCCCGCGTGATTAATTATCTCATCTAAAGCGCTTCTTATGAAAAAAAAAATCATCAGTACGGTTGTGAATTATGTGGTACGTCGGGGATTTTCAAACATGCATCAAGAACTAATTCAAATAAAGAAACGAAAACATAAAATAACATAACATAAAAGACGAAATATTAAAGATAAAATAATATAAAATAAAATAGATTTACCTAATAAAATAAACCTACCTAATTTGGACTTTTTCTTTTTTTTTTTGTTTTCTTGCTTTGGCCTTTCACGGTGTTTGGCAACTGTGGTGGTTCGCCGGGGGGGCAGCTGGTCACCGGCGTTCGGATCTCCGGCGAGGACCGGCGGCGGGCGGACCGGCAGCAGCAGCAGGTCGCGGGGGAGTGCGCTGCAGGCGTCGGGTCGCTGGTCGGAGCGGCACGAGGGGAGCAGCAGGCAACTTCGCGGGGAGGAGCAGCAGGTCGGCGTTCGGGGCTTCTGGCGCTGCAGATCGGCGACGGCAGAGGCGGAGCAGGGGCGTCGGCTTCGGAACAGGCAGAGAGGAGCGTCGTCAGGTGCTGGCTCGAGCGGAGGCGGTGGGCGACGCGGGCGGAGGCGTCGTCGGGTCTACGCTCGTGCAGAACTGGTGCAGAGGACAGCACGAGCCTGCGGGTAAGGCGGAGCTTCGGCGGCTGGTGGAACGGCGAGGGCAACGGCGATGGAGCTTCGGGCGGTCAGAGGTGCGGGGTTGTCGCGGTCATAGCAGGAGCGACGAGCGGCGGTGTGAGCGCGAGGGTGAGCCGTTGCAGGTTGGAGCAGAGGGCGTCGGGCGCTGGGTTGCAGGCGCGGCGAGCGGGGTGGAGCTCGGGCTGAGGGCTGCAACAGCGACGGCGTTCGGAGCTCCGGTGAAGGGCGGTGGCTGGTGAGGTCGAGAGCAGCGACGGGTCTCGGACCAGCGCTCGGAACTTCGGCGGGTGCTACGGCTTCCGGCGTCCGATCGCAGCAGCGGTAATGCTCAGAGATGGCGAGCGGGGTATAAGCAAGAGCTCGGCTACAGATCTCGTGGGTGAGCAGGGTGCTGATGGAGCGACGAGGCAGCAGCGGGCGTGGAGCAGAGGGTGCGAGAGGTGGCCAGCACGGGCGTGCGGGTCGCTAAGGGAGCGGCGGTGCTGGTGCGGTGACTGGCGCGAGGGGACGATGGGCGAAACGACGCGGGCCGCAGGCGAGGCTGGGCGCTGCAGTGGTTAGCGGCTTCGCGGCTTAGCGGCTTCTTGGCAGACGGGGCAGAGGCTGACGGAGGCGCGGGCTTCGCGGGCGATGGAGGCTCGGCGCGGAGGTGCGGGCGCGGTAGTGCGGCGCGGAAGGTGGGCAGGCGCGGCGGCGGGTTCGGTGGTGCGGCACGGAAGGTCGGGCAGCAAGGGTCGACGGCAGAAGGGGAACTTGCAAGGAAGAAGATGAACAGTGTATTTTCCTCTTCTTTTCTGTTCTGCCGCACGCCCCCTTTCTGACTTCACTTTGTTTCTCTCTGACAGACTCTCTCTCTCTCTCCTCTTTTGAACGAAGGAGAAGCTCCCCTCCCAATGTAATTTTTTTTCTCTTTTCACTCCCCCCTTGTCTGACCGAAGGAAAAGCCCCCTCACAATGGATTTCTTTTTCTTTTCGCCCTCCTTCACTCACGTCTTCCCCCTTTGTTTATTTATAGAGTTCTTCAGTGTGAACAGGAGGCGGCCGTGAGTTTCCTTGCTATTTACGTCCGGTAGCTTTTTTTCAAATATGGTGGCTACGTTAGTCCATCTCCTTGCAGGAGAATTTTCAGTCCCTCATTAATGCGTGCATGTGCTTGCATTAATGAGGGAGAAAAAAATGCACGTTAAGCACTCTTCTTTCTTCCTCATGCTTGGGCCTTCTCTAGAAATTTCAGTCTGCTGAATTTTGTCCATGCATGTGCATGCATTGATGAGGAGGAGACAATGGACGCGCAAGAACTTCCTGGCGACTTTTTGACTTTTGCTCTTTTGCGTACTCAGATCAGTGGAAAGAGACCATCCATTCGTGCATGTAATCGATCTGCGAGCCGCTGCGTCTTGTCGCGCTTTCAGTACCGATGCAAATACAACTACATGAAATGCAATTTTACTATTTTTATTATTTTTATTTTTATTTTTTTATTATTTTTTTATGCAACTAATTACTGAATGATTAGGTAAAATTTAGGTGTCAACACATCTTAGTAGAGCTTGTTCTAGTAAGATATCTAGCCTCGTTGAGTACAGCCAACACCCATTTCTGAAGAGCTAATACTTCTGTTGCTGCCTTTTTCCCAGCTTCGACACCTAAGAATTTCAATCGCACATGGGGGCCAAGAAAAAAGACAGCCAGTTGGATGATTGATTGGGTTTCTTGACTCAAAGAGAGGCCAGACATATTCTCAATAGCAATAAGCACAAAACATATAGCAACAATCTAATTTAAATAAGAATTATAAGGTAAACTATTTATCAGGTTGATGATAGGCATTAATATTAACTAGTGAGGTGTATATCCCAACTGCTCGCTCATACAATGCTATAAGAGCCCCCACTGATTTAGGGGTCACTTCTTTGACAGTGACTGTTATAAACTCACGATCATTGGCATACAGAGCAAACCCTATCCCCTATAGAAGTTCACCATATCTAAAAGAGATCAATTGTAGAAAACAACCGAGTGACTATAAGTAAATCAAACTCTGAATTCATGTCTCTTTTCCAAGAGAAGTGTCAGATCTTAAACTTCAGAAACAATAAACATAGGAACTTCAGCTATTGCTAGAATCTTCTTAAAGGTAAATTTTAGTAGCACTTGTTGCAAACTAACCTGAGGCATTCCAAACAGATAGTCACTACAGGTAAAACCTGGTTCAAGCTCCCAATCATGACCAGGTGGTCTATCACAAAGCACTTCAATGAATGTTCCGAAGAAGTTGTGCACACCCTCTCTCAGATGTTGTGTGTAGCTATATGGAAATTAGACAATAACTTGCATCAGGAATAATCATGTCACTGACAAGTAAAAGTAGTAGTGCCATTACTTTATCAAAAAATAACTTACGTATGCTGATATGTGCTTCCTTTATTTCCATAAACAGTATGCCCTTGATTGACATGTGAAATGAACAATTTGAGATTTAACATTTTGGAAACTAGAGATGGAGACGAAACTCCCTATTTTCACCCAAAAAATAAACACATACTTGATTGTCATCCGGGTCAAATTGCTGTAGATACTGACTGAATAACATAAGGCTGTCTTTGTAAGGAAGAATTACCATGTCCTGACAGCAACAATTTAAAAAGTACCAAAGGCAATAAATTCTGGCATGGTGTTCATAAAGTAAATGACAATTCACATATGCACACAAACCTTGTTATATGTACTTTAAAAGTAAGACATCAACACAAGATTTAGTCTCTAATAGACTCAAACGGGCATGATAAAGCACATACATGATGAGGTTTCATCTTAACCTTAACGCTACAAAACAAGCACGATTTCAGTCACCTATGAACATGCAAAAATCCAACGAAAAATCTCACATACAGAACATGCAATGATGAATATTTTTCGTTAAGAGTTTGAAACTCAATTAAGAACACGTGAGTTGTGACAAAAATAGTAAAACAAACAGGCAACATACAAGGTTTATTTTTCTGCAACACCCATTTACCTTAATGCATGCAATCGATGCATTAAACGATACCAAAAATTTGCAAATTATGCATCAATTGAACACATATAATATGCATTTCATCTTTCATGAAGGACTTGATGTTGAACAAGGTCAATTAAATGTCCAATTCTTCTTAAATCCATTTCAGATCAAGATAGGGCAGATTGACCCTATCTCAAATCTGAGGGGTTTTGACCTAGCTAACATATCCAAAAATTCCAAAAACATTACAGGACATACTCAAGACAATAACAAACAACTTTCATGAAGACAAGTTTTTCCAGAAGTCAACACAGAAAGCAGCGCAAAAATAGCAAAAGTTTAAGTCAAAACTAAAACAGAACCAAAAACTGACCTAAACTACTGCAGAATCGCACATTTTCAGAGGTATTTTTCGAGGGCCAAACGTCGCTCAATTGGGGCCGGCAACTATCAATTTGAAGCTGATGTGCATTTTAAAAGTCTAAGAGAACTCGAACTAAGATCAGGTCGTTTCAGACCTCATTTTGGCCAAAACATCCGATCAGTTCAGTAGATACAAATATGTGGATTCAAGCCTAAACAAGTTTAATCATCCAAGTTCATCAAGAACAATCAATCACGTTCAAGTTTGAGCAACTCATCAATGAGCATATGAACATAGCATATATTCCTAAGATTGAACCTTAGCCACGACTGGTTAATCCAGCCTCACTTCACGTGGTTCGAGATAAAGTACACTACCTTTTACGCGTTTTTGTTGATTGTAGACGTTGTCAATCGAATCAAGCTCTTCGGAACGCATACGGATCTCCGGAATCATGATCAGATAGTCACAACCACCGAGGGAACCGAATCGAGGTCGGTTGAACCGCTGATTCAAAGCAAATGCTAGAATTCCTTCCCGCTAGAATGCCTTTCTATTGAGCCATCAGCATTTTGAGAACCCATTTGTTCCCAATAGCTCAAGCGTCCTTTTGGAAGATCAAATCAGGTTTTCCTCTTCCATTGCATTAATCCATTTTTCCTTGTTAGGGCAATTCAGAGCCTCATTAATATTTCTTGGCTCATCATTATCTTTTGGAGCAACCATAAAAGTTTCCCTTCAATGCCAAAACGCCGACGGGGAATACTTTGGCGACTTGGGAGATTGTACACTTTGCACATCATTCCCCATCATGCTCCCACTTGGATTAGGTAATAATGATGCCGTCTCATCAAGTGGTTGTAATTGAGAATGAGTAGAATTTAGTTAATCATTTCTCATATTACTCCCACTCGGATGAACTCCACCAACATCATTTTCCTGATCCAAGGTTTCAAATAGGGAACAATCTTCCCCTATTTCGCCCTTCTTAGGAAATTCATCCTCTAAGAATGTGACATCCCGTGATTCAAACTCAGTTATACTCCCACTTTCCTGCTCACCTATAAACACATACCCTTTTGAGTGTTCCGAGTACCTTATAAAAATACTCTTCTTTCCTCTGGGACCTAATTTCCCAAACTTGTGAGATGACTCATGTGTGTAGGCAGCACAACCCCATGGCTTAAGAAAACTTAAGTCCGGTTTTCTACCTGTCCATAACTCATATGGAGTGGAAGCAACTGATTTGGAAGGCACACGATTAAGTATATAGGCAGCTTAACAACGCATCACTCCAAAAGGCGATAGGTAAGTTAGCATGCGCCATCATGGACCTAACCATTTCCGGTAGGGTTACGTTTCTTCTCTCTCGCAACACCATTTTGTTGAGGAGTATATGGAATAGACAACTGTCTTTCTATTCCTTTTTCATCACATAATTTTCTGAACTCATCAGATAAATATTCTCGACCTCGATCGGATCTCAATGCTTTTATTTTCTTGTCTAATTGATTTTCTACCAAGGTCATGAACCTTTTGAAACAACTTATTGCTTCAGATTTGTGAGAAATCAAATAGACATATCCGAATCGAGTATAATCATCAATAAACGTGATGAAATAAACAGCCCCATGCCTTCCTCTCACATTCATTGGACCATAGACATCAGTATGGATTAATTTCAGAGGAAATTCAGCTCTTTTCCCTTTCCCAAATGGTTTCCGTGTTGTTTTCCCTTCTAGGCAATGCTTACATATAGGCAAATCGACTTTTTCAATGTTGCCCAACAAGCCCTCTTTGGCTAGTCTATTCATACGTTGTTGGCCAATGTGACCAAGCCTAGCATGCCACACATTCACATCATTATCATAGGTATTAGAAGACGTGATAAGGGAATAACAAACATTAGCATTAACATAATCAATATCTAATACAATGAAACCATCAAGAAAATAACCACAACCATAGTAATTTGTTTTCAAAAACAAACTCACACCTCTATTACGAAGTTCACATCAAAACCTAGTCTAACCAACATTAAAACAGACACTAAATTCCGACGAATCTCAGGAGCATACGGCACATCATGAAGGAACAAAGTGCGTCCACCACGCATGTTCGGTTGGCGGAGTGCCAATTCCTTTCACTTCAGCTCAAGTTGTTTCCCACATAGATCCACTTAGTTCCGGTTGGTACTCGTCGGAATTCCACGAAGGATCCTCTATCCTTCGCTACATGGTCCGTCGCTCTTGAATCCACAGTCCACAAAGGATTAGACTCGATTAAAAACACAGGACTCGACACATGAGTAAAGTTCGATTAGTACAAGGGGTGCATACCTTCTTTTTTTTTTTTTTGGCTCACGACATCGCGAGCATAGTGACCCTTCTTGTCACCAGGTTGTAGCATTTCACCCTTTTCTTCATGCGAGGACGCTTTCCTCAATCATGTTGGTTAAACTTGGGCTTCTTCCCTGAAGGACCAGCTTCTTCCTTGCCTTTCCCCTTATCAAACCAGCTAGGGCGCTTGCGCTTGAAGCCCGAAGCTCCACTTGAGCTAGAACTAGCATGGTATAGTTCAGCATCCGGCTTAGACGCCAAGAGGCGGTCCTCTTCCAGCTCAAGATGGCGCATAGCATCCTCAAAGGTTTTGATAGATTCATTATGGGTCGGCACCTTCATATGCTCCCAACTACGAGGCAAGGAACGAATCCTTGCTACACCTCCTCATCTGTGAGGACATGGCCAGCATCTTTTAGCTCAGTTATCATGTTTGACATCTTTCTAAGATGTTGCTTCATGGTCCACCATGAGGCTTCTTGTAAGAGTCAAACCATAAGCTGGAGTCACCGAAGTATGACCAAATCTTGCTGCCAATGCCTCCACATTTCCTTGGCATTGTCAAAACGCCGAAACTCTCGATGACGTCATTTTCCATGAGTCAAAGCAACGTGATGCGAGCTAGAGAGTTCATTCTTTTCCAAGAAAAAGCTTCTTTGTATCTTTTGTGCATACTGGTTCCCTCTTTGTTCTACTCATGACAAGAGCCTCAAGTGCTTCTTGCTCTTCCAAAGACATCTTGGACTTCATTTGCCAAATCTCATAGTTGTCACCATTGACCTTTGTTCAGCTGTCATGGTCCAAAGTTGGATCGGTCTTGATTCACCAGTGGAGATCAGCTGCCGGAGGAGATCCGGCAGCCAATCCGCCTATCCCTAACTACGGCGAGGTCAGGGACCTCTGGAGCTACTGATCGCCAGCGGTTGGAGGCTCCTGAGAGCACTCGCGACCTTCGGTTTAGGCTGGAACAGAATCGGTCCTACTTGGACCGGTTTTGGACTCTCCGAAGAGATCGGGCCACCGAAGGTATTCCGATGGCTGATCTATTAGTTCCCAACCACAGCAAGGTCGGGAACAAACTCAGGGATAGATGGGCGGGGTCTGCTTCGCCGATCTCAGTTGCCTAACCGGCAGTCGAGTTGGTGAACTTGAAAACCGACTTGATCGTCGGTTCTTTGAACTGACCAGAACAAATCGGTTTAAGCCCATCAATCAGCCGCCGGAGATGGCGCTTTTCACCAGGGGATGAAGGAGGAGAATGAGAGGGACCGTCGGGGGCTAGGCGGCGTCCGGTGGGCCGCCGGCGTGAGGCCAACGAGCTAGAACTATCGTGCGACCAATTTGGTTGGCAAGAAAAGGGAGGAAGGAGGAAATGGTGGGAAACAACAAAGAGATGAGAAACTTGAAGAGAGAGAAGAGATTTCATGCAAATGAGGCCCATTAAAAATGGAGGGAAATTTGGTAGATATATAACCTCTCCAAATCAAGGAATTTCAAACGTCGATTCAATCCAACGATCGAAATCGTAATCCAATAGTCAAAATTCGATTTTGAGGTGTCGGGTAATCGATCTAGTGGGTTTGATTTGTGAAAACCCGAGTTAAAATTGAGAATTGCATCAAAATGTCCACTTAGGGGTCAAATCACAATTTTGTGAGTTTCGATGACTAATTTGCAAAATTTCAAGAAATTAAAGGTGCATAAGTGATATTGACACAATGAGGATCCTAGAATCAATCACTTCGCTGGAGGTCTAGAATCCGCTGCCAATCGATCAAATTAGTCGATCAGTTCACTCGTATTCGACAGTTCTTGACCTATTTGGTCTGATTTTGGCCATATTGCTTGCTTGGGACCCTTGTGGGTTCAAATTTATGCAATTTGGCCTTGAAAGAATAATTACCTTATTTGAGAGGAAACTGCCCCATTGTGATTCAATTAGGCCAATCAAACTTTATGAATGCAATCTAGAGGTCTTTTATTGACTTAATCGAATGATTATCATGAAGGGCAATAGGTCAAAACCATAGATTCTTTGAATCGAGCCTAAAGGGCTAAAATGATCAAATTTGTAATTCAATTGATAAAATTGTAAATTGATTGAAATTGAGTTAAATTAATATCACAATTGTCTTATCTAATTAATCACCCATGTGTAAGATCAACTAATATGTTCAAATTAACCTCGAATTGGAGTGCTCGAGCTTATGTAAAAAATGAATTTAGGTCTAATATCAAAATTGGACCTAGATTATGAAATTAAATTAGAACCTTCAATGGATCAATCCGAATTTTGCCAATTAAAGCCTAATTGCTTGACTTTCTTATACTTGAAAGAGTAAAATTCTTCAAATCGAGAAATTCTAATGTAAATCTCCTCAAAATCGATTTTGGATTTGGAATTATCTTAAGAAAATGAGTGAAGAACAACCGTCCATTCGCAATTCATAAATAATCGATTTTGGCCCCCTAATTAGGGCTCAAAATAGCAATTTGTATACTTGACTGAGCAATTCGTGAAATAGAATGCATGAGCAGATTTAAAATAGTCCTTAAACCAAATGTTAAATAATGAACTATACCTAATTTTGATTATAATAAAAGTAATTTGATTTTTGGTTGATTTAGAACCTAAAACCGAAAAATTTGGAATACAAGATTCTTAATCGATTTTTGCAAAATTTTCTACATCAAAGTCAAATTGGTATTAAAAAAATGTATTTAAGAATTTTTTTTATTTTTTCAATTTTTTGGTCAAAGATTTGACTAAAAGTCAACATTTTAGTTAACTTTTAATTTCACTTTTATCACGGAGAAGTTGGAGTCATTTAATTTATATGCCATTTGTTCAGTCTAGTGATCAACTTGATGCTGTGTTTACTAAATGATCAAAGGTTAAATTATTTCATATTATTTTAGTCAAGTTGGGCATGAGTGATATCTATGCTCCAACTTGAGGGGAAGTGTCGAGAGTATTTGGCCAATGGAATATATTTGTCTATTTCCTTTATTATTTTATGTATGATGGTTATAAGAGAGATATTGTAATTTTGGGCTCTTAGCTTTATTATGAATAGATAGCTTGGTTGGGGTCACATCGACCTAACCAAGCATTTCCCACAATTTTTTTTAGGTCTCCTAACATATTAGAATTCTAAAGATAGAGCATTGGTAAGACATCATGAAACAAAGGAACAAGACTTAGAATAAGACTCAAGAAAACGGGGATGACCTCCCATCATACGTCCAAAAGAGCCTGCAAATTTGATATCAAGAATTAATTGCATATCCTCAAACTTCATTCCTTGTTCAAATCCTTTTGATCTAGCGGCATGAAGGGGCGAGAGAAGGGCAGAAAAAATGATAGACTTAGGTATGTCCAGAAGCTTTCCTCCTGCATATATTCTAGTGCATCAGCGACACTGCAACCTGTTTGGATTAGCGTCAGATAGAGCGCGAACAATCCTGCCACAGTCGAAATTCCGACTGTCCAGTTGCTGAAGTAGTAATGAACGAGGCGCCCTCTGAGCTTCGCGCGAGCGCTCATGAAGTAGACGCCAATGTCTTCGCACACCACTTTGTGCAGATACGACTCTTCTCCATCCCAGTCCACTTCTCTGCACAGCTTGTTCACCAGATTCGCCGCCTCTTCGTTACTTCCGAGGGAGTGGTGGACTATGCCTTTGTAATGGAGGATTTCCACATCGTCCGCCGAGTTCACAAGCCCGTCAAAGAAGGATAGATATGCCGTCGCGTCGGGTTTGCATTTCTTGTGGCATTGCTCGAAGGCCACCATGTTGCGGAACAAGGTGCCTCTGTGATCGTCGATGTGGAGTGGCGGAATCTTCAGGAACCTTCCCTCGGATTGGACGTCAAATGCCCTGTCATTGGGTGATTTCTCAAGGACTACTCCTGCTTCCTTTAACGCAGTTACAGATCGGATCATGTGCGGTTGCCTTTTCCGGTCCTGATCCTGTATCTCCGGGAGAATGCTGGATCGGAAAAGATCAAGAAAGTGACAGGCCCCATTCATCGCGGTGGCACCGGCAGCATTTGTATGAGAGTCCCTCTGCAGTAACGGATTGAAGAACTTCAAAGCGAGGTCCTGTAGGGAAAGAATTGAGTATTCACATTGAGAATTGGCATTGACCAATTTGAGTAATTTGTGTAGAACTATCATTGGGAGCTGGTTCTCAAGCTTGATTAAATCGCAGCGCAGCGTTGGCAACATCCACCTTTGAAGAAGGGATGAAGAAGAACAGCCGCTGACCTCCCTCAGGAGCTGCAGGATGAAGCAGCCGTCGATGGTCATCATCTCAATGAACTCGTCTCTGCTCAGCTTAACATCGTCTGCGTAACAACTCCTAGCCCTCGGCTCCAGTTTCTCCATTGCTGAAATCACTCTGTCTAGTTCGTCTTCACCTTCTTGTCTTGACTTGAAAACCCTGTGGAAAAATTTTAGCTTTACCTCCTCCATTTCTTTCAAGTGTTGATCTCCACAATGATAAGGGCCGATCGATACAATGCTTGGATCATATGCCTTTGCCTCTACTTGACGCAGTTTTGTGGGGACTCGGTAGATGCAGACATTGTCGCTCTCTTCAGGAATCTTGGCATTCAATTTCTTCAGCAGTGAGGCTTTGCAATTCTCATGCACTTGTGATGAGGTTGAGGCACATCTCCTGAAGAAAGCTTCAAAGTTTCTTCTCTTGCATGACATCTGCAGATACAGCTGCTTCAACCCCCAAACGTTTCTACCTACCATCTGCAAAATTGAGTTCTTGGGTTTGGAGGGAGGTGGGAAGGACTCTTTAAGCAGGAGGAAGTCAACAGGTCAATTCATTTCTCTTTTTCTTTCTGGGTGACAGAGAGAAATGCAGAGATGAATTGTTCGTTGCTTCCTGCATTAGACTTCTCAAAAAAGTCAATGAAAGCATGATCTTTTAAATAAGAAGACCAAACCGAAGATCTGGGATTCACAGATTACTAAATTGATCCCATACCTAACTCAATTTTGGCTTGTAGCATGAAGTTTCTTCATCATCTATTTGCTCTCTTTTCTTTTAAAGTTCTTACCTTAGTCCCATTTTAATTCAATTAATGTAGCACCCTTGGATTTAACTCACTTGAGTTAGTGTTCTTTGACTCATTTCATACCAAGATTTACAGTACAAATAGTCACTTTTCAAGAAAGTCACTCATGCTGTCACGTAAAAAATGTCTATTGAAAATTAAGTTCCTGCTTGCGCATATAATCTAGGAATGATCTTCCCTTGTTGGATGGGCATACCTCCTTTGTCATTCTAAAAATTTACCGGGAGTATCTCTTTGTTTTGGCGCTCTTGCCCTGGCGACTGATCCTGCTTCATCTTTTGGTGTGCAGGTATACACTTTTCCTAAGAGGAGCATGTTTAATATTGTAGTTCCCAATATTTTTAAAAAAAATGATCTTGTGAATTAATTCTAGTTTTATATATTATCCATGAATGCTCTTATTTTATTCGGTGTGCAATTTAGCCTTATCCCTTCACCATTCTAGAAGCCTTCATTGAGTTGCTTTTTATGCAAAACCTCTCACCTTGCGTTCACTTCCCACTCTTGTTGGAGTTTCTGGTTACAATTAATAAGAGGTTAATACCAAGAGAAAAATTAGTGCAACTATGATAAAACTCTAAACTGATCCATTTATTATAAATTTATCTCAAATTAATATTTTAACTTTCAAAAACCCAAATTGATGTATTTGTGATAAATTTACCCTTCATTAATTTCCACTAATTCACAAAAATCTAAAACTGATACATATATGATAAATGGAAGGTAAAACTTCAAATTGGTACGCTCATCAATTGGTAGTGTTTATTTAACTTAATAATTTGACCGTAAAATTTAATGAAAACGAATTGAGAATAAATTTATGGTAAGTATATTATTTTGAAATTTTTTTATAGTTAAAATTTTAATTTATAATAAATTTATAATAAATATATTGATTTTAGATTTTCGACTTGTTCTCGTGCTTTGAAAATAAGCTAAATCTCATTGCTAGAATCGTATGTGAGTGTCAGGTCAAGGTTGACCAACAAAACGTAACAAAAATGAACTGATTGCGAGGATTTTCAGTACTCTCTCTTTTTATGGTCGGGAGGTTTCAGTTCTTCGAAAGGTACTCTTTTGTTGGGAAAAGGGCTGAGAAATTGACATTGACGAGGCGTGTACCAGTTCTCGCAATCCCAAGAGTAGAATTTGTTGCATGACATCATTTCTAAAAAAGGAAGAACTATAGCTGGTAAAGTGCAGGTGAAATTTTTCCTAATTTTTGCCCAGTTGCATGGAGTTTCTTGAACTCTTTATGTTGAAACCTAGCCACTATCCATAAGTACCAGCATAAAAAAATTGAAATATGCCTGATCAAGAGACGAGATATCATAGCATACAATAGCGCAAAAATGGCTGTGATGATTTTGGAATAGAATTGAAACCCGAGCCAAATTCAATGCTTTTTAAAGGAATTCAGCAGATCAGAAAAAGAAGAGTCGCATTCACCTAAACAATTTTTTGGCAAATTCGCCAAAGTGGGGCTAAGAACTTTATACAATTATTGCCACACCACAGCATACAGTAATGTGAACGTCAGAACTATATACAATATTTGGCCTTATCTTTTTTCTCGAGTGGGCCAGTTTTAACCGCGCTTTCAGAAGCTTCCTAGAAGCATGGCCAATTGCCACTATCCCATTGACCTTTCTTTCAGTAACCAAAGAAGTCTTCTTGGGTCCATCTCATTGGTACTCTTCTCTTGTCTCACTCTGCCAAAAGCAATGCAACTCTTCAATCTTCATCTTTTTTGTCGTTGAAGATATCAAATAGCAGGGAAAAGAAGGAGAGACGTTAATTTGCAACTTCACTGAGCAATGGATCAGCAAAACAAGGTGATGCAGAGAGATCCTTCAATTTTATCTTGCTTCCCAGAGAGATTTTCCGGTGTTTACCAGGATATGAGCATGAGCACGAGCACGAGAATGAAAGAAATGCAGAGATGAATTGGTCGTTACTTCTGGCAGTAGACTTCTCAAAGAGATTGATCTTTTAAACGAGATGTCCAGTGCCCAGATCTGGGATTCACAAATTACTAAATCGATTCCATAACTAACTCATCTTTGGCTTGTAGCATGAAGTTTCTTCATCTTCCGTTTGCTCTCTTTTCTTTAAAGTTCTTGCTGTAGTCCCATTTTAATTCAATTAATGTGGCGCCCATTAATCTAACTCCGCTGAGTTTGTGTTCTTTAACACATCTCATACTAAGATTTACTATACACATAGTTAATTTCCCAAAAGGTCACCCATGTGGTCACATCAAAAAACATCTCTTGTGCAGAATCATTGATTCGTTGTCCATCTTCCAATGCTTTTAATTTGACTTCGTGAATCAAAGAATCTTCATTTCCTTCTTTTTGCCATTTTTTCCATTATTTTCTCAATATCTCATTATGCTGCATGAATAAAGAAAATCTGAATAAATAGAAGGATAACCAAGTATTTTCTCACAGATATTATATTATTTGTTGTATAAAATAGGTAAAATAATTCTATTTTTATAAAGTTATCATTAAAGTGCTCCTAAATTCAAATTATAAACCAGTCTCAAAATTGAAAATTACAAATGATGTCCATCAATGGATATCAAGCTTTAAGGACTCTAACCATATAAACTACACCTGAAATTTCGCATGGACATTACAAAGAAAAAAAAAAATATCGTCTTGTAACGGGCTTGACTTGAACCTTGAAAACACATGATGTGGGAACTATTTTTTTAGGGCAAATGTCTTAATTTGAATGACCAAGTGAGGTAGTTTGATAGTGACACCCATAATGATTTACTAAGACTCGTCAAGAGCTCTGATGAGTTCTCCAGCTATTTAGCCAAGTTGATCTTCGCCTTCTCGATCGGCAGCAACAACTATCTCGGCAACTACCTCAATTCAATGCTTTACAACGTGAGCAAAACTTATGAGCCTCAGCTATTTGCAAAGCTCCTCGTTGCTTCGCTTTCTGGGCATCTAGACATACTCGTTGATTCTACCAACATGCTGATTTCATGACTAAATTTCTAGGAAAATGTATTAGTACTTTAGCATGTCCACGCATCCATGCATCTAAGTAGGGGTTTCAAAATTGAACCGGAAATCAAACCAAAACCGAACCGAACTTTTGTGCATTTTAAATTTGATTTGGATTTCGGTTTGGATAATGAAAATGTGACCCTTTTTTATATTTTAGTTCGGTTCGGTTAATTGAATCAAACTACAAATCATCATTCTTCTAATATTGCCATTTACACAATCTCTCTCCTTTTCCACTAAATCTCTTTATAATATTTCAAAAAAGAAAATCGAAATACCGATCTGAACCAAATTGAGTCTTTGGTTTAGGCTATATTCAGTCCAAGGCACAATTCGGTTAAAAAAACCCAAAATAAACTGAACTATTGACACCCCTACATCTAAGTACTTCTTCGGTTGACAATTGAGTCTTGACATTAGTACTTGTCATGAGACTACAAAGGAAAATATATATATTTTTTCATTAAATTGTAACTGGTAAATTGAGAGATTGCTTGTTGATAGAAGGGCCCGGGAGGTGCAATTAGCACTGCTACTCATTCTAGGCATCTCCCATGACAGACTCACACTAGCATGGATTAAATAGTACCACAAGATACTTGCTCAGTACAACTTGTGACACATTAGTCTGAGTAGGTTAGCCCCATCCCAATAACCTCATAGAGATGCTAGAGGTTTAATACTTACCCCCCCCAAAGCTAAATACAGGTTACTATCTACAAAAATGGTCGAACTCATGGTGTTGGTGCCACATGTAGTGAGATATTATATCGAGGTTTATTTTCATATATAGCCTTTTCCATCTTTTAGCATTCACATTGCATATAATTCAAACCATCAATTGTAAAGAGGATGCGGCCTAATCATGATGACGTGGTGACATAATTCTTGTTCTTTGATTCAAAATGCTGGATTTGATTTATATTTTCATTTCTTCTTTAGCTATGTTCTAATTTTCTTTTGCTAGGATTATGATGTAGCATAATCATGATGACGTGAATTTCATGAATTTTATGTGTACAAGTGAAATCATTCATGTGAGTTATATATTATTATACTTAATATTTTTAAGTAATCGCTCTTTTTGAATGATTTGATGTACATATTTGAGATTGAGAAGTGATAATATGCAATTCTTTCTTATAATATATAATCATGAATTAAATATGGATAGAGAAATATACCGCGTTATTTATGTAACTTTCGGTAATAAAGTGATCCAAAAGACTCATTGTAAGCAAGAATATTCATAGATTTCAATGCACTTAGGTTTATTTTAATTCATATAGAGATATAGTGGATTAATAAATCGAGTAGGTTTGCTATATTTAGAGATATGATAATAAATAGATTGGGAAATTCCACTATTACATATTTGATATCGTTACGTGAAATCGAATGCTCTAACATATTTATCTGATTGATTTATTGCATTTAGTCTCCAAATTTTGCTTTTAAGATTTCTAGTTTTAATTTATTCTATTTTGATTTGTTTGATAAATTTTATAATTAATCTATTTTTATTATTTAATTAATTTATTAATAATTAATCTCGGCGAGACGATATTCTTTCTTATTATTATATTACTTGTTCGACACGTTCACTTGCACTTAATATTTTACGGACAATAACTTAGGTTAATTAATATATTCTTTAGACTGGAAATAGGTCAGCAAAATTTCTAGTCATTAATGACACTTCTCTATTTGTGATTGCATTAAAATCTCGATTTATATATAATAATAAGATCGGCCCAATGCAGGTACATCAATCTTTTCTTCTAATTTTGGGCTGGTTCTTGAGATGATCCGATGACCAATCTCGATTTACGTCAGTCCAATGCAGGTACATCCATCTTTTCTTCAAATTTTGGGCTAGTTCTTGAGATAATCCAATAAGTAATGATCTTTCTTAGATCCAAGCGTCATGAGAAAGTGGAGTGGAAGTCTAAAACTGGAAAGTCATTGACTGGGACTGGGAAGACATGTCAGGAATGAGTACATGTAATTAGTTAAGGAAGTATCTATTCACCTTTATTGATTGGATGGTGAGGGCTAGAAGTACAATTATTTGGGGAAGGACCCAACTGGACCGTGCAAATGGGGCATTGACGATGAAGTTTACCCTCGCATGGCGGCTTCCCCAATTTGTCCCTTCTTCTTTGCTTTTTTTATCTGACAAGGTTGGACGCCTTCCACGCGGCATCATGGTGATTTCGAAATAAAATAAAGACGAGAGAGGGTGGAGGTTTAAGCGAGTTTACTGCACAAATATATGGTGGATCCAGGAAAATTGAAGTCTTGCATTTAATATGTCGAGCAGCTTATAATATGGTCCCGCGGTCCTTAAACTCCCTTCTTTGCTTTTTTTTATCTGACAAGGTTGGACGCATTCCACACATTATCATGGTAATTTCAAAATAAAGTAAGGATAAGAGAGAATAAAGGTGTAAGTGAGTTTACCATGTAAATATATGGTGAATACAGGAAACTAAATTCTTGCATTTAATATGTGGAGTGGCTTATAACATAGTTCCGCAGTTCCTGAACTTGGCTCTATTTAAAGGGATGTTTACCCATTTGGGGTGGTCAAGTGGCTCCCGCCGATTGTTTATTTTAAAAAAAAATGTTTAGAGGCCTAAAATAAAGATTATTTCCTTAATTTTTTTATATTTGTAATGAATATATCTATCTACCAAACGTTGTTACATTTTCGTGTTACTTTGCCTTTATATATAGTGATATCAATTGTCTTAGATCCTTCATTGTCGGGAGTGATTTCTACTTATTTTTTGACTCTTTTGTGAATTTGGTAAAATTTATATTGACTTCTATTTAACTCGAAACATTTAAAATCCATTTAATATATCTAAATGCTGACATGTAAAATAGGAAATATTACTAAAAAGTTCTAAACCTATTTACACCGGCCAATTTAATTATAAACTTTTTAATTATGACAATTTAGTCCTAAGCATTTTTATAATTTGATAATGTAATCATTCCGAGTAATTTTAGTTTGAAATTGCTGACGTAGATGTCAGTTGTCCTATGTAGCATGACTAACACTAACATAAACAATTTCTTTATTTTAAATTTTTTATTATTTTTTGCTCTTTTCTTTTCTTTGCTTTTTTTTTCCCTAACTCTAGGTTGGTGCCTACCAAGCCTCACTTGGTATGAGCAAAGGCGTTGCAGTCTTCATCGATGACGGATAAAGGCCTCCGCGCACCCTTGGTGGCCACAAGGGAGGGCGTTTGGGCCTCATTGGCCACGTAAGATGGTTAGTCATCATTCATGTTAGTGATTTTGAGTTAGAATTGATTGAAATGACTAAATTGACAAATTCTCAAAAAGTTTAAGACTAAATTGGTACAATTGAAAAGTTTATGATTGAATTAGCTATTGTACAATAGATTTATGACTTTTTTGACAATTATCTTGTTAAATTACCATATCTCCTCCTCACCTTCTGGCTTCTTATTTGCACCTTTAGAACTTGTAATGCACGATACACGATAGAAACGAGCAAATGAAAGCTCCGTAAAAATGTGTCTTGTGAGTAAAATCAAAGCACCCATTGTGCAATAAGAAATGAAACTTCTAATGGTGACTTGTTTTGATGGAAAAGTCACAAGCACTTTTTAAGTAGCCATAGCGAGCTCTTTCCAATTGAGTGATCAATACATAAAAAATAACAATAAGATCGATGGACTTATAAGGAATAAAAGCATAGGTACTTACTCGATACACTTAACTGAACTTGATAAATCAAATTAAAGACCATCAATGTTTAGATGGAATCAGATCGAGTTCAAAATTGGGTAATTAAACTATTTTTATTTTTTTTTGGTGAAAAGGTAATTAAATTTTTTTTTTTTTTGGTGACTCAGGAAATCCCGAAAACCGACAGCCGGCGGGTAGAACCTGAGGGCAACATGAGGAAACCACCACCCCATGCCACCGGGTAAGTCACCTAATGGCCCACCAGCCTCCCTGCGACGCAAGTGGCAGGGGCTTCAAACTCCCGACCTCTCCCTTTAGAGGTCTGGAGCGTACCCAGCAGAGCCACCACGGCCGATGGTGGGTAATTAAACTATTAATCTACAAACTACTCAACAATCCGTGTTGACCAATTTAAATAATTGAAAAAATGGGAGTAGCAGTTCGATTTGGTCACGTCTATTATTTTTGTAATGGGAAAAAGGGGCGAATCGCATTCGAACTCCTTACGAGTTGTTATATATATAAATATTGACTAATGATACTCGATAACCATAACTAGAAGGGGCAGTTGTCCGTTGGGGAATTGGCAAGAGTAAACTATGATCAAGCCATCGTTTCTAAATTGCTGCAAATTTTTTTGGGTTTGATTTATTTAGGATTTCACGTCTCGGTCACTATGGTGTCTTCGGAGGTGGTGACCATGTGACAGATGCGGAAACATTGGGACATTTAAAGGCTACTTAATCTCCTGTACACATTTCGTCTAACAAGTTGATTGAAGAATGATCCTCTAGAGACTATCCAATAGATAGATTCAAAGTGGATAAGTATTAAAGGAGACCAAATTACCCAAAAGCAAAGATAGATCTAGAATAAAAGTTTCCGTAGTTCAAGAGAGCTTCAAACTTACTAATTTTCCATGAGCAACAAACTATAGACTTTAAGAGGCATTGGAAAAGTGATCGTGTAATGTTGTGACACTAATCACTCACTTTTATAACATCTTACTGATTAACTAGTGAATCTAGTCAAACTGTCAGTATGAGGAGAGCGGACATAGATTTATTCTTAACCGAATCACTATGAATTTTATGTGCAATTTCTTCTATCTCTAATCTCTTATTCACTATTTTTTATAAACTTTTGCGCATTGATGAATATTATCAGATTCTGACTCTTGTACACTGATGGAAATCAATATCCAAACTCAAATTTCACTTGAATCTAATAATTTTCAACTTGACTGTTTTTATATTCGTATTAAATTGTCAAGTATTTTTTAAATTACATATTAATCCCCCTATAAATAACAGTGCTAGCTCCAACAAAATGTGAGCTATATCCTGTTGCTAGAGCCATACGGGAGCGTCACGTCAAGGTTGACCAACAAAAAAGTAGCAAAAATGAACTGATTGCAAGGATTTTCCGTACTACCCTTTTTCTTCCTTTTTTTGGGTGGTCGGGAGGATTTTCAGTACTTCAAAAGGTGTTCTTTTGTTGGTAAAAGGGTCTAAGAAATAGTTATCGGATTTCAAAGGGTTGAACTTGTTGTATGACAATCGACTTTTATTATCTAGAAAAGGAAAAATTATAGTTGGTAAAATGCGTGTGAAATTTACCCTAACTTTTGTCCAGCTGCAAGGAGCTTCTTGAACTCTTGTTGTTGAAACCCAGCGAATGTCCATAAGTACGGCATAATAAAATAAAATCGAAATGTGTCAAGTTAGGAAATGAGAAATCACATCATACAATAGTGTGAAAAGAGTTCTGTGTTAATTTTGAAATAAAATTGAGACTCAAGTTAAATTCAATGCTTTTTAAGAGAATTGGACTGATTAGAAAAAGAAAAGTCACATTCACCTGAGCAATTTTTGGCAAATTTGCCAAAGTGAAACTGAGAACTTTATACGGTTATTGCAGCACCACAGTAGACAGTAGTGTGAACCTCAAAAACTATATACAGTATTTGGCCTCATCTTTTTTCTCGAGTGGGCCAGTTTTAACCCCTCTTTCAGAAACTTCCCAATAGCATGGCGAATTGCCACTATCACATTGACCTTTGTTTCAGCAACTAATAGGTCCATCTTATTGGTACTCTTTTTCTCCTCTCTCTCTCTCTCTCTCTCTCTCTCTCTGTGCCAAAAGCAATGCAACTTTACGATCTTAATCTTCTTTCTCGTTAAAGATATCAGATAGCAGGAAGAAGAAGAGACGATAATTTGCGACTTCACTGAGCAATGGATCAACAAAACAAGATGATGCAGAGAGCTCCTTCAATTTCATCTTGCTTCCGAGAGAGATCTTCCGGTGTTTCACCAAGATACGAGCATGAGCACGAGCACGAGCACGAGAATGAGAGAAATGCAGAGATGAATTGTTCGTTACTTCTGGTAGTAGACTTCTCAAAGTCAATGAGAGCTTGATCTTTTAAACGAGAAGTCCAGAGCCCAGATTTGAAATTCACAAATTACTAAATTGATTCCATAACTAACTCATTTTTGGTCTGCAGCATGAAGTTTCTTCATCGTTTGTTTGCTCTCTTTTCTTTATAGTTCTTGCTTTAATCCCATTTTAATTCAATTAATGTGGCACCCCTGAATTTAATTCTTCTGAGTTAGTGTTCTTTGACTCGTCTCATACTAAGATTTACGATACATATAGTCAATTTCCCAAAAGGTCACTCATGTTGTCACGTCGAAAAACGTCTCTTGTGAATTTAGCTCTTGTTCTATGTATATAATTCATGAATGCTCTCCCCTTGTTCAATGCACAACGTTCTTGCCTCTATCGCCTTTCTAAAAATTTATCAGGAGTCCCTCCTTGTCGAGCCCTTCTCACCCTTGGAACCGATCCTGCCCTTTGTCCTTTGGTGTACAAGTACACACTTTTCCTAGGAGGTCACCTACCCGAGCACGCTTAATATAGTAGTTCCCCTTATGTTATTAAATGACTCTTGTGAATTAATTCTAGTTTCATATATATAATTCGTGAACGCCCTCCTTTTATTCAGTGTGCAATTTGGTTCATTCCTACCCCTTCGCCATTTTAGAAGCCTTCCTTGAGTCATTTTTTATCTGGATCCTCTCATGTGGCAATCACTTCCCATCCTCAATGGATTTGGTGGTTACAATTGAAAGATACCCGAACTTCACGTGTGCTTTGGAAATTATTGAGAAAACCTCATAATAGATCTTGATGTTGACAAAACCTTTGTTGGTTTATCTTGAATCTGGTAAGTGTATAGATATATCTTCTTACAGAAACACTTCATGAGGAGAAGTTTATTCAGAGTCAATCCATTGATGTTTGAATATCATGGTCATTCAGAGTCTAACTAATGTCATTCAAATATCGCAGCTGAAAAATATTCACGTCTTAGATAGAATCTCAATAACAACATGGATATCAATAAGATAACTATCGGCAAAGATTGTATGTGGAGATCATCAAAACCGTGAAATATTTTCAAAGTCTACTAGAGCTAGACAACATCAGAACTTGAAGTTCTACGTGGACACAAATATTTAGACACAAACTCCATTGCTCTGAACAACACAACTAGTGATTTGGCTTGGATTTCCAATAATAACTACTTTCCTCAAAACTGAATTACTTTACTTATGGAAACGGGAGATTTGCTTTTAGGGGCGGCCAAATTAACGAGGATTTAGATCTTTATCTCTTAATGGCTACTTAATCTCCTTTACACATTTTGTCTAACAGGCTGATTGAAGAATGATCCTCTAAAGAATATCCAATGGGTAGATTCAAAGTGGATAAGTATTAAAGGAGACCAAATTACCAAAGAGTAAAGATAAATCCAAAATAAAAAATTTCAAAGTTCAAGAGAGCTTCAAAATTTCTAATTTTCCTTGAGCTACAAACTGTAAACTTTAAGAGGCATTGAAAAAGTGATGGTGTAAAATTGTGAGACCAATCACTCACTTCTGTGACATCTTACTGATTAACTAGTGAACCTAGCCGATAAACTATCAATGTGAGAGAGTTAGGTAAGCTTACTCTCAGCTGAACCACTATAAATTTCATGTACAATTTCCTCTATTATTCACTATTTTTTATAGACTTTTGCACACTGATGAATATCATTATATTACTATTAATATTAAGACTCTAACTCTTGTGCACCGGTGAAAATCTATAACCAAACTCAAATTTCACTTGAATCTAATAATTTTCAACTTGACTTTTTTATGTCCGTATTAAATTGCCAAGTATTTTCAAAATCACGTATTCATCCTCCTCTAAATAACAATGCTAGCTCCAACAAAAAATAAGCTAAATCCTATTGCTAGAACCATACAGGAAGGTCACGTCAAGGTTGACCAACAGAAAGTAACAAAAATGAACTGATTGCAAGGATTTTCGGTACAACCTTTTTTTTTTTGGGTGGTCGGGAGGGTCTTCAGTATTTCAAAAGGTGTTCTTTTTTGGGTAAAATGTCTTAAAAAATAGTTCTCGGATTTCAAAGAGTTGAACTTGTTGTTTGACAATCACAAGAGACTTTTATTTTCTAGAAAAGGAGAGATTATAGTTGGTAAATTGCGTGTGAATTTCCCCCAGTTTTTGCCGGCTACAGGGAGCTTCTCGAACTCTTGTCGTTGAAAACAAGCCAATGTCCATGAGTACGTCGTGACAAAACCGAAATTTGTCGAATCAGGAAATGAGAATTCACATCATACAACAGTGCGAAAAGAGCTTTATGTTAATTTTAGAACAGAATTGGGATCCAAGCTAAATTCAGTGCTTTTTAAGAGAATTCGATGGATTAGAAAAAGAAAAGTCACATTTACCTAAATAATTTTTGGCAGATTTGCCAAAGTGGGGCTAAGAACTTCATACAATTATTGCCACACCACAGCATCCAGTAGTGTGAACCTCCGAACTATATACAATATTTGGCCGTATCCTTTTTCCTGAGTGGGCCAGTTTTAACCGCGTATTCAGAAACTTCCTAGCAGCATGGCGAACTGCCACTATCCCGTTGACCTTCGTTTCAGCAACCAAAGAGTCTTCTTGGGTTCATCTCTTTTGTACTCTCTCTCTCTCTCTCTCTCTGTCCCAAAAGCAATAACATCTGCAGCTTCACAATCTTCATCTTCCCTCTTGTTGAAGATATCAGATAGCAGGAAGAAGAGGAAGAGACGATAATTTGTGACTTCACCAAGCAATGGATCAGCAAAACAAGGTGATGCAGAGAGCTCCTTCCATTTCGTCTTGCTTCCCGGAGAGATTCTCCGGTGTTTCACCGAGATACGAGCACGAGCACGAGCACGAGAATGAGCATGAGAAGCAACAACACCATCAGCAGTGGCCCACAAAAGGCACTGTTTCTGCTCCTCATCCCCTTCCTCAACCCCCGCCACCATTCAAAGCTCCAGTTGATAAGCATCTCATCGTGGAAGAGACACTTCAACCCCACCATGCACCACCATCATCATCTTCTGCTTCTCCTCCTCATCACCACGTGCCGCCATCTGGCAGCAGGTCAAATGGAGCAGCTGCGCCTCATAAACCTGTTGGTCAACCTGCTTCGATTCCTCTTCCGCCAATTCCTTCGTTTCCCTGCTTCGGTAACTATGGTTAGTCATTATTTCTCTGATACTCCTCTTGTTTGAACTGATGGAAGTGGAGGGAGAAGACATGATCTAAGATTTGAAAAAATCTCTCTTATTTAGACCATAGCTAACAAATCCGAGTAGAAGTTTAAGTTATTTGAGGCGGGAAATCGTTCAATATTTCTGGACTTTGGGCTATTTAGGAAGTGCATAACGTTGTTAACATGATGTCTAAAATGTTGAAGTCTATCACTTTTTCATTCTAGCACTAGATTAATGTTGCAATTGAAGGAGAGCTTTCAAACATTTTTGAGTCTTGTCCATCCTGGCCTTACTCTGCTCTTAGTCCTCCTACCTGAGTTAGCTTTCTTGACACTTTTTAAGAGGTCTAGTTGTCTTGTAGAGCTATGCCGCTGATTAGTCAATGTTGTCATGCCTTCTATTATTAATTGGAAGACTAATGGGAGACTTAGTGTGAATGATATCTCGAAGCGTGGAATGCTTCAGGAATCAGAGAAGCCCACTCGAACCTTGTTTGGATCGATAATTTGGCACATTCATTTTCAGTCTTTTCTCTGGGCTCAGGAAAAATTCGGTCTTTTGCTCTTTAGAACTCTCAGAAATTGTCTCTTAACATCTGAAGTGCTTAATGGCAGGGAAAAATACCGCAACGAGCACGAGATTATACACGCCTTTTTATAATGCTGCAATGAAAGGTGATTGGGAAAGTGCAGAGAAGTTCTTAAGATCACATCCAGGCGCTATAAATGTCAGGATCACAAAGAAAATGGACACGGTTCTCCACATCGCTGCTGGGGCCAAACACACCAAGTTCGTAGAGGAAGTGGTCAAGATGATGAGTCCTGCAGATTTAGCATTACGGAACAAGAGCAATCATACGGCTCTTTGTTTTGCTGCCGCATCTGGTGTTGCCAAAATCGCAGAGACAATGGTGAACAAGAATAGGGACCTACCAGGAATGAGGGGCAATAAGGGAGTGACACCTCTTTATATTGCTGCATTGTTTGGTCACAGGGACATGGTTTCCTATCTGTTGAGAGTGACAGATCCTGAGCATCTAACTGAAGACGACTACGTCACACTACTCATTGCCACAATCAATACGGATATGTTCGGTCAGAAACAATTAATTGATTTATGCTTGAGAATTGCCTGGATTTCACTTTTTTGAATAACATCTGTCCTATTAATACTCACAGACGTAGCTCTTACCATTCTCTGGACAAAACCAGAGTTAGCTACTCTTCGGGATCATGATGGAATGACCGCACTGCATATTTTAGCTCAGAAGCCTTCAGCATTTGCCAGCACAAGTTCATTAGAATCCTGGCAGAGGATACTTTATGCATGTAGGCATATCTCATTACTTTAAAATATTCATATATAATATTCTCCTTCCAAAATATACAAATTTTATGTGTGTATGTCCGATGTTTGCATCTTTTTATTAGGAGAATTTTGATTTTTTCACCTCCCTCAAATGATCTTGCTCGAATATCCTTTCAGTGATTTGCGTGAAAGAAAAATGTGAGGTGGGATTCCCTTCAGGACTCGTCATGAGTGACATTAGCCAAACAAAAGAGGTCTTTTCTCCACCTTCTCTTTTAGACATGCTAATTCGCATATGAAACTTATGATACCTAGCCAAATATCTAATGAGAGGCAGTAGGTTCAGCCAACGTCATGACTGAGTCCATTTCTTTGTGAAACTTGTGCAGTGTCGCTCTACTTGCTGGAGAAGCTTTGGAGTGCAGTAAAGTTTATAGGTAGGTGGCACAAAAAAAAAAATGTTTGCTGATTTTTCTGGAAAACCGCAACTTTTTTTTATTGAATTCAATCTATAGTGCCAGGAATCAGGGCAGTTCATGAGAAAAAGACAATGCACTTGCAAGTGCTACATTTGGTGAAATTGTTATGCGAGCAGATTTCATCACTGGAGGACTCCAAAATTGCAGATCTTTTAACGCATCCCTCGCAGCCATTGCTCACTGCAGCAGGGTTCGGCATAGTTGAGCTTGTGACTGAGCTTGTTCACTCTAATCCTGATTTGATATGGACAGTTGATGAGCAAAGCCATAACATTTTTCATGTGGCAGTTATGTACCGCCGAGAAAAGATATTTGACCTCATTCACGATCTCGGGGCACATAAAGATATGATTACTACTTACAAAGACTCTGACAACAATCATAACTTGTTGCATTTGGTGGGAAAGCTGGCACCTCTGGACCAACTTAACAGCGTGTCTGGGGCAGCTCTTCAGATGCAGCGGGAACTCCTATGGTTCAAGGTATCTTCACACTCTCTATCTCAGTTCTCGGCTATTTTCTTGAGAGAATGTCATTTCTAGGATTCAGATTGTCTCATGTCGTCTTGTTGCAGCCATGCTGTCCTATTCTGAACATGTCTAGTATTTGTTTCAATTAGATCGTTGTCGTGATTGCTCCGACATTTCCTTTTAGATTAGTTTTGGTTGGTTCTCATATTAATAATATTGAAAAAGGAGCCATCCAATCTAATATACAAACAGGAATATAACATTGGAGCAGTTCCTAACTGGGTATGTGATGGTTTTTTCTTTTGTGCCTCCATTGTAGGAAGTGGAAAAACCGTACACACTTTATCAAAGCAGATGAGGGACAAAAGTGGCCGAACACCAAGGATGTTATTCACAGAAGAGCACAGGGCTCTGGTCAAGGAAGGAGAGGACTGGATGAAAAGCACCGCGTCATCCTGCATGCTCGTTGCTACGCTAATCACCACTGTGATGTTCGCAGCGATCTTCACTGTTCCAGGAGGAACAAACAATAATAGTGGTGTTCCTATTTTATTGGAATTAAATGCCTTCATAACCTTCGCTGTAGCGGATGCATTTGCACTGTTCTCTTCAGTCACATCCATATTAATGTTCTTGTCCATCCTCACCTCACGCTATGCTGAGGAAGATTTTCTCGAATCCTTACCAAAAAGACTAATCATCGGTCTTACAACGCTGTTTCTTTCTATAGCCTCCATGCTTATTGCATTTAGTGCCACCATTTTCATAGTATTTGGATCCCATTTGGCATGGATTCTTGTACCGGTTGCCTTAGCTTCGTGCATACCAATTACCTTATTTGCCTTTCTTCATTTTCCCCTTCTGAACGATATGCTAAGTTCGTCTTATGGAACTGGCATTTTCACAAGAGAAGCCACAATGACCCTTTGTTCATAAAGCTTGCATTGAGAACTGCAAATTACTATATCAAATTGAAGCATGAACGATCCATCTAGAGATCGAGTCAATTCGAGTCTTTATTGTTGAAAGGCCAGCCACAGGAATTGTTCAGAACATCTGTAGCATAATGTTTGGCTATCCCCATCTCTCTGAACTCTCCACCTTCAACTTCAACCACCACATGGCCAAGAAAAAACTTCAACCTCTCTACTGCCACCTCTAATCACTGTGACAACCACCAGCCCCAGCTCCACCTCTCTCATCAGGGCCCAGTACATTTAGTCACCCACCCAACCCAGGTGAGATCCGGCCTCACCGAGTGGGGAGTGGGGAATCTATGGTCAATGGCACCATATACTGGTAGTTCCTTCAGTGGAATGCATCGTTACGATTGTAAAATAACTTGCTGAACGCACTCTTTTACCAGTTATCAAGTTCATTACATTTGTGTTGACGACTAAACCAATGCTATTTTCCTGTTGAATCTGTCAGAGAGTGATAGCAGCAGGAGTATAATGAATTTGTGGAATGGATAGAATGCTGCATTTCTAGTTTTTTGGTCGAATGCTGTTGAGCGTCAAGATTGTAATGTAAAGATGCTAGCTGATTGTATTGCTTCTTCATTCCTGTGGCCATTGTCTGAGCTTGTAAAATCCAGGCCGGCTATCCACATCATCTTACGTGGGTTGTTCTATAAATTGCTTGAATCATCTTTGGTCTGGTAGAATTCTTAGTCCAGGATCCTTGCCACTGCTTGGATGCAACCTTCCAGTGCAAGTGCTCTAGACAGGTACCCTGAAAAGGTACATTGCCTTGGTCGGACTACATATCTTATGTTGGGTAGCTATTACTGGTGTCGTGTAGAAAGACCTGCAGGCTGAAGGCTCAGCCAGAGGACTGTCGGATGGATCAGCCTGAAAAGGCTGATAAGATCTACTGGGCTAATGGATCGGTCAAACGACCATTTACCCCTCCTATGGATACTAGCCACACCGGCTGTCTTTTCCTCTGCTACTTCAGTTTTGATGTTCCTTTCCATTTTTGACATCACATTATGCAGAGGAACATTTTCTGCATCCGTTGCCAAACAGGCTGGTGTTAGGACTTGGAAACCTGTTTGTCTCCATAGCTACCATGATTGCCACCCTTTTCATCCTCCTTGGTCACAATTATGCTCGAATCACTAGTACAATTGCTGCTTTTGCTTCTGGGACAGTGACCTTGTTTGCTTTGCTACAATTTCCCCTTCTGTTTGATTTGATCAGACACATATATAGCCGCAGCTTACTCTCTCATCCAGAAGACTGCCCATTGTTCTGATCATTAACGACCAGTACACGAGTCATAAATCAATGTGATTGATTGTCATCAGTCAGATATGCATGATGGGGAGTGTCCTGTTGTATCTTGAATGATATCAAGATATGCCGGTAGTCTAAATTGCATCCGCATAAACCATTCCACAAGTGAGAACGGATGATTGAGATGAATTTTTGTTTGCATTATGCATCGAAACTAATGGAGCAAGCTTACTTTATATTACCTTAAAATCTATATGCGAGTGATATTCCATCGGAGGGGTCTCATAGTGAAAATGCTGATTCCCCTGAATCAACATTTTGGAAAGAGAGTTGTTATGCTGAAGAAATGCTGATATTCAAGCAATTCTCATCGACTAGTGTAGTAAGGATTGAGGTGCAAGAGAAACAATCCACTTTTCACATGTTTTGAATATCATGGCTGTGTAAAACAAAGAATTGACAGCATTTTACTACCATAAACAATCATCAGACACCAAGGTGAACAAAACTGGAGTTATAACATCGTAGCACTTTCTTGCCCTCAGCTCATATAGCTTAAGACAATATTACTAGTACCCTAGAGTAGAGGCCGTTCACTCCTAAACTCAATTAAAAAGAGGATGGTACATGAACTTACCAACTGCCATTAAGCTGAGTGCACAAGTTGAACTAATCTCGGCAATTCCTGTATGGCATAGCCCACTTCAAAATCTACACCATAACAGCTACACCAATTGGAGCATCAGTTTACAGTTCTGCTTGCTTGGGCAAGATCTAGGACATCATTGGAGGTAGTGACACTGCACCTCGGACTAATCATGGCAAGTTCAAGAAGTGGTGAGTTAAAGCCGAAAAAGCTATGGACGCTGGTGGTGACAATCAAGGATGAGCTATGGCATCAGATAGAGGATGCAAAAACACAGAAGGAAGCATGGGTCGCACTCGCACTCCTCTATGCAAACATGGCGTGAAGCTCCGCTCCAAAGATTGACGAATCACATCATATCTATCTTTCAGCAGATGTGATGGCAAGTATGTATTTCGCAAAGGTTAAACATCTTTGCAGAAAAATTACAAACCTAAATCCTCTCAAAATTCTCTGGTTCTGCCACAATTTCAGTGGGGTGATTTCCTTGGGGAGCAGACATTTTCGATAGTAAAATGAACACCTAACAGTGTAGAAATACAAGCATTTGAGAGCAATTCAAGGAAGTCTAGGAGCCTCAGAAAATAGCAAGTTTTTCCCTTTTTCCATGGCCCGTCCTCCTATCACAGTAAGAAGACCATTATATCATTGTCTTGGGCCATGAACAACAATCCTCTCGACTTGTGTTTTTATAGGATCTCAAGGATCTAGTTTGTAACTTCATAGCACGGATTTTTCCTTTCACGCTTTGCAACACACCACTCCCGGTCATGTTCCGCTGAGGGATGGATAGAAGCTCAATGTCTAACCTCTGGAACTTCGCAGCATTTCCGTACCTCTGTGTCTTGATGCAATGCAGTAAATAATGGTCAAATATTGTCAGCTTTAACTATCCACTTCCCAACCTCGTCATCATCGACTTGAGGTGTAGTGTTCCTACCGCCAACGATGTCCTGCAGATCTTGCCCCCAAGTAAGCTTAACTGCAAACAACGCTTCCGTCGTAGTTGTGGTCGAGCATTTCAATATCGCTACTTCAAATAGTAATATCCGCCACAGTGACTTGGCCACATATTGTCCTCTTTCAACCAGTTTGGTCCCTGGCCAACCACCTTCACATTCCTAGACCGTGTATTAATGGATTCTCCTCAATTCCCAAATTTTGATGCCTGCCATTTCCATAGATTGTTCAAATTCCATAGTATCGACACCTGAATTTTTCATGGAGGATTAGAGAGTAGAAGCGCATCACAGAGAGTAGAAACTAGAAACAAAGCCTTCCCGGCCAGCTAGATCCCAGGAGCCTCCCCGTCGCCGGAACTCTCGGTCGCCGGAAATGCCGATGCGTATCCGTCTCCAGCCATGATCAGATGACGGTTCCGCACCGACGACGGCCGCTGCCGGAGCTCGCGTTCGGGATTCCGTCCGCCGCCGCAACAGTACGGTTCTGTTAGGGGCTCGGCTTCTTGGTCCGAGGAGTCTCGGTCGCTCGGACCCGTTCGAAACTTCCTTTACCGTCGTCGGCCGTCAGTAACGACGTTTCCGAGGTTTTGGGTTCTCGCGCTCGACGGCCGATCGTGACCACGGTCTCCCTTCTGTCAAGGTACGAACCTCGCCCTGCTCTGTTCTTTAAGTTCGAGAAACAAGAAAGTCTTGAGTAACGCTCGAACGAGAATCAGACGATGACCCAGAACCCGTTAGCAGAGGATATGTGCACGTGGATGTCATCGCGGATTCGCGGGTATATGGGCTGAAATCGATGCTTCGCTGATGCTTCTGCGCAGCGTGTTTGACCTGGGCCACCAGGTGTTTGTAAACCTGTCTGAATGCAAAACTGTACTCACGTTTGAGAGATGTCTTCCCTGAATCAAAACTCTCCGATTTTCATCGCACTTTCGAATAGTAATAAACACCATCGATTTCATTTGTTTTGCCTCTATTTTTCGTGGATTCGAGTCTATATCCGTGTGTGACTCTTCCCCTCTTTGTCCTGTGCTTTGTATCTCTGTCATTGCGGTCATAAATGGCTAGGCTATTTAGGGTCTATTTGTTAACACTTATGTTCCAAGGGACAATTTCCTTTTAGAAATACTTTTTTTCTATTTATATTCCCTAAAACAATTTCTCAATAAATAAAAAACACGTTTGATAACTACACAATATTTCTATTCTCGGAATGAAAAAAGAATAGGAATGAATTTGATACATTTTATAAAATTTTTCATAATGTAGAATTTCTTTTAATTCTTTTTCTTATTCTTCCTAATCGACGATCGGCGATCACCAACGGCCGACCGCCGCCACCCACCATAGTCGACTGCCAATCTACAACAGCTATGGTGGTCGATGGTGGCGGGCAACGAGTGGTGTTGTCAACGGTCATTAGCTATAGGGGTTGGCAGTGAGTGGTGGCAATCAGCTAGTAGGTGGGTGGTGTCGTTAGCCATCATCAGCGAGAGGGGTCGACGATGGGCGGTGGCGATCTACCAACTAGCAAGCAACAACGTCAATGGTCATCGGCGATGAGTGGTGGCAACAACTGGCGGCGACAGTGGTTGGTGATCATCGGTGGTGAGCTGCAGCGTTCAGCAGCCAGTAATCATCGATAGCGGGCGGCGATGGTAGCAAAGGAGGTGTGCCAATGGCAATGGGCGATGGCGGTTGGTCGGCAGCAAGCAGCAAAAGGGGGTGGTAGCCGACAAAGAAGAAGGAAAGAAGAAAAGAAAATAACTTATTTTTAAAAATTATTCTCGGGAACAAGAAGCTATTTTTTCTACTTGTTTATATTCCAAATATATTCCTCAACCACTTTCTTATTTCAGGAAATGGAAAATTTAATTGACATTATCAAACATATTTTTATTCTTTTTTTTTTTTTTCGGGAAACAAAAATATCGAAATTAGGAGAAACATAAACGTTACGAAATAGGGTCTTACTAGATCGGGTGTTGATCCTTTGAGGTGTTGACATTGGTTTGCTCCTGTCCATTTCCATTACTAGTGCGCTCTGAGTGTTTGAAACATTGGTTCTAACCGGCAATTCGAGGTGGTCGCTGACAGCGGTGTAGGTCGGTGACAAGAGGCAAACGGCGGTGGTGATTATAGTGATGAATATGTGTGGATTAATGCAGTGTATATGTTCATACTTTGATGGTTATATTAGAAAATGGTTTAGAGTGATTTAAGTATAGTGGGCTTCAATTCAATTGGGCTTTTTTACGCTTGGTGAACTTTGCTCTTGAATAGGTTCTGTGAGTTTGGGTTTTATTTGGTCTGATGAGTTAGGCTTGCCCTGGCTCTTGAGGACTTTGACTTGCTTGGTCTAGGTTAGTTTGGGCCAAATTTGTTTTAGACGTTGGGGTTGATTCGATTTTGCTAGATTGGGCTTCATTTTAGGTGGCTTCACACTCTCTATCTCAGTTCTTGGCTATTTCTTGAGAGGATGTCACTTTTAGGATTCAGATTATCTCATGTTGTCTCGTTGCAGCCATGCTGTCCTGTTCCGAAAATGTCTAGTATTTGTTTCAATTAGATTGTTGGCATAATTGCTCCAAAATTTCCTTTTAGATTAGTATTGGCTGGTTTTCATATTAATAATATTGAAAAAGGAGCCATCCAATCTAATATACGAACAGCAATATGACATGGGAACAGTTCTTAAATTGTTATGTGATCGCTTTTTCTTCTGTGCCTTCATTGTAGGAAGTGGAGAAAACTGTACACCCTTTATCAAAGCAGATGAGGGACAAAAATGGCCGAACACCGAGGATGTTATTTCCGGAAGAGCACAGAGCCCCGGTCAAAGAAGGAGAGGACTAGATGAAAGGCGCCGCTTCATCCTGCATGCTCGTTGCCACGCTAATACCACTGTGATGTTTGCAACAATCTTCACTGTTCCAGGAGGAATAGACAATAATAGTGGTGTTCCTATTTTGTTGGAATCGAATGCTTTTATATCCTTCGCCATGGCGGATGCATTTGCACTGTTTACTTCAGTCACATCCATACTCATGTTCTTGTCTATCCTCACCTCGCGCTATGCTAAGGAAGATTTTCTCGAATTCTTACCGAAAAGACTAATCATCGGCCTTACAACTTTGTTTCTTTCTATAATCTATAAGAGTTTTCTTAGTATGGGCTACATTAATTGATATTGTAATTTATCATTTTACGGGGTTGGTTTAAAGTGAAATAGAAGTTTCTTAATTAGCCTAATATGGGGTTAGCTAGTAGGACCGAGTTAAACATGACCCGTAATGAGAGAGTCTGGTTGCAAATCCTATAAATAGGGCTCAAGTCTCTCCTCTAACCCTAGTTCTCAAATTATCCTCACAAATGAGCGTTTACCTAGCGCTAAAGGGTGAGAGTACTGTCTTATTAAGTTGGTAATATAGAGAAAGTAATAAAGGAGAATGACTTATGCTTGGATCATCGATTTTCCGCTTTCGTATCAAGAACGATGGATTCCAAAACAACTACGTTAATTTTTCTACTCAATTATATGTGCTATTGCTCTAGTTATGGAGATTATGAGATTGCCCATTTTAGTGTCTTTCATATGATATTAAAACAACCATAATCTAGAACTTAAATGCATAGAATTTTCGCCCTATTTTTGTGATTTTTTATGCAAAAAAAAAAATGATTTTTATTGTATAAACAAAAAGAACTGGATGAGATGAGCAAAACCATGGGTGACGTGCCACTAAGGGAGGCCACGCCTTGCCAGAAGTGTTGAGCATGCGCCCTCACGCGCCTTCACATGCGGGTGCGACTAGCGCGTGCACTAGGATGACGTCAGTAGATGGTGACCCGTGAACCTGACTCGACCCGATCTGATGACCTAATCCATTGACACAAGATCCGACCCGTTGACCCACCCGAATGGGGTTACCATGGACCAAACCGTTCAATTGGTCAAACTGGACGGTCGATTCGGTTGGACAGTTGGACCAGACAGTCAATCCGTGAACCGGTCAGACTAGATCTAGGGGATCATAACGCCCATGTGTGTACAACGCATGTAGGTGTGTGGAGCCTCTAATGGGCGAGTAGTTGGCGGCCACATGCTCATATGGTCATGCTCAATGTTATGGTATATTTATTTTATATGTTTAAATACACACGAAACCCTAAATACATGTATTTTTAGTTTTTTTTTTTTTTTTTTTTTTGTATTTTCTTGTATATTTCTATGATTTTCAAAATATATGTGTTGGTTTATAGGTATGTTATCACATATATATTATAAAAGTATGATTCATTAATAATATATATATATATATAAAGTTTGACTTATATTAATGAATAAATTAGTGTAAATTACAATATGTGATTTTAGTGATATATTGCCATATCACTAAATTTAACATCATATATATATATATGGTGTATGCGAGAAGTAAAGTTTATATCTCGGTACGAGAGAATTTCAAGGATTCAATTGGGTTATGTTATTATTGAGTTTGAGAAATATGAGTCTTGTATAATGATGAGATATCTCCTGATCTAATGCATGATCATACTCTCAAAGGAGGTGATTGTGTATCAGTTTATGGAGTGATACATAATGGTATGGTGAAGGAGTAACTAATTCTAGTGATTCATACACCCAAATATAATGAATTCATGAAGGTTATAGCCATTGTTATGTGGGGAGTATATAACTGCATATCATGTATTCTGTATGTGACTATTTGAATGTGTACTTGTACATTAAATTGTACAGTGCTCACATGACGCTAATTATATACATTGTTTGTTTTTCAATCATCTTTTCTATAAACAGTAACTCTATCACTACTGAGGTTCTTACTAGTTCATATGGCTCTTATTGCTAATTAGCTGACAGATCTTACTGCTAAAAGTACAGAGGCTCAAAAGCACATTTTGCTGTTTAAGAAAAGAACAATCGAATTTGCTTGCTATTCATGAAGCATTCCATTCAAGAACATTTAAAAAGTAATTTATCAGCAAACTGCACTACTAGGCAAATGATGGAAGCTTTGGTGGCTAGAAATCATGTCTCATCTAATACTGAAATATGGACACACATGCAAATACTAGTTAATATGAAGTATAATGAATATGGTGGAGTTAGACATTATGTAAAGATGGTAGATTTGTAGATAAAGTTCCAAGCTCTCAATGTTGTTATTCCTACTACTTTTATTGTGTATCAAGTTTTAAATACTCTTTCTCCTAATTTTTGGATTATTAAGACTAATTATAGTTCCCAAGATGAGACGTGTTTAATTAATGACATGATTGCAAAGATGATGGCAGAGGAAGAAAAATTGAATAAAATATAAAGGGCATATTGCTTTTTATGCTTTTAGTTCTAGTAGTAACAATGGTAAGAAGTTGAAAAATTATACTCATTGCTAGTCCTTCCAATAATAAATGAATTTCTGAAGCTGCTGGTTCTTTTAACAATTTGGGTCCTAAGAAAGCATTCTTCAAGAATGATGGTGTTATTTGCTATTTTTGTAGGGAGAGGGGACACGTAAAGAAAAGCTGCAATAAATATAAAACTTGGTTGTCCAAGAGAATTAAAAGTGAGCTTAAAGGTAATGATTCTTTGGTTTTTGTTTATGAATCCAACATATCTGAAGCCCTATCTAATTCTTGATGGCTAGATAGCAGTGTAACTAATTATGTTGCGTTTACTATACATGAGTTCATAAACCGAAGGACACCAAATCATAATGAATCAAAGCTCATTGTGGGAAACAACATTAAAGTTGACATCGAGTTCATGAAAAATATTATTTTGATTCTAGATTTTGGTTTTATGATGATGTTAAAAAACACTTTTTACATACCTTCATTTATGCGGAATTTAGTTTATGTGTCTTGTTTAGATATGTGCGGATACTCTTTTGAAATAAAATGCAATAGTGTTTCTATATTTTATAATTCAAATAAGGTTTGGTGTTGCAATTTATCCAAATAGATTGTATCTATTGTGTTTATCTCCCAACAATATGTGTGTTGCTTATTCAACTAATAGCACGACCTACCCCTTCAGGGGGAGAATAACTTTAGGAGTATTGCCTAAAAGACGAGTTCATAGCCCATGATTTAAATGCGGGCTCTCCCAAGTCCATACCTCGCACGATATTAAAATGTTCTTAAAAATTTCATAATATGAAGTCACCACTAGTCTATTGGAATCGGCTATAAACTAAGTAAAGCATGTGGGTGTACCTCAAATTCCTACGCAACCAGAGAATCTATGATCGATGACTTAATTACACTAATTAACCAATTAGTGCCATTTCGGTATCTACTCTTGTTTATTAAAAAAAAAGATTTTTTTTTTTTTTTGCTAGGCTGTCTAGATTAATTTTAGGCTTATCTACTCGCACATAAGGTGATCATGCGTGTACACAGTCATCAACATAATAATCGACAACTAAGGAAAGCATTAAATGCATATCATGGGATAACATAGATTTAACACTAAAGAAAAGATAAATGCTAATCTTAATTACCTTTACCAAAAAAAAAATGTTAATCTTAACTAGATTAAAGAAAAGCCAAAATCGATGTACCAATTGTCCCTAAGGACAATTGAAACCCTAAAGTAGAGCTCTAAAGGCTTAGTCAACCTTAAGCATGATTTTAAATTGAAATACTTCCATTTTTCAAGAGAAAATAACCCAAAAAAAATTAATTTAAACCTTTTTGAGGATTTTTAATTTTTTTTAATTTTTTTTCGATTTTTCGATTTTTTATAAAAAAAATGAAACGTTGAATTTTCCCAAAAAATTCTGGATTCGAATTTTTGGAAATTTCTTTGAATTTTTGTTATTTTTCGAAAATTTTGAATTTTTTGAAAATTTTTAATATTTAATATTATTATATTCGGAAAAACGGGTTTGGACCCGGTAAACCCAATCCGGCCCATTGACCCAACTCAAACCCAGATCCGAACCAATCGAATTTAAAAAAAAAAATTATATTTTTATATTTTTAAATATTTTTCTTTTTCTCTTTTGTCTTCTTCTCTGTTTTGTCTTTTTCACCTGCACTATCTCCTCTTTCACGCCTTCTTCACCGAATGTCTCCCTCCAATGTCTTTTCCTCCCTTTTGTTTATATTTCTTTTCATTACTCCTTTTTATTTCTTTTTCGTTTCTTTTCCTTCTATTTTTCTCTTCCCTTTTTTGGTCATCTTTTTCTTGGTGCATTCTCCGCACGCTCGAAGCATCATTGAACCCAAATTTTCCCATGAATTCAAACCCAACCTCACAATGTCGAAACCACATCACGGCTAGAATCTAACATATCAACATATTCACTCATCCTAAGCAAAAGCTAGCAAGATTAAGGCTAAGGACCTATTTGATAACCGACCAAACAGTCTTGATTCTACTATTTTGTTTCTAGGAGTAGTTTTGGAATAGAATTATGTTTGGTAAAAATTTTGTTCTCAGGAACAAATTTATATTTTTTTTGTTCTGAAAGTAGATTTGGAATAAAATTAAGAATAAAAAAAAAAAAGTTGATTCTTGTTCCTAGGATCAAATCTAAGAATCAAGTCATTTTCTTCTTCTTCATCTACCGTCACCGTTGCAGTTGCCATCCACTATCAGTTGTCGACAACTAGTCCGGCGAGCTCACCGGAGGTGAGCCCAGCCATCGGCGAGATTGAGCCTCACCGAGCCTCGGCGAGGTTGGGCGAGCCTCGCCCGGTGGCTAGCGGCGTCCCCCGGCCCGGTGATGGCCGGGCGAGCATCCCCTAGCCTTGCGGGTGGCCGGGCTTCGCCTAGCCACCGGCGAGGCTCAACCAACGAGAGTCGGCGATCGGCCACTTGAAGAAGAATAATAGGAGAGAGAAAGAAAGAAAAAAAGAAGAAGAAGAAAAAGAAAAAAATAATAAAATTACTTGAAAATTAAAAAAATGATTTGGAATAGAAATTTTGAACACGATATTAAACGCATTCTATTTCAGGAATTAAAATTTTGGACAGTTATCAAACGGCTTAACATGCTTAGAAATTATTCCTAATAACAGAATAAAAAATAATCTTTTCTGATCAGAAAATATTTCCGAGAATAGAAGAGTTACCAAACATGTCTGAAACCCCTGCGGCTCTTACTGAAGATGCAGAATTGAACCTTTCTCATATGTCCACCCTCACCCTTCATGGGAGTCATGGTTGGCCACCGTCCATCGCCGGAAAGATGAATGCAAAACGCACCACACGCACAAAAGTAACCGTAATGAAGAACGAAAGCGAGGAATCGCGATAATGGCTAGAAGATTGTACATTGAGAAGTGGGGTCTCAAGCTTGGCCGAGCTTCTCTCCTGCTCTCTCTACCCTCTCTCGACCCTCAACTTCTCGCTCTGCTCTCACGCTCAATTGTTCTCTCGACCTTTGTCTCAAACCTCACTCTCTTCCTCTTCTCTGAATCAAGCCCCCGAGAAAGCCCAAGAACACCAAGAATTACATGAGCAATGGCCGCCTATACTCACGAGCAAAACAACAATGTCGACTGATGAGCAAAAATATCCCCAAAAAAAAAAAAATGATTTTTAATGGCCATGAAGCTATCATTGAGAAGCAGACTACACTGGTGTCTTCAGGTTTGGCTAAAGTAGACGATATTCTCATGGTTGTGTCTCAAGAGTCATTTTATCGAACACGTGGTAGGCATTGGTTAAGAGAAACGTACGGATCTGTTCATTACCTAGGTTCGCGCCCTCTCGAATGAGAACAATAAAACCCCTTACAACCAGCTAGGGACCATTGATTCACAGTCAGCAAAAGCGTAGATGAAAAATAACAAGTCTTGGTTCCGGGTGAGCCGAGATAGGACAGCACTGAACATGGTGAATGCTCGGACATGGAATCCCTACCCGGCTTAGAGACGACCGTCACGGGACACGCTCGAGACAAGTTGAGCTATGGCCGACTGCTTCTCAATGTCTCCAAGAAAAGATCCTCAGGAAATCGATGCCAAACTGGAGAAAGTGAGAAAGAAGACGAGCTAAGACCTACTGAGGCTTCGGCGCAGATGGGGCACAACGGCGAGTTGTTGGCTGCGATTTGAGCATGGTGGATGGCAGTCTCTCACTCTCACTCCTTGCTCTCGCTTGAACTTTCACTAATAGCTCCCTCTATCCCGATTTCTGTCCTTTCACCAAGACCTCTCCTGAACCCCCCCGCCTCTTCCTCTCTCTCCTTCTCTGTTCCCTTTCTGAGGACATCGGCCAGCACCCATGGCTTCTGCCATCACCAGCTCACTGGTTGGTCTGGCCCCGACCCGCGAATCGTGTTGCCCTCTGCTGCTTGCCATCCTCTCCCTCTCTCTAACCTGTACTCTTCTTTTTTGCAGAGCATGACCGGCGTGAGGAGGAAGAAGACCAGCATGCGGGCTGTGCTTAGAGAAAAGACAATGAAGCTGGGCTTGGCCTAGGCGAAAAGACACATAGAGGAGAGGAGTAAAGAGAAGGACCGAACCAAGCCTAGTCCGCCTTTTCTTTTCTTTTTTTTTTTCTTTTTCCAAAATTTTAACAATTAGTGATAGTAATGCCGATGCTCCATCATCTCTATGTGATGCAATTGAATGAAAATTAATTTTTATTTAAGGATTAAAGATTAATCCATAATTTTCTATAACATTAAGTCTTAAATACAAGTGCAAAATTTAAGTGTCGACAATTGAAAATAACATTTCCAAAAGGCCTCCACCTAAAAAACAATCTTATGTATTATGGCATAAATATCTTGATCACATCATTAGAGAAATAGTAGAAAGGCTCATAAAGGTTAACATCCGACTTACTCTTAAAAGTGATCTAGAGACTTATGTAGACTGTTATAGAGCATAATAACTAAGATAAGGAAAAAAACTACAGTTTAAAGCTCTGATTTATTGGAGGTTATTCACACTAATATTAGTGGACCATATACGGCAACTTTATGAAGAAGTTTTTATTTCATCATATTTATTGACGATTATTGCCGATGTGGATATCTATACTTGATTAAAGAAAAATCCGAATGTCTTGATAAATTCAAGACTTTTCTAACTAAAGTAGAGAAACAGTTGGGAAGAGTTATAAAGATTGTTAAATTTGATCATGGTAGTGAGTATTTTGACAAGCATGGTGATGTTGGACAACTTAAAGGATTGTTTGGTATATATTTTGAGGATTTTGAAATAGTAACTCAATTTACTATACCTAGAAGTCCTAAACAAAATGGTTACTTACCTTTTCACCAAAAAAAAACAAAAAAACAAAAAAACAAAAAAACAAAAAAAACAAAAACAAAATGGTATGGCTGAAAAGCATAATCGCACTCTTATGGACATGATGAGAAGTATGATTAGTATGACTAATTTACCTAATTTTTTGTGAGATGAAGTTTTGAAAATAGCGCTTTACATTTTATATTGTGTTCCTACTAAAGCGGTTTCATTGACTCTTTTCAAGTGGTGGACTAGACGAAAACCTAGTTTAAATCATTTTAAAATTTGGGGATGTCCTGCAGAAATGAAGTTATATAATCCAACACTAAATAAGTTATATTCTAAAATTACTCGGTGTTATTTCGTATCTTACCCAAATCATTCAAAGGAGTATCGATTTTATAATCCTAATGGAAGTATAAGAATTGTAGAATTTCAGACAGTAAAATTTCTAAAATTTGATATAGTCGAAAAGGGTAGCTGCTTACAAATTATTGAATATGATAGTATAGTGAGGATTACTGGATCCCTATCTCTCCCTGTACAGACGATTATAGAGCCTTCTACACCACAAATTGAGCCTATTGCAGCTCAGGATCTTATTATTAAGGTAGTTCTTGATGAAATTCCTCAAACCCCTCATATTCAAAATGAGGTTGCAATAGCTTAACTCAGAAGATCGACTAGGGAAAGATGTTCACTTATACTACCAAACTATGTAGTTTATCTAGGAGAGCATGATTATGATATTGGCAATGAATTGCGATAAAAGATGAGATACAATCTATGAAACACAACAGTGTTTGGGAGCTTGTTGAATTGCTAGAAAGGGATACAAGACTAAAAGTGATTCAAAAGGAAAGATTGAAAAGTTTAAAGCTAGACTGGTAGTTTTTCACTCAAAAAGAACGAATATATTATGAAGCAATTTTTTATTCAGTTTCTTCTACAGATTTTTTTAGGGTGTTTTTGACATCGGTAGCTCATTTTGATATAGAGTTACACCATATGGTTATTAAAACTGCTCTTCTAAATGGAGACCTTTAGGAGAAGGTTTATATGATGCACCTTGAAGGTTTTGCGGCTAATGACTCAAGAAGCTTGTATGTAAATTGAAAAAGTCTATTTATGGCTTTAGGCAAGCTTCTAGACAATAGTATTTAAAGTTATGTTATCACTTCATTCGGATTTATTGAGAACAAAATGGATTAGTTTATATATCGCAAGGTTCAAGGAAGGAAATATATTTTTCTCATATTATATATATATATATATATATATATGATATATTACTTGCAAGTAGTGACATTGGATTATTGTATGAGACAAAATGGATGCTATTGAAAATTTTTGACATAAAAGAACTTAGTGGGGCGTCTTTTGTTCCTAGCATTGAGGTCCATAGGATTCGTTCTTGCCGTTCATTGGGTTTGTCTCAAATAGCATATGTTAATCGTATTTTAGAAAGATTCAATATGCAGCATTGCAATCTAGGAAATGCTCCTATTATTAATGGTGATATTGAGTCTCTCACAATGCCCTAATTCAAATTTTGAGAAAGCTCAAATGAAGGATGTACCTTATGTTAGTTTGCTTGGAAATATCATGTATGCTCAAGTTTGCACTAGACCAAATGTTGCTTTTACGACAAGATTTCTAGGTAGATATCAATAAAATCCAAGATGCGATCAATGGGTTGTTGCAAAGAAGATTTTAAGGTACTTAAAGATGATAAGAGATTATATGCCGATTTATAAATATGTTCTGTACTTGCAACTAATAAGGTATTCGATGCAGATTTTGCTAGCTATTAAGATGATAAGAAGTCGATAACATGATACATATTTATGTTGGCAAGAGATGAAATATCATGGAAGAGTGAGAAACAAAAATCTATATTTTCTTCTACCATACAAGTAGAGTTTGTAACATATTTTTTTAGCCGCTACTTAGGCTATTTGGCTCCAGAACCTTATTAGGGAGTTAACTGTTTTTTATTTTGTGGATAGACCCATACAGTTATATTATGACAATAACTCTGCAGTGTTGTTTATTAATAACAAAAATCTCAAGGGATCTAAGTATAAGTTTTTTACCATAAATGAATCAGTATAGAATGATAACATTGTAGTAGATCATATTCCTACAAATGATATGGTTGTAGATCCACTAACTAAAGGCTTACACCATTGTGTGTTTGAGTAACATATCATTAGCATGGGCTTAGGAGTATCTTAAGATACCGTTATTTAGTGAAAGCTGTTTTTTTTTTTTTTTTTAAGTTTACATCTTTATTTGTTATATTTAGTAATGTTTTGATATATATGTCAATTTTATATTAAGCATCTTGGGACATGTCATTGAATGAATTGTTATTATGTTGAATATATGTTGATAAAAGTCTTAATGTATTGTATAAACCTTAAGTGAAGGTTATGGGCATCCGGTTATTAGCCTTGAACGTATGTCTTATTATAGATTAAAAAAAAAAACTAAAGATTAATCGTAAAGATAAGGAATAAATTGGTTCACTGGAACCATAAAGACATTTTTTAGTGGAACAATTTCTTTTTTTCTTTTTTTCACTTAAGATAAGAGAATGGTGACTAACAAATGAGGTCTCTCTATGAGAGATGTTATCCATTTGCCACATTACCATATTTAATCAATATCAATAAAGTTGAAAGCACTCGTAACTTTGGAAGGTTCTGTGTGTATACATACTGTTATCGCCATAATTCGGTGTTTGAGATTTTATGAGATGAGATTGATTATTAAGAATTATTTCTAGACTAAGGTGCGCACATAGAGTATAAAATAAAGCCAAAGTGGAAGAATATAAGAGTTTTCCTAATATGGGCTACATTAATTGATATTGTAATTTATCGTGTTATGAATTTGGTTTAAGGTGAAATAAAAGGTTTCTTGATTAGTCTAATATGGGATTGGTTAGTATGAGCCGAGTTAAACCTGGCCCGTAATGAAAGGATCTAGTTGAAAACTCTATAAATAGTGTTGTGTCTCCTCTAACCATAATTCTCACAATTATCCTCACAAAGAAGCGTTTACCTAGCACTAAAATGTGAGGGGGCAACTCATTGAGCTAGTAATACATAAGGCAATAGAGGATAATGAATTACGCTTGAATTATCGATTTTTCGCTTCCACATCAAGAATGATAGATTTAACAAGTGCGTTAATCTTTCTACTCAATTATATGTATTCTTACTCTAGTTATGGAGATCATAAGATTGCGCGTTTTAACGTCTTTCATAGCCTCCATGCTTATTGCATTTAGTGACCCTTTTTTCAAAATACTTGGATGCTGACTGGCGTGGATTCTTGTACCCATTGCGTTGGCTTCGTGCATACCAATTACCTTATTTGCCTTTCTTCATTTTCCCCTTCTGACCGATGTGCTATGTTCGTCTTATGGAAATGGCATTTTCACAAGACTAGCCACAATCACCCTTTGTTCATAAATCTTGTCTTGAGAACTGTAAATAACTATATCAAATTGAAGCATGAACGATCCGTCTAGAGATCAAGTCGATTCAGGCCTTCATCGTTGAAAGGTCAGCCACAGCAATCGTCCAGAACATCTGTACCATAATGTTTGGCGACCCCCATCTCTCTGAACTCTTCACCTTCAATTCAACCATCACATGGCCAAGAAAAACCTTCAACCTCCCTACTGCCACCTCTAATCACCGTGACAACTGCCGGCCCCAGCCCCACCTCTCTCATCGGGGCCCAGCACGTTTGGTCACCCAACCCAGAAGAGATCCAGCCTCGCCCAGTGGGGAGGGGGAATCTATGGTCAACAGTGCCGTATACTGGCAGTTCCTTCAGTGGAATGCACCGTAACGATTGTAAAATAACTTGCTGAACACACTCTTTTACCAGTTATCAAGTTCATTACATTTGTTTTGATGAGTAAACCAGTGCTATTTTCCTGTTGAATCTATCAGAAAGTGATTGGAGCAGGAGTATAATGAATTTGTGGAATGGATAAAATGCTGCATTTCTAGTTTTTGGTTGAATGCTGTTGAGCGTCCAGATTGTAATGCAAAGACACTAGCTGATTGTAATTCTTTTTCGTTCCTGTGGCCAATGTCTGAGCTTGTTAAATTCAGGCCGGTTATCCACGTCATCTTACGTGGGGTGTTCTATAAATTGCTTGAATCATCTTCGGTCAGGTGGAATTCTTTGTCCAGGATCCTTGCCACTCCTTGGATGCAACCTTCCAGTGCAAGTGCTCTAGACAGGTACCCTGAAAAGGTACATTACCTTGATCGGACTGCATATCTTATGTTGGGTAGCTTTTACTGGTGTCGTGTAGAAAGACCTGCAGGCTGAAGGATCGGCCAAGGACTGTCAGATGTATCAGCTTGGAAAGGCTGATAGATCTACCGGGCTAATGGATCGGTCAAAGGACCGTTTGCTCCTCCTATGGATACTAGCCACACCGGCTGTCTTTTCCTCTGCAACTTCAGTTTTGATGTTCCTTTCCATTTTGGCATCACGCTATGCGGAGGACGATTTTTTGCACTCCTTGCCAAACAGGCTGGTGTTAGGATTTGGAAGCCTATTTGTCTCCATAGCTACTATGATGATGGCCTTTGGGGCCACCCATTTCATCCTCGGTGACGATTATGCTCGAATCGCTATTCCAATTGCTGCTTTTGCTTCTGGGACAGTGACCTTTTTTGCTTTGCTACAATTTCCCCTTTTGTCTGATTTGATCAGGCACATATGTAGCCGCAGCTTACTCTCTCATCCAGAAGACCACCCATTGTTCTGATCATTAACGACCAGTACACGAGTCATGAATACATGTTATTGATTGTCATCAGTAAGATATGCACGATAGGGAGTTTCCTGTTGTATTCCGAATGATATCAAGATTTGCTGGTAGTTTGAATTGCATCTGCATAAACCGTTCCACAAGTGGGAACGAATGATTGAGATGAATTTTTGTTTGCGTTACGCATTGAACTAATGCAGCAAGCTTACTTTATGTTACCTTAAAATCTATATGCTAGTGATATTCCCTCAGAGGGCTTTCATAGTGAAATTGCTGATTCCCCTGAATCAACAAGTTTGGAAAGAGAGTTGTTATGCTGAAGAAATGCTGGTGTTCGGGCAATTCCCATCGACTAGTGTAGTAAGGACTGAGACGCAAGAGAAACAGTCCACTTTTTGTGCGTATTGAGCATCATCCCTGCCCAAACCCATTCGACATTTAATAGAAATTTTAATAATTTCTAATCATGTATAGGGCAAAATGGATGGGTAGAGTCCTCCAATTGATTAGGACTATCGTCCATTAATCCCATTGTTTTGGTTTGGTGATTGGGTGGTCTCCTGGTCAGTTTTCACACTCTTTTGACAATTTTATAACCTTACGTTTCTACAGGGTGCACTTTTTTATAACCACTTGAGGCATTCGAAATTTTACTTGTGAAATGTTCATAATGAGACTTGAAAGTAGAGGAGCAAACTTACTTACCATCTAGGTACCACTTTATTTATTTATTTATTTATTTATTTATTTTTATCAGGTCTATCTTTCATTAATCACATTTAGACCTGTCTATATATATATACATACTCTGAAACTACTATCACAGAACTTAATGTTCACTTGATCCCTCTATATGTCAAGGAATAATTTGATGGAACTAACCTTGATATAGAAAGATCGCCAAAAATATCATGACCGCACCAGATTCCCATACTATTCTCAAAAGAATCTCCATTAATTTCGATATAATATTTAGGGGGCTGGACCAATTGGGGGTTTTTGCCCTGAAATGAGCTCTATACTTACGGAAGTTATTCAATATACCTTTCCTAACACGCGTAGAACTTCTCGTGCATGTGTTATTATAGCTTTCGTCTTTATGTATCCATAAACGTCTTTAGTTCTTCATCATTCAATTTTGTTTCTTTTTTCCTCGTGTTGTTCTTGGGACAGTGAATCTGATCACCACTCGACATTCATTTACTTGTCTATATTGGACTAATTTTTCTGAAAATTTACACGTGGCGAAAGATGATAAATTGTTGCATATCTGCTATTGCCTCCTAGATATAATATAATATATGGGGACATTCACGAGAGTCTTTCACAGCTGGGTTTGTTTGATGGTGAGAGTGGTCCATCCATTGCTTTTTGGTATAATAGCTATAAGGAGGTCCATTATAGAGTTTCGGCTCGTGTTACATGGCCCGTCAATTTCTGCAGAGGTGTTGGAACTTCAGAAATTCAGTGACTGACATTTGCAACTCTGTAGTTTAGTGACTTTTAGTCACTAGTTCTTCAAAACTTGAGGTTTCAGTTCTCTTGACATTTGTTTTTGTCCGAAGTTGAATCGATGACTGTTAGAATCAGGGTTTGGAGAGTAACGGGACCTCATTTTTTTTTCCTTGGTCCTGTCGAACTATTAGAATTACAATTAGAGGAATTACTTAGGGACTAGAATTTGGAGATGTTGGTATGCGGTGCTTGATTATAAGTTTAATTCTGATTTGTGGAAGTTTAGTAGATTGAAATGTGAAAACTTACGTTTTTATTTTTATTTTTTATGGTGGTAGATTTATTTTGTGGTACATTGAGTCACAACAATCTTTAAGATGAGATAAATGGCATTGGTTTTTGTCTCGAGGGATTGGGACTCTTTGGCGAGGCTGAAAGCTTAGTGTCTAATCCTTCTGTGAAGGAACATGCGGATGGCTGAATCTGCTGAATCTGCTTTCTCTTTCATTTTATTTGGGTCAATTTCATTGCCTGACTAGCAGCTATTTGTTTCTTGTAGGCATTTGACGGGACCATCGCTGATTTGGACACGCAGGGTGAGGAATCATACAAGGACAGTACGTTGATCATGCAACTTCTTCGGAATTTCTTGACTCTATGGACTTCTGATCTCTCTCTCTCTCTCTCTCTGAGTTTGTCTTTGTGTGCGTGGGTGATTGCAAGTGTGTATTCAGCATCGGTACTAGCACGCACTTGTCGATATCTCTCATGGCTTTTATTATAAACGAATCTTAATGCTGTTGGTAAATAAGGGAAAGAATTGAAATACTATTTGACCCACTTGATTCCGTTCATGAGGCTTACATTGTATTACAGCCAAAAATATCCTTGATTGATCAATTTTTTTTTTCCACTCACTAGGTCTTGACCATGTATTCGAAATGTCAGGATGGAGCTGGGATGACATTAAGGAAGCCTAAAAACGGAGCTGGAGAGAGGCAGCAATGATCTGCTCAGTTAATAGGATGACGTCAGTACTTTAATGATGTTTGCACCGTCGTAGATGCTATGTGGCTTGTTACGGTGTCATTATTTCTGAACTGGAGAGCTATAAGGTGTTTCCCTAGTGTTCCTTGATGAGATTCGGGTTGGTTTACCTATTAAATTATATATAATTTTTGAGTTTTTAGAGTCTAAAAATAGATATTACGATCTCAAATTGTCAGTTCCCTTGTGTGTGCTTTCGTGTTGCCTAGTTCACATGAAAATATACCAATCTTTATTTCTTGGCCTTACCAGTCAACATGAGAATACACCAATATTAACAGAGCCATAGCTGGCCATGTTAGAAGAATCGTTTCGATACCTCATCCAAATGTTGCTCATCCCCATACCAATATCTAATGACGTCACTTCTAACCTAATAATCTTTAATTCAATCATCCAAGGGAGTCAATATAATACACACACATGCATGCCCATTGATATGTGGACAAGAGAAAAGAAACTTTTGAGTATATGTTTGGGCGAAATTATGAGAAACTTGACTCTTACTTAACTAACTAAATCAAACCAAGAATAAGGACATATCATTTCCAATTGGCCGCAAACTTTTACAATGCGCGCATCATCTGATTCATCTCTTGTGAGCCCAACTCATCTATAACTCTACAAAGCATAAACAACAATTTCTTACAGAATTTCTGTACCATTAAGCAAGAATTATGTACATCAGGAGCCCCCACAGATCTAGGCTCTTCCTGGAATCATAGTTATGCAAGCTTTGCTAGATTTCCCAAATCCAATATATTAACATCAAGATTGTCCAATTTCACGATACCATCATCGCCATCCGCACCCACCAATTTGCCATTGCGACCATGTAATTGGTCACCGACAATCTTTTCTTCTTTTTTTTTTTTTCGGTCGAAAGTCACCGACAATCTTGATCTTGTCAAATTTCCTTGGCATCACCATCACCTTTTCGTTAGGAAGAAGTGTCACCGTCTAACCATTGCGACTAGGCCCAAGGACTACCCGACAGGAGCCATCCCGATTCAAGAAGAAGATACTGGAAATTGGTATAACCAACAGCCAATACTCCAAATAATAAAATAGCTTTGACACCATACCCACTTCTCATAGGCTTTCAGGAAGCTGAAAATTATTGTTATTGTTTTAGAAAGAGAAACTTCGCTACCAAAATCCTCCAAATAATCCCCATAACAGCGTTGCAATTGCTTTTGATTACGGAAGATTTTCAATGTATACTTCAGATGAAAAATTCACGATACAATCACAAATATTCCTTGCTACCAGCTTGCTACAAAAATTTGATCGGGTAGCACAGCTTTGATTGCAGTTAACAACACGAAACTGGAGGAAAGTTTTGAGAGTTTCAGGAATCGGAGCAAACTTAATGATCGGATAGAAATGTTACAACCATACAAAGCACTCAGAATTTAAAGTATAACCGTGCAAGCGTCCCAAAGATCAAAGAGGAAACAGTTTCCAGATAAGGGAACTAACGAGTAATCTAAAGAAAGCCCATCGAATCATATTTTTTTATACTAGCTTAGTGGTCAAAGCAAAGGAGAGACACGAAAGTATGCAAGATTTTTCTTCTTTTTCTGCTCGCACTAGAACAGTGTTTCTTTTAACGAATCTTATTATTTACCCACGCAAGCGCATGTATTGAGAGGGAACAAAGGAACAAACTTACAGGAAGAACCTCTCCGATAACTCCAACACTCTCTTCTTCTGGTCTGGACACATTAACCAGAATTTCTGGCATAAACCATAGCCCTTCATTTTCCCCACCTGTAACGATAAGAGCTGAATAATGAGAACTCTACAAGCACCAACAAAAGAAGGATCTTGGAAGTGATCATGACCATGAATAAATGGACATAAAAAATCCAACTTTCATACATCTTAACATAAGTTTCGTGAATAAAAACCATGCAAACCAAACCAAACGGTTCCTAAAACTAATTATCTAAATTTTTAGATGATTTCTCCAACTTTTTTCAACCATAAAACTAGAGAACCATCAAGCTTTTCAGAAAGAATGATTTAATGACTATTGAAGTAATTAAATGAGGGAAATGACAAACAAAACAATATTAAAAATTTTCACCCTCTTATGTATAGCGATACGCCACTAATACTTTCACTGTAGTAGTTAAAAATTTACTCTCCTACATTTTCAATGTGCTTATGCAATGAGCAGTTGTGATTCATGTTATGTTTATACTATAGCAGTTAAAAATATGGTAAAAAAATCAATCAAGGTCGGCTACATTGCATATAATACATGTTGAAACTAATATGATAGCATCAATCGGAAGGACTTGCAAGAAAATCAAGGATTTTTTAGGCATCGTTCGTTTCGTGGAAAATATGGCTTTTCTAAAATATTTTCCAAGAAGTCATTTTTCAGAAAAATGTAATTATTTTTTAGTATTCGATGAAACTTGAAAATGAAGTGGAAAATATTTTTAACTGTTCGGAAAGGAAAATATTTTCCTTCATATAGTCTTTTTCATTTATTTTATTTTTTAAAATGGATTTTTCATATTTGTTAAAAATTGATTTTTAATTATTTTTAATTTTCAAAATCTATTATTAATTTTTCATTTTCTTTGTTTTCCATCTCCTCCTTTTTTGGCCGATCGCTGGCCACGGCGATGGCTCACAATTGGCCAACGGCAAGCCTTGAGCTCGCCGACAAGCACGAGGCTTGCCATTCACCGGATAGACGAGTGCGAGCGTTGAGCTTGAGGCTCGCCAAATCGACAAGCATGAGCTTGAGATCGACAAGCTCAAGGTTCGCCTAGCGACGGCCAACGACTAGCCAAGAAAGAAGAATATGGGAAACAAAGAAAAGAAAAAGAAAAGAAAAAGGAAATTAAAAATAATTCAAATTAAAAAAGAAAATTAAAAATAAAAATAATTCGAATAAAAAAGAAAAGAACAAGAATAAAGGGGAAGATGAAGTGAGGATTTGTAAGGGTGTGAAATAAGAGAAATCAAGTGAGGAAAATGTTTTTCACTTTTCAAAAGTGGAAAACATTTTTCCCTAATTTATAATACTTTTTTCCTTTTGTGGAAAATATTTTCTCAAAGGAATTCATTTTCCGTAAAATGAACGTCGGAAAATCTAGAAAACATTTTTTCGGAAATTATTTTCTACGAAACAAACAGAAATTTTAGTGTATATAATATTTTCTCATTCTCTTTTGCAAATCCAGGAGGGTATTTTGCAGAGCACTTTCGCACCTAACTATAGTCCCATTATTCAATGCAAAACATGAAAAACCAGACTTGACAGCACGTCACGTTTTTCTCACCTAACTATTCTCCTATTATTCAATGCAAAACGTGAAAAACCAGACTTTACAGTACGCCACGTTTTTCTTTCAGCTCCAAAAGAAAGACAAAAGGGCTTCTCGGGTGACTTGACTTGAAGCTGCCTCAAAGCGCCATTGTTAGCTGCAATTATTCGGAATCGCCACAAATCCTGGACCATCCTCCATCTGTTCGAAAGGTGAATATCGCAGTGCTTCGGCCATGTGCGCGGCAGTCTCTCCTGTCCGGACCATCGCAAGTCCTTGTACCCCGCCAGCCAGTGCTGGCTTTTTCTTAAACGAACTTCCGTCAGCCTCTTCTCAATTTGCAATTTGATTAATGTGTGGCACTTCGATGGCTACTCACTTTTGACAACTGCTGTCCATTTTCTTCTTGGATTAAGGTCAAAAAATCCCTTGAAGTGGACTTTAAATAATATTAAGAAAGAATTCTCGAAGTGCTCGAATACACCGTTGATCTCAATCATGACCTCTTAAATGTGCTTACATGCCGGCATTGTCTCCAACACCAGTCTCCAGATACGTGTTTCATGCGATTTTTTATTCGCATTGAAAATATTAATCATTGCAACTCTTATGATAGACATCTATAAAGACAAGTGCCTATACACGATCCGCGAGAGATTCCATCTTTCATCAGGCATAACAATCTCTAGTCTTCTGAATAGCCAAACTAAGTGCGTAAAAGCAATAACGGGCATGACAGTTTTTCTGAGCCCATGTGTTATATATACTTTTTTATATATTAGTCTAGAGGGAATCCTCTATTAGAATTACTAACCAAGCTGCATACTTAGAATTTTGTTAGAATATTTAAATAATAAACAGTCATCTAATAACTTAAGCTTTTATGACAATTGATAATAATTTTATAAAATCTCATAAATTTGAATAACTAAAGAACAATCCATATATTATTACTTATAAACCCCATAAAGATTCATGTCATTCATTATTAAAATCAAAAGAAACATAGAAGATTCCTAGCATTATCATCCTCTTTTGCATAGAGATAATCATTAGATATGCATGATTTACGTAGATTACCTTGAATTGAGTACTCAATCCAGTGCATTGAGTCTAAATTATCCCACGAATTGCACTCTCCAACCCAAAACGCATATATGAATGAACAAACTGGACGTTTCGAAAAATCTTCGGTTTGGCTTGTGGACGCCGGGTGATGCTGGTAGCAAACACGGGCATCATGTTACAGGCAGATGCCAAAACATAGTGGGGTTGGGACAAGACTCTGGTGAGGAGAGAGACGACAAGACAAGACATCTTGTCTCCCCGCAAGCACCTCCTTGTCGCTGTCAGCTTCAGCGCCACGACGACACTGACAGCAACTGAATGAGCCGTCCCTCGTATAGTATAGCTCGAGAACGCCGCATGTGATGGGAGATCGCGAACTTTCACGGGTTCTTATGTGTTTTCCGGGGGTCTGGCTTTTACCCCCAACCTTCAATTATTTCTCCCCAAGGGCGGGGGATACCCGGATGTGGCCGCCGGGCCCGCGAGTTGTACGGGCGGCACGGCATTACCCAGCCGCATGAGGCCTTGTTATCGGGGTTCTCCCCCCCGGAGCGCTGCAGTTTAAGGTCTTGCCGAGGACCAAAACGCCGCATGTGATGGGAGATCGCGAACTTTCACTGATTCAGTGGATCTCACTCTTTTGGCTCTTGGCCATCCGATTCTCGATTCGGAGGATACGTGGAAATTTTGATAAAAACATTATCAATTATTCTAAAATTTTAAATTATCGGATGAAAATATTATTTGTTATTTAAATATTTTAATACTTTTATCATAGTTAATCTTTATCTAGTGTTAGGTGTGAAAATTTAATTAAAGGGATAAATGGAGATTGGTGATGTTTGAATTCAAGATTTCCAGCTTTGATAATAGGTAAAGATTTTGGTGGGATTAATCTAACTATTCTAAAAACTTAAATTATTGAATAAATGCGTCGTTTATTATTTAATTCTAACATGATCAACTCAATAGCACATTAAAGAAATTCATGATTTTTGTTATATTAATATCTCAAATTTGAGCCGACTCAAGGATTCTCAACAAATCTACTTTCTTGTTTGAATTGAATTTTTCTCGAAGGGATAAGTAACGTGATATGTGTACAGAGACGTGTTTTTTGGTCTATGGGAAGTCTCTCTTTGTTGGTGAAGAAAGTCCACATCTCTTATCCAAGATGTTGTCGTTTGAGAATGGACTTCTTCAAAGACTTTCTGTGGACGTCTCCTGGCTACGTATATTTCTCGGTGTCCAAGAAAGCATGATGATAATCATTGTCAAATTGTTCCGAAAACGAGCTCTTGTCATGTCTGATTTTGGTAGTGAGATGATTGCTTGATTAGATGAAGTTTACAACATGAGAGGTGGTGTACAACGAACATTGAGAAATCGCACCATGGGATATGTTAGGGTTTTTAAATTTAATGGCTTAGAGAACATGGTCAAATTTAATGGCTTAAAGAATATAGAAAACATTCATTCATCATTGTATTAGACAATGATTGAAAGATGTGAGACTCCCAACAGTTTAGTTCTAGTCTACTACGGACAAGGGTTTTTGAATTACAATAGAAGAAGCTTTCTCGGGCGAGGAATGACGGGCTTGCAAATATTTTAGGGAAAAATATCCAATAAGTTCTAGATTTCCTATACGAATGCCAATTCAGATTTGAACATTTCATTCTGGCTAATTTGATCCTAAATATTTGCACAAAATTCCAGTGTGGTTATTTCTCACTAGAAATAACTGATGATGTGGTCCAATCTTCACTAGGCATCTTACGTGGCATGTCATTATGTTAATGATTTCAGGCAAAAATTGGTCAGAAGGACCACATTGGAATTTCATATAAAAATTTAGGACTGAATTGACAAAATTAAAAATGTTATGACTGAATCAGCATGTGTACAATAAGGTTTAGAACTAATTGGACAATTTTTCAAGTACATGGCTTGTGAGAACAAAATCTGTGTCGATGAGCATAATCAACATATTCGAGAGAATAATTAATAGTAGTAGTTAAATTGTTCAGTAGAACAAGTAGAGCATCGGACAAGGTTGTCTAAGGTAAATTAATGGTAGATGTAGTGATGCACTCGTGCCTAATTGTACTTAACTATGAAATATGTGCGTAATTTCGCAGAAACAATGCAATGGATGCGCATGCTGCCCCTAGTCTCTTTCTTAAGGATAAACATACATTATTGCAAATAATTTATTATTACTACAATCATCATCATCATCATCATCATCATCATCATCATCTGCCATCAAGGTATAAAAAAAAAGGACGTGATCATCTCCCTGAAGATTTCATGAAAATCCCACATATACAAAAGGACGCCATAATTTAAGTTAAGATATAAAATAAATTTTCATCGGTCTCCTACTAATTTAATTTCTTTTAAAATAAATGGTGCACATTAAAATTCTAACATAATATCAAAGTTGGAGATTTTAAGCACATGGATTAAATTTCACACTTAAGTCCTCTCTCTCTCTCTCTCTCTCTCTCTCTCTCTCTCTCTCTCTCTCATGAATATATAAATATATATGCATATACCCTCCACCATTTTCTATTTTTAAATTTCTCGGGATTGTGCATACATCTTTATTGATTACACATAACTTCAATTGCTCTTTTTTTGGGTGTAGACACCAAAGCTAAAAAAATTTATTTATGTGGTCTATTGATCCCCTTTAACTTGATGTGGTCCTAAACTTACTATAATTATGTCAATGCATTCCTAATTTTTTTTTCCAATTCAGTCCTAAATTTTTTTACATTTATACAAATTCAGTTCATTCAGCCAATTTTGATTGGTTTGCACTAAGATGGCATCTTTTAAATAATTATTTTTGAATTTTATAATTTATATATTCTTTTAATTTCTTTAATCTTCCCCCCTTTCCCCTCCCTTAGGTCGGCGAGGGTCCCCATTCAACCCTCGCTAGCCACAGGCGAGGGGTGCAATTCCCTTGCGAACAATGGGCAAGGGCCATGACACCCTCGCCACCGTTGTCGGCTAGGGTGTGGGCATGTGGCCCCCTTCGCCCAAATTTGGCGAGGGTGCTGTGGCCCTCGCCCGATCTAGGCAAGCGAGGCCCTCGTGGCCCTTGCCCAAATCAGGCAAGTGTTGGCTAACCCTTGCTAGGCCTAATGGAAGAGGAAGGGGAAATTTTTTTTAAAAAAAGTAATGCCGCGTTAATACTAACCAGTCAAAATTAATTAGATGGACTGAATTGACATCATTGTAATAGATTTAGAACTAAATTGACCACAAAAATTTAGGAATGAATTGACATAATTACAGTAGGTTTAGGACTACATCAAGTTAAAAGGGAACAATAGACCACATAAATAAAAAGGTCTAGGATTAACTTGACCAATTGAGACAATTGCAATAAATTTATGACTTTTTTAGTAATTCTTCCATCGAAATGCATGAGCACACAAAAGTTATTTAAAGATTTAAATTTATTTCAAAAATGAAACTTTTTAAGAAAGTGGAAAAAAACTACTACAGTTAAGAAATACTTAGATCTAAACTTGGTTAGTGGAAGATCAAATCAATAACATATTTAATGTACTAACTTAGTTGAATAATAATTTTACTATTATGCAACACTACAAAGCTATATGAATATTCATTAAACTTTTTTTTTCTTATTTTTGGGAATAGTCGAGATTGGAAATTGTTATAGCTTTGCTTTATTGTCTAGTGGAGAGATAAGAACTTTCTCCCCCCAAGGTCCCCCGAGTTTTTAGATGTATATCTATCTTTCTCACTCAAGAGGGAATACTTCCCAATTCTATGTTCCAGAATTCATACAAGATAGTTTAAAGACTTACTCTAGTGCAGGATATTGCATTATGGGGAAGAGATAAGGGTAGAGAAGGTTGCTCTCAAGTAAATCTCGCTTCTTATGTTGCTCATAAATAGAATAGGGCAAAGCCCTTAATCTCAAAATAGGAAATAGGACCCTTGTGAATCTCCACTAGCAATGATTTCCGTAGAAAAACCCATCCCAGCAAGACCCTGTGAACCAGGACCACACTCACGTGTTCCTTCAATCAAGTCCTAGCGCAAGGACCTCACCCCACTCGCTTTGGCAATAATAACCTTATGGAACTAGCGATAATAACCTTATGTGCACACTGTATGTACATGCATGATGACCTCTCTCTTTCCATCCTCTCAGAAACTGTCTCTCCATAAATGGCCTCTCCTAATCCTAGGGCAAACATCCCTTTCCTTAACTGTTGTCCTCTCAGTCTCTCTCCTAGTCCTAGGGCAAAGCACACTGCTCTCTTTCTCTTCAACTCCCCCTCTCCATCCATAAATACCCTCTACTAGGCCTAGGGCAAAGCACACTGATGTCCTCCTAGAATCTCTCTCTCTCTCTCTCTCTCTCTCTCTCTCCATAGTCTCTACTTTGTCACGGTTCCCAGAAATATGGAAACTTCCATGATTTTCATGGCTAGCTAAATCTAGGAGCTGTCCAAGGCTCATAATCTGCACTGGAGAGAAGACTGGTGGAGAGAGCCCCCTCCGAATCTCTCTCTCTCTCCATAGTCTCGACTATTGCCCCCATATTACAAAAGCTTGGTGCACAGGACGGAGGACTGAGGGAGAGACAGCCCTAGGCTCTTTCTGAAAAAGGAAGGATGGTATTGGTAGACACGTTTTGAGCCTAAGCATAAGTAGCGCAACTGAAGCAAGTAAGCAAAACTGCATGCATGATGAGTTTGCCCGCGATGATGAATGGTTTTGTCCCTAGAATTAGTATTCACATCGATTCATGCACGTCCCCTCGTGTTACATCTGGAGAGAAAATTATACTGACCCGGATCCTCTATCTCCGTCGATGTTCTCTCGCACGTCTCGACATAACCCAATCGTTTCGATGCTTACATTGTTTTCGTATGCATCGGCGGTTGAGAACTGGTCGAGACGCCAATTAAAACACCGTGCGGGGTAGAGGATCCTCACGAAGCACGTGCGTTCATATGTGGTGTCTGATTACGTAGTCTTTTAACTTTTATTTGTATCATTGTATGTGTGTGGTTTACCTGTCGAAGCACCGACCAGGTCTAAGTCCCTTTTGAGTTATCTGTCATTCACAAGCAGAAAAAACCTACCCACCATCTTCACAAGACTCGCCGGTCGCCAGTATCATTCGGCTTCTCACAAGTAGGCGAAGGCTCTTCATTATTATAAAAGACCAAAAAAAAAAAAAAAATATATATATATATATATATATATATATCAATGACTCGCGATAAAAGTTTTATTGCCAAATCAAAGTTTCTGAATATGCAACCACGAGCAGTCTGTACTGTGCAAAACGAGGCTGCAAGTTTTGAAACGAGGAAAGGATTTTGATCTCTACCTAGGATTATTCATTCCTAGTATGGTTTATCCTAGGACGTCCATGTTCTTAGAATTCTATCCTATAAAACAAAACCAACCAAATCACACACTAAGAATAGGAATTATATCGAATCATCAATCAAATTTTGTTCAACCCTATAGAATTCCTTGTCTTTTATCAAGAGGAAAACCATAACAAGAAAGCATTCTTTGTTTTTGTTCTTTATCTTATTTTAACAATAGATGTAGTGTAAAGAGTTAAGATTAGAAAAGTATTCTTATTCTCCTAATTCCCAAATTTTGATGCCTATTATTCCATAGACCATTGGAACTCTATAGGAACAATATTCAGTTTAAGCTTGAATGATTTGAAGAGGGATCCTACTTTCTTTGATTCATTCGACATGTGCAATTTCTTTTCTGTTGATGCAACCTACAATATGCATTTAAATCCTTTTTTTTTTTTGGTAAAATGCATTTAAATCCATTTTGTATCTACATATTCCATTAATTCTATACCTTGTCCATCACTTTTCAAAATGAGAATCTGTTATTTTAATTGTCCGTCTATAGATGCTACAAGAATATCGAGGTTTTCTTGTAATAGCTATAGAGTTTTTGATTCACACAAGTTCTGTTTGGACAATTCAGGTGTAATTCCTCAATCCTTCGCGTCCCACATTCTATTAATAACTTTGGGAATCCCATATAGATTATGTCTTGAATCATATTAGCTCTTTTTCGAATTACTATGAATGCAAGTCCCTCCAAAACCAGAGAATACTGTCATATTTGTTACGCTATCTATGTTCTGATCGTATCCTAGACCAGCTCTGTATGATAAAATAAACAAAGCTTGTACATATTCTTTGAAGCTGTCATGTGGACAAATTAAACGAGCACTGTCGTCCTAATGACCTATCAATTTTTGTTGTGTGCGCTTGAGCAGTTTCTCATTCATTTCTGTTTCGGCCACACGACTCAATGTGACAACATTGATTGGAGGGTTGTTCTTTTCCATTTTGATTCAAGACTTTCCTAGCATTTTGCCAATTTAATCGTACTATAAATGTTGGATTTTACTTAGTTCTTTCTTGGTATGAGTGTTTTGATTCAAAGGGCATCTGCTGGTTCTCTTTTTATTTGTAAAAATCAAGTCTCCGCTGGTTATATGTGTTTTCTTTCTGTGACAATCTAGTCGAACAACTGTGAACCTCATCTGTGCATCCGGAAGCAGAACTTGCGGAGAGCTCGACCTGCAAACTTATTAGGATTCAAAACACTTTGGCAATCAAGAATTTCGCGGGAAGACAGGCCCAGATTCTCTTTGGAACAGGTTTGCGATGAGAATGAACCCTTTCCTTAAATGTTTTTAATATCGGACAGATCAAAGAAACCATGCCGCATAGGGGTGAAGGTTGAACCGGTATGAAAACATCATGCAGTACCTAAAGTCTACGCCTAATAGTATTATCGTTCCAATATGATGATCAATTATGTAGCCAATGCTAATTAATGACAGGAATTTTTTTTTTTTTTTATTTTATCTTTCAGTGCATGTATTTGGACTTTGACACTTTCACTCATGCACCAGCTAATTATACCAATATTGCTTTCTTTTGATGCTGAGAAAACATTAAGCCCCGGGCTCATGAAATATGTTGTCAAATGGATTGCATGACTATCGTTAATGAATGAATTTTACTTATAGAAGTTTTGAACATTGTAGAATTCAGAGAACGTAAGAAGAGACGAGATTTCTACTCCTCCATCCATGGGCGGCCTCCCCTTCAAAGCATGTCTATTTCAGAGGACTACGCCGGAAACTACCACAGACGAACAACGTGAACTAGGTGGTATCTGAAAAATTTGAAGCGTCGTCGTGGTCACCTAGTCTTCTGTCCTCTCCTGCTGATCCTGAATTCTATATAATCGACAGGGTACAATCCATTGCTCAATGTGGCACGGAGAGGTGACTGGAAAGCAGGAAAGAAATTCCTATCTGACAAACCAATGGCAGTACGTGCCAAAATCACAGGGGAAAAGGAGACTGCTCTTCATATCGCAGCAGTTGCAGGACATAGAGAATTCGTTGAGGAGCTGGTGAAGATGATGACGTCTGAAGACTTGCAATTGCAGACCAAGGATGGGAACACTGCCCTCTGCTTTGCCACTGCATCCGGAGTTAGAGAGATCGCCAAGGCAATGGTCGATAAGAATTATTGGCTTCCAATGGTGAGAGACAGCAACGGGGCAACGCCCTTGTACATTGCAGCCCTGCTAGGGAAACAAGACATGGCGCAGTATCTGTTGTCAGCCACGATTACAAATCAACTAACTGACTCAGAGCGCATCAACATCTTTTTCGCCGCCATCAGTTCCAAACTCTTTGGTTAGTGAATCCACTGTAGTTCTAACGTGAATGTACCGTGGATACTACTTTTATCGCCAGCTCAATCCAGACCAAATATATGTATCTTTCCCAAAACAAAACTATATGTTTTCTGCTCTCCTTCCCCGCGCACCCTGGATAGAATCTGTAGCTAGTTTACTTGAGGACAAAGTTTTTTCGTTATTATTTTTAACTGGTATTCCCTTTTGCCAGATGTGGCTTTGACGCTGATTGATCAACATCCCTGAAGGATTTATTAGTCATTGGGCTTAAGGCCCGTCCGGCTAAGTTGGGCCCAGGAAGCCCGGCCCACGGGAATAAGGCCCGTGGAAAGAAGGGGGTATAAAAGGGAGGAGAGAGAGAGAAACAGACCGTTTTGCTAAAAATAGAAAACGACGTACGTTCTTTCTCTCAACGCACTCTCTCTCTCTCCCGTTTTTCTTCAAAGTACGAACAATTCTGAATCGCTCGAAGGATTTTGCTTCCTCGGATCGAATTGCTCGGTTTCTCTTCCTCCATCAACATCGGTGTTTAATCTGTGGCTAAAAGGTACGCTCGAATCGTGGTGTGCTTTAGGATCGGTGATGCGTGTGATTTCCGGGCTTCGTCTTCCGCTTGCGTTTAGGGGTTTGATTTGGTGTCGAATCCGCGTTTTCGAGGATCGAGTCATTCCCTTCATTGGTATCGAGCCTGCTTTCATGTTTTCCCGATCCTTTTCGTGCTGTTTTTGATTGATTTTTCGATAAAAACTCTCGGCCGTACGGATCGGACGTACAATCCCGACACCCGAGCGCTTTACGGCCTTTTTTCCGAGTTTGCGTAACTCGAAATCAAAATCTAATGGCATAGGAAGAAAGGCGACGTCGAGACGAGTCTGGCGACATCTCGAGCGCCGCCAGGAGACGCCGCACGCGCCCACACGCGCGGGCGGAAGGCGCGCTGCGCGTGGGCACGACGCGCCCGGAAGCGCTCGATCGCCCGGGCGCGTGGCGCACACGCGCCGGTCGGCGAACCGGCGCGTGCGCGCCGCCGGCGGCGAACCGGCACGCGCCGGTCCGCGGACCGACAGCGTGCGACGTCGGCATGACGTCACCCAACGGTAAATAACGGCCGGGTGACGTCATCGGCCCATGTCAGCCCGATGGCGTCGGTTGGCCGTGCGGTCACCGGCCGGCGACCCGTCCGGCGACGCAACGCGACCCGACCCGCGGACGCCCGGCACACGCGCGGCACGTGCCGGATGACGTCTTCGTGACGTCAGCCTGCGCACGCACACCGCACGTGCCGACGACCCGAACCGAACCGACCCGACCCGCTGACGATCGCACGCGCGCGGCACGTGCCGCTGACGTCTACGTGACGTCATCACTGGCACGCGCGCGGCACATGCACCGGTTCAACCGGTCCGACCGGTCCGATGACCGGCGACCGGCGACCGTTGACCGACCATTGACCGTTGACCGTTGACCGAAAAAAAAAAAAAAAAGGGAAAGGAATGTGTTTTTTTTTTTCAATTAAGTCTATGTGGGTTATAAGTAATCCCTAATTTTTGTTCTGCATTTGTTGCAGGAACAATGCCTCCCCTAAGGTTGCGCACACCTATTCGCACAGTTACCGATGAACAAAAGGATAGGGTTGTATAAGGCGATAGGGCGGCTTACCGACTCGATCATCGATGGGAGAGAGGTGACTTAATTGATCACGTCCTTGAAGTCAACGGGAAAATTCAACAGTCATATGGAATGGTCGTCCTATGTCACATCGAGAGATGGTGCGATTTTTCATAAACACTCTTCCACCCGAATGGCAAGATGTGTTGAATTGTATATGGGATGTCAACGGAGCTGCTTCCTATAAGAAAATTGTCATGGATTTTGTCAATGAATATTATTGTATTGTTTCAAGGGAAAAGATCAAGAAATTGAACTAAAGAGGATCTTTCCCAGTTCGTGTGCTGACTTTGTGTTAGTTGTATTAGCTGATTTTTTGTTAAGTGTGCTTTGTGGACATATTTTGTAATGAATACTACCTGTTTGTTGTTGATGAAGCAAATTATATGTATTGTTTGTATTAATTGAAAGCATTATTGTTTTTATTTGATGTATATTATCAATTGCTTTCAATGACTTATGGTTGCTTTTGAGTAATTAGGCAGGGTAGTTTTAGAAGTTTTTGTAGCTTCATAAAAAATTGATTTTGCATATGACAATTATATTAATGATAATTTTAAGTTAGGATTTTGGAGGATGATTGGAAACGTAGTGACCTTTTGATTCTGAAGCCTTACTTGAAATTATTCATTAATATGATGGGTCTATGCAAATAGGGATGCATAAATGATAGGCATTAATAATTCGTGCATATTTGTCTGATGTGTTCAGATCAATGGCTTCAGCCACAAAAAGCATAGTTGCCGAGCTGAACAAATGTGAAAAGCTCAATGGTGACAATTATGAGATATGGCACATAAAAATCCAATATGTGCTGGAAGAGCAAGAGGCACTTGAAGCTCTTAACCCGATCATGGTTGAACCCGAAGATGGGAATACCGCGCAAAGACAAAAGAGATAAAGAAGCTTTTGCTGCTTGGAAACGAAAGAACTCTCTCGCTCGCATCACGTTGCGAGCAGCATGGAAAATGATGTCATGCGGGAGTTTAGGCGTTTCGACAATGCCAAAGAAATGTGGGAGGCATTGGCAGCTAGATTTGGTCATACTTCGGTAACCAAATTGAGACAGCTCACTATTAGGTTTGACTCCTATAAGAAGCCTCATGGTCAGACCATGAAGCAACATCTTAGAAAGATGTCAAACATGATAACTGAGCTGAAAGATGCTGGCAATGTCCTCACGGATGAGCAGCAGTGCAAGCGGTGATTCGTTCCTTGCCTCAGAGTTGGGAGCATATGAAGGTGCACCTGACCCATAATGAGTCTATCAAAACCTTTGAGGATGTTGTGCGCCATCTTGAGTTGGAAGAGGACCGCCTCTTGGCGTCTAAGTCGGATGCTGAACTATATCATGCTAGTTCTAGCTCAAATGGAGCTTCGGGCTCCAAGCGCAAGCGCCCTAGCTGGTTTGATAAGGGGAAAGGCAAGGAAGAAGCTGGTCCTTCAGGGAAGAAGCCCAAGTTTAACCAACATGATCGAGGAAAGCGTCCTCGCATGAAGAAGCTAGCAAGGGTGAAATGCTACAATTGTGACAAGAAGGGTCACTATGCTCGCGACTGTCGTGAGCCAAAAAGGTATGCACCCTTGTACTTTTCAGAACTTTACTCTTGTGTCGAGTTACGTGTTCTTGACTCGAGTCTAATCCTTTGTGGACTGTGGATTCGGGAGCGACGGACCATGTAGCGAAGGATAGAGGATCCCTCGTGGAATTCCGACGAGTACCTACTAGGAACTAAGTGGATCTATGTGGAAACAACTCCCGAGCTGAAGTGAAAGGAATTGGCACCTACCAACTTAACATGCGTGGTGGACGCACTTTGTTCCTTCATGATGTGCTTTGTATGCTCCGGAGATTCGTCGGAATTTAGTGTCTATTTTAATGTTGGTTAGACTAGGTTTTAATGTGAACTTACGTAATAGAGGTGTGAATTTGTTTTTGAATACAAATTACTATGGTTGTGGTTATTTTCTTGATGGTTTCATTGTATTAGATATTGATTATGTTAATGCTAATGTTTGTTATTCCCTTATCACGTCTTCTAATACCTATGATAATGATGTGAATGTGTGGCATGCTAGGCTTGGTCACATTGGCCAACAACGTATGAATAGACTAGCCAAAGAGGGCTTGTTGGGCAACATTGAAAAAGTCGATTTGCCTATATGTAAGCATTGCCTAGAAGGGAAAACAACACGGAAACCATTTGGGAAAGGGAAAAGAGCTTAATTTCCTCTGCATTTAATCCATACGATGTTTGTGGTCCAATGAATGTGAGAGGAAGGCATGGGGCTGTTTATTTCATCACATTTATTGATGATTATACTCGATTCGGATATGTCTATTTGATTTCTCACAAATCTGAAGCAATAATTTGTTTCAAAAGGTTTATGACCTTGGTAGAAAATCAATTAGACAAGAAAATAAAAGCATTGAGATCCGATCGAGGTCGAGAATATTTATCTGATGAGTTCAGAAAATTATGTGATGAAAAAGGAATAAAAGACAATTGTCTATTCCATATACTCCTCAACAAAATGGTGTTGCGAGAGAGAAGAAACGAACCCTACTTTGGAAATGGTTAGTCCATGATGGCGCATGCTAACTTACCTATCGCCTTTTGGAGTGATGCGTTGTTAACTGCTGCCTATATACTTAACCGTGTGCCTTCCAAATCAGTTACTTCCACTCCATATGAATTATGGACAGGTAGAAAACCGGACTTAAGCTTTCTTAAGCCATGGGGTTGTGCTGCCTATACACATGAGTCCTCTCACAAGTTTGGGAAATTGGGTCCCGAGAGGAAAGAAGAGTATTTTCATAAGATACTCGGAACACTCAAAAGGGTATGTGTTCATAGGTGAGAAGGAAAGTGGGAGTATAACTGAGTTTGAATCACGGGATGTCACATTCTTAGAGGATGAATTTCCTAAGAAGGGCGAAATAGGGAAGATTGTTCCCTATTTGAAACCTTTGATCAAGATAATGACCTTAGTGGAGTTCGTCCAAGTGGGAGTAATATGAGAAGTGATGAATTGAATTCTACTCATTCCCAATTACAACCACTTGATGAGACGGCATCATTATTACCTAATCCAAGTGGGAGCATGATGGGGAATGATGTGCAAAGTGTACAATCTCCCATACGGCGAACAAGTCGCCAAAGTATTCCCCGTCGACGTTTTGACATTGAAGGGGAAACTTTTATGGTTGCTCCACAAGATGAGGATGAGCCAAGAAATATTAATGAGGCTCGAATTGCCCTAGTAAGGAAAAATGGATTAATGCAATGGAAGAGGAAATGGAGTCAATGAAATCAAACCAAGTCTTGGGAACCGGTTGATCTTCCTAAAGGACGCAGAGCTATTGGGAACAAATGGGTTCTCAAAATAAAGCGAAAGGCTGATGGCTCAATAGAAAGGCATAAGGCTCGCCTTGTGGCGAAGGGGTATAATCAACGGGAAGGAATTGATTATGAAGATACGTTTTCTCCGTAGTAAGATTTACTTCGATTCGCATTATTCGGCAATTGTGGCTAGTCGGATCTTGAGTTACATCAAATGGATGTAAAGACTGCTTTCCTCAATGGAGAATTAGAGGAAGAAATATATATGGAACAACTGCTGGTTTCATAGTGAAAGGCCAAGAAGAAAAAGTATGTCGACTTTTGAGGTCGATATATGGCCTTAAGCGTCATCGAGGCAATGGTATATACGTTTTCATAATACCATAAGGGCATATGATTTTGCGATGATTGATGAGGATCATTGTGTGTATATCAAGAGATCCAAGGATCAATTTGTGATCATATCATTATATGTTGATGATATACTAATTGCCGGAAGCAATATGGAGTTTGTTAATACCGTCAAGAGTTGGTTGTCTTCCAACTTTGAGATGAAGGATATGGGTGAGGCTGCATATATTCTTGGAGTTAAGATTTCAAGAGATCGTTCGAAGAGATCGTTGTCTCTTTCGCAAGAAACTTATATAAACAAAGTTCTTGAACGATTTCGTATGCAAGATTGTAAACCCATAGACACTCCTATTGCAAAAGGTGAAGGGTTGAGCCATAGGCTCGTGTCGAGACTCCACAAGAAAAGGAACAAATGAAGCATGTTCCTTATGCAAGTGCTGTTGGGAGCTTGATGTACGCTATGATGTGTACAAGACCCGACATATGTTTTGCGTTGGAATGGTGAGTAGATACCAATCCAATCCAGTCCAAACATATTGGAAAGCCGTCAAGAGAATACCGAGGTATCCGAAGAGAACTGCTGATTTCAAGTTGAATTACCAAGGAAAGGATCTGCGACTTGAAGGCTATTCAGATGCTGATTGGGGAGGAGATTTAGATGAAAGAAAATCTACCTCAAGATATGCTTTCTTACTGAGCAATGGCGCTATATCATGGAGCAGTAAGAAGCAAACGTGTATAGCCTTGTCCACGATGGAAGCTGACTTCGTGGCATTATCGGCAGCGTACAAGAAGGAGTTTGGCTTAAGAGATTCTTGGATCATTTAGGTGTTATTGAGAAAGCTGCAAATCCATTATTGGTTAATTGTGATAGCCAAGCAGCTATAGCATACACCAAAGATCCAAAGTATCATGGCAAGACCAAACATATAGATACCAAGTATAATTTTGTAAAATATATGGTTGCACGAAAGGATGTGAACTTGCGGTACATATCTACGCATAGAATGGTAGCGATCCTATGACAAAGCCAATACCTAGAGATGTGTTTTGTGGTCATGTAAAATCTCTAGGATTGCGTAGAGTCGATGTCTTGATTGTAATTTCCCGAGTTGTTCACATTTATGAAATTTTGATTTTCATTGATTAATGCCTATGAATCTTTATGTGATCTTTATGCATCTTAATGCTCAGTGCATTACTTTATGTTAAGAGGAGTATGTCGGACAGATATAAGATTAGCCCACTCACACGGGTAATCGCCTCTATTTACTATGTGATAAATAGAGATGAGACTGTATTTAAGCTTATTATCTAGGTGATAATCGAGAGCTCAAGCTTGAAATACGCATGTCGCCTTAACTAAGTGTTAAGATGATGACATAATACTTGTGATGTCCGAAAGTAAAATACCCCACATGTTTTACTTTATCTGTCTAAGATGCCAGATGTGAGTTATGATGAATTTAGTGAATGAGTAGATAGGTGAACTCAAGTTAGACATTGGGTATGTCTGAACTATCATCTGTACGGTATTGAAAATGTAGACATACGCTCCATGGGAAAGGAGTTAATACCGTAATACGTATTTCATACTACGTATGCATGAGACGACCAATAAGAGTGGCAAAAAGTTTGATCTCAACTTTTATGACGTGTGAGACTCTTGAGGAAAAGAGTTCCTCAATTATTTGTCCCCTCATGACTCTTACTTATTCTCAAGATTTCTATTTAGTGTTTGCTATCTTAGGATGTTGCCAATGGTCATGTGTTTGATTCGATCTAATGGGACATTTCTAGAAAAGCAAGCTGAACTGAAATTGAGAGTTTGAAGGAAAGAGGAAGATCGATTTTGGAGAATCACATTGTGGTTTTGTATTCACTGGTCGACCAATTATAACTATCTTTGTGATAATTATAATTGTGAATACAATATATATATCATTGTTTAAAAGAGATCAAGAGAGATATAAATGTGATCGATCGATCTAGGTACGCATACTAAATCTACTCGGAGTGTGACGCCCATTATGAGCTGCTATATATTCCTAACGGATGTATAGCAACGAGCTCTCAAAGTATGCTTTGGTCGCACGGATTATTCACCGTATGAATGTTGAAGAGAGGTAAAGAGAATTCTGTTCGGCCCACCATGTTAAGAGAGAGTCTATGATGGATTATTCTCTGATGGGGCTGAGTAGGCCCTGTCCGCCCATGTTGGTTTTGGACCACCATGTGCGAGTGGGAGATGAAGGATTTATTAGTCATTGGGCTTAAGGCCCGTCCGGCTAAGTTGGGCCCAGGAAGCCCGGCCCACGGGAATAAGGCCCGTGGAAAGAATGGGGTATAAAAGGGAGGAGAGAGAGAGAAAACAGACCGTTTTGCTAAAAAATAGAAAACGACGTACGTTCTTTCTCTCAACGCACTCTCTCTCTCTCCCGTTTTTTCTTCAAAGTACGAACAGTGAATCGCTTGAAGGATTTTTGCTTCCTCGGATCGAATTGCTCGGTTTCTCTTCCTCCATCAACATCGGTGTTTAATCTGTGGCTAAAAGGTACGCTCGAATCTGTGGTGTGCTTTAGGATCGGTGATGCGTGTGATTTCCCGGGCTTCGTCTTCCGCTTGCGTTTAGGGGTTTGATTTGGTGTCGAATCCGCGTTTTTCGGGGATCAGTCATTCCCTTCAATCCCGAATTAGCCGTGGCTCAGAATGGAAACGGGGAAACGGCTCTCCATGTGCTAGCACGGATGCCCTCGGCATTCTCAAGTGGGAGTCAGCTACTGATCCGGCTGAGGCGCTTCTTTTCATGTAGGTGTTCTATCGCAGCCATCTTCTTTTGGTTGTTGAGGTTCCCAGCTGGCTCACCATGCTGATATCATATTCATTTCTTGTTTATGGATTTACCTTAAGATGCTGTTGAGTCCGTTCAGGAATGTTCCGGGGGAAACACTAATCTTATAATTTGTAGTTAGTCTGAGACGTTCAACCATAGCTCTTTACAATTTGGGCTGACAGAAAATACTGCGGCAGGTACGAAGGAGACACGCGATCCAAATTTGGTGACTATGCTAGCAGCTAAGCTGTTGGAGCTTATGTGGAAGGGGGTTTCTGCTTCCAATGATGAAGCCATCGGAGAACTTCTTTGGAAGCTGTCGCAAGTGTTGTTTACTGCTGCAGAGTTTGGAAACTCTGGCTTCTTAACTGTGCTGATCCGTCTCCATCCTGAACTTCTGTGGAAAGTCGATGATCGGAAGTTAAGCATATTTCATGTTGCAGTTGCACATTGTCACGAGAAGATCTTTAGGCTAGTATATGACATTGGTGCTCGTAAAGATATGATTGCAGCTTACAAAGATGAAAATGACAATAACATGTTGCATTTGGCTGGAAAGCTGGCTCCTCCGAGTCGACTCAAAATCGACTCTGGGCCAGCTCTACAAATGAGGGGAGAGCTATCGCTTTTCAAGGTTAGTTTTCTTTTCTTTTTTCTTTTTTTAAATACTTTTTGCATACTACACAATTTGGATTATACGGTTTAACAGTACTATGAAGGTCCCCTTGATCCTTTTTTTTTTTTTTTTTTTTTGAGCTTCAAAGCGTAAATCTGTTCAATATGTCAATTTAATGTACCATTCTCCGAATGATATTATCTGTTTTATGGTTTAGGAGGTAGAAAAGATTGTGCAGCCTTCTTATCGAGAAATGAAAAATTCCGAGGGGAAAACACCTTATCTTCTTTTTACCGAGGAACACAAAGAACTCAGACAAGAAGCAGAAAAATGGATGAAGCACACTGCATCTTCATGTATGGTCGTTGCTACACTCATTTGCACCATGGCGTTTAGTGCTACCTTTACTATTCCAGGCGGCAATGACAATGACACAGGCAAGCCTATCCTCCTACATAACAGGTCGTTTATGATTTTCACTGTATCGACTGCATTGGCTGTCTTTTCCTCTGCAACATCAGTTTTGATGTTCCTTTCTATTTTGACGTCACGCTATGCGGAGGAAGATTTTCTGTATTCGTTGCCAAGCAGGCTGGTGTTAGGACTTGGAAGCCTCTTTGTCTCCATAGCTGCCATGATGGTGGCCTTTGGGGCCACCCATTTCGTCTTCCTCGGTCACGACTATGCTCGAATCACTATTCCCATTGCTGCCTTTGCTTCTGGGACAGTGATCTTGTTTGCTTTGCTACAATTTCCCCTTTTGTCTGATTTGATCAGACACATATATAGCCGCAGCTTGCTCTCTCATCCAGAAGACTGCCCGTTGTTCTGATCATAAACGACCAGTACACAAGTCATGAAACAATGTGATCGATTGTCATCAGTCAGATATGCATGATAGGAATTTCCTGTTGTATCCTGAATGATATCAAGATTTGCAGGTAGTTTGAATTGCATCCGCATAAACCATTCCACAAGTGGGAACGGATGATTGAGATGAATTTTTGTTTGCATTATGCATTGAACATAATGGAGCAAGCTTACTTTATGTTACCTTAAAAACTATATGCTAGTGATATTCTATTGGAGGGGCTTCATAGTGAAAATGCTGATTCCCCTGAATCAACAGTCTGGAAAGAGAGTTGTTATGCTGAAGTAATGCTGGTGTTCGAGCAATTCTCATCGACTAGTGTAGTAAGGATTGAGACACGAGAGAAACAATCCACTTCTCACGTGCATTGAATATCATGGCTGTGGAATACAAAGCATTGACAGCATTTTACTGCCATAAATAATCATCAAACACCAAGGTGAACAAAACTGAAGAGTTATAACATTGTAGTACTGACTTTTTTGCACTCAGCTCATATAGCTCAAGACAATATTACTAGTACCCTAGAATACAGGCTGTTCACTGCTAAACTCAATTAAAAAGAGGATGGCACATAAACTTACCGACTGCAATTTAGCCAACTGCACCAGTTGAACTACTTGGTAATTCCTGTACTGCGTAGCCCACTTCAAAATCTCAACCGTAACAACTACACCAATTGGAGCATCAGTTTACAGTTCTACTCGCTTGGGCAAGATCTAGGACATCATCGGGGGTAGTGACACTGCACCTCCAACTAATCATGACAAGTCCAAGAAGTGGTAAGTTAAAGCCGAAAAAGCTATGAATGCTGGTGGTGACAATCAAGGACGAGCCATGGCATCACATAGAGGATGAAAAAACACAGAAGGAAGCATGGGACACATTCGCACTCCTCTTCGCAAACATGTTGTGAAGCTCTAGAGATTGACGAATAACATCATATCCATCTCTCAGCAGATGTGACCGCAAGTTTGTATTTCGCAAAGGTTAAATATCTTCGCAGAAAAATTACAAACCTAAATCCTCCGGTTCCGCCACAATTTCAGCAGGGTGTTTTCCTCAGGGAGCAGACATTTTCGATAGTAAAATGAGCACCTCACAGTGTAGAAATACTAGCAGTAGCGAGCAATTCAGGGGAAGTCTAAGAGCTTCAGAAAATTGCAAGTTTTCCCTTTTTCCATGGCCCATCCCTCCTATCACAGTAAGAAGACCATTATATTATTGTCTTGGCCCATGAAAAACAATCCTCTCGACTTGTGTTTCTATAGGATCTCAAGGATCTAGTTTGTAACTTCACAGTACGGATTTTTCTTTTCACGCTTTGCAACACACCACTCCCGGTCATATTCCACTGAGGGAGGATAAAAGCTCAATGTCTAACCTCTGGGACTTTGCACCATTTCTGTACCTCTGAGTGTTGATGCGATGCAGTAATTAATGGTAAAAAATTGTCGGCTTTAACTATCCACTTCTCAAACTCATCGTCATCGGCTTGAGGTGTGGTGCTACTACCACCAACGATGTCCTACAGATCTTCCCCCCAAGTAAGCTTAACTGCAAACACACGCTTCCATCATGGTTGTGGTTGAGCGTTTTCATTGTCGCTACTTAAAATAGTGGCATCCACCACAGTGACTTGGCCACACATTGTCCTCTTTCAACTAGTCTGGTCGCTGACCAACCACCTCCACAGTCCTAGACCGTGTATTAACGGATTCTCCTCAATTCGTCCTTCAGTCTTGGTACCACTTGCAGAGCATTTCACAGTTTTGATGGTAATATTTGAGAAAGGGCATAACAAAGCAGAGATCAAGAAGCTACAAGAGTGTGAGCAAAAGTGAAGCTTTAGAAAGAGGTGATGTGTGGTCAAACATAACAGAACTCAGAAAGAATTAACAGAGGAAGAATTCAAAATGGAGCAGAGGCAGAACAGGTGAAGAATAGAGAAAGAAGAATTAGGGGAGCAGAAAGATATATGACTCGATTTCTCAGCATGATCTTATGAGCGAAGCTGGGCTCTTATACACAAACCCACATCGAAATCCAAAGTGAATTCAAGCAAATTTCATCTGATTTCCTTTTGATCTAACTGTCATCAACGGCAATCCTAACTACCAGAAGACAATTAACAACCAGGAGGCACATAACATTTAGTTTTTCCTCCTAACTATGACGTCGGCCACTTCCAACGATATCCCTTTTGAGTAATCTATCATCCACAAGCAGAGAAAACCAACCCACATCTTCATAAGACTCGCTGGTCGCCAATAACTTGCGGTATGAGTTTTACTGCCGAATCGAAGTTTCTGAATATGCAAGTACGAGCAGCTTGTAGTGTGCAAAACAAGGCTGCCAGCTTTGAAACGGGGTGAGGATTTCGGCGTCTACCTAGGATTATTTCATCCCTAGTATGGTTTATCCTAGGACGTCCATTTTTAGAATTCTATCCTATAAAACAAAACCAACCAATCACAATCTAAGCATAGCAATTATATGAAATCATCAATCAAATTTCAGTTCAATCCTATAGAATTCCTTGTCTTTTGTTAAGGGGAAAAACATGAAAAGAAAAAGTTTGTTGCCTATAATTGTATTTTTCTTTTTTTGTCTTATCAATGGATACAGGGTGAAGGGTAAAGATGAGAAAAGTATTCTCATTCCCTAATTCCCAAATTTTGATGCCTGCTATTCCACAGATTGCTAGAATTCCATAATGTTGACATCTGAATTTTTCAACGGTCTAAGTTAAAAAAAAAATGTGAGATTCGAGATCCTCGATTGAAGCGAGTCTCGTTTCTTGACAAAAAAAATCACATAAGTGTCCTTAGTATCTCAATTGCACATAGATATTAGGAGCACTGCATTTCATTAGTAATCACTTTTTCAATAAACCAAGGATTAACTCTTGAGTTAGCTTTTTGGTCAAACCTAAAATAATCAACTCCGAGTAATAAATTACAGATCACGTAAAAAAAAATGCATATAGGTGTCAATTTAGCATAGACGTGTAGAATTAGGTCTTTGATTTTCATTTTTTTTCATAATAATTTTTTTTTTTTAAAAAAAAAAAAGAGGGCGAAGGTTGAATTCTTGGTCAAATTGAAGAACTTGACCTTTGATCAGTAAATTGGAATTCCATTAGTTTCTATCCTATATATAAAAATATAGAGAGAGAGATATTTGATTTAGGGATAGTGAAATTTAGAGATTTGATTAAAGAAATTTCAACCTCTGAAGTTGATTAACTATTCAAAGCACATCATAAAATTAGAGTCACTTACACTCGCATAAACCTGCTGTCGTCCACTTGGACTCTAAATTAAATGGATAAGTGATTTTAAAATCCTAGAATTTATCACAAATGTGCAATGAGTCCCAAAACTTTTAAATATTACAAAATTCTAAAATTTATCACCAAAGTGCAATCAAATCCTAAAATTTTTAAAAATTATAATTAAGTCATAAAATTTATCACAAAAATACAATTAAATCATAAAATTTTCAAAAAATGTTATCCACAAAAAGACTTGATTTGACTAATTTAATAAATTTTAAGATTTCATTACACTTTTTGAAAGTTTTAATATTGATTGCAATTTAATGACAAATTTATGGACTTTCCAATGCGAAGAAAGAAAAAAAAAAAAAAAGCTCTCACCTTTCATGGCGGAAGGAAGTTCCTTTTATAGAAAGAACGTCTTCTCGGTCAGCGAGATTCCAGGAGCCTCCCCGTCGCCGGAGCTCTCGGTCGCCGGAAACGTCGATGTGTATGCATCTCCGGCCATGATTGGATGACGGTTCCGCACCGACGACGGCCGCCGCCGGAGCTCGCGTTCGTGATTCCGTCCGCCGCCGTAACAGGACAGTTCTTTTAGGGGCTCCGCTTCTTGGTCCAAGGAGTCTCGGTTGCTCGGACCGGTTCCAAACTTCCTTTGCCGTTGTCGGCCGACAGTAACGACGTTTCCGAGGTTTTGGATTCTTGCGCTCGACGGCCGATCGTGACCACGGTCTCCCTTCTGTCGAGGTACGAACCTCGCCCTGCTCTGTTCTTTAAGTTCGAGAAACAAGAAAGTCTTGAGTGACGCTCGAACGAGAATCGAACGATGACCGAGAACCTGTTAACAGAGGATATGTATACCTGGATGTTAATGCGAGTGTATGGGATGAAATCGATGCTTCTGCGCAATGTGTTTGAATTCGGCCACCAGGGGGTTGTAAATCTGTCTGAATGCAAAACTGCACTCACGTTTGAAAGATGTCTTCCCTGAATCAAAACGCTCTGATTTTCATTGCACTTTCGAATCGTAATGTAACACCCTCGATTTCATCCGTTTCGCCTCTATTTTTCGTCGATTCTGACATTGGTTTGCTTCTGTCTATTTTAATTGCTGGTGCGCTGTGAATGTTTGAAATGTTGTTTGTAACTGGCGATTCAAGGTGGTGGCCAACGGCGGTGTATTCCAGTGACTGGAGGGTGGTTATAGAGATGAATGTGGGTGGATTAATGGAGTATATATGTTCATACTTTGATGGTTATATTAGAATATGGACCTTTTGATTCATACAAACAAGTTCTTTTTGTACATTCATGTGTAATTTCTCGATACTTCGGATCCTACCTTGTATTAATAACTTTGGGGATACCATTTAGATTATTACTTGGATCAAGTCAATTCCTTTTCGAAATACTATGTGTGCAAGTCCCTCCAAACCAGAGGATATTGTGATATGTGTTTGTTTATAACTCTTGACAAAGTATCTATGTTTTGATTGTATCCTAGACTAGGTGTATGATGAAAGAAACAAAGCTTGTATGGTTTTTCCAATGCTGTCGTGTGGACAAATCAAACCAGTTCATGAGTAACCTTCGACTATTAGACTATGAATTTTTGGTTGGGGGTAAAGAACAAAGGCACCGTTCATGAGCCATCAATTTTTGTTTGTGTACTTGGGCAGTTTCTCATGAATTTCCCTCACGAGGCATACAAATTAATACAACAACATTGCTTGAAGGGTTTTTCTTGTCCATTTTGATTTCAACATTGTGGCAATTTAATGCTAATCTTACTATAAATGTTGGTACCTACCTTCATGTCTTCTACATGGTAAGAACTCTGTGCGCCTTCGGGACATTCAGCTGACAAGGAAAGGTTGGTAGTTCTTTCAGTGTGAGCGTTTTGTTTCGAAAGGCGGCTTCTGGTTCTCTTTTTCTTCGTTAGAATCAAGTCTCCGTTAGTTATATGTATTTTGTTCCTGTGAAAATCTAGTTAAAACACTGTGGAACTTCATCTTTCTGATCCTTACGTTCAGACCTTGTGGCCCAAAACCAGAACTCGTTGGACAGCTTGATCCGCAAACGTATTAGAAATTCAAACACTTTCCTTATCGAGAATGTCGCAGGAGTACCAGCTAACATCCACTTCGGCGCTGGTTTGTGAAGAGAATGAACCCTTTCCTCAATTGTTTTTAAAATCGGACTGATCAAAGAAACCGTCCCGCATTAGGGTGAAGGTAGAATTAGTTCACATACATCATGCAATACCTACAGTCTAAACTAATACTATTATCATTCCTATATGATCATTGATTATATCACCCCTGCTAAGGAATGGTGGAATTTTGTAATCTTCCAGTTCAAGGATTTGGTCTTTGACACTTATTCTCGCGCAAGTGTCGCTTCTTCTTAATGTTGAGAAAACATCAAGCCCCGGTCTCATGAAACATGCTGTCGAATACATTGCATGACTATTGTTAATGAGTAGATTCTACTTACAAAAGTTTCCAACATTGTGGACTTCAGAGAACATAATGAGGCAAGATTTCTCCTTGTCTGTCCATGGGCAGCCTCTCCTTCGAAACATGTTTCCCTGAACCAGAGCTTTCCATAGAAACATATCAAGCATGTTTCCCTGCAACAGAGCTTTCCATAGACAGCCAATTGGCATGCGGTATCTAAAAAATATGAAGCACCGTCCTAGTCACTTAGTCCTCTGTCCTTCTCTCCTGCTGATCCTTTGATTGCATATAATTTACAGGGTGCACTGCATTGCTTCTTGCGGCACTGAGAGGCAACTGGAAAGCAGGAAAGGAATTCCCATATGGCAATCCATCAGCAGTACGTGCCAGGATCACGGAAATTTGGAGACCGCTCTCCATATCGCGGGAAGTGGGGGACACAGGGAATTTGTTGAGGAACTGGTGAAGATGATGATGCCTGATGACTTGGAAATGCAGAACGAGGTTGGGAACACCGTCCTCTGCTTCGCCGCTGCATCTGGAGTTAGAGAGATAGCCAAGGCAATGGTCAATAGGAATCCTCAGCTTCCGCTGATTCGGAGCGGCAATGAGGCGATGCCCTTGTGCATTGCGGCCCTGTCAGGGAAACAAGACATTACTGATGACAGATAGCTGACTTGGATCGCATTGACATCTTTGTTGCCACCATCAGTTCCAATCTCTTCGGTCAGTGCAACCACTCTAGTCCTAATATGAACGTACCATGGATACTAGATTATAGTCAGCTCAAATCCACAAAGAATCCATAGCTAGTTTATTTCTGGACAAAGTGTTTTCATTATTATTGTTAATTGTTATTTCCTTTTGCCAGATGTGGCTTTGAGACTGATTGGTTAACATCCCAATTTAGCTCTGGCTCGGATGGGAAATGGAGAAATGGCTCTCCATGTGCTAGCGCAAATGCCCTTGGCATTCTTGAGTGGGAGTCGGCTAGCAATCCTGGCTGAGTGCTTCTCTTCATGTGGGTATCACTATCGTAGCCATTTTCTCTTGGCAATGGTTGTTGAGGTTCTTAGCTTGCTCACTATTGATATTACATTGGATTCACCTTAAGATGCAGTTGACACCTGTTCAGGAATGTTGTAGAGGAAACTTTAACCTTTTAAGGTGTAGTTAGTGGCAACCCAAAAAATATATATATTTCTTTAAAAAAAAAACAAAAAAGCTGCCATTTTCTCTTGGCAATGGTTGTTGAGGTTCTTAGCTTGCTCACTATGTTGATATTAGATTGGATTTACCTTAAGATGCAGTTGACATCTGTTCGGGAATGTTGTGGAGGAAACTTTAAACTTTTTAAGCTGTAGTTAGTGGCAACCCAAAAAAAAGAAATAGATATATTTCTTTTAAAAAAAAGAACTGTTGTTAGTCTGAACCAAAGTTCATCCACAGATCCTTCACAAGTTAGGCTGACAAAAATACAGTTGCAGGTATGCAGGAGATGCACGATCCGAAATGGGCGCATTTGCCAGCAGTTAAGCTGTTGGAGCTTATGTGGAGAGAGGTTTCTTTGCTTGATGATGGAGGCATCGGAGATCTTCTCAGGGAACCGTTGCGACTGTTGCTTACTGCTGCAGAGTTAGGAAACTATGGCTTCTTAGCTGTGCCGATCGTCTCCATCCTGAACTTCTTCGGAAATTCGATGCTTGGAAGCAGAGCATATTTCATGTCGCAGTTGTACATCGTCATGAGAAGATTTTTAGACTAATATATGATATTGGTGCTCATAAATATATGATTGCAGCTTACAAAGATGAAAATGACAATAACATATTGCATTTGGCTGGAATGGGTCCTCCAAGTCGACTCGAATTCAACTATGGCCCAGCTCAACGAATGCGGATAGAACTACTGATTTCCTAGGTTACTTTAGATCTTAAATCTTTGCATGCTACACAATTTGGATTCTACAGTTTAAAGTTTGCTAGCAGCATTACTGGGCCATCATACAACTTTTATCTACATGCTTAATATCCAAATGTTCTGCAGATTGGGGTCTCACTTCACAACTTGTAGGCATGTCTAGCTCGTCCGACTTGAAGTTTTCTTTTTACCTTTCATGTTTTTTGTGCAAATATCTGGAGTAAACATTATATGGACTAAAAAGAAAGAAACGAGAATCATCAGGAATGAACCATGCATGTTGCATCCCAGTCTGTCTAAGAAAGAAGGAAATGTAGACAATTTGATCCCAATCATAGCGTGAGTCAATAACTGGCACTGGTAAAACTTAAACAAGTCAATTTGATGTGCCATTTTCAGAATGAGAATATCTGTTTAATGGTAGAGGAGGTAGAAAAGGTTGTGCAGCCTTCTTATCAAGAAATGAAAAATTCTGAGGGAAAAACACCTCATCTTCCTTTCACCGAGGAGCACAAAGAACTCAGACAAGAAGCAGAAAAATGGATGAAGGACACTGTGTCTACATGCATGGTTGTTGTGACACTCACAGCCACCTTGATGTTTGTTGCCGCCTTCACTGGTCCTGGCGGCAGTATTAATGACATGGGGAAACCTATTTTCCTCCATCACAGGTTGTTTATGATTTTCACCTTATCGACTGTGTTGGGTATCTTTTCCTCTGCAACTTCAATCTTGATGTTCCTTTCCATTTTGACATCACCCTTTGCGGAGGAAGATTTTCTGCATTCCTTACCAAACAGGCTGGTGTTAGGACTTGAAAGCCTCTTTTTCTCCCTGGCCACCGGGATGGTGGCCTTCGGGGCCACCCTTGTCATCTGCCTTGGTGACAATAATGCTCAAATCACTTTTCCAATTGCTGCTTTTGCTTCTGTGACGGTGATCTTGTTTGCTCTGCTCCAATTTATGGACATATACAGCCACAACTTGCTCTCTCATCGAGAAGACCGCCCATTGTTCTGATCATTGATGACCAATATATGTGATTTGCTGGAAGTTTGCATTGCATCCACATAAACCATTCTGCAAGTTGGGAACGGATGATTGAGCTGAATTTTTGTTTGCATTGTGCATTAAATCTAATGGAGCTAGTTTATTATATTATACCTTGCAGTTCAAGTGCTAGTGAAGTTCAAATTTTTGTCTAGTCAAGCAAATAGCTCAAGTCACAAATTGGTGACCTTTCCAAGTTCACGCTCCAAATGGAGGTCTCATAATGAAATGCTAATTCCCCCAAATCTACAGTTTGGAAAGAGTGTTATGCTCAAGAATTGCTTGGTTTGCGAAATTCTCATCAACTAGTGTTTAAAGGATAGTCGCAAAAATGTCCAGAGTCCATTTTCTGCTGTCACGTGTATTGACTAATATTGCTGTGAAACGCAAAGCATTGACAGCATTTACCGTCGTAAAACAAACATCAGACACCAAGGTGAGCAAAGGTAAGGGTTATAACACTCTAGTACTTTCTGCAGAAAAATTACAAACCTAAAACCTCAAAATCCTTCAATTATTCCACAATTTTCAGTTAATTCGCTTGTGGTGCAGACATTTCGACAGTAAGATGAACATCTCAGAGTGTGGAAATACTAGCACTAGAGAGCCTTTAAAGGGAAGTCTAGGAGCTTCAGAAAATTGCAAGTTTTTGCTTTTTCAGTGGCCCATCCTCCTATCACGGTGATAAGACCGTTACATTCTAGTCTTGGGCCATGAACAATGATCCTCTCGTGCTCTTATAGGATTTGGAGGATCTAGTTTTGTAATTTCATAGTACGGCTTTTCTTTTTTAGGCTTTGCAAATACTCGCCATCATATCCAGCTGAGGGATAGATAAGAGCTCGTCTTCTAACCTCTGGAACTTTGCATCATTCGTGAGCACAACGAGCTAATGAGATCTGTGAGGGTGTTCCATGCATCTTTCTTTACTTTTGCAGTCTTGGTGCGATGCAGGAACTCATTCTCAAAATCTGTCAGCTTCAACTTTCCACTTTTCAAACGTGTTGTCATGAACTTGAGGTGTAGCAGCACCACTGCCAATGATGTCCTCCAGCGTAAGCACGATTGCAGCACGCTCCCATCGTTTTAGTTGCTGTGGTCGAGCTTTTCAACATCGTTACTTAAAGTTGTAATATCTGCCGTGGTGACTCAGCAACGCTTGTCCTCTTTCAACCAAGTTTGGTCCTTGACCAACCACCTTCACAGTCTTAAACCATGTATTAATGGCTTCTCCTCAATTTGTCCATTCAGACTCAATACCTCTTGCAGAGTACTTTGCAGTTTCTGACGGTAATATATGAGAAAGGGCAAACAAAGCATATATCAAGAAGCTACAAGAGAGTGAGGGAAAGTGTAGCTTTAGAAAGAGGTGATGTGTGGCCAATCCTAACAGAATTCAACAAGAAATATTAGAGGAAGGATTCAAAATGGAGCAGAGGCACAACAGTGGGAGAATTGGGAGAGGTGGGCTCTTATACAGGAACCCACATCGAAATCTCAAGTGAATTCAAGCAAATTTCCATCTTGCATTTGATCTAACTGTCGCAACAGTATTCCTAACTACCAGTAGACAACCAACAACCTGACAGATCTTCCCTTCTGGAGCTCTTTTCAGTTCTTCAGTCTGAGGATGGAATTGTCTGGTCTTGTGAGGCTTTAAAATCAATCTGGATAACGGTGGCAAATGGTTTCAGTGCGAGCACAGAGAGAGAGAGAGAGAGAGAGAGATGGAGACAGTAAGTGCTCAGCGTTTCTTGAGCTGACTTCATGTCCTTTCTTGAGAGATGGCTCCTTGAAAAGAACACAATATATGATGTTTTCTTGGCAATGGTTTTGTAGATCTCTTTTGGCTGACCATCAATTCGTTTGTTTTTTTCGCTTTGGGCATGAGGATCAAATTGGAGAAAAAGGAGACAATAGATGAGGCAAGATGAGAGAATGGCATCGAGTACAGTGAACTTTCACAATCATCAACCTCTCTGGTTTACTTTACCATGGTCAACTCCTTATGATTTTGCACTCGATTAAGGTTTTCTCAAACAATCAGTAAGTTTCCCCAATTAGTTAATCACCCAAAGTGGTTTATAACTTCTCTACCTGGTAAGTAACTTTTCACATATAATGTAAGTTAATCAAGCACGCAAGCAAGTAATGATACAAATTTAATTTCATCACTAAAGTGAGGAACTCTTTATACTTACAACAAATTTTTCTATTTTAATCAGTCTTGATTTTCAATTTCAAGATATTTCACCGATGGCTAGCAAGTAATGATATCGATATATAAATATCAAATTAATAAGTCATTGGACGATGAATTTCTAATCACACAATTTAACTTCAGCTTATGTCGATAACAATGTCAGCATCGTCCGGCTGATTGATTCCCATAAACGAACTCCATGCCAAAACAACATTCATAAAAAGGATCAAAATGTCATATATTTTTGGATTAATACCCTGAAAAATTATAAACTGGTACACTTGTGACAAATTTACCCTAAACTATTTTTTTGACCATGAGTAACCCAAAACTGGTATACATGTGACAAATTTACCCCAACTGATTATAAAAAAAAGCATAAACCGGTACATTTATGACAAATTTATCCAAAACTAATTTATTTGACTGCAAAAAATCCCCCAAAATGGTAAATTTGTAACAAATATACCTTATGCTAAGTTGAATTAATAACACAAAAAAAATCACAAAAATTGTAAACGGTAACAAACGGATCGTAAAATCCTAAATTGGTATACCGGTCAACTGTTACGTATCATTTAACTTAATAATTTTGATAATAAAATTTAACGAAAACTAACAGATGGTAAATTTGTTACAAGTGTACCAATTTGGGGTAAATTTATCAAAGGTATACCGGTTTGGAGTTTTTTATGATCAAAAAAATAATTTGAAGTAAATTTATCACAAGTATACCAGTTTGGAATTTTTCAAGATATTAACCCTATACTTTTACCTGCACAAATAAAAGAGGAAAAAGGCCCAGCCTACTTTCCCAAAAAATTCCCAACGTATATAAAGACAGAGCAAACGCCAATGACACTCCATCCTCTTCTTCTTCCTCCTCGTATGGTGTCTTGTCTGTCCGTCCGACCGCCTCTGCAGCCCCGCCATGCGCTCCAGCTGCTGAGCCGATGAGCGAGCGATCCGCGAAATCAAGAAAGCCCAAACCCACTTCCCCTCCCTCCAATGCGATCCCGACCTCCTCGTCCTCCCCGAACCCCGCTCCGCAGCCATCCCTCCCGATCCTCATGGCCCGCAAATCCTCCCTCCTCAAGCAAGCCCTGATCTTGGTCCTCCTCCTCCTCGCCCTCTACGCCTTCTTCACTTCCTTCCTCAACCCAGATCCCAAAATCGACCCTTCCTTCCGAATTCAGCGCCGTTCCGGCGAAGACCATGGCGAATTTCCCGCAAAGGCGCCGCCTTTGCCCACCAGGGTGTTCATGTACGAGGTTCCGGAGAGGTTCAACTACGGCGTCATCCGGGAGCACTCGGCCGCGCGCGGCGGCGCCCACGTTGCCGACGTGTCGGCCCTCAAGTACCCCGGGCACCAGCACATGGCGGAGTGGTACCTTTTTGCTGACCTGAACCGGCCCGAGCTGGAAAGGGCCCAGGCCGGCTCGCCGGTCGCTCGGGTGACCGATCCGGAGGAGGCCGATCTCTTCTACGTGCCGGTGTTCTCGTCATTGAGCTTGATTGTGAATCAGGGCCGGCCCCCCGGGACGGATCCGACGTACAGCGACGAGGAGATGCAGGAGGAGCTGGTGAAGTGGTTGGAGGGTCAGGAGTATTGGAAGAGGAACAATGGGCGGGATCACATAATCATTGCTCAGGACCCGAATGCACTGTATCGGGTTGTGGATCGCCTTAAGAATGCGGTTCTCTTGGTGTCGGATTTCGGGCGGTTGAAGCCGGACCAGGCCTCGCTGGTCAAAGATGTGATCTTGCCATATTCGCATCGGATCAACACTTACAATGGTGATATCGGGATCGAGAAACGCAAGACTTTGTTGTTCTTTATGGGAAACCGTTTCCGGAAAGAGGTAAATTTGAAGTTTTGCCAATGAGTTTCACAATCGAATGTGTTGTTTAGTCATTTTTGTGGAAATTATATTGTCCATTCACGACTTGGAAATCTGCACATTCTCTTCAGGAGTTATGCTCAAGTAGAATCTGTCGATGCTGATGTTGTTGTGTATGTTAGCGAAGCTAGCTAAGTACATGTTAAAGATTTGTTAGCAAATTAGATACAGGGAATTTTAGTTTTCAGTTAACTGTCAAAATGTTGGAGCTATTAGTTGAATGGTAAGTGTTAGTTTAGCTTCTGTATCAGTGAGCATTGCAGTACTTAAATTAATTGGGTGCATTTCATTGTGGACATCTTGCCAAACCTTTTGTGGTGTGTGTGTTTGCAGTTTTAAACATCTGTGTCCATTTGCATCTCTCGTGTTTGAATGCTGCAATGCCTTAAATCACTGTAAGGGTGCACCACTCTCCTCTTGACAAGAATTGATTGTCATATAACACGAGCAATAGACGGTTTTTCACATCTCTGGATTGTTTCAGTCTTTACTTTAGATTTCCAAACAAAATTCATGTGCGTGAGGTTTTCTTCTGCCTTCCCTCATTATTGTTCCAATAACTAAAAATGGAATAAGAGTTGGTTTTTCTTACAAGACTTATCCTGTGAATATATAGATGAACACAAAGGCTGCCTTGATTTTATTTCTTAGATATTGATTGATCTGATGCATGTTTCTATTCTTAGGTTCATAAATAGGACATTTTGTGAGTTTAAGGTCAAGGCTCTTTCACCTTCACATCAAATTGGTAGATTTGTCCGATTTGCATGTTGAGGGATTCTTTTAGAGAGGCTTCTGAGTCCTTCCCAATGGTTAGATCAATTGTTTCTTCTCAAAACCATTCTGGTCGACCTTATCTCTTGTTATAGTTTACCCTCCTCACAAGGATCGTAGTTCAGGACTGCTTCATAATTTCTTAATAATCCTTGATGCCCTCTAAGAGAAACTTGATGAGAGTTTGAGAGTGCACAACTGCTGTTTCAGATTTCAAAAGAGGTGCTTCAGCTTCCCTGGCAAGCATCTTAGATCACCTCAAAATACAAGCACCCTATGGCAGCCTTTGAAAAGCTACCATGACTTGCTTATGGAGCTTGATCTTGGAGACATATTTTGTTGCTCTACTACACTGAACAATTCGTAAACACATGCTACCGAATTCATTTAGCATCCAAGTCTAGAACACGAGGAACATACTTAACCTACAAAACCCTAGCAACATCCAGGAAGTGTACTTAATATGGTGGTTTTCATCTTATCACTCAGATATTGAGATTCATCCTGATGACAATCAATTTGAATCATTATAATGAACCCAACCTTTTCCCACTAACTGGGATCAGCTTTGTATGTTCTTTTTATCTTTTAAATCTATGGACCCTTTGTTGATTTCTTTATGATTTTTAGGGAGGAAAAATTCGTGATTTGCTGTTTCAAATACTTGAAGATGAAGAGGATGTCCTAATGAAACATGGTGCACAATCTAGAGAGAGTCGACGCGCAGCATCACAGGGGATGCATACATCCAAGTTCTGTCTCAACCCTGCTGGCGATACCCCATCGGCTTGCCGTCTCTTTGATGCTATAGTTAGCTTGTGCATCCCAGTTATCGTCAGTGACAGTATCGAGTTGCCATTTGAAGATGTCATAAATTACCGGAAAATTGCAATATTTGTAGATACTGCATCTTCTCTGAAGCGAGGGTTTTTGGTGAAACTTCTGAGAAAACTACCGACAGAAAAGATTCTGGAATATCAGAAAGAGCTAAAAGAGGTAAGCTCCACTTGCACAGTTTCATAAGTTTCATCATTCTTCTGTTGTAGCTATGCCTTAACTTCCTTGACAAGGCTATATCGTGAATTAGTTATTTTAATCATTATTGAACAGAACAGAATATGCCTCATAGTCGGCAGTGACTTTTGGCATCACTTTTGTTGGATCTGGTTATGCTGTATCTATGTGCTCTGTTGCTACTGTCCCTCACTTCAATTTGCATTTAGAAAAATTTAGTGGCGTAGAACATGTTCTATGTGCTCTGGTCACATTGATAATTGAATTTGTGATGGAGCATCAAGTGCTTAAAGACAAGAAAAGTCGGATCACACTGATTTTCTCCCAATTTGTTTCATATTTATCCAGGTGAAGCGATTTTTCGAGTATGGCGATCCAAATGGAACAGTCAAGGAAATTTGGCGGCAATTATCGCAGAAGCTACCCCTTATCAAACTGATGATTAACCGTGACAAGAGGATTGTCAAGAGGGACTTGAGTGAACCAGACTGTTCCTGTATCTGTTCGAACCAGACGGGGGTCATTTCCACTCTATGACACGAGCACTACTTGTACCTTCGATCACCGACCACTATTTGCAAACCCTGCCTGCTTGGGTGCTGGCCAGTTGGTGTTGGAATTCGCTCGTGTTTGGATTCAGCAACTATACCACGATCTGCAGGACACCCTGCAAGGCTGAGTTTAGAAATATCGAGGAGCTGTCACTGCATTTAATTTATCCTCATTTCTTGCTAGTACACCGTTTACAATTGACACCCTCCCTTTACATTACGCCCTTGGCAGAGGATTTTTCAGGGTTTGTTAGGCAGGGTAGCAGTTGTAGATCATTAGAGATTCTGGTACTTGTGGTGATGCAGAATAGGGAAATTAAGTTAAAGATTGATTACTGCCTGTATTTTCCACATATTGTACATTGTACAGAAGAAGATCTGACAGTATACCTTATTCTTTTTCTTATGTTGGAATGTCGAGTTGACTTCTTTGTAGGCTGCTCTTACATATATACTAGTTAAGGTCCGCACGTCTGTGAAGTATGCCGTATGGGAAAGCTCTCCATGTGCCTACGGACCTTGGCACATGTTTCCATGATAATTTGAATAGTGCCCTTCAATTGTTTCGGAAAGCTCTCCATGTGCCTACGGACCTTGGCACATGTTTCCATGGTAATTTGAATAGTGCCCTTCATTTGTGTCGGAGTCTATTCTTTCATGCGTTTTAGGCGTGGACTAGGGTCTAATTTCTCCTTCCTTTGTTTGAAGATATGCTTCACCCAATCATTCAATAATGATTTGATGGATTTAAACGGGGCTGGCAATGTTGGGCATGATTCGTTAACACAAATTATAAAGGATTAAATTTTTCATGATGCATAAGCTTTATTTGTTGACACGAATTGGTAGAAATTTACACACTTTTTTATCACAATTAAATTATTTGACGTGTAAAACAAAAATTGAGATGATGTTTTAGTCCGACCCAAATTGACACGAATTATAGATTTGATTTTCACGAGTTAACAAGAATTACCAACCCTAGATCTAAACCCATTAGAAAGGGTTTTGTCCACGTCCAGTTTTGCATATGCTCTCATCTCTTCTCCCCTCCATCATACTTCCAGTAATTCTTTGAGTGGCACAATTAGCTTATCATTCATGTGCCTTTGTTAAGCTGATTCAACTAAAGCCTAACACGAGCCAGCTAGTCATATCCATAGAAACGAATAGATTGTAGTACTGTCAATACTTTTGCAGCATGTATGAGCCACATGTTGCTCAGGCAGACAAAACATGACGACATTCACATACGGATCTGGCAACAACTTTTATTATCAAAGGAAAACCTCGAAAGCATAGTTACATGATCAGTGAGCCAAAAAGAGCAGAACTATCGTGAATACATCTCAATGGGTCACAAAATGGTGATGATTAATTTGGCTTGCTTCAACTTCAACCAGGAGGCCACTTCATTTGTCTACCACCCAGCACATGCAGGTGAAGATGATAAACGGATTGACCTGGAGAGAGAGAGAGAGAGAGGGTTTACATGCTTTCTTAAGTAGCTTGAGGTTGCGCAGATAATCAACATAAGATGAAAACGTTCTATCCAGCAGAAGAAGGAATGACAAAAAACTTACAGGCACTTGGTCCACTGTTGATGACAACGCGAAATCCATCAAGAATGCCTTCTTTTTCAGCCACAACTTTGGCAGCATAGAGAAGTCGACCCAGTATCTCAGAATGCTTTTCTTCAGCCTGTAGAGAAGCAATGGAAAACCAGAACTTCATAATCTCCCGGAAAGGGAAAAAAAAAAGCCTAAGTAGGATGTATTGTGCAGCCACTAAGTATGAGGTTGTACTATTGAAATGTATTAAGTGGCCTTTTATATCATAAATATAGGAGGACAGAAAGGAGAAATAAAGCCTCTCAACATGAAATTTGATGATTCTTCAAGGAGAAAATCTAAAATCTTTGATGTTCTTGAAGTTACCATATGAGTGAGTAGACCAATCATTCACTTCATGAGAAAATCAGAAGGAACATGTGAGAGACTTTTATCGAGTCAAGCAACTTCATCAGCCATCAAACTTTAGGTCAGACTTATTTTAAACTCGCTACCCCATGCTACCTAGCAGTATTGAGAGTAATTAAGCCATGATCAAACTGGGCCTGTTTCTTTGTCTTTTCACCTTCTATAGGATCTATACCAATAGAATCAATCTCAGCAGCAGGCTGTCTCATCTATCCTATGTTGAAAGATCACTAGGCCGACTGTGTGAATAAACTAACGCAGATTAATAATATCTATAAGAACCAATGATAAATAAATGATTACCATTCAGCACAATAATTGAAACATGCTGAGAGAATGTAGATATGCCTTTGATATGAATCATGATTCATCCCAAGAATAGCCCTCCCATCTCAAATGATATAAAGTGCTTTCTAGCATCTCCCTCTCCTTCTCTAGACTGGAACTTTTGGTGATCTTACTATTAAAACACCTTGAGACAGAATCTACCTCATAACTCTCAGTGAAATCCTATGATGACAAGAGTCCCAAGCACATATGACTTCACTGAGCTGTTATCATGCTGTGAACATTGGCTATGAAAAAAGATGAGTTATCTATTAGAAAGGAAAGTGAATTGATAAGATTACCAGACAACTTATGTTGGACACTGTAAGTCCATGTAAGATAAGTACATACACCTCCCAATATGCACAGATAACATCAGATAGCCATTGGTAAACAACAGAACCATAGCTAACCTTTCCAAGTTGCGTAAGGCCATCTCTGAATTTTGGAATAACTAGAACATGAACCGGAGCCTCTGGACTAATGTCTCGAAAAGCTAGGACCTTTTCATCCTCATACACAATGGTTGATGGTATCTCTTTAGCTATGATCTTGTCAAATCTGAAAAAGAAAGCAGCTCACTCCGATCTGATCCCAAATTAATCACAAAAGAAATATCGTAAAAATCAAAATGAACCAGTTTGAACCAGTCAGAACAGAACACATCATACATGGTTGGAGCTCCTGTGTCAGCAACCGCAGCAGCTGCTTTAGCAGCATCTTCTTCACTGCTTGTCGCTTTGACGCAAAAAGATCTATGAATATAAACATTTGAGAGGAACATCAAGGGCATTTCCATCAGTCAGTAGCAAGAAGCAAATTTTCCAACACCCAGAAAAGCAAGACAATACAATCCACAAGATAAATCCCATTGACCGCATTGGGAAAAATCGCCTCGCCAACTGAAATGCTAAAGTAAATAACATACATTTCTTTAAGTCTCAGCTCAGTGAAGCTCTACAGACACAACAAGATCATCTTTTTTTTTCCCATTTATCAAGATTTCTTGCCAAACCCAGATCCTATTATCATCACAACGTGAAAACCAACCCAATCAAATGCATTTCTAAGGACGATCATTCTTCAATCCCCGACTTTTAAATAAAGAAGCCATCTTTGCCGCTAACAGCAGAAATTTCGCAGCGCCCAATACAAGAACGACGAAAGCACCTGCGACGGGACTGAAAGTGAAGCAGGGGAGCGAACTTGGCAGAAGCGAGAGCTCGAGAGGAGCCTCTGGAAAACGCGAATGCCTTGACACCACCTGCTCCACAGCTCCTGAAACGCACAAATTGCAGGAGAAACGATCGCATTCAGAAGCAGAAAACACGGAGCTCTCTCACCATTGCAATCAAGATTGAAGGGTAGAGAGAGAGAGAGAGAGAGTACCGAAGGAGAGCTGAGGAGTAGAGAGCGGCCATTGATGGATTCTGTGCAAGTCCGAGGAGGTGTTAACTGTGGCATCTTCACTAGCAATGGCCGATATCGTCATCGATTTTACTTTTAGCCCCCTGAAGTTTCGTCTACTTCTTATTTTTCGCCTCATAAAGACAATTTTATATTACTTTAGTCCCTCAAATTTTCAACTAGGCTGAAAAAGGACTTCTTATCTTACCCAATCCATCCCAAACCCATACCAAAGGAGGAGGGAAAGCTCGTGCTTGATCGAGCTTGATTTCTCAAGGGAAAATGTCACAAATAGTCCCTATACTTTTGCCTAATGTGCAATTTCGTTCATAAACTTTCGATTGGCTCAATTTAGTCCACTCGAACTGATAAACGTACAATCTAGTCCCCGAACTTTTAATCGGCTTAATTTGGTCCTTGAACTATTCATAAATGTCCGATCTAGTCCTTCGTTACTATTTTTCCATTTTTTAAAAAAATTTTAACTTTTTTAATTTTTAAATTTTTTTAAATTTTTTAACTTTTTAATTTTTTAATTTTTTTTTTAATTTTTTAATTTTTTTTTTTTTAAATTTTGCTTTCCTCTCTTCCCTCCGCCGGAGCCAGCGGAGGGAAGCCGGCGTCCGGCGAGGGTCGCCCGACGCCGGGTGCTCCCTCGCCGGTGTCGGGCGAGGAGCACCCGGCGAGGAGCCCCCGCCGCCGCCGGCGAGGGGCTTCCTCGCAGATCTGGCAAGGGGATCCCTCGCCGGCGTCGGGCGAGGGAGCACCACCGCGAGGGCGGCCCTCGCCCGACGCCGGCGAGGGGATCCCCTTGCCAAATCTGCGAGGGAGGCCTCGCCGGCGTCGGGCGAGGGGCTCCCTCGCCAGGGGTGCTCCCTCGCCAGATCTGCGAGGGAGCCCCTCGCTCGACGCCGCGAGGGAGCACCCCGGCGTCGGGCGTCCGGGCGAGGGCGGCCCTCGCCGCGTCGGGCGAGGGCTCCTCGCCAAATCTACGAGGGAGCCCCTCGCCCGACGCCGGCGAGATAGCCCCTCGCTCGACGCCGCGAGGGAGCACCCCCGTGTCGGGCGAGGGCTCCGGCGTCGGGCGAGGGGCTCCTCGCCGATCCGCGAGGGAGCCCCTCGCCCGACGCCGCTTCCCTCCGCCGCTCAAGGCGGGAAGAGAGGAAAAGCAAAAAAAAAAAATTTAAAAATTAATAAAAATTAATAAAAATTTAAAAATTTTAAAAAGTTTTAAAAATTTAAAAAAATGAAAAACAATAACGAAGGACTAGATTGACATTTATGAATAGTTGACCAAATTGGCGATTAAAAGTTCAGGACTAGATTGACATTTATCAATAGTTCGTGGGCCCAAATTGGCCAATCGAAAGCTTTAGGACGAAATCGCGTTGCAAAAAGATAGGACTTATTTGTGACATTTTCCCATTTCTCGATACCCACCTAGCTTGAACTCAACTTGATAAAGGTCTTAACTAGCTTGATTTTGATTCCGCCATAACCTAATTCACACAACACGGAGGCTAGCCCAACTAGAAATGCCATGATTATAAACAAACATGTATAACTACAATAAAGACAAACAAAATTTCAGCAACTCCACTAAAATTGCAAGTTCTTTGAACTGACCACAATAAAATGAAAATGGAACTAAAATCACCCATAAATAGCTTTTTACCCCTGAATGACAAATAGCTTAGCTCAACACATAGGACCCCAAGTCACGCACCAATATTGATACCCTTTCTTTTTGAGATGCCAAATTGTTTGTATCATTTCGTCTCATGATCAAATTGTTTTAGCGTAACAAAAAATATATACACATGTCATTTGCCTAAAAATCAGTAAAAAGCGTGCATACTCAAGGCCATTTCGAAGTCATCTTTATCGTATCAAGTAGAATTCAGGTTGTTTCGCTCGATAAATCGTACTTCATTTCCAAATTGTGCTCTCCAACCATGTCGACAGTCGTCGCCCGGGACAAAGATCACCGTCCACAACATTCACGTGCGCGAGCACGACAGTCCCCGCAAGTCCATGTTGCGCACGGGACAACAATCCTAGTCCTCTCGTCTTCCAAGATATTTGAAGTACAAACACGAACAGCCTCCTTCATCATCAGATTCATTCAGGGCTGACCGGAACGAACGCAAAGGCTCGAGGACTCCGAGGATGGCGAGCTTCGTGCTGCACCTCCCGGCGGCGACGGCGGGCGACGACCAGATGGAGGAAGCCTTTCCGTCTCCGCCTCCGCCTCATCGAACGGTGAGTCCGCAACCGCCGCCCTCTTGCGTGCGAGTCTTGATTGATGGAGCCCGTGAGTTGAATTTGCTAAAGTCGCTTTTTTGACTTGTGGGTATGTCGGGATCTTGAAGGGGCTGTTCCGGGTCGGAGCCAAACGTCGGCCAAGGGAAGGGAGGGCCGGCGGTGGTGGAGCTGCCGCTGGACAAGATCAGGAGGCCGCTGATGCGGACGAGGGCGAACGATCCGGTCAAGGTGAAGGACCTCATGGACAGCATCGGAGAGATCGGGCTTCAAGTCCCTGTACGTAAAATGATCCCACGCCCTTCGTTTTTCCGTTCTTTTGAGATGTCGTGTGTTCTTGCGGAGGATGTATGCAGCATTTGGCTCTGCGGTGGACGGCAAAGATTGACCGGGGTGAAGACAGGATGGGGAATTTCATTGATCGAATGCGTGAGTTGCGTATGATGCGGATGGAGTCGAACTGGGGAGTTGATGCTTCTCTGTTTTGGCATGTGATTTGAGCTAATCAAACCAGTACAGAAGCATTCTGCCTGAAGTAGAAGCTCTTATGCTTCTCTATATTGAATGGAGATTTTCATGTGTTTGTAGAAGAAAGTAGGTGCATTAGCAAGATTTTCGTGCCTCAGTTGACAATTTTGTGATGTTTCTGTGGAAAATTCTATTGCAGATTGATGTGCTCGAGGTCGATGGAGTTTACTATGGTGCGTAATCATTTCAGCATCCTCGCACTTTAGCTTACATAAACAATATGGACTGTTTTTTCAGGATGGAAAAGATTATTTCTCTCCTGTATGCATTTTCGCAGGCTTCTCTGGCTGTCATCGCTACGAAGCTCATCAGCGCCTCGGCCTCCCAACGATCCGCTGTAAAGTCCGGAAAGCGACAAAAGAAACGCTAAGGTTTATTCATGTCATCCTTCATGCTCAATCACTTGCTTCAATTGCATCTCCTTGTCACTCACAGAAGGACCTGTTCATATGTCACCAGGCATCATCTTCGCTGAGTTCGTGACAGAGACGTTCTCTGCGTAGGACAGATGAGTTCTCAGCTCAACGAGTGGCGCTGCAGTTATTGGATACGAGATATTGCACTTTATACTGATTGCTGCAAGTCCCCTTGGATGTTAATTAGCTTTTAGCTCTCTTGTATCACAAGCTTTTGAATAATGAAGAAAGGGGTCTTGATTAAGTTTACCTTCAGAAGTTCCCTTTCATCCTAACTACAACATTACAATGCTTATACCATGATCGCTCCGCTGGGCCATTAATACGTGACACAACATGAGAACACAATTTGAGGAAACGTACAATCGATACAGCAATGACATGACTGGAGACAGGGTTAAGGGATTGGCGTGCACAACCAACACGACATGATGACACTGCGCTCGTAGATAGCCTATCGTGTTCTGTACTTAATCAACTGAGTATGCACCTTAAAAGAAGGCAATGGACATGCCAATTCCGCTCCCAGGACCTCTTTAGATTTCTTTTTATCAAGTCTTCAGCATGAACACGCTGAAGAAATTTTTTTTTTTATCAAAGATAGAATCTTTTCTTGGTTATTTCTCGAACCCAATCAGTCATTTTATACTTGAAGTATTAAGTTAGTGACAAGCTTGTAATTCATATCGACAGTACTCATTTGCGGCATTAGACGCTCTTAACTTCTCAAACAAGTCAAATCTAACGTTTATTTTTTCTCTCCAATTAGCAAAACTTTTGGCATGAAGTGAATGGGACTCTACCTGCCTAGCCCAACTCAAAATGCAAATTATACCAATCAATCTCTTAGAATAGATGCGTTAACGAAACTCAAGACAAAATGCATTCAGATATAAATGTCAGGAAAGAAACGAAAACACGTCGGATGAAAAACAAGTCATTGCGGAATTTGACATCAGAACCCTTCACGGGTCAAGAATTTGCTCAGTGCTTCGCATCCTCCTCTTCACAGAACTTGGAGTACTTGTCAGCATCCATCAGGTTGTTTAGTTGGCCTGCGTCACTTACTTCAACCTTAATGATCCATCCTTGCTCATATGGGCTCGAGTTAACCTACAGATCAGTGAACTCGCATCAGTGAAGAGATCAAAACAGAATTACTAACGAGAAAGGTCAGGACTACCATGGAGTGTAAACAGATATCAAAAGGTAGACTCACAAGACATATACACAGAAATTAAATTTAGTTCAACCTTTATGTCCGATTAGCATTCCATCTTAAAAGAACGAGGGAGTTTTGAAACTCCAGAGTGTCATAAGTAGAGGAAGAGCATTAGGAGACTTACTAAGCCAGGAGAATTGCTGAGTTCTTCATTGACTTCAATAACTTTCCCTGTAACCGGGGAGTTTACATCACTGGTGGCCTTGACACTTTCAACTGCACCAAAACCTTCGCCTTGAGTCACAGGTGCCCCAACTTCTGGTAATTCGACAAACACGACATCACCCAAATGATCTTGAGCATGATCAGTGATGCCAACTGTAGCAGAATTGCCTTCAACTTTTACCCACTCATGGGAGTCATAATACTTCAGATCTTTCAGAACTGTGGTACAAGGAAAAGGCATGAGTGAAAGAACTAGGAAGCTAAGAACCACCATGAAGAATCCAGCAAAGATTGTCACTGTTGCCACAAGTTGATCAAAACATGAATTGCACTCTGTCTCACTTTTGACCTTAGATCTTTATTCACGAAACTGTAAAACGAGCTGGAAAATAGGGCAGCAAATTTGTTCTAAAAACTGATTCCAAATTTGATTAGCACTCTCAGCATACACATAAAGACCCTAAAAGTTCAGACCAGAAGCATTTGAACTGAACTTTGTCAAGGCAGGTGCACATTAATAGTCTACCAAAAGACAAATAAAAATCTACTGCCAAGTCAATAGTAGTATGAAAAGCCTGCAATCCATTGCAAAAACAACTGGCAAAGAAAGGGCATTTTTTAAGAGTAACAATAACAGAATAGCCTTTGTAGTATGTCAATCACTTGAACTTAAATTACACAAAGCACTATGCCGCTTCTAGAATGAATCAGTTTCTAGAACAACCTCATCATTTGAAAAAAAAAAAAACTACTTTACCTTGACCCACAACTACTATGCAGTCATGACTAATCTGTATCAGATGAACCTGCACATCAAGTAGGCTACCAGGGATCATCACCCTTATGATGATTCTGATCTAAACCAGGGTTATATCCCATTTCTCAATATCAATTAATGTGTTCGCGCCCACTATCGCCCTTTTTCAAATTTTATCGCCAATCAGTTGGATTGATTCTGCTATACATAATACCATTAACATCTTTTTATGCCAATAATCGTTTGATAACTACACTCCATTGACAATTAAGCATTCCCTCCAGGATCAAGCATTGCCTATCACAATTAATGAGAGTGCTCCTCAATACATTTTTCTTGGAGAAAAGAAGATAAAATCAAAGCCCAAATTAATAAACACCAAAAACTGTTATTTTCCAACATACTAAACCAAATGTCATTTGAAAGGAAACCACTTTTCCAATATCGAGATCTGCCAATGTTTTGCTTGTCCATACACCTTGCAAATAAGCATGATATGACTTTTATGAATCTCGTTTCAGATAACTAAACAAAATTTAACCCAGAATCTACAGGTCTCTGCAGCGAACAAACCCAACAGCAATACAGCAAATCAAATCGAGCATGACATGAAATCCTCCTCAAAATCGGTCCTTTTCCACAGAAAAAACCACAGGCACTACCATCATTCTCAATACCATAAAAAAAAAAAACAAGATCTTGACTGCCACGCACAATCAAAAACCACCACCCTCTTTTCGGATCTACGAATCAGCTCATGATCAGAAGAACACCATAACGACAGAGGATCAAAACAAGACAAACCCGTCCCCATCTTACCAGTGGCGAAGCCCCTGTGGGCAACAGAGACCCTGAGATACGAAGCAGCCCTGGAAGCCCACAACAACCTCGACGCCATAATTACTCGCGAACCCAACAAAGGCTGCAGCTTTGCGGTGTGCACCGTCGCCAAAAGGACGCACCTTTACTAGTTTTTTAGTGCTTTCCAAGTGCAAGGATCCAGTGGGTGGCGACGAGGGTTGGTGGGTTTGTTCTCACTTTGTTAAATACCCCCAACGCCACGACAATTCAGGGCTTGTTGGGTGTAGAAAAAGGAAGGAGAGAGAGGGTTCAAGAAAGGCGCGAGGAGGTGGCGGTGGTGGGTCAATTCGATGTACTCGGCTCGTGCTTGCGCAATTTGTCAGTGTTGGGGTTGGTGGATCGATGGTGGTGGCTTGTGCTAGGCATGTCACGTGGCCATTGGTGGCCACATCGGCCAACCCACGATCGTTGTCGGAGCAAGTAGGCATTAAAGAAGGAATTGGTCCCATGGGTTTGATCTATATATCATTCATAGCCATTGGTTACAATGGAAATTCTCATATTTCATCAATTTGTGATCTAGAGTGTCGAGGAGACGAACTCAATTTCCGAAGTTTCGCTAGAAGAGGAGACGAGAACATTGGTTTGGCCTTCCATTTTGGATTGAATAGGATATTGTGTCTTTTAAATTGGTCGAATCAATTTGCCTATCCACTCTATCTAGTATTCCATTTTTTTGAGGAATTGAGGAATAAGTACACTCATTTTATTTAATGTTTGATGTACAAGGTAAGGATTGTGTTCGAGAACAATAGATGAGGATGGAGGAAAACTTAAGGACCACCTACCAACCATAGCTCAGCTAAAAACTTGATATTCAATACAAAATCCAAGTTAAGGCATATGGGATTAGGACTAGGATTGGCCCTCCAATGTTTAAGCTAGTGATTGGAAGATACAAAGAATACAAAGAATTCTAATATGGATTATAGAAAATCCAAGCCCTTACATGAACTAGCCCTTTATTTGACGTAGGTGTATTTTGTTAATGTATTGTCAGGTCACGATGCCATTATTAAGGACAATTGGCGCCATATTGCTCTACAATGGCCTTACAATCTATAATTGCAAAATTACATATTGATGTATACATGACTTTTTAATTAGCGGTGGCAGTGTTATGGCTGCTAATTAGATAATGATGAAGTGGTTTCACTACTTAATATCTATCACATAGAAAGTAATCTCATCATTAGTTTAAAATTCAATCTTTTCTTCAAAAAATTTCATCAGAGTTCATGCCAATTTTCTTAAGGTGAATGTCAAGTATGTGCTGTAGTCAATGAGCAAAGATGGAAATTGAATAAGAATAGAATCCCCAGAATCTAAAACATGCCCTCTCTCGTCCACAGAAAGTAAAAATCAAAACTTTTAGATTTTCTTTCTCTAAATATATGTCAATGTTTAGTTAATTGTTATTCATTGAAAAAATGGAGTGTGCCAATTTTTTTCTTTCGAGTTTCAAATAGATGAAAATAGTAAAAGCTAGCACAATTACTTCCCGTAGAAAATACGATCAATTTACAAGTAATGACAAGATACTTGTATTTTATATGAAAGATGAAAATCGGAAAATGAACTCAAATTATTTTTCTTACATGTCTACTAAATTATCCATTTTATACTATATTCCCTAATATCTTATCTTATATGTATTGTCAATTCTAGTCCATTATCTCACTTTTTGTAACCTTTCAAAGAAATTATGATATTTATTGACATTATTTACCAGACTTATATGGCAATATGTACATTTAGATTGATCTTCCATTATTAAAAGACAGTCAGTAAAAATGCGGATGAAGCCAACATTAATCGAATATATTAAAGAAAATTTATTGCCAGAAATTAAATTTTAAAATTTGTACAATTATAATTAACAGCCATTTTGAAGAAAATAATATCACAAGTTATATTTATATAAATTGGACTTTAGAAATATTGTCAAAAATTTTGAAGTACTATACACTTTACAGGAACCTCCTCCTATGATCTCCTAGACCGGACCGGGCAGCTCTAGAATTTTCGGTTCACCAACTCCCGGTCGCAGATCCGCCGCCGGCCGCCGCGAGCAGCGCACCCCCTCGCCCGCCGGCGATTCAAGTCCGGCGACTGCTCACGAGCCGGCACCTTCGTTGCTTTTCGCGTAAATCATTTTACCCAATGCCACTCTTTATAGTTTCGCAATTTCTCATTCTTTCTTTGCTGAATTCGACGTGATTTCGATTGTGAAGGCTCGTTGTTATCTTTCCTCGTCGGCTTTCTCTTTACCCATTTCCTCGTACCCTTCGGTTTCGTGGGTGGTTGTAATGTAGATGTAGATGTAGATGTAGATGTGGATGTAGATGCTGTAATGAATTTGGTGTCTGTCAAGTGTTCGACAAAAGTCCTGTGAGACAATTCTAATTGGAATTCTTGGTTCATCGTTGAAGGAGTTACTTTATCGATTTCTTCGGAAAAAATTGTATCTTTCATCACTGAAATGACCACTCGAGCGGGTCCAATTGCATGACCATGTCGTTCACATCGAGTGATTAGTAACTGGGAGTCTGTTGGTGTTTTGATTGGGAGCGAAGAAAATTAATAATGGCAAGAACTTGTTGCCTCACTCGTGAGCATCGAGTATTCATAGTTCTCTTTGTTTGTTGGTCAGTGCTGATAAATGGCGAAAGGTCTAATATGGGCTACGGCTGAGGATCTTGCAAGGAACAGGGGACGGGTTTTCTCTCTTTATCGCCAAATCTTGCGAAGCCTGAATTCGCCAAACTTGCCTCTTACTTTAGCTGCTAGGCTATCTAAGAAGGCCGAGGCGAAAGCCATCTTCATGCTGGCTGCCGAAGAGAGATCCCTCCACAACATCGAAGACCTCATGGATATTGGGGAGTATTCTCTCTCCCTGTTGCGAAAAGGCGAAATCCCCAAGTACATACAATAGGTGAGCTACCTTATCCAGCTGCTATGATTCGATGCTCTTTCTTATCCTTGTCTTTTTTCTTGATTGATGCATTTAAGTCTTTCTTGTGGGATGCACGTTGTGGTCATCTTAAATTTTGCTTTTGCCCATCTAAATCAGCATGATGATGATAATTCATAGTGAGTAAAATTGCTTGCATGGGCATAAATGGGTGACTTCATATGTTCAAGGAAGTGATTAATTATGGGTATTCCTAGAAAGCACTGCTTGAGGAAATGTTTCCAGTGGGCGTTTGATGATTACAGACTGGTTCTATAAGAGGGAGGGGCATTCAAAATGTTTAGGGGCAGAGAGATGAAGGAGTTCTGCCTTCCTGAGAATTTCTTACAATTTAATCAGATGAGATAATGGGAGATAACAAAGGAAAATATCATTGTAGGCTGATGCAAAGGGAGCTTTAACCTTTCTCAGAGCATTCTAACATCTCTTCGAAAACTATGGTAAACAAGATATGCTTGATTATTATTAGTTTTATTGTTCTATTTTAATTTTAATTTTTTTTTTTTGCAAGAAAATCTTTTGTCCAGTTTTTAAATTCCTTGATGCAGTTTCAAGTGATTTCTGATGCTTTGATAGATAAGGTCTGGGTTTCAAACTGCTTTGATTGCTTTAACCATGCATCTTGTGTTAGTTTATACTACTAGAATTTCACATAGATCATCATCTCCATAAGCAGTTAATAGGGTTAAAGCCGTGAATAGAACTGAAAGTAGATAAAACAAAAGGATATGCAATGCCATTTTGGGGTCTTTGATTTAAGTTCATTTAGCTATCTTTTGCTTGTCCGAACACGTTTCTCTAATATCTTTCTCCTTTCTGGCAGAAGACATGCTGCAAGTAAATGCGACAAGTATTGAATGCCCGACGCAACTTTGTCAAGTTGTTGTATCTGGGTGGTTAGAGGGCAATTTAGATAAAAGAGAAGTTGGTTCCGCTTTCTTGAAACAGATGGAGTAGGATGGTCATATTGACGTCTTGTTACTTACTTCTAAACATTATGATTGGCACGAAAAGAAGATTCTTCACGATCAGGTTTCCTTCTTTTTCTGAGTCTTTGTTCGGTTCATCATGTACGTAGGAAATCAAGGAATTTTGTTTTCTTTAACATTCGGTTGGCGATTAAAGATGATCACATGAGACTCAGAGACTCTGTGGATCAGCAAACAACACGTTCCATTTGAGCGATGGCTAAATGATGAAACCAACTTCGGTCAAGAAAATGATGGAGCAGGCGTAATTGTTTGAAATGCTGATAGGGCCGACATAAAACAAAACCACAACTGTAAACGAATCGGGATTCACTGAACTTTCTTTCTGTTAACAATTTTAGCGGCGTAAATCTCTCTTGCCATATTAATAGATGAAGAAATATAGATGGTTGCGTAAACAACAATATTTTGGCTGCAGCTAGGAGGAAAGATTCGACATTTTCCAACTCAAGTGTCTAGGGTTTTATAAGATTACTTCCGTCTTCCGTCTTATTTTTGGTACTTTAGACGCAGCTGCTTATATGGACGAAAAGATCTGTGTTTGTGCGGATGAAATTTGATTTCGATGATGGATTGAATAGCAAAAAGGCGAATCTAAATCTGAGCAAAGTCACAAAACCTACTTGTTTTTATGAATATGACCACCACAACTTGTGTAAACTGTATTTTACCAAAAAAAAAAAAACTTGTGTAAACTGTAAACTCCAAGATCAGCAGATGCTAACGAAATGAAAAGGACCCAAAAAAGATTCAGAAAATACTTGACATAGCATCCAGCAAGTATCAAAGAAGTCACCGCAAGAGAATGGGAAAGGGTATTGCAGCAGTACTTGATTTTTATGGCCGAACAGCAGCCCTTGATTCCTACTATATTTATTCTGTAACTAAGTATTAGTGTCAGTATCTATTGATAACAAAGCAGCACAATCCATCCAATACCGCCATCTTCTTCTCCTCTCCAACTCATCAAACCCTAGTAGCCGCCGCACGGTGGTGGTGTGGCTGCATACTGCCGGTCAACAACCTCTATGAGCTTGCTCGCAATTGCGCTAGCATACACTGTTGAACCTTCATAGATCTGAAAATTGAACATAAGAAGAAGATGAATATTTTCCTTATACCGGCTAAACTTGGAGGAGATCCATGAAAAGTTAACTTTTTCTTGTCAAATTAAAGAAAAAAAGGTAGTTTTGAGAATTGGTTCAGACAAAATGAAAGCCCCACGACCTTGGTATTGAGCAGGAAGCTATAGTGTTCACCAATGTGGCCACCAGCAACATGGTGGAGATCCAACTGGAGCTCATCAAGAACCCTAGACACATGCAGCAAGCAATTGATCTTCTTCCGCTGCACGAGCTTGATCGTGACCTCGTCTTCAATTATGCGGACATCGACCTCAGTGACCTTCGACTTCCTCTGGAGCCAAGAGCTCCTCAGAGTCCTGTTGAAGGACTGATCCACCAGGTTGCCCGGGTTCGGGGTTATGGAGATCTCCCCATCAAAGCCCTCCTCCTCGACCTTCTGCCTCTTGCTTCTCTCTATCCCCCATCTTTTCTTCTCCGCAAGCAGTTTCAGCTCGTTGACGGTTCTCAAGAGCTCCTTGATGTACTCAATGGCATCTCCCACAATGGATGCCCTATCACCCTTCTTACACAAACACAAGCAATTGCACAACACAGTAAATTTGCCAAAAAGCAGGCATATACAATCTTGCATCGGGAAGAAAAAAAAAAAAAACTAAACTTCCATAAGCACTGTCATGGTATAGAATCCAAATAACCATGATCAATACTCCACACGGGATATACGATGCATTAAGTTGGACATGTAACTAAACAGTACGTAACGAGTACTAAAAATATCTCATTTAAAGCAGGCAGAAAATGATTCTGGGTACAATATGACAGGCATAAAAGGTAACAAGTACATATGCTGGTGGCCCTGGTATGGAAATGGACTGAAAATGATAGGGGAAAAAAACTGGAAGAGGAAAAGAGCATGGCAAGATAGGGCCAAAACCATTTTCTCCAGCAACAGTCCAAAATCAAGAAAGAAGTTTTGTCATTCCCTTCTCTCCCTTCTTTGGGAAGATTTCAGTGTTGGGATCCGCCCATAGAACAGGAAACTGGAGCTAGCGAGAGCTCCATTCCAGTTCCATGATCAGCCATCACTTTCCCCATTTCGACCCACATGTCGAACTCCCAAGTTTCACCCCATTTTCAGGCATAGAATGTAAGAACGACGGTGGCGGCGACAACCCGAATTCGATCCAGCATCTATAAATGGCTATCAATCAAAGAAGCAAAGCGCGAATGTGTGTGTACAGTACCTTGGTAGGGCTGGGGATCAACTTCTTCAAGGCGTCGTACTTGACATTGATCTGGGACCTCCTGTCCCTCTCGGTGGTGTAAGGCTTGGTCACCTTCCCTCTCCTCCTCTTCCCCATCTTCACCTTGACACGGCAGCCCTCCATGTCCGCCATCATGTCGCTCCCGAACTTGAAAACCCCATTATCGTTCTCCGCGAACTGATGGCCCCCATCCTCCTCGCAGTACATCATCGTCATCCCAAGATTGTTTCCCTCATCTCCTTCGGTTTCCCCTCTCTCGATGTTGTTGCCACCGCCAAGCAACGACGACGAGCCGGCGAGTGGCAAGCCGTTGTACCCACAGGCTCCACCGTTCGGCAGAGACTGGAACAGCTCTCTCATGAACGGGGCTGCGGCTGCAAATTGCTCAGATGGGCGAGCGGGTCGAAGAGGACGGGCGGCGCGGGGGAGTTAGGGTTTGCAAACGACAGCGACGAGCTGGGGAGCAATGAGGACGAGGAGCATCGCGCCAGGCGGAAGAGATTGAGGAGGTCCGGCGGCAGCCCGGCCGGAGCGAAGACGTCGGAAGGGCCGTCGCCGCCGAAGTTCTGCAGGGCCTGGCTCTGCAGAAACTGCAAGGGATCGGCGACTTGCTGGCCGATCACGTCGTGGCTCAAGCCCTCCGTCCCCGGAGCAGCAGCGTAGCTCCAATCCGAGGAACACTGGCCACCACCATAAGGCGGCGGCGGCGGCGGCGGCAGGACCACCTGATTCACATCGCCATAATCCTCGTCCCCCGGCCCGACCCGATGGAACCCTTCTTCCATCGCGACGCGGGAGACGTCCCGGCGATCACCGCCGCCGCCGCCGCAGCCGCCGTCCTCGGCCGCGAACCCCGTTAGCCCCTGCTGCTGATAATGGCAATGGAGACCGCCGACGACGTTCTCCCGCTGATGATGCAGACCCGTTCCCGGAAACGCCACGTCCTCGGCCTGCGGGGGCACGGCGAAGCACTCGGCCGTCTCCTCCATCGTTTCCTCAGGTGGGTAGTCGCCGGCTGCCATGAACAGAAACAAGAACAGCACGTCACTGAACTAGACCTGACCTCGCAACATGAATAACTCAACCCAAAGAAGAAGAAGAAGAAGAAGAAGAAGACTGGAAAGTGATGCGCGCGCTGTCGAGCTACGTCGCCATGGCGAGGAAAAGCTTACCGCGATCTTCTTTATCAGCTTTTAGAGAGAGAGAGAGAGAGAGAGAGGAGGGGAGTTGCAGTGGGAGGTTAGGAGGGACAAAAGCTGCAAGAGGAAGATATGTGTGTAAGAAAAAAGAAATGATAAAGAAAGGCAGAGAGAGTCACAGAGAACAAAAAAGAAAATGGAAATTCATTTTATCGTTTAATATTTTCACATATATTAAGGTCGATATTTTTAAAATGATTATGTGGAAAATCACCACGTATTTTTTATTGGGTTTATTGAATATCGGTTTAATATCTTTATAACTCGTTATCTCTTTATTTTCCGATTTAGTTAGGCTAATTTCGACGTATTTAAGATTATTCTCGTTATTTTCAGTTTTACATTTTTTTTTTGGGTCCTTGAAAAAGAAGATACTTTTTTGCCTTTTTTTTTTCTTTGATGAGTTTGCAAATTGGCAGAGGATGTTGGTTGTTACTGAGATTCCCATCATCTGGGCCCCACTCATATTTTCCGTATTTGGATCGTAAACCTCCCCCCCTCCTTCCCCCCTTTTTATTTTTCTCCTTCAACAGAATCATTGAGGGGGGAAAGTAAGGAAACTTTTCTAATAATTTATAAAGATTGGTATATGCAATCACATATATATCAGTCGAATAATTATTTAGTAATAATTTATGTTGAGAGGATTAAGTTTTTATATGATTTATAAGATTTCATGTCAAGTATTTATGAACTCGAATACTTGACATTACTCATAATATATTTAGAATCGAAGGTATAGCTATCTTTTTAAAAGATTTAAGCAATCTGTAGCAATTTGTAATTAAGCCTCAATAGTTCAACCAACACCACGTTTAAGCTCGTGGAATTGCAGCAAAACCCATTTTTTTGCCCCTCTAAGTTCTCAGTTTTGAAGGAACCATTTCACTTCATTGGATAGAACAGATCGCATGGGTCACATTCGCCAACTTCTTGTGGTCACTCGACTAGTCTTCTGAAGCTGTCATGATGAGCTAGCTCTTTATGCTCATAGTTATTTTTGGGCACTATCTCCCTCTGCCAATTTTATCTTAAATGCGAAGCATGTTTGTTGTGCCTCAAATAGCGCACAAAACCCGTAGTATTCACCGAGAGATACAAACAACACTTCTTCTTGACTCATCACCTCAGAAAAAGAAGGCCCTTGATCGATAGGCCAAGAATCCCCAACTCAAGTAGCCGGCGTTGACACGTAAACTTTAATTTTCCCAAATCTAGTAAAATCTTCCCATCTTTTAGCACGACATAAGTACTACATTCTTGTACTCATGTTTATCATGAATTCTGGCACGAGAAAGTCGATCGATTTAGTTATAGTTATATAAGTAATGGAAATAGTTCTCGAAACCCAAATGAATTTCCAAAAGTATACAATAAATTTTTCATAAAATGGTGGAATTGCGGAGTGGCACGATGTGTAAATATGGGGAGGAGCTTTGGTGAAGTCATGCGAATTGGGGTGGTTCTCCAAGAACGGTAGTTTAGGTCGGAGATGCGAATTCCCTTTTTTAACCTTTATTATTATTACTATTGTTATTATTATTACTGAGTAGTTAAAGAAGACGACCTCCTCTTCCGCTGTCAATCGGTGGGCCCCACTTCACCACCGATATTCTCCCATGCAAACTGCCCGGAACCTCATGCAATCCGTACACCACCCCCCGCACCTTCAATTTCACATTATCATACAATACATAAAATTGGAAAGGTAAGAAATTTTTTTGACAAAGCTGGATTTTTTTTTTCTTTTTGGAAATTCACATATATGGAATTTGATTATTTGCGACATTTTAATTTTTTTTTTTTTGTGGGATTTTGATTTTTAATTTCATTTCATTTTCTAACGATGAATAGCTCGATGCGATGATTTAGAAAAGTCAAGAAATAGAGTTCTTTTTTTTTTTTTTTAATCAACGTTAGTTTGCATGGGAAGAGATTCACTAATATAAGGGGTCACGCAAAGTGAGTTGCCATCCAACTACATCGGCAGTGAGGCCCTAGAATGATTCAACAGCGGTTATAGATTAAACCGTCCGAAGGATTTTGCAAAGCCCTCGCGACATAATTGGCCAAATTTAGTATTTTATATCGAAATTGTTATCAAATAGTTGATCTATCCTTCCATTGAATTATGAAATTAGAAGTTCTCTTTTGCCGATTTTGAGCTTCAAGTTAGTTCATATAAGGGCAATTACTGTTTATTCAAAACGAGAATGTGTCCTATCTACTTGTGAAGTTTCGATCATGAACGGCCTGCTAGAAAGGAAGAAAGAGAACTATTGGGGGGCTTACCCAAGTGGCCACTATTTTTACATGGGAATGGGGAGGTAGGGAGTTCGAAATCCCCACCTCAGATAGAGGGGTTTATGGAGTTTATGAAGTTTCCTAGGTAAGTCCACCAGGGGCGGCCAAATTCTCATAGAGGAACTTCAAAGTTTAATAATACATCTGATTGATCCAAAAAAAGAAAGAAGGAAGAAAGGGATCGAGTGAGGTTTAAGGTTCAAATTCTGGGAAAAGCATATGGAGTCACAGGCTACAAGGTTACCAATAAGATAGATAAGTAACTTCCAAAAAAGGTAAGAATTGAGTTATACTATAGACTTTGCCATTCCGAATAAATAAACAATTGGTTTGCATAATATAGCTCAACTCGGAATGATTCCGGGTCGAACCGGCCCGGCGATACCAAAGAAACAATAGACATAACAGTTCATTTGCACCTTTCGAATTCTAACAATGCGACAACACTGCATGCTGAGGTTCCAGGATACAACATGTGGATGAGTGAAAACCGACCATGTATAAGTTCCATTAATGATCATTCAGTGCTCTTGTCCAATCCAACGAGTACATCCTTTTCGGAGTTAATGATGGTATCTGCATAAGGAGCTGGTCCGAAACAGTCATGAACAGTTAACAGAAACAAGAAGAGAACATAAGGGGGATAGGCAGAGTCCTAAAGGGTGCCTGCTCCGAAATAGCAAATGCTGGCACGGCTGACAATCTTGTTGCGCTTGCATATCTGCAGATTTTCTGCTGTTATTCTCGGAATCGTACCTCTCTCTCTCTCTCTCTCTCTCTCTCTCTCTCTAGATGTGGTCCCTTCACTTGCTCACCTTTGACGGCTTACCAAGTCTCGATACTGAAAGAGCACTTAGATAAGGACAAAGTTCATTGTAATTTTAGTATGAATGTTTGTAACGACCCGTTCTACGAGGGTTGGGAATGATTATCAGGATGGGAGGACTCGAACAAGAAACGGGATCCGACAGACTTCCACAGCAACGAAGGGGGGCAAGAATGAGCTGAAATTATGCACTAGACATAGGGAAAATGTTCCTAGAAAGATGCCTTTTGATATAATAACAACATTACATTCGAATTTAGTGTGAAACAAACCAAAACGGATAATGCCTCAAGTGAGCTAACCTAGATGTGTTGCAACATTCACATGGTACAACAATTTGAATGGCATATTTGAACTCCGAAAAATTACTCGGGCACTTAGAAAATGCGGGTGGAACTTCAATCCATAGACGTCCTCAATATCTCTCTATGCCATCATTGCGTTGCTTGAATGACTTAGAAAGCACGCATCAAGCAATCATCTCAAGAGGCATTAAAGAATCAATTCCGAAGTATATGTCTGCATTTGCAATAAGGTGACGTAATATAGTTATATGGTTCAGTTAATCCCTACTAGACTTCGATGATTTTCCATAGTTTGGCAATGAAATTGTAAATGACAAGAAATAAAGGGACTAAAAGGTCTTCATCAGCGTCTCCTCCTCAAACCCTAGTAGCTGCAGCTGGTGGTGGTGGCTGCATAGTACTGCCTGTCGACAACGTCTATGACCTTGCTTGCAATCGCGCTCGCATACACCGTCGACCCTTCACATATCTGAAATGCAGCAACGATCAAGTTTAGTTAGGTCTACCAAGCTTTGAGGACGTATTTAATGGAAGGCATCAAAATCAAGTTCACGCAACCTTGGAATTGAGCAAGAAGCTGTAGTGTTCGCCGATGTGGCCGCCGGAAACGTGGTGGAGGTCCAACTGAAGCTCGTCGAGGACCTGGGTCACGTGCAGCAAGCAATTGATCTTCTTCTGCTGCACGAGCTTGATCATGACCTCGTTGTTGACGATGTGCACGTCGACCTCGGTCACCTTGGACTTCCTCTGGGAACAAGAGCTCCTCAGTGTCCCGTTGAAGGACCGATCAGCCAGGTCGCCCGGTGGCGTGACTGCAGTTATGGAGCTCTCTCCGTCTACAGCCTCCTCTGCCTCCTCTTCCTCCTCCTCAATGGCGACCCTCCGTCGCTTGCATTTCCTTTCTCTTCCCCATCTTTTCCTCTCCACGATTAGGTTCAGCTCTTTCACAGCTAGCGAGAGCTCGTTGATGTACTCAATGGCATCACCCACAACGGATGCCCGATCAAACTTCACATACACAGAACAAACAGTTCGTTTCCGCCACCAAGAAATAGTCAATATAAACATATACAGTCATGGTACTAAATGTCATCCTTACTAGTACAAATGAATATAACGTTAGGTATCCTAAGATAAATCAGTTTTACTGAGAACTCATATATAGACTCTTAGCGGGTGTTGAATGTCTTATTATGCCAATTTGCAGCTTGTTCCATCACTGTCCGGCGTATACCAAATGTGTAAATCAGTCTAAATAAGCCTGAAATTAGTGAACAAAGATCATTCGCAACAAAGCATATGTATCGTTAGGAAAAATGCTGAGCCCCATAAGCAATGTTACATAGAAAGATGACGAATATGTATGTGTATACAGCTGATTACAATTACTAGCTACGACAAGAAAACAAATATCGTCGATTTTAACTGGTGATTAAAGCATATCGCGAAGGTCCTGTTTATGAAGGACCTAAAGGAGCTACACCTAGCATTACTCAGCAATCATCTGAAACAAAGATTACGCGTGCATTTATGGGTAAGAGTAAGTCTAAGCTTCCTGATCACTCAATTAGTGCTATACAATAAGATGAGATAATACGATTCAATGATGATTACTACAAGGGAAATCACTGTCTTTGGTCTTAACTAACGCCTAGGAATGTATATCACAAAGCTCTCATTCATGAAGAGAGAAGAAGAAAAGGAAAGACATTTCTTGCAGCTATAGTTATAAAATCGAAATGTATAAGACTCTGTGATTTATGAAAAAAGGCTGGGGCTAGAGAAAGAAGACTATAAAACTGGTAGAAGAAAAGATCATCTCCATTCATCAATGAATTAAAGCTTTTGGAATGAGGGTTCATCCATGAAAATCAGCACGCTTGATTAAGCTAGTTAAATTCATTTTTTTGGCCATATACTCATATATGTAAATTACATATGTAGTTTCAATCATTAATAAAAGGTTTTGAAAAGCAAATATGCGATCAGTAGATGCGTTACCTTGGTGGGGTTGGGGATCAAGTCCCTCAAAGCCACATACTTCTCATTCAACTGAGTCCTCCTGTCTCTCTCAGCAGCATAGTGCTTGGTCAACTTATTCCCTTCCCTCCTCTTGCCAATCTTAACCGTACTGCCACCCTCCATCATCTCCAACACCCCTTCATCCTCCCCATACATCATCATCATCGCCGCCGTCGTCCCTCCTTCTCCATCAATGACGATTTCCCCTCTGTCAGCCTCGTTGGGCAAGCCCACGGATGGGAACAATAGTTCTCCCATCGGCGGAGGCTGAGGTTGCAAGTTCCTCAGGTGGAAGAGCGGGTCATACAGCACCGACGATGTTGGGGATGCGTTAGGGTTTGCGTATGAGAGTGGTGGTTTCGGGAGCAAGGAGGATGAAGGCCATGGTGGCGAGGGGGATGACGAGGATCTGGCCAAGTGGAAGAGATGGAAGAAGCCTAGGTGATCTGGAGGTGGCATCGGGGGGACTTCATTGCTCGAATTTTGGGTGGTGATGCCGTTCTGGTTTCGCGCATGGTCGGCAATGAGTTGCTGTAACATATCTTGCAGTAGTCCAGGTTGATTACCAGTATTGCTGGGATCTCCATCAATGGCTTCTTCTACCGTCATGTGATTGTTGTTGGTGTTGCAGCTGTAGATGTTTTCATTGGCGAAATCAGCTGGAACATTCTCTTGCATTTGATGGTGATGATGATAACTGTGAGGATGATCCCTGGTTTGAGGCGACACAGCATTTGGCCATTCTGGTACGGTGATGGTGCTCGGGTCGAAGCACGCGATATCCAAGTCGACGATCATGCTTCGATCTCCTTCAGACCTGATCAAGTAATGCAAAAAATAACAATAAAAAAAAAAAAAACAGAGAAGAGAGGCAAGATGATGAACAAAGTAACTACGGAGGGCTAAAGCATGCAAATTTGCAAACCAGTTCCAATTTAAGAAGACAAGGAGACAGGTGACTCATGTAATGTGCATGCACACATGAGACTGTACAGCTTGAAAGATCTATCTACCTAAGTCATGTATGGAGAACTTCTTGTTTCAGATTGAACAATGATAGAGAGAGAGAGAGAGAGAGAGAGAGAGAGAGAGAGAGAGAGTGTTTGTAGTTGGAGGTTAGGAGAGAGAAAGGAGGACAAAAACCTAGGGAGGAGAAGAAAAATAAAATTTTAACTAAGCATGTCTTTTTACGCAACTTAAATATATCAAATAGACATGAATAGTCAATCAACTATTCAAAATATAATTACCCAATCAGTGGTGATGAAAATGGTTTATGTAAATTAAACGGATAATACAAATTAGGTATCGTATAATAATCCCAATTACAAGTATAGAAAAAAGAAAGATCGAAGGTGAACCTTATTTAGTTTATACATCTTTATGGTTTGTTGTTGGCGTAAAAATGGAAGGGTTAAGATCTTCTTAATATAGTAGTAAATTTACACGGTCAAATTATCCCAATTTTACCAATTACGCTTCCACAAATTTACCAAGAATTCAGCAAAATGCAAGATGGGAGTGACATTGAGGTGTGATTTGGGGGAGGAGTCTCAAGCACTCATGCAATCCGAGGCTTCTGTGCATAGATTAGGTTGGAGATGCATACTTTCTCTCTTGTACTCTGAGGGCCCCACTTCTTCATTGAATCCCTCCATGGAAACTCCCACTCCCACCTAACCAAGAAAGTGTAATCGTGTAAATTTGATCTGAGAAAACTATGCCAATTCATGACATTTTAAGGAGAAAATAATTAACATGTAGTTTTATTAAAAAAAAAAAAGATTTTTTTTTCATGTAATGTTGCCAAACAAATAGGTAGTCTAAGCGTTTTCATCTAGTTTATTTATTTATTAAATTTTAGTCTACTAAAGAAAATGAATTTAGATTTTTTGTTTGGTAAAACAAGAAAGACTGACTAACCAGAAATAAGAAATAGAAAAGTTAAAGTTTGGAAGGTGCTAAACATTTAAGAAATTATGCTGGATTTGAAGTGCTAGAAATTCAGTTTACTTTTAAATTATGATTTTGTTTTTTGACTGGTGTCATATTATAAAGTTTTACTGAGTATTTTTCGATGTCAAAACTAATTTTTTTTTTTCTTTTTGGGTTTCTTTTGTTACATGGAGAGATAAAGAGGTGTTGTATGATGTTTTTTCCCCTTCGAAAATTTGATGACCGACGATGAAGTGGTTGAATATCAAAATATATTTGTTCGATTGACCTTAACTATTTTCTGTTGCCCTTCTCAATATAAATGAATTTTGCTAACAAGTTTTCTTAGAGTGCATATTAAGCATACTAAATTAGAAAATATTCAATTTTCAAAGTATTGATTGTGCATATCATGAGAACAGTAAGTGCATTCAAAATTGTAATATTTCACCATGTAGTTGTTTATCAAATGCCCCGTCTTAACAAAATCCAATTACAGAGATGAAAAAAGAAGAGAGATTTTACCAAGTCATGCAAAGTTAGTGAGAAACGTCCTTCCATAGTTTGAAGAGAGCAAAATTGCCCTTATTAATAAAAGGATTTTGCGAAGTATGACAATAGAGAGGGAGAGATTTAAGGAATGGTCTCTCATATAATTGACTATCTAATCCTTTACTATGACTATTCTAATGTCCGATTTCTTCTTAATTTCAATATATATATTTATGAACTCAGTTTTATTTTTTATCACGTTTTTACTAATATTTCACTTACTATTCTATTTTGTGAAGGCCATCAAATAGGGAAAATTAACTAATCAATCATAAACCTATTGTACGGATGAACATTTATTTATAGACATTTCAATATTGTTAATTTAGTCCTAAATCTTTATCCGATATTTTAGTGTAGTGCTTTAGGTCAATATTCGTCGGAAATCACTGATCTAGCGGTCTAGTCATCGCTGACCACCTTATTTGGCACATCTCTATGTTGATACTTTCTCAACGTCAGCAATTTCCAATGAAAATTGACCTAAAAATTACATTGAAATTTTGGGCAAATGCTTATGACAAATTGGCAAAATTTGAAATTTTATGACTGAATTTACATTCTTACATTAGGTTGAGGACTGATTGGACAATTTCTTCTCACCAAATATGGGCAGATTTGTTGTTGTAATACTTTGAATCTATATATTCTCAAATCAATATTTTTTTCCCATTCCGTTCAGTTGAATGAAAGGATGTGCGTCTGGTGTTCTTGAGCTTTCCATGTTATATAATGCGTGGAGTAGTTGTACCCTTGACAAATTCTTTTTTCTTTATTACAACATGAGGAATCCCCGAACATCTACTTGTATTGATCCCTACGTAGGCGCGCAAGTTGTCAAGGCTCCATCTATAAAATGACGGGCAGGATTCCTAATGTCATTTTGTATGAGAAGTGCTATGATTCGAATACATGATCTGTCACATGCATGTCAAGCGGTTAACCACTCGCTCGACGGTTGAGTGCTGCATACAATTTCTCCTTGTACTATACAAGCAAACGATACAAGCACCGGAGCTGCGATCCCCTCAGGTTATTCGCTACCGGAGAACATGAACGAAAACACATTGACATCGCTAGGAATTTCGTCTACCTTTTGATTTTAATGGACTTTTATTTGATGTATCGACGCTATAAAGAGTTCACTGTACAAGAAGACGTGGATCCTCTGCCTCACACACCGACGGGAACACTGCGATCGACTCCAAATGAAAAAGGTTATAGGACTTTTCTTGTCATGGCATATGCTCATAAAAGAAATTTGAAGTCCTCCTTTCCCAGAAAAATAACCATGACATGGACAATTAGAGGACAAAAAATACTAGAAAAGTACTTAACCTCTTACCTATACATGTTCTACCTTTCATCACAAAGGGTTTGGTCTCGAACAACAAATCAATGGTCTGGTGAAACACTAGAATGACTGTCTTCTGTAGCATTCATGTCTTTTGACCTAGTCGGCTGAGTTCGGCTTGACTCTTTGAAATGTTCGTATATATATGGATATCCTGACGAGCGCCAATGACTATCACCAGCGAATGTGAAATCAATTGGCCGAAATTGTGGAAAGCACAGCCTTTCTCACCATTTATGTTGCCTTTTCTATGACTAATATCTACAATGGTAGCTGTAGCTTGTGGTGCTCAAAGTTTCTTCGTGTTAAGGGAAAATGAGCGGCTAAAAATCATTTGAAAAAATCGGCAAAATTTGTAATGGGAGAAATGATTGTGTAACAGTCTATAATGTACCGTGAAAATAACCATATATTCTACACTATAAAAAATAAATGATAAATGATAATAAATTATTATGGGATTCACTCTATCAAGAATTTATGGCTCACAATACACTGATAATCTCGTAGTATCCCAAAGACTGATATCCTAATAACAACCATTTGTAATTGAGGAGAAGGCCATGTTGATCTCTTATGGAGCACTTCTTTTGTGCTAGGTCGCTGGGAAATAGCCGACGAATGGGCAAGAGTGGTCTGGTTTGTCGTTGCACGCTTGAAGAGAAGAAAAGAACGATTGGCTTGCAGAGTATTGCGTTGTGATTGGTGAGTTCAGAGTGATGTGTGCATGTGTGGTGCTGGTGGAGAGAGTGGGTCAGAGAGTGTCCTAAGTGTGTAATGAATGTAGTGTTGTTTTTTTCTTGTAATAACACGTGTTCATAGTACAATTAGTGTCGACTATTTTGCTCCACAAAAATGCTGCCCGGCAACAGCTACAATAAACACAAATGTATGACGAATTCTATTTATGAGGTTGTGGTAATAGAGCGCGTCCAAAGGACATCATGGAGGAGTTTAGTTTCAAAGTGGTGCTCTTCGTTTTCTTTCCTGTTTCCCTTCTCTTCATCTGGAAACTAATCATCCAAAAGCAGGCGAACCCTAGAAACAAGAACCGGCTTCCACCAAGTCCTCCTGGTCTTCCTATCTTAGGTCATCTCCATCTGCTTAAAGAGCCGGTTCACCGAACCTTACAGATTCTCACGGAGAGATACGGCGATGTCTTGTTGCTTAAATTCGGCGTGCGTAAAGTCCTTGTGACCTCCAACCCATCCGTGGCTGAGGAATGTTTCACGAGAAACGACATTATTTTCGCCAACCGGCCGGACACTCTTGCCGGGAAACACCTCAACTACAACTCCACCACCATAGGATTCATCTCGTATGGTGATCACTGGCGCAATCTCCGGCGTCTCATGACATTGGAAATGCTCTCCTCAACCCGCATAGCCATGTTATCAGATGTTAGGTATGACAAACTTTAAGGCTTTTGGGAAAACAATTAGAAAAGAGCATCTCGCCGACTATCGAACATACAAATTTCGTTATTGTATCGAGGAATGTTTAAGATATGATACCCACGCAAGCTTTTAGGGGATCATTTTGTTATTTTTCATATGGCATGAAACTATTAGATGTTTCTCTTCGAATTAATTACGAGTAGAATTGGACACATACTAAACCACATGGTTATAATTTGTTTTTGCTTTGTCGGTTTGTATGCAAAGGTTGAAGAGTTCAATTTATGGTGGTGCTTATGTAGTCGGCTTATCAGATATATACGGATATTCACAATGTACATCACTGTTGTCAGGCACGACGAAGCGAGGTTGCTGCTAAAAGGACTATTTCATGAATCGAACCAATCGTGGAAGAAGGTTGAAATGAGATCGAAATTCAGAGAGCTTTCGTTTAACATTGTGATGAGAACGATCGTAGGAAAGAGGTACTACGGCAAGGACCCCACCGGCGAAGAAGCTGCAGAATTCTGCCGCATCATTCAAGAGGCCTTGGAGCTTAACGGGAGTGCAAATTTAGGTGATTACTTACCAATCTTTCAGTGGGTTGATTTTCAGGGCGTTGAGAAGAGGATGATAGGGTTGAAGAGGAAATTGGACGGGTTTTGCCAGAACTTGATTGATGAAATTAGAGCAATGAGAAAGGAGTCGACCCGGAAGGAAAGGAATACGAGGACATTGATTGATGTTATGCTATCCTTGCAAGAGAAGGAACCAGAATTTTATACTGACCAAACTATCAAGGGTGTCATCTTGGTACCAATGCTTGCTTTTTGTCCTTTCATTCGTAGAATTTATTAGTGTTTATCTAGTTTATCTTCATTTTGTCGATTAGCTACTTCACGTCACCTATCGCTTGACTGTTCTAGATAAAGCATGCTGCATATTAAATAAGACAAGCTATTACGTGTATTTTAGCTTTTAGTATTAACCGTGAAGTCGATTGACGGAAGCTTTTGACTGTTCACTTCTGCCGAGGACAGTTCAGACGTGGGATTCATTTTGGAATTTTGATATATATCATTTGGAAGGTGCAGGCATTTCATCGTTGGCTGGCAATTTACAGGCAAGCAGAACAAATTGATAGCAAGTTATAACTATAGCTAAGGGCCTAAATGTCTTAATGTAATTAGGTCATTTCAGACTAATAAACAAGGATATGATCTTATAAAAGTCCTTTTATAGGTTCAGAATCATGTGTAACTCACATTACGGTGAGAATGTTGAGCGCGTGATTCTATATGCCAATTGATCGTTGTAACAAACTATCTTAAAAGTCAAATATCAAGGGGTTAATTTGCCCATAAAACAAGTGAGAAATTCTTCAGAATTCTAATCTAAATAAAGATTAATCTCACTTGTAACCTTTCCGCTTGTAACCTTCCCGATGATTACATAGGTTTTACCAAGAGATTGGGACACTAATTACAACTCTAAAAAAAACTTTGAATGATTCAGTATAGTACAAAGCTTTTACTATTTGTGAACATAATATTGTGTTTTATTCTACTTTTACTTTTTGGAATTTTACATAACTATGTCCAATTTTTGTTTATATAGGCATTATTTGCTGCTGGCACGGACACTACATCAGCTACCCTAGAGTGGGCAATGTCTCTCCTCATCAACAATCCGGATACATTGAAGAAAGCTCAAGTCGAGATTGAGGCCAACATCAAGCAAGACCGCCTCATCACCGAACACGACCTACCGAACCTGAATTACCTACAAGCAATTGTCAATGAGACATTGAGGTTGTTTCCACCGGCCCCACTTTTATTACCGCATGAATCATCAAGTGATTGCAATGTTCTTGGGTATCACGTGCCCAGAGGCACCATGTTATTAGTGAACTTATGGAACATCCATAGGGACCCTAAGCTTTGGGAGGAACCAACAAGATTCATCCCAGAGAGGTTTGAAAACGGAGGTGATCAAAGAGAAGAGAAGATTGATAATTTCAAGTTCCTTCCTTTTGGTGCTGGAAGGAGAGCTTGCCCCGGAGCTAATATGGCAAGAAGAGTGATTGAACTAGGGCTAGGGGGGTTGATTCAGTGCTTCGAGTGGAAAAGGGATGGAGAAGAGGAGATCGACATGAATGAAGGATGGGGACTTTTGATGCCGAAAATGGATCCTCTAGAGGTTTTGTATAAACCACGTGAATCCATGATCCACCTCCTCTAAAAAATGATGGATACATGATCGGTCGACAAATGGACGTGGAACCTCTGCCTTGCACACTAACGGGAACACCGTGAGGAGTGTAGGAGCTTCATCCTCTCCACAAAAACAAGGTTGTAAGACTTCTATTGTCATGGCATGTGCTTGTCAATATTGAGCGTTTGGGAAAGATTCTACAAACCCCATTAGGGGAAAGTTAGCTTTCCGAAGGTTGAAAGCCCAAGGCTGATCTTGGCATGCAAATTTGAATAGGTTTAGTAAGAAATTTTCTTCCCAAACTATCCTTGACTAACTTTTTATTTTCCGATTTTGCCCTTATTGCTTCACTGTTCATCTTCTCTATTGAGGGCAGCCATCCGAGTTGCGCAAGGTTGCGATGGGGCCAACAATAGGCTAAAGAGAGGTTGGTGATAGTTACGACAACCCAAGTGACTATCGTCAGTGGTTCATGCGACCTCAGGTGAGGGTCTTGCTTGGGTCGTGTGACCTTTGCTGGGGTCACCCAACCCCCGTCGGCAATAGGGGTGTGTATGGTCTGGATGGGTGGTTCCCAACCTTCCGCTAAGAACCGGTTCCAAAAAATGGGAACCGGGAACCGCCCACTAGTTACATGGATCCACCCGGGAATCGGACTACCAGTCCGGTTCAATTCTGGGGTGGATCCATAGAATCGGTCTAACCTCCGCTCCTTCCCCTTTTCGTCCTCCCCACATCTACTTATTTTGGCTTTCCCAACCATGGTAGCTTTATTCTCCTCGAGTACTAGTGCCGTGGTGGCGGTGATCACAACCCTCGCGCTCCTTCCATCCCAACCACCAACAGATCCCTTCCCTTTTGAACCTTTTTCTCATAACGGAATTCACCAGCCTTCCATCAACGTTTTCCGAAGATTTACTGGTCTTGTTCAAACTTACATAACTTGCTGCAGCATTTTCCACTTGAAGTAAAGGTAGCTTCTGACAATTTATAGGACACTAATGAGTGGCAACGAAGAATGAAGAGGAAAGATACACTACTTGGAACTTTTGGTCCTTGTGTATTTTCGGTAGAGTTGGATGGCTCGGAGAAGCATTCGACAGCCAAGATCAGAATGGTTTGAGTAGACACTATGAAAAACAACCACACAAGAAGCTTCGTTTTCATTTTGTAACCTCTGTGTGCGCACGCGTGCGTGGCACGTGCGTGTGTGTGTATGTCTGTAGAGTTGAGCTAGAAAAGAGCGAGTGATTCAGTGATTTGCAGGAGAGAAAGAGAGAGCCTGCTTCAAATACCAGAAGCTTCAGAGAAAGATGTGCAGTTTCTTTTTGCTAATTAAGAAAGATTGCATTGTCGGCTCCACGGGATAATATTTTTGATAGAATTATCAAGAGAGAAAAAACAACTATGCTAGGGGGAAAAATGAAAAAAGGTGTGGAGGATGGCTTGGCAATATGTTGTTTGAGGGAATTAAAAGAGAATGGTCCATAACCGGTCCGGTTCGGTTCGGGTGGGTAGGCGGGCGGATCCGCCCATGGAATCGGGAACTGGACTAGTTCCCTTAAGAACCACCAGTTCCGGGCAGTTCCAGTCTGGTTCCGAGCGGTCCCGGCGAGTCCTGGTTCTTTTGCACACCCCTAGTCGGCGGTCGCTGGTGACCTCAGGTGGCCCTCATCGATGGTCTTCAAGGGCCGCCTAAGGTTCGGCAAGCTTAGATGACAATTGCCAACTATAGATTTGGATTGCTGGTAGCCGCTACCCCTCACTGGTCAAGTTTTTTTTTTTAAATAATTAAGGTCTTTTGTAAATATAACTTCTCCTAACACTATTTTATTTGAAGGTATTTCGCAATGGACTTTAAGATTACAATTTATCAAACGCAATTTGCATTTTGAAAAATCTTTTTAACTTAAAATCCTTTACATTTTACCAAGGATTTTTTCCAAAAGTCTAACTAAATGCACTCTACATATATGTCGTCTCTAAGGGTTGAGAAACAACAAGACAATTATATAATAGGAAAGTACTTAACCTGTTCCCTATATATGTTTTGATGGTACTTTACTGGCCAACTGAGTTCGCTTCAATCCTTGAAATGTTCATGTTTTATGGGCACCAACAACAAGAAGGAAACAAAATAGACAAGGGAGGAGTCATTTTGGAATTTTGATATATATCATTTGGAAAGTGCAGGCATTTCATCGTTGGCTGGCAATTCACAAACAAGCAGAACGATTGAAACAATTTCTATCTACAGCTAAAGGAGTAAATGCCTTAATGTAAATAGGTCAACTCAGATTAATAAACAAGGATATTCATGCTAACTCACATTAGGATGAGAATGTCGAACATGTGAAGCTTTGATACCAATTGATTGTTGTGACACAAACTACCTTAAAAGTCAAATATTAGGGGGTTACAAGCAAGAAATTCTTGGCAATTCTAATCTTAATAAAGATTAATCTCAATTATAACCTTTCTGATGCACATGAATTGCATAGGTTTTACCAAGAGATCGGAACACTAATTACAACTCTCCTTAGGAACTTTGAATGTCATATCATGTTTTATTCTACTTTTACCTTTTTGAATTTTACACAACTATGTCAATTCATGTTTATATAGACATTACTTGGTGCTGGCACAAAGACCGCATCAACTACCCTAGAATGGGCAATGTCTCTTCTCATGAACAATCCAGATACATCGAAGAAAGCTCAAAATGAGATCAAGGCCAACATCGAGCAAGATCGCCTCATCACCGAACACGACCTACCTAACCTGATTTCCCTCCGAGCAATTGTCAGTGAGACATTGAGGTTGTTTCCACCAACCCCACTTTTAGTAAAGCATGAATCATCAAGTGATTGCACTATTCTTGGGTATCATGTGTCCAAAGGCACCATGTTATTAGTAAACTTATGGAGCATCCATGGGGACCCTAAGCTTTGGGAGGAACCAACAAAATTTATCCCAGAGATGTTATTTAATGCATTGTAAAACATGAAATGCTGAGTATATGATTTGATTTTTCTATGACGTGATTCTTAGCACATTTTCAAGGTTTAATCTTTGAAATATTCATGTTTTAAGAGCACAAATAACATAAAGGAAACACAAGTTGAGCACAGCATTATCCTCACATAACACTCTTTCATCATTAGTCTGATTTTACTAATAATAGAATCAGTCAATTGAAGGCAACCTATAATAAGTATTAAGGATGATATATGTTGGTAGGGAAGCAAATACAAAATTAACCGGTCAAATATAATCTTGCAAACCAGAATGCTTCTTGACAATCAAATGTATGACAAATTTCAACAAGAGGTTGTGTTCAGAGAGCAATATAAATCTTTAGGGTTAGAGCATTCTAAAATACATCCTGGAGGAGTTAAGTTTCGAAGTCGAGCTCTTTTTTTTTTCTCTTTCATCCTTCTCTTTGTAACAATGTACCTAGCCTAGCCATTCCCCTTTGAAAAGCCCAAAGCTTAGCTCATCTTCATTCTTCTTTCTCTAGATTAGTAGTGTTGAAGCATAAAGCGGCGGAAAAACAAGAACAAAGAGAAGAAAAAGTTCACTCGTCAGAGAGAGAAAACAAGAAAAGTACACTACAAGTGCCATAACTTTACTCAAAGGGACACTTAAGGGTCCATAACTTACGAAAGATACACTTAAGTGCCACATTTGAAGAAAAGTGGGACATTTGAGTGCCACCTCTGGCGAAGCCGCGAAATCATACGTGGTATTTAAATATTAATATTTCTCGCCGAGGTGGCTCGCTAGAGAGCTGAGTTAGCTCTAATTCACCAAAAACGACGTTGTTTCGGGTGTTGGCCAAAATAAAACCCTTAAATAGGCCAAAACTATGTCATTTTGACATAATTTGAATTTTAATATAATATAAAAATTAATTAAATTAAATTTAAAATAAAATAATAGTAATATAATTTATACTTATTTATTCAAAAAAAAAAAAAAAAAAAAAAAAAGGGAAACGGAGGAGGAGGAAGGCAGCCAACGGCTGAGGGCTAAGCCCTCGCCGCTGCCGCCTCCCCGCCGTCGCCGGAAGTTGGGGGAGGGTCGGCCGAGGCCACCAAGCCCAACCGAGGGTCGACAGCCCCAACCCTCGCCATCAGCTGCCTCTCTCCTCCTCCTTCCCCCCCTCACCTAGATCTGGCGAGGGTCGACGGCCCTCACCCGACCGGGCCAAGGGCCGTTGCCCGTTGAGGCAACCCCCCAGCAGGCAGCAGCCCTTGGCCCGGCCGGGTGATCTGGGTGAGGGTTGTAACCCTTGCCCCGATCTGGGGCGAGGGCTCGCAAGCCCTCACCGCCTGTAGGTTGGGGTCGCCGGCCCTTGGCCAGGGCCCGATAACCCCAGCCGATGTACCACCCCTGAAACGACCCCCAATCCGTTTAGGTTGCCACAGTTCACTTACCTCTCTCTAACTTGACCTAAAGGTCTATAAATCCTAGGGATTTATAACTTTTAGATCAGTCCCTGTGCAGTTTATAAATGTATAGCGGAAGCGAAATCACATCTCCCTATCCCAAAATTAGAAACGATGCACACCTACTAGACAGGTTTATAAGTCAAGCCGAACACTTTTATTTACATAGGTCTGATAGACAACATCGGTCGGTACATCAAAATTTGCCGTGGTTTTCTATACCCGGCTTCATAACAAAAGATAACCCGACCTCCCTTTGACTTTCCTTTCCATGTAGTCTTATACAAAAGTCTATCAGTTAGTATCGGTAGTCCAAAAATGATTCATCTGCTACTTGTCCCTCTCAGTCACACCCAACCTGGTCCATCAGCTGGCAGTGGCGGCAACATCCCCAGCATGAAACCATCACGACGAATGTGCACCGACAGGAACTCCTGAACCACTAAGCCATCAGGTGTACCAATATCATACATAACCAGAACCTGCACTCGAACAAAGACCAACCCTCGTATATCAGGATGAGGGTGCTCCGAACACTCGCACTCAACGTCAACTGGGACACCGTAAAATGTACCGGGGGTGACAGGTAGCAGAGACATGTCTTCTAATCTGAAATGTTAGTCCCCAAACGAGGTGAGTACAACCATTCAACAGTAAAGGTTCATCAAGCCATGTCAAGCAGTACCGTTAATATCTGGACTCATGCAGGATAGACAACAACAGGTAATCAAGGGATAAATATGCAACAATATCATGAAATTCTTTAATGCAATGGCAAAATTGCAATTTTAAAAGAATCAAATGCATCATGTCTAGTTACCCAAGTCTTGATCATAGGGCCAAACTGTAGTGATACGCCCCATTCCATGCCATACAATTTAGTCCTATAACCAGACCACACACATACTTAGTAGAATCATCCATTTTATCATTCAAAAGGTTTCATCCCCCGGAGGACCAATGTTTGCGTCCCTCCGGGCATTCGCATCCACCCTGGCATCACAAAAGCCTCTGGCATTCAGCCACTAGGGCCACGAGGCATCTAGAGTATATCACACATCCAAGCATCTTGTACCCCACCTAGCATCACAAGGAAACCCTCCGAGGCTCACCATGAGAATGGTTATCCCGGCCCTCGGATTTACGTACCGACTAGCATACAACCAAGCATCCTGAAGCTCTCGGGGAAAAACCTCCTGCATTCAGCCACTAGGGCCACCGAGCATCCACAAGGCATCGACTCATTCGATCCTTTGAGCATCCCGACTCCTGGGGCATCGTTGACCTGAGGGTTTAACGGTATCAATTAACTTCTTAATTTTCAAAAATGCTTTCATATGCAATGACAAGATGTCCCATGAATTCTTCATCCAATCCCAATATTGCATAATATGCTAATGCCAGTATCATCATGTCAATGACAATGCAAGATGTATTCACCTTTGGGACAATTTGAACAAATTCAGAACTAAACAGCTCAATTCTTACAATGCACAGCTCTGGTAAAAATTTCAGAATAATCTCTAAATGAACTTAGAAAAATATGAAATTTTGACATGTTATAAATAAGACCTAAAGGAAAAAGTTTCATGACGAACACCAAGTCAAATTCCTTATATATTGATAGCAGTAATTTCTGTATTCTTTGCTAACACTTTGTAATGACTTCCAAATTTAACATTATCATAGAAAAATCGTTTTATCGATCAAAACTTGTTCATTTATTCTAAATTTTTGATATGTTATTCCTAAAGATATGCCCTACAACTTTCATTAATGGTCTGAAGTCAAAATCTGGCTAGATAATTATAAAAATTCATGGAATCATCAAAGGTCATGCTGTTTTCTGCAAAAACAGTTTACTAATCCAAAGAGAACTACTTCTACTCATTCGAATCCAGCATCCAACATCCACAGCCAAGTGTTAACAAGTCTATTGCACTACATTACAGCTACTTCACTTCCAAAAATCCACTATAGTTAGACCCTTAAGTTCTTATTTCAACCCAAAAATCGAAATCTCATAGAACATACTCTTTTTTTTTTTTGCTCAGTTTTCTTAGTCCAACTTCATTTCATTCATCCAAAATCAACATGCAGCTCCCAATTCTGCATTTTCTCACATCTACTAGCATTTCACCAGATAATTGCAACATGTAAGACATGGATTAGTGAACTTTAACTTGCTTCAAGCTCTTCTACTTGGTTGCAAACAAAAACAGGGCCTTGGGGGGTCGCGGCTTGGCTCAACGGTGACGAAGATCGGCGGCATCAACAACGGCAGCTCGATCACGGGCACGGGCAGAGGGGGCCTTCCTTCTCTACCCTCACTCACTCGGACCACTCGCTGCTCGCCCGCTCACTCTCGGTCTCTCTCTCTCTCTCACTTGTTCAATTCCAAATGCTTTTGTTTCTTTGATTAATTGATTAGTGAACTTTTGCATGTAGGTTAACAGGTGACTTCAAGGGAGAGAGACATATGGAGGGTGGCTGAGGTAGCAATGGGCAAGTGGAGAATGGCATGTCTCGCTTGTCTGGTTCCCCCCCCCCCCCTTTTGGTCGACACTCAAGGGCTTCATGGGCTGCTTGGGCCTTAAAATTGTGGCCAAAAGATCCAAATTAAATGGCCCATAATCTTCAGATATAAGCCCATAATTTCTGCACAATATGAAGCATTTTGTTTCCAAAGGAATCAATTTATATTCCCATAATCAATTTGCTTTATGTACAAGTTTATAACCAAAGTTCTTGCATGGAGAAAGGATTCAGTCAAGCGACATGATTGCAAAATCTCATTTCCTTACTTGTCGAATCGCACGAAGAAAAGACGTACATGATCCTCATGTTCGGTCCAACTCCTCAAAATTTTATCCTTAAATTCAGCATGCGTGTTCCTCATAAATGATCGAATTCCATCCCTTCGGTTCTAAAAATAAAAATAAAAAATATCAGTCAATCAAAGTCCAAAGATTTTCTCTTGTTGCACGGTTGATCCGTCCATTGCTAAACATATCACATCAATCCAATAAATAAGCAAATACAAATCAATGCCCGTAAATGACATTAATGCCACAGTTCGATGATACTTCCATCGATCGGTCATGACCGTCATATACCCGAGGATTGTTGAAATTCTTAGATGCCACAGCCAACCCTCCCCCCTCTGTTGCTGACCCTTCCCGATGATGGTGGGGAGGCGGCGGCAGCCCTCAGCCACCTCCCCCCATTTTCTTTCTTTTAAAAAAAATTAAAATTATTATTTTAAAATATTTTAACTAAATTTAATTTTAAATTTAATTTAATTAATTTTTATATTATTTTTTTACCACGTCAACCCAAAATGACGCCATTTTTGCATTATTTAGCCACGTCAGCATGTAAAACGGCGTCGTTTTGCACTCGCTTCGCCGAAAAAATGCTACGTATTCAGTTTGGCCGGATTCTAGTTGCATTGACACTCAAGTGAACCATTTTGCTCCGATTTTGGCATTTAAGTGTACATTTCATAAGTTATGGCACTTAAGTGTCCTTTTCTGTAAAGTTATGGCAGTCCGCGTTTCGAGAGAAAACAAAGGAAAAAGGGGGAAAATAAAAATTCTGATGTGTAATCGAACTAGACCTCCCAACAAGTAATTCAACCGCAAATTGCAACATCGGATAAGTATTTAAGCCTATTATTAATTTAATCAGAGTAATTTTCACATTACATTTATCTTTTGATTAAAACTAGTCATCCCCTTTCTCGCTTCCAAACAATCCACGCGAGCTTTTACAACAAAAGGGAATACGAAAGCTATGTCGCACCTGATTGAATGAAAGGGGGACCATGCTCGACTTAGCTTGTCCAATTCATAATTGAGGAGGAAGAAGGGAAGGAAATAAAAATAAAAATTATTAAAAATAGTAAAAGTATATTGATTAATAAATTTTTAAGTAAGCTAAAGCCGATCAGAATTATTGTCCAAATATTGGAACAGTAACTTGATTTGAACATTGTCCAAATTAAAATTTTAATTTATCAAATAAACCAGACAAGCTAGTTATCCAATTTCCTTATGAAAACGGGGGATGCAAACGGCACGGTTATTTTTGGAACATAGCAGTATTGTCATCTTAGCATTACTCTTACCCTAGAATCAATACGCCAAGAATAATTCAAATGCCAAATCTAATTTCTAATCTTGAACTTCAAATACTCATTACATATGTATTTCATTATGGTGTATTTCTAATCATGAATTGTTTTCTCTACCGCCATGGTAGTAAATCCTCTCGTCTATGTAGAGCTCCGTCGACCGCCCATGGTAGCTTTCTACTCCACCTCGCGGCAATTACACCTCTCTATTAATACACCATCTCCGATTATGTCTTTGTTCTTTGTTACTAAGTGCGCAAACCATCCATGGGCTCTGAAGAAGATTGCCTCTTTCTGCCTTAGTTCCCCTCTCCCTCCACTTCTCGACTTTCCCGTGGTTGACTAATGATGGTTGCATGTTCTAGATTTCTTCATCGAAGGTCTTCACTACTCTGTACAAAGGTGAATTATTCCACAATTTGCGATATCTAGCAATTCTTCGTCACTTTACACTTACTTCTGTAGAAATAGTTGTTGTTTGGGGCTAGGCATCTGCTTCCCTTGCTACTAATTCATGTCCACTTAGAGAATTATCTGGTAATGGCGTCGGATGACTATGAGGAATCATTGCGAATGGCTGCTCTGTGTCAGCGTTTGGGGCGCCTCTGTTCCGCACAAGAAGTAGAGATATGGGAGGATGCACCTATAATAGAAAAACTTGCGGAATGTAGATTGACACTTTTGGGAAAGGTTATTACCACATCTAATATAAATTTTCAAGCTTTCCAGGACACTATGAAGCATGTATGGCGCATCGACCTAGTTGAATTCTCTCAGCGCAAGGTGGCTTATATTTAGCTAAGTTCCAAGCTGCTAAGGATCATAAACACATTTCACAAGGCGGACCTTGGCTTTTTTCTAGCCACTTAGTCATTTTTAAGCCCTGGACTCCTAATACACCTCTCCACTGCTATGATTTTACTCGTTGTGCATTTTGGATCCAAATATTTGGTTTGCCATTGGAGTGGATCACTGAATAGATTCTAGGAAGGCTGCAAATCAACTTAGTGACATCTTGGAGGTTAAAGTCGATAGTAAAGAGGGTTCCACAATCAAGATAGGGCGAGTTAAAGTAGAAATGAACCTCGATGCACCTCTGAAAACCGGTAAATTGATTCGTTTAGCTGGGCGATTGATATGGCTCGATTTTAGGTATGAACGACTTCCCCATTTTTGTTACTCATGTGGGAGACTTGGCCACTACGCCACATATTGCACGGGAGTTCCTTTTGATATGGCGCGAGAGGAAGGCAAAGACAGGCTGGCTTTTGGTCCGTGGTTGAAAGCAGAGGTTCGAGAATCTAGCCCCTATTGGAAAGCGTTCTATAACCCTCCAGCAACTCAAGACCCAAATGAGGAGATAATCCCAAAGACACCACCAGCCTTACCATAGCCTCTAACCCTATTACCACCACTACCAGCTAAGGACCGAGAAGTTACTAAAGTACCTCTAAAAGGGAAGCACCCTGCTGCGATAAAGCTTCCTTCAAATCCTTCTCAGCCTTTGTATCAGCAGGGGAAGACCATCATGACAACATTGATTCTTGCGCATGCAAAAGCAAAAGGAAAACTCACTGATCCACTGAATCCTGATGAGACAGTCGAGCCTCATATACTCACCTCGCAGCTCTTCCATCAGCAGGGGGGGCTATCCACACACATCAGATTCCTGCAGAAGACAAAGAACAGGGCCTCATTATCTACCCAATGGATATCCAGCAAACCAAAAAATTGAAAAGCACCCGAACTACTACAAGGACAGGACCTGCCAAGAAGCTAAAACGATACTCTCCCTATGACAAGCGGTATGTCGCAACTGATCATCTTGATGAAACTCATTTACAAGAAACACCAGTATTTGCAGCAGATGAAGCACTTCACCGAGCATTGGTGGCTAGCCCTCAACAACCACCACCACACAAATGAAGCTTTTATGTTGGAACTGTCAACGGTTGGGCAATCCCCTGACAGTCCAAGCATTAAAGGCCTTGTCAGCTAAAGAAAAGCCCGACCTTTTATTTTTGATGGAGACCAAGAATCAGGAGTTAGTTCTTAATAGATTGCAGCGTAGGTTAAATTTTAGTAGATCCTTTGTGCAAAATCCAGTCGACACAACAGGTGATTTGGCGATTTTTTGGAATGACGCCATTTCTTTAGAAATAAAGGCGTTTCGGAGGACTATTTTGATATGGTCTGCAGGGATTATAGTGATGATCGGCTTATGAGAATTACCTCTTGCACGCCCCTTTCTCTTATCACAATCGCCAGCTGTTCTAGGAGACCCTTCGAAGGATAAGTGCTTTCAATACTCTTCCTTGGATTTGTGCCTGGGATTTTAATGAAATTCTTCATCCCTGAGAAAAGGTTGGCAAGTGATCTCCTGTCCGATCTTGGCTCACTTCCTTTCGAGCTGTTGTAGATGACTGTGCATTGATGGAAGTCGAAAGCAAGGGATGCGCGTATACTTGGACAAATAACCGTGAAGGGGCTAATCTTGTAAAGGAACGATTAGACCGGGTCCTATGCTCTATGGAGTGGCGACTTCTATATCCAAAGGCCGAGGTGTATGCATTATCGACAATGGGATCTGATCATAGCCCATTACTTATTTCCACAGTGACCGTTAACAAAAATCGCCAATGCACCTTTGTTTATGAGGCATATTGGAACAACGACCCGAACTGCAACCGAGTCGTCTCTGACACATGGCCTTCTGATCAGTTAAGATCTTTTGATCTTCTGCAGAAATTGAAAAGAGTGAGTAATGCTTTAAGAAAATGGAGTTGATCCAGGTTCGGTAATGGACACTTAAGGGTAATGGCTTTACAATATCATTTGCATAAACGCTAACCAACCACCCTTACAGCTCCAATGTCGACAAAGAGGAGGCCTCTCAAATCCAAGACGAGATAAGGAATATTTGGCAGCGAGACGAGCAGTTTTGGGCTATGAGGTCTAGGATCAATTGGTTGCGTTGGGGTGACAAAAACAGTAAGTTCTTTCATGCCACTAAGATACAACGATGGCAGAGAAATGTGATTGGAATGCTTAGGAATGAAAATAATGAATGGGTGCGGGATATAACAACTCTCAAGGAGATGACATCTGCTTTCTTCGCACAGTTATATACAACTGTAGGCTACCGTGATTTCGGCCCGGTTTTAGAACAATGTCAACCAATTGTCACGGAAACTATGAACGAACACTTACTGGCTTCGGTCACGGTTGAAGAGGTACGACAAGTCACTTTCCAATTTGGTGCCACAAAAGCTCCAGGTCCTAATGGTTTTAACGGTCTATTCTACCAAACCCATTGGAATACTGTATAGCAAGATTTATTTAGACTGGTTACTGAATTCTTCCAGACTGGCAAGCTACCTCGAGATCTTAATAAGACCGTAATAGCTCTGATTCCCAAAGTACACCATCCCGAAAGTCTTGACCAGTTCCGATCGATCAGTTTGTGTAATTATGCATATAAAATTATCGCCAAAGTCATGGCAAATCGCCTAAGACCTTGGCTAGAGGAGCTGATCTCAATCGAACAGGCTACCTTTATGAGTGGACATTAGATACAGGATAATGTCCTAATCGTTCACGAGGTTCTACATCACTTCAAGATGAGGAATAGGAAGCGACATTTCCAAGCTCTCCTCAAGACGGACATGCAGAAGGCATACGACAAAGTTGAATGGGATTTTCTCCAAGCCTACCTTACCAAATTGGGGTTTCATCCTTGGTGGGTTCAAATGGTGATGCAATGTATCACCACGACGACTCTGAGTGTTCGATTAAATGGGGAGCATCTACCCTACTTTACACTGTCAAGAGGACTCAGACAGGGAGACCCTCTTTCTCCATATATCTTTATTTTAATGGCGAATGCTTTGTCCACCCTTATTCATAATGCACTTACCATGGGACATCTCCACGGCATTAAACTTACCAAGTCATATCCAACTCTCTCCCATCTTTTCTTTGCTGATGATTCATATTCTTCTTAGATGGTACTGTAATGGAATGTCAGAATATGGCAAATATATTAAATCAATATTGCTAGGCCACGAGCCAAGTGATAAACAGAAATAAGTTTGGACTCTACTTTAGTAAATCTTGTCCAGTAGGTCTTCAAAATAACTTGGTAGCTGCATTGCGGGTGCTTGAATTATTATGGGAAATATCTCGGTGTTCCATTTGAATGGGGCCGATCTAAAAAAGAATTGTTTGGTTGGATATTAGGAAGAATCAATGCTAAATTGGAGGGTTGGAAAGAACTGTTACTATCGAAAGGTGGAAAGGAGATTCTACTCAAGTCTGTCGTCCATGCCATTCCGCAATATGCTATGTCGATATTTAAGCTTCCTATGTCTCTTTGTCAAGTGATTGAGAAGAGGATTGCCAACTTCTGGTGGCGCAATGACAAGAACGGGGTCGGTGTGCATTGGAAGAATTGGGACTTGCTTAAAACTAGTAAGAATTATGGTGGGTTAGGCTTTTGGGACCTTATAGCTTTTAATAAGGCCATGCTTGGCAAGCAGGCTTGGAGATTACTTCACCGACCTCATTCGCTCTGGGGTCGGCTCCTCAAGGGGTTATATTTTCATTCCAAGGATTTCCAATCAGCAGAACAAGGCTCACATCCTTCCTAGGGCTGGAGAAGTCTTATCATTGGACGGGATGCCATCTTACCAAATGTAAGATGGTTTGTGGGAGATGGACGATTAATTAACATCAGGGAGCATTACTGGTTACCAAGTGGCAAAATTGGAGGACCAGCAGCTAGAGATGAGCCCAGGATGGTGGCTGATCTTATCGATCTTGTCCACCATACATGGAATACTCCCCTAATAACAGAGATGTTCGATAATTTTATTGTAGACGAAATACTGAGGATCCCAATCAGACCCCTCCACACAACTGATCAGCTAATTTGGATAGCAACATCAACAGGGCATTATACGGTCAAAAGCAATTATAAAGCTCTGGTAACGATAGCAAGCAAACCAGATGGCAATCGGGCCTCAACTTCATACCAAACTCCCACAGAACTATGGCACAAAATATGGAACATGCATACCACACCAAAAATTCAGATATTTTGTGGACAGCCTGCCAAAATGCCTTAGCTACTAAAACCAACTTATATCACAGACATATTATCTCCAGCCCTATGTGTACTCTATGCAATCAGAACAAGCCAGAAACCGTCAAACACATCTTCTTTTATTGTCCGTGGACTAAAGGAGTATGGACACACCCCCAACTAAACATCTCGTTCGAGCCAAATTCAATAAACCGTCTAGATAAATGGATTGCTGAAAAAACAAAAGATCGGAACTTCTTACCTGGATTGACTACTATTGCTCATGTTTTATGGCAGTTGTGGCGTCTGCGCAACAATAGCATTTTACGTGGTTTCTGCCCTGATCCCAATCAGGTTGTTGAAGATGCCTTTGCACAGACTCGAATATCCCACCTCTCGAATCAACAGCGTCCCCAAACAAATAGTACACGCACAGGAGCTTTGGTCGTCCCATCAACAAATTATTGGCAACCGTCGAATCCAGGCTTTCTCAAGTGCAACATAGACGGATCCTTCCACCCTGGGAGCAGAGAGGGCACAATGGCCTGCATCAGTCGCGATCACAGGGGCCTCCTAATAGACGTCTATACGAGCAGATTTCCAGCAGCTTCTGCTTTTCAAATTGAAATACAGGCGCTCACCTTAACCCTTCAACGTCTGCAGAAGCAAGGCCTTCACAAGGCACGTCTAGTGATCGAATCTGACTGCCTGCAGTTGATTAATGTTCTTCAAGCGCGGAAGAAGCCACCATGGGAGGAATGGCCGCTATTCGAGGAACTCCGATCATTTCTGCCCCTTTTCCCTAACCTACGGCTGCAACATTGCAACAAACAGGCCAATGCGGCCAATGCGGTAGCCCACGGAAGACCAGACTGGCCCAAAACTTTGTATTTCCTTCTTCTATTTTGCAAACTTTGGTAGCGGCTGATGCTTTCGCTTCTGCTGCTCTCGGATCGCTTCGATGTAATATTTGGCCTACTTAAATATTACTCTCAGTTTCTGACCAAAAAAAAAAAAAAAAATCTTCAAAGATCGTTCTTATCAAAATTACATGATTGTTTTTACAACAGTCACTAGAATGGAAAATTTGCGTGATTTTATTCTTCTTATAGAAAATGATATTTTTGCATTAAGGGAAAGAATTGGATAAGAATAACGGCAATTGAGTAATGCCATAACTAGAATTATCCATTCACTTTCCATGAAAAGTGGAAAGAGATGACCTACCTCTTTATTCTAGAGCATTCTTTCTCCATCTGAAAATACAAATCGTAATATATAAAGAGCCCTTCAGCAAATCATATCGCACAAAGGCTCGGACAATGGGGTTGAGAAAATTTTCCTTTCTTGCATTTTTATGGTTTGCCCTTCTTGTTGGTTCCAATGCTGAAGAACAATATTCGAAGCAAGAGAGGCGGCCTATTAAGACCTTTAAGGTATTTTGATTGATTTTGACTTTTGTCCCGGTGCACGCTTGTGTTCATATACTATTATTCTTTGTCCCTTGTATTGAAGTATTAACCTTTGTTGTCTTGTAACTGTTGTAGACAATCTATGGAGAGACCATCGATTGTATCGACATGTATAAACAACCAGCATTCGACCACCCTTTACTGAAAGATCATAAGCTTCAGGTATTAATTTATCGGCGAAAGTGAAGAGATAATTGCACAATCGATCCTAGTCTATCGTACACATATGAACAAAGCAGCCTTTGCTAGCTTCTCCTCCTCCATTCGACGGCAGAGACACCGTCTTGCGTACTAATTATGCAATTTTCTGTGAAATTCTGCCACTATTTCTATAGTACTGGTTCAATCCCTAATTGTTGCATGAATGGACAGACAAAACCAAGCTTTTTACTCGACGAAAAAAAGCACAGACAGAAAGCACAAGTTAACCAACTGGAGATACCACGTGTTTTGGATAGCTGTCCTGATGGGACCATTCCAATTCTCAGAAGGACAAAGGAATATCGGATGAGAGCCAAATTGCCTGAGCAGACATGTCCACAGATATATCATCCTTCGACTCAAAATTCTGCAGGTTTTCATGTAAGTTCTTCCTTTAATGACGGAATTCAATTAATAATGAATTGTTGTCTCTTGTATCATACAATTTATTTCGTGTATTTCTGCATTCAACTTAGCTTGTTTCAATGACTTTTGACATATCTTGATCTCTCTTGTAATTATATGACTTATTATTAAAAACCCAATGTTCGTATTGTAGTGAATTTTGTATGCCAATCGATAATGGCCAAAAAGATTATATTTACTGATGACTTGATTCTCAATTTTTGGAAGTATGCTTATTTGGAGCTGAACAGCCCGGGTATTCCTTTTGGCGGAGCAAGAGCATTCATTAATCATTACGTTCCAAAGTGTGAAGATCAACAATCAAGTGGAGCTCAGATTTGGATCGCCGAGAAATATAAGTTCACAAACATACAAGTTGGATGGAGGGTACGTTTTCCCGATATATAAATTAATTAGCATCTTTCTTCTCCTTTTTGAACGGGAATAAAGAAAATGAAAGAATATATTCATAGTGACATTAATATTTCATTTGATCTAGGGTGCGTTATTTTTCCATTTGCAGCATTCTTCTTATTGTTTCTTGCTATAGAATATTAGATTTAATGAATTTTGTCATGATAGGTGCAACCAAATCTATACGGGGATAATCAGAGTCATGCCTTCATTTCCTGGAGAGTAAGTTCAAACTTGCTACAGGTTTTGCTGAAATCTACATGTATAACAGGGAAATTTCAGGGATTCGCCCCCTCCCTTTCCTGCTGTTTCTATTTTGCCCATTCAAGTTTTTTCTTTGTCCCCGTCCAACTACCTCCTGAAATTCCATTTCCCATCTCGTACGGATTCACGGCTTCATAGTTATTTCACATTTGATTGTAAGTTGATAGCACGGCTTGTATATGAAATATGTCTTTCATCAGTATTTGCGTAATAACTCTCGATTTCTATCTATAAAATGTTAATTCATTGGAATGCAGCCTTTGATAAAAGAAAAATTATCAAATTCGGTGTTTGATGAGTATCGATTACTCTTAGAATTATGTCATTTGCACACATGATTATGGTATTTTTTTTTTTTTTTTGGGTCGGTATGATTATGGTACTTGGCATGGGTGGTTATGCATGATTATTATCCAATCATTGTTCAATCTATTGTTTAAAGAGCAAAATGAAACTAGTTCAAAATGGACAATCATTCTAATACGAGTTCAAAGAACAGGATGAGGATCTGTCGGGATGCTATGATTTGGAGTGTCCAGGCTTTGTGCAAGTCGATAAGTCCATTGCTCTCGGACAAGTTCTCCCAAATCCTTCTGTTATTGGTGGGGCACAATTTGAGATCCGTTTCTTTGTTCAACAGGTAACTAACTCTTTTCCTTCGGACCTCTGTAATAGCAATAAAAAATAATAATTTCCATGTAGTATGAAAGTTGCACCAGCAACAAAAAATGATCAACATGTTATTTTATGAACGGCCACCTCGTCCTTCAGACAAGCACCATCATCTCCTTAAACCTGCCCCAGGATTGGTTACCTGGGGAAAGGATCGAACTTGTCTTCTCTTAAAGAAAGTTTGTGGCCGGTCCAACAAATGGGTTAGAATCTTTTTCAAAGCCCAACCCGTTTGGAAGAAAATCCCACCCCAGAAATTTAAAGACCTGCTCAGGTCTCATGAATAGGTTTGTGAAAACAAGAAAAAGTTATCGAAAAAAAAGGGGTTTATCTACCATTGTCTCGAATATTGGAGCCAACTTAGTCCGAATTCGCATCGTGCGTGGATCCATTCATCTTACCCACGAGCGAAATGTCAGTGTTCGAGAACACAGAAAGAGTTATCTCAAGTCTGACTTCACAACAGGATAACAACACAAAGGATTGGTGGTTGCTAAACGAGAAGAACGGCGTGGACGCTAAAATAGGCTATTGGCCGGCCAAGTTATTACCTGCTTTTGCTGGCGGCGCCGGAATACTGTGGTTCGGCGGAGTAACGTCCGTGGAGAACGGCAGGCTCTTCCCGCCGATGGGAAGCGGACAGTTTCCTTCTGAGTCGTACTCTCGTGCGTGCTTCGTGAGACAAATTCAGTACTTTGATCAGAGTTCGCAAACTTGGAAAGCGCCCAGCTTCGCAAAACATAGTCGTGACTTCGAATGCTTGCTATGGCGCCACTGTCGACAACAGCTTCGAAGACTATGGCTTCAACGTGTTGTTTGGGGGACCCGGTGGAGATCGTTGTGTTTAAAAACAGACAGATATATAGGGTGCGATTGTTTTTATTTCTGTTCAAAAATTGTTCCAGGGAAACAGAAATAAAAAAAATTATTTCTGTTTCGATGAACAATTTTTAACTAGAAAAACACGTTTGGTAAACTTTTTCCGAAAAAAAAAAAAAAAAAAAAAAAAAAAAAAAAACACGTTTGATAAATTTATGTTCTTTTTTTGTTTCTTTTAATTTTTTAATATTTTTATTTTCTTTTTTCTTTTTTTCTTCTTTTGGCGATCACCGGCCTCGGCCATTGCCGACAACCGTAGACGAGGGCCGGCGGCCTCACCCGGCCACGGCGAGGCTCGCCCGCCCCGAGGCCGACCCAGACCACTAGTCGCCTAGTGGTGGCCGGTGGCCTCGGGCGAGCTCTCGGCCTTGCCGAATCTGGCAAGCCCGAGCTTGCCTAGCCAAGGCAAGGGCGAGCGTCACCGACACGGGCGAGGCTCGGCCTCACCTTGGCTGGGCGAGCTTGGCCTTGCCGGGTCTGGCAAGCTCGAGCTCGCCCGGCCAAGGCAAGGCCGAGCCTTGCTAGGGGCCAGCGACGCTCGGCCTCGCCAGGGGCTAGCAATGCTCCGGCGAGGTCGCCAACCCTCAACGGCCGGTCGCCGACCATGGCCAAGGCCAACGATCGGCCAAAGGAAAAAGAAGAAGAAAATGATAGGAGAGAAAAATTTGTTCTTAAAAATTGTTTCAGAAATAAAAAATAAGTTTTTTTTTTAATTTTTTTTTATGTTCCAAATGTGTTTCCGAGAACAAAAAAATAGATTTGGAACAAAAATGCAAACAAACGCATTTATGTTCTTTTTTTTTTTGTTCCCGAAACAAAAAAAAAACATAATTTTTGTTCATAAAAAAAAAAAAAAAAAAGAATACAACCATACACGCCCATAATGGAATAAGATCCAGGATAATGCCAACTACAAACTTTAAACTTCTCATAACATATGAGCCCTCCTCGAGCTAAAACCCATTCGTGTAAGGCCAAATTAGACGACGCAATGTAAAAGATCGGTTAACCACACTCTAAAATTTATTTATCATCGTTTTGTTGGCTAAAACATATAATTCCTCCGAGGCTCTGTCGGGGTCGGCCTGACCAAGTGAGCTCAAATTCGAATAATTCTATAATTGGGATGGCAAAAGAATTTCATAGCACTTAATAATCGATGGTCTCCTGATTCATTATTTGCCTCCGATCTTTTTACTGAGACCAATTGATGCTCTATCTTGAGAGGAAGATGAAGGGAGAAAAAAAAAACATATGGATTTCACCCAATGCGCTGAAGTTCACTCAATACATCATATAATTAACGAGAAAATTACCAAAAAAGTTTTGAACTTGCCGTACTCATGCTAATTCAATATTAAACCTTTCGATTTAGCCAAATTAGTCTATTTGGCCAGTTTTGACCGGAAATCATTGATTAATACGCTTATAATGATGATTGGTAGGTTACACTAAATTTTCTGAATTTAAATTTAAATCGATGGTAGTTTAAACGATGAGAAGACGGTAAAAGAAATTCATGAGATACCGAATTATTTTTAGATTTCTATCATTCTTCTCAAGATGTATTAATTCTTTTCTTTTGTGAAATTCCTTCACATACTTGTTAAAACCCCTCAATCATTCTCACTTGATCTTAAACACATCATTGAGTAGTTCTCTCAAGTTCAGGAATCAATCAAGTCATAATAAGCAGTTAGACCCCGTTTGGTTGAGCTTTCTCAAGAGGCTTTAGGGCTCCAAAGCCCCTTGGGAAAAATAATTTATATTTGGCATGTGTTTTTGAATGCCCATTTGCCCAATGCCAACATTCCCAATGCTGAAAGCCTAATGCTGGGGTAGAGCTGCTTTGAGCATTGGGCATTTCGTATATGCGATTTCACTATTCATCGAGTCATTGTTTATCGTCTCCTCCGCCATTCACCTTCTTCTTCGCTGTTTGTCTTCTTCTTTGCAGTGGGCGGCACTCAGCTACGAGCGGCCAGATCTAGCCGCCGGGAAGCCTCGCCTGAGATTGCGCGGCCACAAGCGAGGTGGCCTGAGGTCGGCCGACCTCAAGCGGCATTGCCTGAGATCCACCTGAGATCGAGCGACCTAGGTGACGCCCTGGGTCACGCCTGAGGTCCTCAGGCGGTGTCGCCTGATGCTGCGCGGCCTCAGGTGTCGCCTGGGTCACACGACCCAGGCGGCTGGGTTGTGTGACCCAGGGCGTCACTTGAGGTCGCCGACCTTAGGCAAGCCGCCTCCTCGCCACCATTGCCGCCACCACCTCCCCACCACCACTAGCGCCACCGCCACCAACCGTTCCCCCACGATCACCTAGCTGCATCTCCTCCTCCATTTTCTTTTATTTTTTTCATTTTCTTTTCACCTTAAAATTGCTTTGCAAAATATACACTTCCAAACATACTTACCTTTCCAAAATGCCCATTCACTCAAAGATATTTGGGGAAATGCCTTGCATTTCCCCAAAGTTGAACCAAATGGAGCCTTAGAGCACCACGAGGGCACAATCATCAGGGACAGATAATTGAAATGCAAAACATAAAACAAGATGAAAATACCACAAATTAAAGCTAGAATCACGCATTTATACATACTTGTGAACTTCTAGGTTACCAAAGAACTCCCGCCTCTCACGAATTTTCTTTTGACGTTCTTACTTCAAATTTCCTTTTGAAGACTATTGGATACTTGGAACATGCAACAAACAATTATCAGCTCAAAGCTAGTTCGCCGTAGTTGGCTAGATTAGCATGCAAGTAGTGGATAATCACTGTGATTTAATCTAAGTTCTGTGTGCTAATTGGTTGTATACCAGTGTCACATGACAGAAATGCTGCAGCTCTAACTCACCTCATTTGCTGCACCTTCTTCATCCTTATAACCTGTCTTAAGCAGTATGTCGTGTAAAGCTGTAAGGTCCATCCTATGGCATTGTTGGAAGCACTCCAGGAGTTTTAGTGACACCCATAAGAACACGCGAATCCACCAGGTGGTAAAATGCAATATTAGCGAAGGAAAAGAGCCATCATGAACAGAATCAGGAACCATTTCACGACATATCCACAGCTCAATCAGTGGGAAGAGAAGCTATTGAAAGGGCACTTGAGATTCTTACTCGTCGGATCAATAATGACTACGTTTGATTCGGGCACGCTATATTTATTAATTTTGTATCATGTTCATGTGATTGAAAGATCATTTTATTCTAACATATGATTCTTTTAAGATTCTCCCACTTGGCTAAAGGTTAATTAATGAATGATCTAGTGATGTTACTTGTAAAACATGATATACTGAGTATATGATTCGAAAGATGACATAATATGATATGAATGTGAAACATAAGAGAATATGGGCCTCATGTGAGATTTGTACGATCTGGCGGCTTAAAAAGTCCAACTTAATTCTCATCGAAAAGCCTGTAAGTCCGGTGATTGATCAATTGGGCCACTTATGGCCCGGCAGCTTGGCTCAATGGCTCTAATATCTCCAAAGCTATGACATTTTTACAGTGACTTTTAGAAAGCTGCCTTGCTTTAATTCTGATGCACCTCAACGTTAAAAACGAAAGTTAGCAACTGTATGACTCACGTCACTTCACATTGGGACAATTACCAAATCAATTCTAAAAACTATTGACTGAATAGACAATGTTGTATAAAACTTTAGGACTAAACGAGTAAAATTAATAAGTTTAGATTTGAATCGACATCCTTATGATAGTTTTAGGACTATTTTGACCATTTCCCCCTTCATGATAGATTGTCATTCCAATTCAGTCGTGACTATTATCAAACACAACTCGATATGTTAGCAACAAGACTAAACCTATGTCAGGGCAAACCTTGGGAAGAACATGGGGAAGCTGGTTCACACGTTGAATGTCACAGGCCCCAAATCCCAACGCTGCTCCTCGTCACGCCGGCATAGGACTTGCAACCAATTTTTGCAGAGACAGTGACCTCGCTGAAAACCTTCCGCACGTGCACACACACACAAACATCAATGGACAACACTGAACCTTAGCCAATGCTGCTTCACTTCTGCATCATCAGATTGGGCCTAGAGAAGGGAAGTGGGCCATGTATTTGGGCCTCATGGGCCCAATTTTAATTGGGCCCAGTGGGCCTTACGGCCCATCAAACACCAACATGTCCACCTTCCTTCTGCAATTTCTCCTTCTGTAGCACGAACAACCTCCTCCCTTCTCTCTCTCTCTCTCTAGTCGCTCTCGTATCGAAGGGTTCTAGTTCTGCACGTCTTCGCCCTCCGCGCATCGAGCTCGCTTCGCCATTACCGTTCGGCACCAGGTTCTCTCTCTCTCTCTCTCTCTCTCTCTGCAACTGGGCATGCGTTCGTGATTGCGCTTCAGTTCTGGCTCGCGCGCACTGCTTGGTGGGACCGATTGTTTCGTAATCGATTGCAACTGGGTATTTATCTGATTACCGAAACGCTTCGGGTACTTGCGGAATTTCTGGGTTCTACCTCCGCGGGGCTGGGTTTGCGCTTTGTAATGGAGCTTGTTGCATGACCCCTTTTGGGCTTTTTTCCTCATTGGAAGCTGAAACTCCGTTTTTGCGTCGTGGGTTCTTCTGGAAAAGAGAAATTGGTTTAGTTGGTGAAGTGTTGATGCTTTCTCTGTGAGAGTCTCGCGCTTCCGGTTTGACTGCCTGGTGGGGCCGATTATTTTGTAATTGATTTCAACTGGGGTGTTTATCTGATTACCGAAACGCTTCGGATAGTTGCAGAAATTTCGAGGGTCTGCCTCCGCGGGGCTGGTTCGTGCTTCCCGTTCTGCGTGTAATGGAGCTTGTTGCATGACCCCTTTTGGGCGTTTTTCCTTACTTGAAGCTGAAACTTCGTTTTGGGTTGTGGGTTCTTCGGGAAAAGAAAAATTGGTTTAGTTGGTGAAGTGTTGAAGCTTTCTCTTTCTCTGTGAGAGTCATGCGCTTCCGGGTTGAGATTAATGATGCTTTCCCTTATTGAACTTTGAAACCCATGTCTTGCATTCCATCGTTGTCGTGTTTATCTGATTACCGAAATGCTTCAGGTACTTGCAGAAATTCAAGGGTCTGCCTCTGCCAGGCTGGTTTTGCACTTTTTTTTCTGTGTGTAATGGAACTTGCTGCATGACCCCTTTTGGGCTTTCCTTATTCGAAGCTGAAACTTTTTTTGCTTTGTGGGTTCTTTGGGAAAATAAAAATTGGTTTGGTTGGTGGAGTGTTGACGCTTCCTGGTTGAGATTAGTGTTGTTTTCGCTTATTGGACTTTGAAACCCATGTCTTGCATTCCGTCATCGTTGTCTTGTTTTTCTGTATCCTTTGTTGTGATTTGGATCTGAATTTCTTCCAATTGTAGTTTTTAAAACACATGCTGGGACAACTGTATGGCCACAATCATTGAAAAGTTCAGTTCTTTTCTTTGCAGGTTCCACAATGTCTTGGTGTACAATTGAGTCTGACCCTGGTAAGTTTTCCATTTAAGATCTTGCTTTTTAATTGTTTTAGGATGTCAACAAGGAGTTTTTGGCTTGTGGAAGCTTTTTTATTGATTCACATGCATAGTGTGAACTGTGAAAGCTCTCTATTTTGCAGAATCTATTGTGTGATTGTAAGTATATTGAGCATGGGGAATTTTTTTTATTTGGACTAGTCTAGATATCGGTCATGTATTTGCAGGTATTGGTGCCAATGCATTGAGATAGCGGCTTTGCTTATGGGATTGAATCTTGTGTCCACATTCTGCTATGCTTGTGTGAACCTTTTGAGTTAAAAGTTGAAATGTCATTCTCTTTATTTGGAAGACTAGAATCACAATATAGGAATTCAGACTTCAGTGTTATGATAAATTGATTAGGGATATTTGTAATTTTAGATGTCATTAGTTGTTGCTAGAAAGGTGAAGGGCTGTTGGGCCTGAGCCTTGAGAATACTGTCATTCCACACATCGCCAGAACTATAATTTTGAGTTGCTTTTGCATATGCATCTTTATGCACAAATATGTGTCCCTTCTGCATTTTAAATGACAGCCTAATGTCTACTTGCATTCCAGGTGTGTTTACTGAACTTATACAGCAGATGCAGGTGAAAGGGGTCCAGGTAATTGTCTTGGATCATGAACTATTTAGATTGGCATATAGGCACTGCCTATGATGGATAACGAAGTGGCTGGCCTTGGACATCTTCGGTGGTAAATTTGTGCATGCTCCCCTAGATTAGGTATTGCCAATAATACAGCCCAATCTTGTAGTATGCTCATTCTGGGGCATTAGAAAAGGAGATCACTGTCCAATAAGTGAATGAATCTGGTTGATAGAAGTTGAATTTACAGATTACTTGGATCTAGTTTTTGGTTTTAGTATGGTTAGGCTAAAGGGCAGGAAGATAGATGGACAAGCGTCGTTGAAAATTAAGGGTGGTTGTTCTGGGGCTCAGAATGGAGTAAGGTGGCAGCAGAGATTTTTCTCTCTGAAATGTTCATGGGTGCCACTTAGCAAAGTACAAGGGTTTAAGTGGTCATTCGACTGGAAGGTCTGAATCTTGCTTTAGAATATGAGCTGTAATTACAGGCAAAACATAAACACCTTCTGCTTAATTCTTATAATCGCATTACCCAGAAGGGTGTCTAAAAGTTTGGACAATAGGAGTGGATGCTGTTGCTGTTTCCCATCAAAGCAGAAATGCTTGAAGTATCTATCTTTACGCAGAAGTTATAGGCTATCATATTACAGACTGAGAAGTGTCACGCTCTTATTAATTTGTATTACAAGGGAAAAGATAGCACCATGAAAGTTTTTGCAGAAAAGAAATTTTTTTTTGCTAAAATCTGGGGAAAGGTAGAATAAACTCGACCTCTTTATAAATTCTACATGGAATTCATGAATAATCTGAAATGCTATCTATCAATGTATAACCTATAAATTTGAGGAGTAAAAGTGTAAGAACTTAGATGCGTTAGCCATACCATGCATAGGTGATGTTATGCTCAGTTTAAGTCCAAGTCATTCATTTTGGTCCACTTGCTTGGTTATCAGTGTTACTACTTTATCCTAAAAGTTGTTTTTTGGTTCTAAGCATGATTCAAGTTCCTAAAAGTTGTTTTTTGGTTCTAAGCATGATTCAAGTTCAGTTCGTCTCTTTTTTATGTCAACTCAGGATTGAGTCTTTTAGGTCACATATAGTTGTAATTTGAGAAATGAAGCTTGCACACAGCAATTAGATCTTTTTGAGCACCCTCTTAACAATATCACCATCATATAGAAAACAAGAATGTGTGATATGTGTCTTGCTATCATTATGCAGGTTGAGGAGTTGTATTCCTTGGACCTTGACTCATTGAACAGTCTCAGGTTCATGTTCTTCAATGCTTCATTTCCATATTATTATCTACCTGTTTTGGAAGGAACTCATAGGCTTATCCATTAATATCTGGTGAAGCTCTTAAGCATGTTTGTGTTCTTCAACATGATAGGCCTGTATATGGATTGATTTTCCTTTTCAAATGGCGCCCTGGGGAAAAGGATGACCGTGTTGTCATAAAGGATCCAAACCCTAATTTATTTTTCGCCAGTCAGGTGATTTTTAGTGGTTAATTCAATCTGCTAGACATTGATGGTTTATTAGCTTCATACTTCTTCTCATTCTTCCCAACTTTTATGATTTCTTCTGTAGGTTATTAATAATGCATGTGCAACACAAGCAATACTCTCTATCCTGATGAATTGTCCAGACATAGATATTGGTCCTGAATTGTCAAGCCTGAAGGATTTCTCGAGAAATTTTCCGCCTGAGCTGAAAGGTCTGGCAATAAATAACAGTGAAGCTATCCGTACTGCCCATAATAGTTTTGCAAGGCCTGAGCCTTTTGTTCCGGAGGAACAGAAGGGTGCCACTAAAGATGATGATGTGTACCATTTCATAAGTTATTTGCCTGTCGATGGAGTATTATATGAGCTTGATGGATTAAAGGAGGGACCCATCAGCCTTGGTCAATGTCCTGGTGGGCCCGGTGACATGGATTGGCTTCAGATGGTGCAACCAGTGAATCCAGGAACGGATTGAGAGGTATTCGAGAAGTGAAATAAGGTTCAACCTGCTGGCAGTCATCAAGAATAGGAGAGAAATATATACTGCTGAAGTTAAGGAGTTGCAGAAGAAAAGGGAGCGTATATTGCAGCAGATAGCTGCTTTGCAGGCGGAGAGGCTGGTGGATAATAGCAACTATGAAGCCCTCAATGAATCACTGTCAGAGACAAATGCTGCTATTGAGGCTGCTACTGAGAAGATTTTGATGGAGGAGGAAAAGTTCAAGAAGTGGAGAACCGAGAATATCCGTAGAAAACACAATTACATTCCTTTCCTCTTCAACTTCCTCAAGCTTCTTGCTGAGAAGAAGCAGCTAAAGCCGCTCATCGAGAAGGCCAAGCAGAAAGCAAGCAACTCTAGGTGATGGGAGCTCTCTGTGGTAACCAGTAGCTCCAAAAAAATCTGACGGAAAGCACTCTTTGAAGGTGGGATTTTTTTTTTTTTCTGTCTGTCCTTGATATCTTTTGGGGCATATCCATTAGGGGGAGATTTTGGTTAAGTAATTTAATGTCGACCCTAAGTCCTGATTATACTCTTCATGCTGAGATTTTTCTGTCAGCAAGAGAAAAAGTTTATAGGTCTTTCTCTTCTTTTTTTGACTCTGCATGATTTCTGAAGGATTATTGATGATGCTTGGATTTTATGTGTAGGAACAAGTAGTAAAATGCACTGAGGGGGAGAGCCACCAACTGTACCGAAAGAAACGTGCCTGATTGCGAAGCCATTGTCCCTCTTTTTTGACCAAACTGATGGTGAATTGGTGATGATGTTGTTTTTAGTGTCTTTCATATTCGGTATGAGACTCTGCTGGTGGCAGTAGACTTCCATGATGCGATGAGTGCGCCACGATGGACTTCGGTTTGGACACCAATTTTCTTTTTGTGTTGTGTGGGGACTGAAAATCTGTGGATGCTATCATGCTAGTGCCCAGTGCCTGGAGACCTCTAACCGAGAAAACACTACTGTGCCGAAATGATGTAATCCTTTTTCAAGGACAAGTGCGATACTGAAAAGGACTTGTTTATTTTGCTGAAAATTGAACAATTTGAAAAATATATTTTCACAAAAATGAATGAGCGAAAAATGTTTTTATTATTTACCAACATATTTAGATGAATTCTTATCGATAATGGAAGCACTTTTAATTGATTGATTATTCAAATTCAAGAGTTCACTGTGTCTAGTGGCTCTTTCTTAAATCTCCAATGCTCGCTAGCCTCTTATACTGAAAAGAGAAAACGATTTTTAGAAAATTATCAAAACATGGTATAATTGTTTATTTTCTTAATGATAACATACATTCTTTAAAAAGCGCTGAAAAATGTCCCATAAAGACAAACAAATTTAATGTCCCATAAAGACCGTGAAATATGTTCCATAAAGACCAAAAAAATTTAATGTACCATAAAGACCATGAAAAATGTCTCATAAAGACCAAAAAATTTTAAAAGAACTAGTTTACACACCGATACAACGGATCCGGCTGCATATTTAATTCGGCTACTTTATAAAATATCGAGTTATTTTTTTACTTGTCACTATAAATCAATTTCATAATGCAATCTTAGAAGCCTCAGGAAAGTGGCTTGAATTTGCACATTACCACCTAGGCCCACATTTTTTCTTCTCCTTCTTTTATGTACTTTGCCCCTCATATCATTGTTTCAACAGAAAACACATCCCCTTTTTACCAAAAAAATAAAACAAAAACTTTCTGGGGCTTGCATCATCAGAAATCACCTGGCCCCACATCAGAGCAGGACCAAAAGAATTCTTGATCTTGTGAAAATGAATCCCCAAATTCTAGGGCCTGCCATAAAGTCTCAATTAATAAACAAATCATACACCCAAATTAAATTATTAACCAAAATCAAATAATTAAAAAAAAAACTAATTAAAGTGGGTAATCTAATATCATGCCGGTCAAACCAGATGAAGACGTCCTATTCTGAAGTTGAAAAGTCTAAAGCGCATACCTTGACAAAACGCCGAGCAGTTAAGTTAGTGGGCAAAAAGCAAGCACGCGAAGAAGCAGGAGGAAGGGGAAGAAGAAGAAGACGAACCAGCAATTTCGGTCGAAAACCGGAGTTGTCTCGCGTCAAGATCGGAGCTTTCGAGAAACCCAGGAACCCCCTCGGCCTAGGGTTCGCGGGGAGACCCTTTGGAGGGAGCTCGATGGATCAGCTGCTTCAGGTTCCGGCGCCCGATCAGGGCGGCAACAGCAGCGGCGGCAGCCCCGGCGGCGGCGGCGGCCAGACCGGGAAGGAGCAGCAGGCCGCCGGCGTCGGGATCCTCCTGCAGATCATGATGCTCGTCCTCTCCTTCGTGCTCGGCCACGTGCTGCGGCGTCGCAAGTTCTATTATCTCCCCGAGGCCAGCGCTTCTCTCTTGATAGGTGAAATTTCGATGCCCCGATTCGCGCTTGTTTTGCTTGGGGATCGAGGGCATTTTCGTGATGAGGCCGTGGATTTCGCAGGTCTGCTCGTCGGAGGGCTCGCGAATGTTTCGGACACTGAGACTAGCATCAGGTTTCTTCCGCGGACCGGATCAGTGAGAATGTCTTGCTCGTTTGATTTCTGGATTCTGACACTTTCGATTTTGTTGCAGGACGTGGTTCAACTTCCACGAGGAATTCTTCTTCCTGTTCTTGCTGCCTCCGATAATATTATATCCTGGAAATGCGTTTATTTTCTGCCCTATAATTGTCGATTTTTCTGCTTGCTTTCTCATTGCTTGTGTTCTTCTTGTTGTTTCCTTAAGATCTTTGTGCTTACTCAGTCAGGGTTTAGCTTAGCTCCTGTAAGTAATCCCTGCCTTTTCATCTCCTATTATGTACCTGTTGGGTAATGCGCTGGCCGATTATCCATTCCTAATGATGTTTATGGTGATTTTGCAGAAACCCTTTTTCTCGAATTTTGGAGCTATTGTGACATTCGCAATACTTGGCACTTTCATATCTTCTGTTGTCACGGGAGTTCTAGTGTGAGTAGCTATTTACGGTCACATTTAGATAACTGCCTACTCAATGTTTTGAGCAGTTAAATATTCGGCCTTCGCCTGTTACAGATATCTTGGTGGAGTGATGTTTCTCATGTACAAACTCCCTTTTGTTGAGTGCCTCATGTTTGGTGCTCTTATATCGGCAACCGATCCTGTTACGGTTTTGTCCATATTTCAGGTACTTTGTGCTCTTCCAGTTATTCATTAAGAAGTATTGACATGAATGTGACCCTATGTAAATCATTCTATAGTCTGGACATTGGTAATTTGGCTGTTGCTAATCATTCTATAGTCTGGGTATTGGTAATTTTTTTTTTTTTTGGTCAGTGGGTATTGGTAATTTGGTGGTTGCTAATCTGGTCATTGTTTTCATGAGGTGTCATCTGCATTTCCACTGAAATATTTACAAAGGTTTCTACTAATGATGCTTACAAAGGTTTCTACCTGGTCATTGTTTTCATGAGGTGTCATCTGCATTTCCACTGAAATATTTGCAAAGGTTTCTACTAATGATGCTTACAAAGGTTTCTACTAATGATGCGTTTAGTGAAGTATATTGATTACAAGTTGATAATTTGTTGTGTCACACAGAAACTTCTTCTACTCCATGGATTCCAAGAGTTTGTACAATTTGACAATTTTAAGAAAAACATGAGTCTGTCTGATGTTTGAATTACTCCATAGTAGGATCCAGTTTCCAATTTAATTAACCTTTTCCGAATCCTTTTGAAACCCCGTCCTCATTATTCCGAACTGCGATATTGTTGTAGGAGCTTGGAACAGATGTGAATCTATATGCCCTGGTTTTTGGAGAATCGGTGTTGAATGACGCAGTGAGTTTTAACAGCTGCATTCTAGTGCTTTTCTGAGAACGTCTCTTGTTTAATAATGCCGAATTTACTGGCTGAAATGTTCTTTTGGTGTGCGGTGCCAAATTGCTAGATGGCCATTTCTTTGTACAGGTATCAATATTTGTAATTTTTCTGAGCATTTGACCTCTTTATTGTATGGCAACTGAATATACAATATCTCATGATGCAGGACGATGTCTTTAGTGAGACAAAATGCACCATCTACGGAGAACTTCCTTATGGTGATTGTCAGGTTTCTTGAGACCTTTGTGGGGTCAATGTCAGCAGGTAATGTTTACGATCTCGTGTCTTAGTAGTCTCCTGTTTTGTACTTTCTCTTTTGGGGAATTATGTCTGATAAGAATAATCATGGCTGTGCAGGAGTTGGAGTTGGTTTCATCTCTGCTTTGATATCCTTTCGTGTCAATTATCTGTTCGTTACATGTCAATAGTCAATAATGTATTTGCGGTGACCCCTAATAGTTGAGTTTATTGTGAAGCCTTAATTGCCAGTACCTCTTCAAGTATGCAGGCTTAGATATTGACAAGTATGCATTCCTCCCTATTATAATTTTTTACATGATTTATGATGTATTCCTATCCTTCTCATCTGTCTTTTTCTTATATTCAGTCTCCAGAACCTCGAGTGCTGCCTCTTTGTTCTATTTCCATATTTCTCGTAAGTATCTGCCTACCACATGCTGCATGTCTTATGAACAGCTTCCATGTACCTAAGGATGCAATTTAGTTAATTAACTTAGAACCATATTCTTTTAGGTACATGCTTGCAGAAGGACTTGGTCTTTCTGGTATTGTCTCGATATTGTTCACAGGCATTGTAAGTGACATGCACCTCTATTGTTTCTTCCATTCTGATGGAAAGGATAGTTTGACAGAATTGCTACTTTACTGTAGCTCATGAAGCATTACGCATATTCAAACTTATCAGAAAATTCCCAGCGATTTGTGTCGGCATTTTTTCATTTGATATCATCACTGGCGGAGACTTTTGTGTAAGGAACATTGACTTTTAGCTTTCTAATTTCCAACTTGCTGTGCAATCATTTTTTCCAATGATGGGCCAAAACTAAGTGGTTGTGTGATTTCCAGATTCATATACATGGGATTTGATATTGCAATGGAGCAGCACAGTTGGTCTCATGTTGGGTTTATCTGCTTCTCAATTGTATCCACTCTAACTTTTGTTATTTGGTTCTTTGCTTCCACTTTGCTATATGTATTGCTTGGTTCATTTTTCTAATAAGCTGGTTTCCAATTGTTTATCCTGAACTCAATCCTTTACCACGCCAGTTATTCATTGTAATTGCAAGGTAAACCTTCATCTTATGTCAGTGACTCTAGGCTATCTATTTGAAAAGAACCCATCGCTTCTCTGAAGTATATGATGACAATTTGCATGCTTGAATGTTCGTATGTTTCATGCAATTAACCAGGTTATGCATTACGTCCTGTAGGGCAGTAAATGTCTTTTCTTGTGCCTATCTAGTCAATTTGGCTCGACCTGCAACTCGTAAAATACCTGCAAAACATCAAAAAGCACTTTGGTACAGTGGTAAGGAAATGAACTGCTAATGATTCACATCCTTTAAATTTTTGAAATTGCTGAAGCTGTCTGAATTTATGTTTAATTAGGTCTCCGAGGTGCCATGGCTTTTGCTCTTGCTCTACAATCAGTTCATGATCTCCCAGAAGGGCATGGACAGACTATATTCACCGCAACCACTGCCATTGTTGTCCTAACAGTAAGCTAAATAATAGTTTTCTTCACAGTCAGACCATTTTAATATGATCTTTCTCCATTTTACTTTTTTTTTCAAAAACAGCAGATCATATCAGCTCATATTCTCTCAAATTTCATTGCTCAAATTTTCTGTAGGAAAAAAATACTAGATATAAGCTTGTGTGTTGTTTCTATCTGACATCTTTTTATTAACTCCCCAAATTTTTTGTGTCTCCATATTTCGTATTAATTCTAGCTTTCTAAGAGTGCCAATTTGAGGCAATTTCCCAAGAAAATCTCTGTTCACTGATTGCATTAAAATGGAAATGGGGCAATTTAGAGATACTTGCAGGTCTATTTGTCAGTGTACCTTATTGAAATGATTGATTGGTCTGGACTTTGGAATTTTAATCTTAAACATATAGTGGTTGGTCAAAAAACCTTTTGCAGACTTCTTTCCTCTGCAAATAGTTGTAATCTTCTGGTTAGCTGTTAACATTTTCCGCCTTTTCAGTAATTGAGACAAATGACATTCACAGAGTTATGCGAAGAGGAATATGTAGACTGAACTTTGAAATTCTTATGCTAGTGAATCTGTTTCTTGTTTCATCCTACTGATTGTAAATTTATAAGTTTCAGAAAAAATTAAAAGTGGCACTCCTTATTTTAGAATGTAACAATCTAGTCTTAACATGATTTTCTTCAACATTTTACAAGCCTCTTTTTCTTGTTGTTTTCTACTTTGTTTGACGTTTTAATTAAGTTAGACATTGTTGAAATTTAGAAAAGTTGAAATTAGAATTAACCTCGGGACATCATGTGGAGTTTTTTTAGCCATTTATGTGGGGTAATATACACATCCTACAGAAGATATGCTGCTTCTGGTTCTGGTTTGCATGTTTTTGTCATTTATTTCTCAGTATTTGAGATGCCACACAGGTCTTACTAATTGGAGGTTCAACCGGTACAATGCTGGAAGCCCTGCAAGTTGTTGGTGACGCCCATGATGGCCCTTTGGGTGAAGTAAGTTCTGCAAAAGTGAATGATTCCTGCCAAGTATCACCAATTTGTGGAGTGCGACAACATCTGAAATTTGACTAGGAGTTTAGGGAAAGATCCTCTTTGAGGATTTTTCTGGAGCTTTTGTTGCCTGTTGGACAGTGTCACGTACACTTGCACTGCAAATTCAATGTTTCACTTGGAATTATCATTTGACCCATTTTCTATATTTTGATGCTACGGTGGAGAATTTCTGCTTGATTCTCTACTATAGAGGACAATAGATAGAATTTAATGATCATTTCTGGATGGGTCTTAATACAATACTTTTGGATGCCCTTTGATGCTTATTATCATAGTACAGTGAGCCTGCAGCTAATTCTGATTTTATTCCAGCATAATTTCCAGAACTTAGAAGTCAACCACAGCCATGGCTATATTGCCCCTAGTTATGATGAAGAGGAGGATTCATCATCTGGGAACAAATTCAAAATGAAGCTTAAAGAGTTTCATAGGAGGTAATAATGTTGAGAAACTTGTCTTCCATCATTTTATCATGCGAAGTTTTGGTTTTGCTCGCTAGTTGGGCTTATCATGTGTTCACTTCTTTCTTAGCAGCGCCGCATCATTTACAGCACTGGACAAAAATTATCTCACTCCATTCTTTACGAGTCAAAATGGGGATGAAGACGACGATTTCGGTTAGTTAGCTTGTTAAATTCCTCTTTGAGTGTTATTTTTACTTTCCGTTGTCTTGAGTGGCCTGAGAAGTAAAAGAGGTAATGAGAACTGCCTAGGTATATGAGAATATGTTGCCTCTCCTTGGACTGGTTCTCCCACTGGTGGGGTCTTCCATTTCATACTAACATACAGTTTGTTCTTTTGGAGTATGTATATAGCAGTCGCTTGTCTAACACGTATGGACCACACAAGCAAAAGATAGGTAGCTTAAAATGATGAATGAACGCCACCATGGTCCTGATATATAGTTTTGGTTTAAACTGGTGCTGTTACACTTGGATGCTGAACTGACTTGTAATTTTATCTATAATAATTTACAAAAACAAATGACGTGTATGTACTAGCGTGTGGTCCAACACGATAGATCTTTCCTGGAAATCTTTCTTCTAAGTTCTGATATACATGCAGTTCTTGGTCATTCTTATTATTGAATATCAAAAAAGCTGCAAATCACCATGTTACATGCTGCTATTTTTGGATCCTGGTGCAGATGAACCCATGCCCAGTTCACGGAGAGGGGATTTCCAACATTGATATGAGTTGGAACAAAGCTTGTGAATAATTAGATTCGCAATACCACTCACCCCAATAGTGGCCGGAAGGATGAACGGCAGCTACGTGACTATTACCATTACCTCCGCGACTTCCTAACATCCAGCACATGCCCACTTACACAATTGTGGACATCAAGATGTAGAAGCATCTAATGTTTCGTGGAAAGCTTCTATAGCTGATGACGAAACACATCTATATGTTCCCACCAAATTCATCGCTATGCGTTTAGTTTATCATATATAGAATCTATTACTGTAGGCCTTCTCCAATTGACAGATCATTTTGTGCATATTTCATTTCTGGCTTTGTCTACTTCCTGGATCTCAATCAAAATTCATGGATAAGAGTGACCTGTAGTATGTTCAGGTGGTTAGACTGTTCTTGATCATTGTTGTCTTGATCTCAATCAAGATGTGAAGATTACTGCTGGTTATATGGAAATGGTTCTGACTTCTGAGGTGTTCCAGTGTAGCTTGCGCTGCCCCTGGTTGAGGAATATATATCCGCCTCAAATGAATTTGTCCCTCGTATTCAAACTCATGAACTGAAGGTCAACGGTTATTTACCTTTCTAAAAAGTTACTTTGTGTTATGGCTAGTGTTGAGTTTTCTTTATCAAGTGACAATTAAAATTCTAATCCAAAAGACCCTTTTTCCCCTATAAAAAGGAAACAGGAAATCTATCGGATTAATTTCCTTGAAAATCCCCTATAGAAAAGAAAAAGGAAATCTATCGGATTAATCTTATTAAAAATTTCAAATTAGTGCCCCATGATACATTTATCTAAAATAATTTCCATGTCACTTAAATCGATACAATATGTTTCATTCAAAATTGGTCTCCTGTATAATCCCAAATTGATGTCTTCAAGTGAAATTCATCATCCGTTAATATCCATATGTCTCAACACAATACACTCGGGTTTTTCACATTAGATTTGTCACTCTCCACAATGTCTTGCAATCTCTCCCGTTGCATATGTTGAGTATGTTGATAAATATGCAAACAAAATGCCAAAAGATGGTAGATGTGTGGTGGGTTATCGATTTGAGTATTTGTAAATTGAAAATTGTTTTTCTATGAACATGTTGTGGGATAGCAATTTGGGACTTTGGATGAAACGAGAATTAACTTTGAGCAGTGAAATTAATTTGGGATTTTCAATAATGTCCCCCGAACATACTCGCCAAGATAATAAATATTTTGATCAGGAAAAATAACGAAATTTAGCCAAATTAAAGTTATCTATATAAATAAGCTAAAAGCCAAAGATATTAAAATTATTAAAAAAAAAAAATTAGAACTGAAGAGCAGGCCGCCTCTTCTGAAAGGAGCAGTATCTCTCTCTCTCTCTCTCTCTGCTTCTTCGAAGGTCAGAGAAGCCGCTGCAACCCAAATCCACCATCTCCATCTCCATCTCCATCTTCATCACCCGTAGCTTGGGATTTCGATCACAATCGCAGAGAGAGAGAGCAGCGATGGCGCTGAAGTTCTTGAACAAGAAGGGATGGCACACGGGGAGCCTGCGCAACATCGAGAACGTGTGGAAGGCCGAGCAGAAGCACGATGCCGAGCAGAAGAAGCTCGAGGAGCTCCGCAAGCAAATCCACGAGGAGCGCGAGCGCGACGAGTTCCGCCTCCTTCAGGAGCAGGCCGGCATCCTCCCGTACGCCCCTCCCTCCTCCTTCCTTTTTCTCTTCTCTTCTCTTCTTGCCGCCTCCCCTATAGTCAAGTCATCCCGATTTTGCCATCGTCCTTTTTCCGATTGATCGATCGATTCCGCTCCTGGCTTCAATTGGGTCTCGGTATATGAACGAAAGGAGCGAGCTTTCCTTCGAATTCCTCTTGTGATTCTAGGGAGCAAGGGGGTGTCGAGTGCGCATTTGCCCTAAATTTTACATCTTTCTTGCCGCCCCTGTAGTCAGTTATTGCGATTTTTCCATCGTCCTTTTTCCGATTGATCGATTGATTCGGCTACTGGCTTCTATTGGGTCTCGATATATGAACGAAAGTTTTTTCCTTCGAATTCCTCTTGTGCTTCTAGGAAGCGAGGGGGAGTCGAGTGCGCATTTGCCCTAAACTTTACTTATTTCTTGCCGCCCCTATGGTCAGTTGTTGCGATTTTGCCATCGTCCTTTTTCCGATTGATCAATCGATTCGGCTTCTGGCTTCAATTGGGTCTCGATATATGAACGAAAGTTTCGAAATTTCCTTCGAATTCCTCTTGTGCTTGTAGGGAGCGAGGGGGTGTCGAGTGTGCATTTGCCATAAATTTTACGTTTTTTAGGGTTTCAATCTGTCGATCGATGTTTTGTTGTCTGTAGGGAGTGAGGCTGTTCACCCATAGATTGAGATTTGTTAGCATATTCTGTCTGATGCTGGATTGGTTGAAATCATGGATTCTGTGAATTGTCCGAGTTCTTGAAATTTTTTTCGTGGTTGCTTTGTGTGTGTATAGGAGGCAAGAGAGATTGGAGTTTCTGTATGATTCGGGCTTGGCCGTCGGGAAGGGAAGTTCTGAAGGAGTTGCATTTAAAGCACTTGATAATAAACCTGATGAAGCAGCAGCAGCATCATCTTCGGCTGCGTCGGCTTCGGCATCGGCTACACCAGGGGCTCTTTTCGAGGAGAAGCCATACTCGGCGAATGATTCGTGGAGGAAGCTGCATTCGGATCCTCTGCTTATGATTCGGCAGCGAGAGCAGGAGGCGCTTGCCCGAATCAAGAATAACCCCGTGCAAATGGCCATGATTCGCAAATCGGTGAGCCCTACTTTGTGTCTTTACTTCTTAGGTTTTTGTTTTAAAATTGATGCCGTCATTATTTTCATTAAGTGGAACGTATTTAAACACTAGAAATGCTTTCATTCTTCCAAGTGTATAGAATTGTAATAGCAATTCATGAAACACAGATATTTGCACTATGGTGTGCAGAAGAAAGTGCATGCGCCTGGAATCTGGTTTTTAATGGATGAGCCAAGTGTTCCACTTGAGGAACAGTGGACTACAGTTGCTTGAGCGCTTGAGTTAATACTTTGTAAAATGACTGGAATGAGAGCATTGCAGCTGCTGATGGTGGTTGAGAGGTAATTGTGTAAAAAGGAAGATGTTGGAAGAGTAACTTCACAATTCTCACTATTGTGCGGTAACGGATTAGTTATTCTTTGTTATAGTGCCGATCATTTGAGTTAATTTTTCGCACATGCTTGCTCAAGTGTGATTCTAGAGATAGAGCTGATGTGGACGCTATTATGGTATTGGAAGACGAAAATGCTGGATTAGAGAGAATTTTGATATCTTGGTCGTATTCTAAGGGTGTTTTTGTGGAAGAAAACATCTGGGAGTTTTCTTTAGGAGTCGGAGCAGAATCTGAGAGAGAGTTGAAGTTTTGGATGTGGTATCTGTGCAATTTTTCTCGAAAAAGAGTTTTGATTTAATATTTTGCAATTGCTTATTTTAAAATGCTAATACAGCTTGGTTTCTATTTGAATGAGAGAGACATCCTTTGTTAGTTATTTCAGCTACGTTTCTATGGCTAGACATCTATAATTGGTTGCAATGAGAGGACAGGTTAAAAAGTTGTTTTAGTAAAATTGCAACTGCTTCCTATGTGTGTTATAGCCTAGGGCTATGGTTTTGTAATGAGAGTCGAGAATCTATTTTGAGAGAGTTGTCTTTTGTAGATCACATAGGTGTCGACTCTGGATTAATGCATGATGTCCTTTTATAGTAAATAGATCGGTGTCCAGAGGATGGTCTCTCATTGTTGGCCTTCAGAGGAAGAGTTCTACATTTTGAAGCAGTGCCTCATGTTTGTAGTGGAAACTCAGAGTGATCGTTGCCTTCTGTCATCTTGGAATCTGGAAGATGACCATAAATGGCGATTTTAAGATTTCCATTGACATGATGATCTTTAGAAGAGAAGTTATGCATTCATTTCTAAGTACAATTATTTAATGTGAGCATGAGAGATTCTACTTGTTGTTTACTATCTTTAGGTGCTTTTGACTTACATTGGAAACTATTTATACCAGTCTGAGATTAATATTTTCTTCCAACCATACTTCTTTGTACAAATTTTCTGTTCTTGTTCCTAAGTCTCACCATCTCTTCAAAAGAAGTTTCTTGTCACTAATTAGATCACTGTGAATAAGAGTAATTTATGTAGCCAACCACAGAGTCTTTGTTTATGTTGTTGATTCTCATCCTTCTGTATTCGCCTTCCTTTGTAGGTTATGGAGAAGAATCCCAATAAAGATCATGATAAGAAGGAATCCCGGAAGAAACATCGGCATCGTAGTTCAAAACGTGAGAAACGTTCATCGTCATCTGAGCCAGTGGATTCTGATGATGCTTCCCATGATGACAGAAAGGCAAAGAGACAGAGTACCAAGCAAAGCTCAGATCGTAATGGCCGCCACAGAAAAGCGCAATCAGATTCAGAAGATGATTTACATGGGAGAGAATCTTGGAAGAAGCATCGACACAGTTACTCTAAGCACGAGCGGTCATCAGATGGCTCTGTCGGTGTAAAACATGGGAAGGATGATGCTCGCGATTTTAACAGGAACTCGCGCCATGAAAATAATGATCTTGAAAGCCGATCAAATCGCGATGCTTATAGGAGGGAAAGTAGAAGCTCCACTGATGCAAGCCGACACCGTGGGGATACTTTCCAAGGAGAAGGTAGGAATGAATCGCAATATAAGCGGCGGAATACAGCTCCTAAACTTTCAGAAGAAGAGAGACTTGCTAGGCTGCGAGAGATGCAAATGGATGCTGAGCTGCATGAAGAGCAGAGGTGGAAGCGTTTGAAGAGAGCTGATGCGGAAGATGCACAGGAGTCTAAGCGCGATGCGCCTTCTCGTGGCAGGAACTTCTTGCATGCTGTTCAGAAAAGCGTATACGGTGCCGAAAAGGGTGGTAACTTGACCATCGAGGAAAGCGTGCGTCGCAGGACATATTACTCACAGGGTAGGTCAGAAACGGGCGAAGGAAATGCTTTCCGACGGTGAATTGAGGGTCATATGTTTATCGAAATTCCTATTTCTCGCATTTGATTATCAACATATGGGTTTAAGCCCCCTGTGCCAATCAAACTTGTGATGTAGCTTTATTTGGCTCATTTGATCAGCAGAGATCTGGATCATCGTTATCAGATTTGTGGCATTTGTTATTGTATCTTGGATGTATATCTTGAAGTGCAATGTTTATTCGCTGATCTACTTAATTTGGATGCACCCCATTCATGCCTTATCATCATTGTCCGGTAAGTACGACAGTTCATTCAGGCAGGAATCAGGAACCCGAAAGATCTTGAACCGGGCACACGATGCTTGTCATTTTCCGTTGAAAAAATATGCAAACCTTCTCGGCTTCTCTGCATAATTTGTGTGAAGGATTCCAATCAAGACTTTGTTAGGGCATTGGCTCAATCGCGAGTTTGGATGAGCCCCTTGATGCTGTTCATCCAGAATTGAATGACAGAAAAACTAGATGTATTTACCTCAGTCGGTACCTATCAACATCTTGCAACTATATGTCCGGCACACCACAAAGAAGCTGACACATGGACGTAGTGACATGGGAGATAATGCTCGAATGCTTGGACACCTTGCATCCTTTCCATTTCTATGGAATCCCAAATGGAATCGGACGACGGCGATAGCGTCATGAAAGCGGAAATATGCTCGGCCAAAGCTGTGGTTCACCCTTCGATTCGAAGCAAGAATACAAAGGGAGGCGATAAAGGCAAATTAGTTAAGGCACGGCCTCTGCCGACAATAAGCGCCCTTTCAACTTCTCAACGACATTTCACGAGAGTATTCGTCTCTACCATTTTAATAGTCGGTCCTAAGCTTCTAACTGCACGTTTAATAGTTTTGATTTCCTCTTTTGTTGAACACTTGCTTTATACAAAGACGTTTCATATGTTGCTCTCTCTCCTAGTTTTGGAGGGCTTAGCAAAATATGTCAACATTTATATATCTATAATCGTATAGAGATAAATGGTAAGCAGCATTCTCTTGCTTTGTCCTGTGACGGTGATCTTTGTGGTCCAAGAATGAGTGGAACCTCGATCACCCATTTGAATAATTTTGGATTCGGCCCTGGTTATTGACACGTACCTTGCTTTTGATTCATTGCCATCTCATTTCCAAATATCATTCGGCCAACTATCATATTTCTCTGTCATTTCTTTTTCAGTTTTTTTTGTTCCTTTTTTCTGAGGCATGGTTTGAAACCCTATCAGGTGATGACACCATACCATCTTTTAGCAAATATCAACAACCATGCTAAAGCTTTCAAGTCATGTTCATAGCTGTTAATTGTAGGCCCTAGTATCTTTAATCTCCTGGAAAACTAAGCCAGCTTCTTTACCGAACCCATTTGCATACCATATTTCAAGATTCGATAACTTAAAGTATGCAGAATCTAATATGCAGAATCTAATCATGCTTATGACTTAGAAGAAGAACTTTATATGTGCTAGCCTGGTTTAAGACTGTTATCTTGCACTTCACCTGTTTTTGTTGTATGGTGATAATTTTCCATGAAATTAGAGATTTACGAAGTAATGTCTTTTCGTCCTTATCTTTTGGATGGGGTTAAACACGTAGAGTCGCATGAGTACTGTGAAAAGAACAGAACCAAATTTTACCACTTCATAATTGAGCTGATGTACTGAGATTTTTATTGCCCTCCAATGACGGTCAAGATGTGATTGTCCATGTGGTCATTTAGAAAAAGGGAAAAAGAAAAACGAAGGAACAAACAAGAAAGATGTGCTTGTCTAAGGACATCACAAAAAGTGAAATCGACATCATCAACTTAATGCCGGCATCGGTTGGAGTTGGAGGACCGTGATTTGCATTTATAGATACCTAACTTTGAAGGGGCTCACTGGCTTGCCATCATTTTCTTTGCATTTGTGCACCTCCTTTTCCGGCAACAAAATTGGCATGCTTATGTGGGTGTTGCAGATACTTTGATCTTGGCTTATTCAAAGGGATAGTGGAAGCTTGTGGTTAATTTGGATTTCTGCAGGGGAATATGAAGATGGGTCATCTTCTGTTCTTGATTTGCTGTCTACTGCTAGCAAGAGCTGCTTCACTTGCAGAGTTCAGAGGCATGTCCTTTCTCTAGCGGTTCCTTTTCTTTTTCTTTCATTCCATTAGCTTTCAATGAAAAAGAAGTTTGTAATTCTTGTCAGAGCACCCAACTGGATCTTATATCAGAGTTCTGGTACTTCAAATCCAAAGGGATCGGTAAATATTGTGTTAGTTAAAACTAGTACATTAGAACTGAAAAATCTGTTCTTTCTCTTGGCAAAAGCTTGTAAAGCATTATGTGCAATGAGTATGATTGTCTTGTAAAGAGTTTTTTGGACGGATTAATGACATGAGACTGTAATTTATGCACCAGATCTCCAAAATATGAGGCTTTTTAGGCATGCGTAGACTTAGTGTGGTTTATTATGCATATACGTGATCTGGTTTTTAACATTTCTTTTACTGCAGGTGATGGGGCAGCCATTTATCTGGATCTGTACCATGTTGATGGCTCTATCTCTTCCCTTGGGAACAAATCTCCAGAGCCTCTCACCCATGTTCTTGCTCGCGATGAAAATCGCATCAAGGCTCTCAGGTACCGAATTACTCGCACAGAGGAGCGCAAACCTAGCGTCATCTTGAACCAATCCATAGACATATTAGGCCCTGAATCTGTAAGCATCCCGGCAAGCCCCGGCTTGTCTCTTGGGTCAGGCAATTATTACGTCAAGATAGGCCTTGGCATGCCTGCCAAGTACAATGCCATGCTCCTCGACACTGGCAGCTCTCTTTCGTGGCTCCAGTGCCAACCATGTGGGATATCCTGCCATGCCCAAGTCGACCCTCTTTACAACCCCTCCGCTTCCAGGACATACAAATCCATACCGTGCTCGACCTCTCAGTGCTCATCACTCAAGGAGGCCACTCTGAACGACCCCTTCTGCGAGGTGGAAACGGGCAAGTGTGTGTACACAGCAAGCTATGGCGACTCGTCCTACTCGATTGGATACTTGAGCCAAGACTTGCTTAGCTTGTCGCCATCTGAGACTTCACCTAGTTTCCTTTATGGGTGCGGCCAGGACAACGAAGGGCTGTTTGGGAGGGCAGCCGGTATCGTAGGTCTGGCCCGCCAAAGGCTCTCCTTGATTTCTCAATTATCTCCCAAGTATGGAAATGCGTTCTCCTATTGTCTTCCATCAGAAACCTCCATTGGCAGCGGCTTCCTCTCTATTGGGAGCACTTCACTAACGGCATCAGCCTTCAGGTTCACTCCCATGATAACTGAATCCAGAGAAAAGAGCTTATACTTCTTGCGATTGGGTGCAATTTCACTAGCAGGAAAGCCCTTATCAGTCACGGCTACACAGTATAGGGTCCCGACCATCATCGACTCAGGGACGGTCATCTCTCGCCTGCCTAGTTCGGTCTATGTTGCACTCAAACAGGCTTTCGTCAACATCATGTCAAGAAAGTATGCTAAGGCGCCGAGCTATTCCATATTGGACACCTGTTTCAAAGGAAGCTTGAAGACTATGTCCGTTCCACAGATGCAGCTTGTATTCCAGGGTGGCGCTGATCTCGCTCTGACACCTGCAAACATTCTCCTAGATGTCGAGAAGGGCACTACTTGCTTGGCCTTCGCAAGCAGCTCCGGAAACGATGAAATTGCTGTCATTGGGAATCATCAGCAAAAGACATTCAAGGTCGCCTATGATGTCACCAATTCCAGGATTGGGTTCGCTGCAGGTGGCTGCCATTGATCAGCAGCGCTTTCACTTATCGAATGTCATGAAGAGCACAATTATTCAGACATAAGGATCCAATGAAATATAATGGGATCGGGGGCAAAATAAAGTTTGTTTTCTTGAAGTTGTGAACTACAGGAAAGTAACATTCCCCGCAATGTCATACGTCTCTTCATGTACATATATGATTTGATTATCTGAAGCAAATGCAGAGAAACCACATATCAGTGAAGATTTGCAGTAACTACATTTTGATCTACGGTCTGAGTATCCCTCATTTGCTTTGACGTGACGGTATCTATATCTTCGGAGATACATAAGAAACAACTCTTAATCATTTGAAAGCAAATAGAAGCCTCTGAATATGACAATTAGGATTTCGGTGTACTACATTGGCAAGATCTCTAAAATCGCTACCTTACAAGAGCTGTTTATGTAACTGAACTTACTAGAAGAGCTTACATTATTCACTGAAAACGGGTTTCGCAGCGATACAAACCACACCGCGCAAACTCTGACCATTAAATCGACATAATTACCTTGATTCGAATGCATGGACAGCAAATTCTTTCCATCACTAAACTTGCATCAGATGAAAATCAATGATAAAACAAAACAGAGGCTAAACATGTAGTACTGACGGCTTCTTAGCCGCATCTACTGGTTCAATTTCAAATCCGACAACTCAAAGAAAAATTAAGAATTTATTTATTATGTATAGGTAAAGCTAGAGCTAAGAGACTGTTGCTTTTGTGCTCGCCACAGGACACTTATCTTTAACTTTGTGCTTGTCACTTGAGATGATACTTGGTATTGTGTTGTCCGTGGCCCAATAACCTTATCGATTATTTACATGTCTTACTAGCACTCCTATATTTTATTTTCAAATATTAATAATGGATAAAGTCAAAATCTAAACATTTTCAAACGTTAAAAAAAATTATCTCACTTGAAAATAAAATATAGGAGTGCCCTGGCTCAAAGATTTCAAAACAAGTCACAAAAGATCAGAAAGTTGAACTTATTCTATGATGTCTTTGAGCCAAAGAGCTAGCTATGGACATCATAGATCCATAGCATGTGCAGTGACCTCATGTGGATAAAGGCCCTCAGCGAACGTGCAGGCCATTGATGGGCACACAGCCTTAAGTCCTTATAGGCTTTTCCATATGTGAGTGTGATAACATAAAATAAGAACAGGCCCACTTAACTTTAATACATTATGTGTTTGGTTGGAAGATTTCAAAGTTTGAACTTTGATTCTTTCTTGTCTGTCATTAAATTAGTCAATTCATCTCCAACAGCCTGAACTTGACTTTTCTGCCACCTTTCACACGGCTACAACACTATATGATTTCTTCAGGATCTATCATTCTGCTAAAAGTTCTCTTCCTGGCACCTTTCACTCGCTCTTATGCCCCATGTCCACGTCTCTGCTGTGAACTGAGAGTGGGGAGTCCTGATCAATTCGAAGTTGGCCACGACCGGCTCATCAGCAACCGGAGAATTTCTGCTTCAACTAACGGGTGTGTGGTACGTTTATCTGAAAGATTCATCCAGCTTTCTTTTGTTCCTTCTTTCTTTCCACCGCCAAGTGTATTGACTTCCATGAAGATCTCTCTCTCATCCCATCTGACAGTATACTGCAGAAAATGGACCTGAATGCTTCATTCGAAAAGATTGTCTGCTTCTTGTTTCCTAGGATTCTAGCTTTCTCTTTGCTGGCAAAAAGAATTGGTCTCAAGACAATCTATTTCTATATTCATCCATCATTCAGACATCGACAAATACAGCTAACTTCTCTGAGACTTCTGCATTAATGTTGTGAAAATTCTACTTCCAATGCTGCAAGGCAAGATCTGATAGTTCTCTTTCTGGTACATAAATGTCCAACAACTTTGACTAGAATTTCTTCTTCTTTCCACTCTAAGGTTTAAAGTTCAATTGTATGATCCGATGCCGTCGAGGCAATGACCTCTCAACTATCAAAGTTTTAACTTGTGGGTGCACCATGAATATAAGGTCCTTGGAACCCCTAAGATTAAAATTTTGCGTTTTTCACTCAGCTAGAAAATTGGATGGGAACAAATTCTCTCTTTTTTGATAAAGGAGGGTAAAAGTTCTTCTGTTATTAAAGGAAAAAGAGACAACATAAATATGTTCCTCTCCCTGAAAGATACCCTGCTGAAGAAAAGAGACCTTTGGAAATTCAATTTGAAGATGAGTTTTTCTGTCTAGTCCTTGTTTCCAGGGCAGTGAGTTTCCTTTCCATTGTCTAGAAAATTAGAAGGTGGAAAAGGAGTGGGGCCTGTTCCAGATTCCAATGTCATCGAGCAATGAGCAATCCCCACTATTAGCGGCAATAAAGAAGAGGCAAATGGTCTTGTTCAACCAAATAGCATAAAGAATAGAGTAAATCCAAATGGCTTGCAATATGCCGCCAAAAAACTGTCATCGACATTGGACTGACAAGATCACAACATTCGCCGCCTCGTATTTGTATGTTTTCCATATTCAATACCAACTCCACAGTCCCAACAACCAAAATCGGAACTTCATGTTGGTTTCTGCACTTTCTTCCGAAAGTTTGTCTTTCTATAATGGTGTAGAGGATTTTAATATGTTCTCTTTAAAATCTTGAATCTATGTCACCCCATTTCCAAAATTTTATAACATTTGTTCCTTTCCTTTTTTTTTTCTTCTTTTCTCTAAAACACTTGGCTAGAATTGCTTGTTAGCCAGAAAGCTCACGTCCATAGGACGTGTAGTTAATAGACTCAAAAGTGACAATAAAAGAATAATCGCTCTAGGGCGAGGCAATGCGCACTTCTTCTTGCTAATTTAATAATGGGTTAGTGCGGATTCAAAAACACTAGACTTCCCCCCATTTCAAGGATTTAAACCTGAGGTCTTATCCTTTGTGCAGATGCAATAACTCAATAGCAATCTTCAAGAACTTCGCTTCTGCAGATACTTACCTCAATCAGAATGGGCTGCATTTCCTCAAAAGTTGTGTCACGGTCAATTAGCTACAGAGAAGAGCTGAACCGGAGCTCGCGGAGTACAGGAAAATCCTTAATGGCGCTGGAAGATATATTCAGCTCTAACAAGGGAAGTGACCAATTTCTCACGCTTGTTTGTACTGCTAACACAGTAGCCAACCGGCTCCAGTCCAGAAATATCAATTCAGAGTTGAAAACAGGCCCCAGATCAACCGAAGCTACTTCCGAGATTGATAGGAACTGTGATTGCTCAGCAGTTTCAGAAGAAGGAACAGACGGATATCACACAGAGCCTGCAATTTCACAGCTCATCCATGAAGATTCACAATCCTATAGTGTTGAACCTCCTAAACGGTCCAGAAGTTGGCATTCATTTTTTGAAGAAGAAATGCCTTCAGCCAATGCTGAGAACTATGGCAAAAGTAGAGATAGATCCGAGTGGGAGTACAAAGGTGTAAGGCGGTCAAGAAGCTTTCATACGGTTGAGGAATACGATGCATTGCTGGCTAGGATTTTGTCAGCAAGCTTCTCCTCATGATGATAATGTCGCAGAGAACCAAGAAAAATAACATACCTTGAATCTTCAATGCACAGGGCTCAGAACAACTGCAATATCAAGATAATGGATACAACACCACAAAAGGATGATGTGTTGGTGGACAAGACCATTGTTAACGATGAAGCTGTAAAAGATAACTCAATCACGCTATTGGCTTCAGGATCAGAAAGCAAAGAAGTGATCCCAAGTTCATTGGAGTCCCGCACAAGCGATGAGTTAACTGCCAAAGATGATGTTGTTCAAGAAGAAAGATGCGTGATAGAGGGAGGATTCAAGAGAAAGGCCATTGCAAGAGGGCTAGAATCACTTGCAATCCCAACCACAATTGAATTCCCAGCAGTTGCAAGCTTAAGAGAATGGATTCCCGCCAGAGGGCAAGTCTACTCTCCTGGAGCCTACGCAACTCCTAAGTTCGGCACCTATTCTTTGCCGCAGCCTGAGAATCCATGCGAGGCCACCGAGACAACATCTTCACCGAGGAATTGGTGATAGCCTTTGAGGAGCACATGCAAGAACTAGAAGCAGAAGAAGAAACTATTCTCAAACAAATTGCAGAGAAATGGGAACGGGAAGGTGCCAAGGAAAATCTAGATGAAGTTGTTACAACCTAGAGAGGATGATTTTTTTTTGTGTGGCTTTGGATATTAAAGTGTATTGTCCAAATCTGAGGATAATCCAGGATCCTCTTAGAAATTGATGCCCTCGGATTATAAGATACATTGAAGTGAAAAATATATCAGAAATGAAAAACAAAAAAAAAGGACTGTAAGCACATCATGCCTTGATCAAAAGCACTGTTTCTTCATCCAACTGCAGCTATAGTCCATGAACATCAATGCTTGCACAACTCCACTCTGCAACTAAAATCATGATTTTCTGAAAGCATGTTTCATTGATGACTACCTCATCACTAAAGAAAGTTACTCATACTTCTATAAGGATCTGAAAATAACATTAGTCCTTCAGTAGTAGACATGGACCTGGTTATCTCAACTACACATAGAGATAGCAGTTCATTGAGGGCTATAATCACACCATTTTTGAAAGAACATGGAAAGGAGTTCTACTGCACTATGTTAGAGAATCAGAAGATTTTTCAAAGTTAATATTTGCAACAAGACCCTCAACAGACAATTTCTACAATACCCAATCCGACATTCTAGTAGATTACCAGCATACTGAAGAGCCAAAAAGTGACAAGCACACAAACAGCAATAATCAAAGCAAAATAGTTCTGCAAATACAGAGAAAAACTTCAGACACTTATGTTGGGCTTGATTCACCATAATCTAGATTCTAAAACATGCTTATCAGCATTTTTAATTGCCTACAAGTCTTTCAGTCATCATGTAGGTTCAGTTTCCAACAAGCATCTTAACATGGCAGGACCTGATCTTTAACCCATGGCATACTTCTGTGTCCATGCCCTGGCTGTTTCCTCATATCGGCTTCTCTGGTGTTTGTATAAATGAGCAATTTCAGGGACTAGAGGGTCGTCTGGGTTGGGGTCAGTGAGAAGAGAGCAGATGGAAAGGAGGACTTTTGAAATGGTCAATGCTGGGCTCCATTGTTCCTTGAGAATGTCAAGACATATGCTGCCATTGGAGTTGATGTTGGGGTGATAAACCTACAGTAGACAGAAGAAATAGGGACAGAATAATGTCACGATGCTAAGACTGATAAAACTATAACAAAAACAAATCTAGACAACACCCCAACATACAAATAGTAAGAGCAGCTTCAAAATCAAGAAGAATAGCTTTATTGACATATAGATTAATGTCCTGCCCCAGCATTTGATTTCTTTTGCCAAAAATCAAGACTCTCTTGCCAAGCCCCAAAAAAGATGCTACTTTGAAGTGTCCATCTCTTGAGCAAAAAAGCCTATCCAAGTAATCAAGACAGCGACTAAAAACAGAAGTATGAATAAGCAGGATCTGCACTGATTGATAACAGTTTGGGAGGGAATGTAGGTGCACCTTCTTAACAAAGACATAATTTGTTTTATAACATACAAGCACATCAATCGAATAATTTTAAGCTTGTTAATATAGAAAGTCTAAGCTGAAATTCCGACAAAATAACAACAAATTATGCAATAGAAGCAAGCATGAGGACATGAAACACTGTGCTAATGACTGAGATGCTCTCTGACCAGCAGGGTACAGCATGTCAGTTTTCCAACAAATAAATGTGCAGTTTCCAGTTCTCCATTATAATCACTTACACAAAGTACCAAGTCGCTAGGAGAATGACTTGGTTCTGCAATTTAAGGGAATAAGAACATGCAATCTAATTCAGAAATAAGCACAACTGAACAATTTAAAGAGAAGATGTGCGCAGAAACAAAAACCAGCATTATAAAAGGACAACATTATAGCAGACAAAACAAACATTACATGGAAGAAGAGGTCATGAAATAACCTTGGTTTGGAAGTTGACTTTGGGAGGTTTAAACGGGTAATCAGGCGGAAAATGGATCGTTATGAAGAAAACACCACCGGCATACGGGCTATCAGGTGGCCCCATGATGGTTGCTTGCCAATGGAAGAGGTCTTCTCCCACTGGCCCAGCACTGCATGAGGTTGGAGGGTCTCTCTGCAAATCCTGTAGTTCCTTTTGAATTCTCTTGCTAGCCATCAATTGGCTTCGTTCTAAAACCCAAAAGAACCCAAAACATGTCAGCACTGAAATAGGATTTCAACATATCCCTATATAAAATTTGAAAAACTTCATCGCGGTTGTTGAGCTCAGATGCTAATCAAGTGCCCAGTATAACTAAATGACATAATGATTCAGCTGAGCGAAGTAATCACCTTACCAGGGAAAAGAAAGGTCCAAACTTTACAATAGTTGAAGAAGCACCAAATAATGGGTTCTTTTTTTTTTTTTTTTTTTTAAGACAATATTCAAAACCCAACCGAGCACTAGCACTGAAAGTGCCAACACGCAGGAGGGACTACCATCTGACCCAGCAACAAAAGAAACAAGCCAACATCAAACAAATAAATACAAATTCTACCACACCCCCTGTAAGTTTAAGGTGGCAACCAGCAAGAATCGGATCTGAAGCAAAGAAGATCAAGCTAAACTAACGAGAGAGAGAGAGAGAGAGAGAGTATTACAAACAAATTATACCAGGAAGTAGAGAGAGCTTCCAGGAAGAAGCAAGAAGAGGTGAGCTGGAGTCTTGACTTCGAGGAAGAGAGATTTAGGAAGATGAAAGATTCAAACAAGGTTTGTGGAACACAGAGGAGGAGGGATGGAGTAATTGCGTTGACTAACCATCATCATGTCAATATTAAAATGTCTTATCTGATAGGCATCTTGTTTATTTTCCAGCGGATAAGCAGAGCAACTTGTCTTTGTCGTAGGAATTTCATCCAGAAACTTGAAACTTGCTCAGCCAGTTGCCTTCCGCCTTTTAAACTTATTATATGGTGGGTAGCTGGCAATGAATGGTGAAGTTTTGTTGCTGCCATTGAAGCTTGACAAGATGGAGTCTTGTCTTTCTTGCTTTAGTGGGAAAGTTAACAAGAGTTATCACTTATCTCTAAAGGTATCCACACAGATTAGAGGTGAGTATATTGGACATAGAAATCTGGACTTTATCTTATCAACGGCTGATTTGGTCTGGATATATTCCATCATATTACGTTTTTTTTAATATAATCATCATATCATTGTAAATAAACCTAAAAGTTCATAAATGGAGGTGGTGAAAATCTCTCATGACACTATTCCTTAATTTATTTTATTTTTCCTCTTTTTTAAATTATTTTCTTTATTATTTCTTTTTCCCCTTTCATCATTCTTTAATAAATTTTATCAAATAGTAAACTGTACTAACATACCTAAAATAATATATATATATATATATATATATATATATATATATATAATTTATAGATTGAATGTTTATTATAAGATAGAATTAAAGTTGAATATATAAATTAAAATAAGATTAAATTAAAAAATAATTTTTAATTTCTTAAATTAGAATTCAAATATTATTTATATTTCAATATAATTTTAATTTTTTAAAATTTAATAAATTTGTTATTCGAGAAAAATAACTTTCCTATTATGAATAATATAAATCTTATCCACATTTATCGCACCTCCCCATGGGATAATTTTATCTAGCATATATTTCTCTTATATCTGACTTTATCCTATCCCGAGCAAGACCAACGTAGGATAGGATAAATCATATCATATCCCGAATTTTATCCTAATCGCCAAACACAACCTAAAGGTGAGTATATTGGACATAGACTGGACCGGACCGGCTGATTTGGTCTGTCCCCAGAGGCATCGGTCCGGTCTTTGGTTCCATAAAAATGAAACTGGTGATTTTTAGTCCAATTCCTGATTATGGGGGAAACCGAACCAAATTGGACTGACCTTTTAAAATATATATATAATAGTAATAAATCCTAAAATAGAAAATTTTATTTCTTAAACATATATATAAATTAAATTTAAACTAAAATTTTCATGGAATAAAAAAGTTGTTGATTCCTTTGGATCGGACCAAACCAGATTAGATCCGATAGTCCAATTCGATTCCTAGTCCTATTGGTTTTATTCTCAGTTCCACTTTGGAACCTGATTGGATTGGGAACCGATTACCCTTAATATAGATAGATAATTTCATGAAAAAGGAAATATACAATTTAGATTTTTAAGAATATATACATTGTACCGTGCAAGTAATAAAGTTGTAGTTAATTGAGTTGATTAAATTCTTAGTTCTCATTTCAATCTATAAGCCATATTATGCATCTAATCGTTACTTAAGAAATTCAATATTAAGAAAATTTCAATACTTGATGCGTTACACAGAAAAATCTCGTGCAAGATGTCACTTCAGAATAGGCAAGAGAAAAAAAAATTACTAACCAACATATTGCTTTTGAGAAGAAAACATAATTTGAAGTCAGTTTTGATATAGATATTACTAAATAATTAAAAATGGGCAGATTGCAAATAAACAAGATATGGTTTGAGAGAAACTCGTAAATTAATATAATACGGCTATAGTCATATACTCATTATATTATCAAAAATAAATTTCAAAGAGTCATTTTTTCTGATCTTTACAAAGTACGAGTCTTTCAACTAATGTTTTATATGGTGAAATGAATTCCTGCTCTATTCCGACCCAAAAAAAAAGCACGTTTTATAGTTTGTCCTAGAAATTCTATACTTGCAATTATTGTCTTCACCAAATTGTAATTATAATTAGATATTTGAATTCCCAAATTGCAAAGCATTTCGCTGCTAAAGAAAATGAATAAATGAGCCCTAATTGTTGCCTTGAGGGTTCAAATCAGATCTTTTGTAATTTATTCAAGCCACCATCATAGTTCATTTTCTTGGTAGTAAACTAAGTAGCACCAACACCAACACTAACACATGACATCGATACGATACAACACGATACTACATGACACGCTGACACGTTATTTATTAAAAAATAGAAAATTCCGATACGTTAAAACACGTTATAAGATTCTCTTTCCTATAAATGGAATTTGCAATGGGGAAGGAGTCTACATGATCTCCTTAGGTTTGGCAATTACTTTGGTCTAGGACTTTCCCCAAGGTAGAGGATTTTTCTTCAACATTGATTGTAGTGAAATCGGCAATTTTGCAATGTTGCGAACAAAGTCCCTAAGATGAACTTACCTTGTTGTGAAATTCTCTTCTAGAAACTTTAGCAAGCCAGAACAAATGATGTTGTCCAACCTAGTAGAATCGTTCTTGAGAGATCTTGGCAATTAGGAAGAACTATTAGAATCATTCTTGAGAGATCTTGGCAATTAGGAAGAACAGCCTAATCCTACTACATTAAAAGGCTAGACTCAATTTCCATCAGAACATGATAAATTATCATTTTTATGATTATTTTAATTTGATTAATTTTATTCAAGTTCACAAATGAATAAATAATTTTAAAAAAAAGTTTAGGAATGAATTTACACTAAAAATATTAATCCATAATTTATAAATATCATTCATTACTTCAATTTGACAAATTCAACTCAATTCCAATAATCCATAAAACTTAGAGAAAAAAAAAACAAATAATCCACAACATGTTGGAAGAAAAGAGAAAAAACAAACTAGGAGATTAATTGTGTGTTGCCGAAATTGAGAGTCAAAAGAGAAGAAAAGATTAGATTTTTTTTATTTATCATTTATTTTTTTATATTTATATTTTGATCTGTTATTTATTGAAAATTTTCAAAATGAACCTCATGAGTGTCGGAATTCCGAACTCGATGTCAAGATTCGTGACTCGCATGTCAAGGAGTATTGAGAGAGTTGACCGAGTATCGAATCTTCCAACACCTATTGACTGAGTGTCAAAGAGTGTTATAAAGTATCCAACATGATACAAAAATTCTCGAAAAGTATCGGTACTTCTTAGGTAGTAGACTCACTGTGTAAAAAGAGTTTAAACAAAAACCTTTATCCTTGTCAGCTCACGGCTTATTGACTTCGGATATATGCGAAATGTCAACAGCAAGACATTGAAATTGTTAGTTATACCTAAAGCAATATCATAGCATTCCTACACGCATTAAATTGTAATATCGTTGACTACAGCATTCAATAACAAAATCAAAAGCCAGAAGCCACAACTTAAATCAAAACCAAAGAAAGTCATGTTGAAAGTGAAAAGTCATCCAAAGCCAAGTTTTCGGACAGAAGAATAGATCATTTTCTTCTGACGTAGATCTACTTAGACCAGAAAAGCAAAATTTCCATTGAAGATCTGGAGTCGTGATGACAACGGCCATCGAGGCTGGCAATGCCCAAAATGGCATGAAACATTTGCTTACTCCTACAAAACCAAAACTGTTGATCTTAAGTCATGTTGATATAAGTTCTCCCACATCCATCACTTTAGAGACCATTGCAATCACATCAAGTTGATCACATGAGTTCCGCACCAGCTTATAGATGAGCCAAAATGCTGGCTGACTCTATTTACGTCCTCATGAGACATTAGAGTATTGCTAATATGAAGAGAACAGCATAAAAATTCGGAGAAAGGGAAAGAGCCAAAAATATCCACCAATTTTGACAGAGAAAGTGAATAGGGTTCTTATTGGCAATGAGAAGAGTTTGCCTCAATCTTCACCCAAACACCACCAACCTTTACTAAATACATCTCCATTATTCTGCAAACAACAGAACACTCATCACCATAAAGCTCTCTCTCTCTCTCTCTCTCTTCTCGCTCAACCTTCCAATGAAGAGCCAGCGTTCTATGATCTAAAGAAGGAAGACAATGATACACCAAGTAACACCATACTTGTCCTCTTACCCTACATTGCAACGAGAAATATATCACCTATCTACATGTACACAATGCGCTGAAGCCACTTTAGCCATACTCCAAGAATCCTATATAATTGCAGTTATTTAGTTAAGAAACGGTGCAGGCATCTCCTCACTACATGGAGTCGAGATATGAATAATTCCTGCATCGGTTATACTGAAGGAGACTGCCATAGGTGCGATCCCACACCCCAATGAATAGCGATTCAGTGTCAGGGCTGAAAGACACACCAGAGATCTCGCCAAAAAAATCGATCTCCTGCTCCTTCTCATACCCACTCTTCACATCATAGACATGGACAAAATCAGCAGGCTCTGCCATGGCCATAAATCGCCCATCGGATGTGAACCGAATGGACCGGATGGCTCCAAGGTTGCCCTTGAGTACAGCAACGGACTTTGATAAGTTGCGAATGTCCCAGATACGGCAAGTCTTGTCTTGGTTTCCAGTGGCAAATATGTGACCATCCGGATGCCATGCAGATGCAAATGAGAAATCCAAGTGCCCTTGTAGTGGCCTAATGGTCTACAATTGCAAAAGCTTGAAGTTACACATCTCATCAGGGAAAATCTTATCCAAAATTCTCAAGTACAAATAGAGCATGCTTAGGATTTACAGGCATTATTTTCATGTTTCTCGTTTACATTTAGGTTTGCTTTTCAGGGAAGGGGGCAGAGGGAGGGACAGAAAGAGAAGGGAAGGAAAGTAACTACCTTTCCTCTTTGAGAATCCACCAATATCCCCTCAGGGTTGTCACCAACAATGACAAGGAGCTTACCATCAGGACTCAGAGAAGTATGCTGTTCATAGAAAAACAAAATACCTCAAAAACTTAGCAAGTAAACATTAGCAGGTAGACTTCTGTGAAAAAAAGGGGGGCACAAAGGAATCATTAGCCAACAAAACAAGTTACAAACTTCAACTTCCACCCAATATCCAGCACTGAATTACATGGATGATCCATGGTCTTCTACAGACACTAATGCATCATTATCTCCTCACTTTGTATGTCTACTGGATAAAAGTTAAATTTCAGTTACAATACAAAAGAGTCTTGCTTGATAAGCCATCCCAAGCTTTGCACAGTGGAGCAGATCTACGAGAAACCTCTATACAGAATTCCAATGATCTAAACATGTCTAATTCATGGCCTGGCAGGCACTCTTTTCACTTCACTACATGTTCTACTCCTGTTATAGAGGTTTTTTTTTCATGTACTACTCCTGTTATAGAGGTTAAGAAACCTGAAAAGAAATGGGCAAACATCATGTACTATAAACACTGAGTCTAGATGCATGGCAGAGAGACTAGAAGCTCCATATCCTGCAGTTATTTTTTAAATGAATACTTACACAGCTCACAAGCACTTTATGGTTTCTCGTTCCAAAAATGCAAATCATCAGCGTTCCCACAATTTTAGCCATGGCATAACTTAAGGTAGATGATGAGGGCAATCCTTGCTAATAACTCAAAAGTTTACAACAATACAAGATGATAAAAACTGGAAGACAAAGGCCCTTCTACAATGGCTAGGCAGCAAAAGACGGATGAGTTCCAAATGCAAGCATAATGATTTCATAAAACCAATTGCAACATGAGATTAATTCAAGATATTCACTTCATGGCAGCTGAAATATTTAGTCTATGTCCAATTAAAGGTTAAGATATCTTATTTTGTGCAAGGAGTCACGGAAAAAATACTTACATTCACCGGCCAAGGAAAGGTGAAATGTCTGGAGAGCTCAAATTTCTCCATGTCGAAATCTCTGACTCCACAGTCATTATTCGATGCCATGAAATGTATGGCGCCACTGACAATAAAACATTAAGGAAATTTAAGGAGTTAAAATGATGGCTCCACCTTAACTACGCATTACATAAATTCAAATAAACTGCAAAAGAATAGCTTGTTGAGACACACTTGCTGTCTGACAGCACACCTGACACAAACATCCACAAACAAAATAAACTAGTAAATGTACATCAAGATGAGAACAGAATGCATCAGGAAGGCAACCTGGGATAATCGTAAATCTCAACCGCATTAGTGATAGCATTGTCATCATAAGTTGTTCTGCAACAGTAGCTAACACCAGGACGATCTAAGTTCTGCACCCACAAAAGAGGATCATCAGCAGTCACCAAAACAAAAAATGTTGGGCTTTACAAAGAATAATTATGTCATGAGAACCTAAACCTACAATCGAGCTACAAATAAGGAACACTTAAATGAATGAATCCAACTGGGGTTGTACAAACATTTGCTCAGTCAGTAATTCAGCATGAGTGAGAATTCTAACTACACACTAGCACACAAGAAGACAACAGAGTACACTGAATTAAATAAGTCAAAACAAAGAAATAAAACATGGTGTTCACAGTTGCATCTGTCAGGTTCTACAAGCAAACTCAGTATTGCCCTAAAATCATGTGCTTATAAACATTTGTTTATTAAATATTGACAATTCTAGAGGAAACACAAATATCAAGATGACCTTAACCGTGCTTTGGCCCAGATATTACCTTACAGATAAGCTCCCCCTGGAAACCACCAGCAATCAGTAATTTATCCCGTACTGCAAGGGTACTGACTTGTGTCTGTGTAAAACCCTCTAAGAGACTTCCAGGGTGTTTCTACAATGAAAAGCAATAAAAATCCCAAGACTGTCTCATTAAATAAGAACTTCCAGAGCATAGATCGCTATGTTCCTGCATATAATGCAACATAATATTCCTGTACCTCACGAGGAGCTACATGTCCATAAACATCAAGCACTTCAGTCTTCTTGCAAGTCAATGACGACCAGTGAATGATCGAGAAGTGCGACATAAGGTAAACATCGTGCTTTGTTGTGGACCAAACCAAGTTTCTCAACTGCAATTCCAGGTAATGGTTCGATAGAGGTTTTAACAACAAAAATTTAGGATGACAAGATATGTGTCAGGAATTCCTGAAACTGAAAGAGAAAAGAAACAGTTTGTAGCCATGTCCGTAATAGCAATCGGCAATAACAGCCCCAAATTTGAGGTGTAGTCTAAAGCAAACACAAGCTCCAGTTGCTAAAATATATGTACACTGTCAAGTTTAAAGTTGGTCCCCCTGAACAGAACAGGAGACAACACACAAGCAAAACATCATGATTGAAAAACAAACAAAAAAGAAGCCTAATGCTTTTGTATCCTCAACAATCTCATCACAGCCAAAATAAGTTCCACTCAATCATGAACAAATACATTTCACCACAAAATACATTGCCATTAATGACTAGTCCAAACCTAAATTATCCCTTATCCTGAAAACAATTGCATGCAGAACTTCATGCAACATTGTCAAGCTCCTGTTAAAGTTTAAGCACCTGATGCACATACTGTACCTATTCAAAGTTAGGACTCCAAAAAGTAGTAGCAGCTCACAGCTAAGGGAAAGCACGAGTTCTACAGTCTTCCCATTTTTTTAGGATGTCCCTCACTATCAGTTTGGTGACATGACATTAAACCTACAGCCAATTTCTCATCCAAGAACGTATGTACATTCATAAGTTTCCAAAAGAAATTCCTGGTCAACCAGAGTACACCTGCTTAAGGAGAAGAGGATACAGACCAAAAAAATAAAAAAATAAAAAGAGGAAATTCCACTACATGAAACTTGGGAGTAACCAACAAGAATCAACTTGCAGAATTCAACATCCTCACAACCAGAAGATAAGATCACAAGACGGAAGTATAAACATACTTGAAAATGAAGGATTGTGGACTTCACAGATCTTGTGTTTCGCCAAAACTCATAATAGTTTCCACCTTTTCTTGTGGGTTTGCAATCCTGTGTAGTAGAATAAAAATAGAAAAGGATGATGCAAGTAAGCCCAATTTCGAGAAAAGAATTGGTACCCAGTACTGTAGAACTTGAAGATGTATACCTTTTCCGAACTTTCTCCGGATTGTGGTACATTTTCATAGTTCTTGTACTGCTCTATTCTAGTTCTTCTGTATTTTTCACGAGTGACGCTCAGTCTTTCCCAAGGAATCCCCTGGATATCTTTACCTCTCCGAGCATCAGCAGCAGAGGTATCGGTAATCTTATTATCCTGCCATAGCCAACACAATCCGTCTCACTACAGTTCTCAATTGATATAGGTGATTTTAAAATGATCCAAAAATAGCCCCGACTGATATAAACGAACTTTTGCAAGGAGATCTCATCATGCAGCTAAGACAAAAGCAAAAGAAGAAGAAGAAAAAAAAAAAAACAACAACAACAACGGATTCAGAGAGTAGGAGGACGAGGACAAAAACTAAGAGTTAACAACTCGAACCAGATGATCATATTCCTCATCCTCATCGGTGTCTGAATCGCCCATTACTCTTTCATGGAAGTACATATCATCTTCTACTTCTCCCACATCGTAATCATCTGCTGCGTATTCCATCGGATACTCTTGGTGCTGAGACATGTAACCCAACCAACCCTAAAACCAAAAGCAACATTGCTTCAGCTAGTCTGCACCCAGATAGTCGAGCAGCATCGCACATATAAATCAGACACCTTCCAGAAAGAGATGGCAAAGAAAAAAAAAACCACAAGACATATGTAACTCAGTTCACAGTGAAATGTCAACCACCAAGTACAAGACCTCGAATTGCTAGTCATACAACAGTTCTTGTAGTCAAAACAGCTCGAAAATGTCAATCCATGGATGTTTATTGTTATTTCAACTTAACAATTATCATTCACAGGCTCGTCAAGATGCTAGCGCAACCCTTGAACAATTTGCAAACTCCGGAACTCTAGCATCCTATCCCTACTGCACAACATCCAGATTGACCAAACACCGGATGATAAAAGAACTTTCCCATGACAATCAACAATCTCCCATCAAAATTCAATCGACAGAGCACCAAAAAGACTCCAAATTTCAACCAAGCAATCCCGGCCAAGCTTTGAAACCACTAACAACCCAAAGAAATGGGGGCAAAAACCCGAAATTTACAAAGCAGCATGCATCAATATCAACATGACAAAAAACCTACGGGCCATTTCTACACTTGTGACCATCAATCAACCCAGTACATAACGCCAGCGACAATAAACAACAAGGCAGAACCCAAGTCGAAAAAGAGATACACACAACGCACGCCAAATTACGCCATAAAAGATAAATCAACAAAAATAAAAATTGAAACCACACCCGCCCACCCCCAAAAAAAAAAAAAAAAAAAAAAAAAAAAGAAACCCTAAAACCGCGTCCCGCCACAACAAAAGAAACCAATCGACGAGCGGAAAAAAAGGGACCGCATCGGGGGCGCAAATCGGAACCCTAAATCGAAACCCTAACTCAATTCCCCCAATCGAATCCAAAATTGAGCTAGATCTCCCCGACCCAGATGCCATTACCACCCCAGAGAAAAAACCCAGATAACAAAATCCCCAGAAAACCGCGCGGCTTACGCGAAATCGACGGGGGGGCCGAGGCAATAACGAATCCGGGAGCTCGTTGAATTTTTGTTCGTTCCCTGTAGAAATTCCTTGATTGATTTTTTCTTTTAACTCGTGGGGGAAGGGAGGGAGAATCAATGATCCAGAGGATTTCGCTGCATCTGCGATGCGTTGTTCATCGATTGGGACTCCCTCAAAGCCATTTCCGCCCGGTTTATCATTTGATATTTATACTTGCAAAAGAAAAAAAAAATTATATTCGATTTTCTTGCTGTCTTTTCCTTTTCTTGTTTTTTTTTTTTCAATTTTCTTTTCTTTTTTGGGGAAAGAGACGAGGAGAAGGGGTCGAGAGGGAGACGAAGGCCAGTTTTTACGTTTATGCCCCCCGATCTTCTCAGGATTCAGGATAAGCTTGGCGGGATCTTCGGGGCCGGGTCGGGCGATCGTTCCGGGTCGGGTCGGGTCGGGTTATCGGGCCTCTTGTGTGTTTGGGCATCCGGAGCCCAATTCCTATTTTTTCTCCAAATTTTGGAGGAGTGGTGTGGACTTGATTCAGAAATAGAGAAGAGTGGCGCGACTCTCCTGCAACGCTCGCTTTAATGGTAAGATTTTTTTAGAGCAATCACTTGAGTGCCGTTTTGGTGAAAAATCGATTATTTTTAGTGTTGTCGACAATTTGTGCTATTAGGAAACTCGACGTGACATTAAATTCATTATAACTCGGCTGACGTGGCTCATTAGAAAAATCCATTTAGAAAATTAACCGATACGAAACAATGTCTTTTTTGTCCTATGGATAAAAGCAAAATCAGGGTAAGAATGGAAATGAAAAAGTTAGAGCTTGTTGTAAGCCCTCAATTTTGCGGCTAAAACTCTTCTTTCAGTCAAAGCAAATAGCCGTGAATTCTTTGTTCTCACTAAAGTATCTTAAAGCTTTCTTGGTGCAATTTCGATTGTTCATCGGCTTCGCTGAAGCAAGCTATGAGAGCCACCAAAGCTGCTCCTTGTTCAAGCCCTCTGATCCCGTCGACCACTCATCATGCGACATCCAAAATTTTCTAGTTTCAGTAATAATATTTAGGATGTAAAGTAAAGTATAAATTAGCTTGGAATAATGGAAGGCACATATGAAATTTTAGGTTGGATATTAATTTCGTGACATACAGAAAGTACGAGCGTTGGTTTTTTGTCACAATAATTGTTTGGAGTTCAATGTGTTGAGTTTAAATTGATAAATGATCACATGTACATTGATGGTGTAGAGTGATGATAATTGATTTACTGCCATATTAGTTGTAAATAGGGATCGATATGCTTCGAATTACATATTTTTACTAAGTTGTAAATTCTCCCGATGTTTAGTAGTTTTTGCAGAATGTTTTAATGGGTTGAAAATATCTTTCGGAATCATTAGTATCAAGAACGGACGCTAGTTTTATTGTTTATTTATAGAAGGACAAGACAATTGAGTAAATTGTCAAGATATCTACTCTGGAACCATATAACTAAGCCTAGTGTTACCGTTTGATTTGCACACCTCTCTCTCAACAACCACCGAGTATTTTAATTTATGTCATCATCACTTTTAACCATTGTTATTTGTTTTTATGCTTTAACTCTTAAGTAGTCTTCAGGTACATCCCCTTTGGTCATGCGCTTTCATTCCTAAGTATTTCTAAGCCATCATTACTTTTTAATCTTGGTCAAAAAATCTTATCCCTTTATAACTCTAGTATAGTTTATTATATACATTCTTTCTTTAACCGAACAAGCTATTATAAGTGCTCAATTTTTAAGGGAAAACTTCAACTTGTTCTTATAAAGAAAACAAATGTTCTATCACTTTCCTCTTCTATTTCACTTTTCAATCTTCCAAATAAAGGTAAGGGTTCCACTCTTTTGTTGTTAAAGCTTCTAATTTCACTTTTTCAACTATTTAGAAGGTGAATTATTGGGTTTCTCTTCTATTTATCATACTAGTTTTGTTGATGAAAAAGAGTGAGAGTTGTTAATCTTTACTTTTGTTTATTTTTCCTTGAAGGTGATTAAGATTTTGAGCTAAACAAGTCTTTGTTCAAGGTAAGTAAATATTCTAGGGACTAAGCTAAAATGATCTAGTTAGTACTCTTAACTTGGTTGTTTGATGGTTGTTAGTTTTAGTTTGAACTTTGACATGTTAAGTACAAGAAAGTTAGAGTGATTGTGAGTTGAATCGTTGTGTTTGTTTGCCTTAATTCAATGAGTTTCTACATGCTGATATTGTGATTAATCAACTTCTATGAGATTCGGTAGTATAACTAGTGAAAATGAAGAAATTAAACTAGAAAGTGATATTTCTGTAATCCGACTAAGTTACTAATTTACAAGCTAAGTGTTGCCATTTAATCACGTTGTCAATGTTCACGTTATCAATTATTTTGGTTGTCGATGTTCACGTTAACGATTACTTCAATTTTCGAAGTTCACATTGTTGACCATTTTGGTTGTCAATGTTCACGTTGCCGATCATTTTAGTTATTAATGTTCACGTTATCGATTCTCTAAGAATGTTATTATTGCATGCATGAGAACTAGAAAGAGGTAAGTGTGTTATTTTTGCGTATGTAAGTAATGCATGGAAAAGACATGGCATTAATGATTTGCATAAGATGATGTTGCCTACCAAATGTTGATTGTGAAAATGGCTATGCAAGAAATGGTAAATTATTATTGACTTCATTGTTGATGTAAGGAAGATCACGATATTTGAGTGTTGTCATGTGCACTATTGTTATGTGATTATTCATATATATATTATGTTATGTTATGTTTACGTCTCCCATATATTAGTGGACACAATATCTCGGAGTTGAGATGCCTTGAGAGTGTCGAAATACCTCAGAGTCAAGATGCTCCATGTGTAAGAATGCTTTGGAGTTGAGATGTCTCATGTGTCAAGGTGTCTCATGAATCGGAATGCCTCAAGATGTCTCAAAGTAGAGATGCCGTTCGTGTCGGGATTCTCCACGAGTCAAGAAAAGATGATATGCTTAATGAATACGACACATGCCTATGGTCTTGTATAAATGCAAATATCATGTCTAAGTAGTAATGGCCATGTATCATAGTAGGTTATGTCATCCACTTGCATTTGAGTAAACCATCTTATGCAATGCTTTTAATGTGAAAGATGGTGCATTTGCTTCTACATTTATCATACATGGCTATTATGTATTCGTTTTGAATTTAACATTGTTTTGTAGATATCGGGTTGAGTGGTAAAATGATTTCTTACCTTAAACTTAGAGATTTCATCTACTAGAGTTCAGCTTACCTCTTATTTTTCAAATTCATAGGATAGATCACCCTCCCCCGCTGCAGTTTGGAGTTCCTGTCAATGTGTTTGTACCTAATTTAGCCATAATATATACTATGTATAGTTCAGTACGGATCGACGTAGGTGTATCGAGGTGGATCCCACATCATTATGTTGCCTGATACTTCAACATTAATGGGGAGTTGGTTGGACCACTTAGGAGCTTCGGTGGTCCTCCCAGTTTCAACGATGATGGCAAGTTTTGGATAGACAAAATTGTCGACCCGTTGTATAATATCATGGCCCAGTGTAGGCAAGTTTTGGATGTAGGAGCATGGGGTAGTATTGATAAGACCCAATCTTCTTCCCAAAGTAATTGAGTTGTATCATGTTTCTTTTTTGTACTTATACTGATACTTGAAAGATGGCTATAAATGGAAAAATTGTTCGTGCAAATCATTCAAACTCGTGCAATTTCTTATAGAATGTGCTGTGAGGATTTCATTGTACTTCCACATGCTAATAGTACAAATAAATTATACACCAAATTGGACATATGTCATGCGTGATGTTATAGGACATCACACCTCATCCTCTTTAGATGGTTTGTTATAAGCCCACCAATTTTTGCATGGTTTATCCTTAAACCACACACCTATCTTGCCATAATGCTATATTGCGACATCTTTGGATTGACTCACTTGAGCTATTGTCAGCTTTAGCCTTCCTATATTGAGCCTCACAGTTTTGTCATTTTACATAAGATAGACATTTTTCCAAGAGGTCAACAATTTGGGTAGTCCTTTAACCTAAGCACACTTAAATATGGAAATTCGAATCAAAACTTATTGTTATGTCAAAAAGTGCTTTCGTGAATTAATTCCATTTTTTGTATACATACTTAGAATTGCTCTCCCTTATTTGGTGCACATTTTGGTTCTTTCCTACACCTTTGCATATCCTAGACGCCTATTAGTGTCTACATGACAAAATTTCTATTCCTCGAATTTCTATTCTTTGGTTAACAAAAAAAAAACGTAAACCTGTTTGGTAAAACATTTGTTTCCTAACAATTTCTCTACTTTTCTCTTCCCTAGGAAGAGTTTTGAGAAGTAAAAAAAATTGCTTCTTGTTAGGAACAATTTCTAGAAATGAGTTGCTTTTCTTTTTTTAATTTTCTTTTATTTCCTTTTCTTGCCGCGCCACCGTCAACCGCCGAGCCGCCGCCACCGCCGCCGCCGGCCGCCCACCGGCCGCCGCCGGCCGCCGCCGCCGCTGCCGGGCCACGCCGCCGCCGCCCGCGCCGCCCGCCGCCAGTCGCCGCGCCCGCGTCGCCCGCCCCATGCTCGCCGCCGCCCCGCCCGCCCGGCGCCGCCGCCGCCGCTGCCGCCGCCCGCCCGCCGCCCGCCGCCCGCCCATGCCACAGCCTTGCCAGCCGCTGACCCGCCACCGCCGCTGATGGCGGGCGGTCGATGGCAGCGGCGGCGGCGGTCGGCGGCAAGGGCGCGCGGCGGGCGGGCGGCGGCGCAGGCGGCGGCGGCGGCGGCGGGCGGCGGCGGGCGGCGGCGGCGGCGGGCGGCGGGCGGCGGCGGCGGCGGTGGCCATCCGTCAGGCAAAAATAAAAAATGAATAAATACAAAAAGAAATTGTTGCGTTCAAACGCATTTCTATTCTTTTTTCTATTCCAAGAGTAGAAATTTTTGTGTCGTTACCAAACGGGTTCTTTTACTCGAAATTGTCCCCAGACTAGAAATAGAAAAGAACCACTTCCAAAAAAAAACTCTTCCCAGGGACAAGAAATGTTGTCGTACGCGCGCCTTAGGAACCGCTCTTTATCCAAGTCCTGTGGCCCTAGTGACCACTCCCACCCTCGTTAGACTAAGTCGTTATACAAGTTGTGTCAAGAAATTGATGGGGATGACTTAAGAAGTTCATTTTGGGTGAAGGCCTTCTTGATTGCATGTGAGTCTTGCTTATTCGGAATTTGCTTGGCCACTACAGTTTGAGAAAGCTGGCTTGATTTTCTAAAAACCCTATTTTCTTTACTTTTCTCTTTTCTACCCTCTATTTTTTAAATGTTAAAGTTAAGAAAGAAGAACAAAAAAGTAACTTAAGAAATGGGGGAATATATGAAAAATCTACAAGTATGAGAGGATGGGAATCCAATCTTCCGAACATATTACTCCTCCAACCCTCCATTTCTCTCTCCTCTCCTCCAATGGTTGAGCCACAATCCCTCGATCCCTCTTCTTCTTCGGTCAAGTTTCAAAGAGAAGGCTCAAAATTTGAGCTTCATTTTCAAATCAATTTGGGGAAACAAAACAGCCACAACTAGATCATTTTAAGCCTTTTTTGCCATGTTAATTGAAGATTGTCCATGTCAACCTAAGTTTCTTTTTATAAAAGCCATGTCAGAGTCAAAATTTAGTTTCAAAATCCATGTAGGGCGAGTTGCCAGATGAGGCACTTAACGGTTTGTTTGGTGATGTTTCTATTTCAAAGAACAACGTCTTTTTAGAAATATTTTTTTCTATTTCTATTTTCTAAAATAATTTCTAAGTAAAAGAATGCGTTTGATAACTATACAAAATTTCTATTCATGAAATGGAAAAAGAATAGGAATGTGTTTGGTATGATCCACAAATTTTTTTGTGACGTAGGATTTGTTTTAATTTTTTAAGGTTTTTGTTATTCTTCCTCACCGCGACCACCACTACCTGTCGCTGTTGTCAACCACCGCCCTTGGCTGCCTACCATGCCAACCACCACCGTTGGTTGCGACGGTGACGGCGGGCGATGGACGACAATAGTTAGTGATGATGGCCAGTGGTGGCTAGACAGCAGCGAGCGACAGTGGGGGCTAAGGACAAAGAAAAGAAAGAAAAAGAAAAAGAAAAATAACTTATGTCTAGAAATTATTCTTGAGAATAAGAAAATATTTTTTTTTTACTTCTTATTTTTGTGTCAAATCTATTCTCCGATCACTTTACTATTTCAAGAAATAAAAAATTTAGTTGACATTACCAAACAATTTTATGTTCTTTTTTTGTTCCGGGTCACAAAGGAACATAAATTTAGATAAATAGAAATGTTATCAAACATATCCTAAGCAATCGATTTTTCACCAATGAAGCATTCAATTGATTGTTAGAAAAGTTTTGACTCTAAAATGAGCGTTGTACAAAAATTATAACATTTTTTTTGTCCATTTTCCGAAAATAGTATAACTTTCTTGATCTAATACAAGATATATAGTGGTAGCTAACGACTTACTAAGCTAAAAACTTTTTGGTCGAATGTACATTGTGTGGCAAAATTGTAACACATGTCATGCCACATGGTAACATAGAGGCAAAGTGAATTGCCACGTGGTGATCATTCAAGCGGACATTCCTCAAATTTGGACTTTAAATAATATCTAACGCAATCAAATCTTGCATCCTGAGTCTTTAGGTCTCCAATCAGCCCATAATTGATTAATAGTAGCTCCTAAAGTATGAATAAACGACATAATTAAAATGAGAAGATCAACATGCGATCGGTAGAGTTTGGAAGAGCAAGACGTTGGTTATGTGCTTAGTTGATCCACAACTATCACACCTTTACTCTAACAAAGCTAAAAGTAACTCCATACTTGCATCTTAAGCTCCTAATCACTTTTTTTAGGGGTACCTGGTACCTACTCCTTTTGAGCTTCCATAGGCTAGGAAAAGGGTCTCATCACAAGCTTGAATAGCACATGCCATGTGACTCATACCTACTTTGTTCTATTTTTTTACCCAATTTCTCCTCCTTTTCTACGAGTGCAATTATCTCTTATGGCAAAAAGTCATGCTCTTCTTCAACCAGATAATCTAAAAGAGAGAGGTGAAACATCAACCCCATTCCATCTCTACCTTCCAACAAGCTTGCTAGAAAAACAGATAAATAAAGAGCTGGTTAAACGTCATGTCTCTTTTTTTGTCTTTCTTTAGAAGTAAACCATCGAAATTTCGCTTTTCTTTTGCCGTCTTCATCTAATTATTCTCTTAAAGGAGAGCTCACGAATTGCCCCACTCGACCTTCCCTTCCTCGGCGCCCATCACTACTGAGTGCAATTCCATGCTCACAAAAACCCATGTGGGGCGAGCGGGGTGAAAACATTCGAACGCGTGCAAATCAAGCGCTTTTGATTTTCAAGTAGCAGTTCGGTGCCCGAGTATTTTCTCAATATAATAAATGAGCATAATCGTGATCACGCGATAGAATGATTACTCATCCCTTGAGATGCCTAAAAGGATTTTGTCTTTGGCGTGATTAAATTAAATGGGCCGATCCACTTGCAAAATTTTTTTGCTTGGAAAAACATTAAAAAATATATATAATAAAAAATAAAAATAAAAAATGGAACGAAATTGGGGGAAAATTGTTGCCCGGGAGAGCACGGCAAACGAGCCGGGGGGGCGCTTCTTGACAACGACGCTCGCCCATCGAAGCCCCGTACTCTCCCCCCACGCGCCATCCCCCGTCGCGCGTGGGCCCCACGCGATTGAATAAGGGCCGATCTCCCCCGGCTCGTGATTCCGGTGGCCCGGCAAGGGCGTAAGCGTCTTTTCGGACGGCCGGTTTCACGTGCGGGGCCCTGCTTTGGGGAAAAAAAGTTGTTTTGCCAATTTTGCATGTTGGTTTTTCCTTTTTGATTTGCGTATGAATGGAAAAAGAAAAAAAAATTTCTTTCAATTCTGGAATTTCGCGAATCACGCGTTTTCGATTTTTTTTTTCCTAACTTCGAAATATCTTGAAATTTTTTTATTGATAAGTTGATTATGTCCAGAAAAGTTTAAAAGTCGAGTGATAAATAGAGAAAGTACGTTTTTTACTTCATTTCAAAAATGGTATGTGTTTCGATTTATAATTCTAGCAAGAATTTGCTTTTCTCTGAATTTGAAAAGATACTATTGGTATGTAGATATATTTTTGTTGGCCTCTTTCTTTGTGGGGTTGGTCCCCTACAAACATTTCAAAACTGTGCTCTCACGAAACTAACTTTCGTGACAAAAGCAATTCAAAAATGACTGGTGGGTGATGTAAGATTCCTTGTGAAAAATTCAATATAAATAAATCCCATGATGCATTGTGAGATTCCTTATGGAAAATTCAATATAAATAAATCTCATGATGCATTTGTGAGATTCCTTATGGAATATTCAATATAAATAAATCTCCTAAACAACGTCATGTTAAGAAGTCAAGTTTGAAGAAAATGCCTTGTGATTAGACAGAATCTACTAAATTTTTCCCAAGAGCCCCCTCTTGTTTCCAAAATTTCTAATTTGACTCCAATCTGCAATAATAGTTTGGGAGACTTGTCAACAGCGCACGAAAGCGACCTTTTTGTGCGGTGAAAATTAACCTCAATAAATGCGTCACGAGCATATCGGGTCGGATTTTCTACCACACTAAAATTAATAACATATCAATGCAAAAAATTTTCATGATATTAATCTATACTTTTGCGTGTAAATAAGGTACCCCATGACGAGGAGATGCCGTCAAGCGCAGGATGGAATGAAAAAGATGGGGTGGAAAAGGACGAAAGCAAAAGGACAAAACTCAAATAAATAATATCAATAGGGATGAATAAAAAAGGGCAAGAATGGAAAATTAAAAGTGGGTTTTTCTAATAAAAGAAAACAAGTCACTACAAAATTACAGATAATAAAATACGGAATTTTAGTTAAACGAGAAACCACCGCGAAAAAGTTTTCTTGCTCGCTTTTTCTCTTCTTTCTCGGCTTTTTCTTGTCTGTCTTTCCTTCGGTTTCTCGCTGCTCGTGCACGTTTCTTGATGCGCCGAGGTTGAGGGAGGGAGGTGGCGGTTCGCATTCCGGAGCGAAACCCGCGTGGGGAAGGTGGAGGGGAATCGTGGGTCGCGGCTTGTTTAGCTCGGGCCGAGCTGATTCGCCTGCGATTCGCGGGGGGAGTGATCGGTTCTTGGGTCGGCCGCCCGGGAGGCGCAATGCGGTGAAGGAATGTTGCCGGGTTGGAGCCGGGGTGTGGGGTTCCGGGCTTCCCGTTGGGGGGCGGGGGGGTGATCGGGTCTCGAGATCTGGGAATGGGGGGTGGTTGGAGTAGTAGTGATGGCGGTTCTTGATTTGGAGCTGGCGTCTTTCTCGAGATGTTGACTTCTCTCCTGGTTTGTCGGGTGTAGTAAGTGGTGGGGGCTGAAGGGGGAGGAGGAGGCGTTTCGTTTTTGTTCTTTTCTGTGTAGTGGTGGTGGTGTTATTGTTGGAGTTTTGAATTCGTAGAAGACGGGGGGTTTGGGTTTTAGGAGGGGGAGTTGAGGAGGGAACGGAGTCATGATCGATCAGTTCATCAATTTCGTGATTCGGCCTCCCAGGTAGTTTGTCATTCTTGTTGTCCCTGCCGCGTTCTTTGTCAATATCGTCGTTACTTCGTGGACTCTAGCTTGTAGCTTTGTTTTCTCGATGCTATGGAGCCAGGGGTTGAACCTTCCGTTGAATGTTGTTTAGCTCTGTCAAATGTTCCAAGTGGGGAGATATGATTCATTTGTATTGACCACTGTTATGATACGGCAGCTGTTGCTTGAAGTCTGTCCTCATTGACTTTCGTTATCGTTGAATAGGGGTTGAGTTAAGAGAAAGGAGTTCAAAAAGGACAAAATAAATTTTTTTTTGGCGATAGAAGAAAGGAACGTCCGATCTTTCTGGAAGATGATCATTTAATTTCTCTCTAGGGCTTAAAGGGTATCGTGGTTTCTAAATTGATTGTCATAGCCACTGCCTTTCTTTTGATTACTGGATTTTGCTGAAGGAGGACCTTGCTCAATTTTGATGCTGATTACTTCGCTTATTGACTGGTACATGTAGTTAAATGAGGACGTCTACATTTTTTTTCCCATCTGAAAGTATATTCTTAAATGAATACTAGATCCTTTCATTTTGCTCCTATCGTTTGCTTTAGATTTATCTTTACATTATCTTTCATTGGGTTACTCCTCATGGAACCCCTCCCATCAAAATTTTGCAGTCTGTGGTCTAAGAAACTCACTACGGTTTCCATCTCTTTGTCGACAAGTTGAATAGAGTAGCATCTATCGGGTTTGTCTCAATAGAAAAAAGCTCTTATGGCTGTTTTTCTGTTAGAATTAATAGCTTGTATGCACATGTTCTTTGTTAATTTGAAAAACATCTTGACAGTTAATGTGCCCTCTCTCTGTTACCTGACATACTGCTCTACATACAGGGCAGAGTACAACCCTGACCAATACTTGTGGGAAAAAGATTTTACTCTAGCAGGCAGGTCGTACAAAAGACAAGATTTGGAGGCAAGTATGGACAACAATACCAACAATTAAATAATTTTTTCTTTTGCTTTCTAGACAATTTAATGTACATTTTCTCAGTGGTTCTAAACTTTTAAGTCATGATGCTTCCATTTCAGCTTACTAACAAAAGAGGCCATACTCTGAAATGTAGTCATTATGTTCCTGCACCTTTCCGGAGGAAACACCTCTTCCTTGTGTTATTTACTGCCATGGAAACAGGTAGAGAATGTCTTAAAACTTGAAGTCTTTATTTCAAGAGGACCAGGAGTGTCTCGTTTGCCTCTTGAGTTATGGAGGACTTTTTTTAGATGTCTTGTGCATACACCCTTTTTTCACGTATCTTTAAATTGGCTTGTCTCCTGTGTGATGGTTTATTATTATTATTATTATTTTCTTTTTCATGAGGAATCACTCAGGGAGGTAAAGAATCATTCTTTTCCCAAGAAAATAACCTTGATGGCTGTTTGGAATAGTTGGATATCCATATGAGCTGTTTTAGAAATAGTTTGTAAATTTTGCTGTCTTACTCTAGTAAATAATGCAGTGGATGTAGGGCTGATGCAAATGAAGCTGTTGTTATTCTGCTTCCATCGAATATCACTGTTTTCACACTTGATTTTTCGGGATCTGGCTTATCTGATGGTGAATTTGTCAGCCTGGGTTGGCACGAGGTATGTATACATGGGATTGCAAGTTATATTCACAAAGAAACCATGAAAGAAGTAGCTATTTTTGGCTTAACAAGTAAGACATTTTCTATAAGTAAAGGTAGGAACTTTATGCATGCTTAAGCTTTAAGTCTATCTTCTCCTTTGTTCCAGAAAAATGACCTTCAGGTTGTGGTATCACATTTAAGAAGCAATAAGCAAATATCAAGAATAGGTCTTTGGGGACGGTCCATGGGAGCAGTAACTAGGTACATGTTTTTGCTCTGTTGATGCCTTTTCTAATCATCAGTTTTTTCTGTTATTTTTTTTATCGTGTTTAGTAAGAGGAGTTATTTGCTCTGGTTATATTTGGTAGAATGAGAACACAGTCATAAACTTCTTCTTTCTGGAACTTGATGCAGCATCCTCTATGGAGCAGAAGACCCCTCAATTGCTGGAATGGTGTTGGATAGTGCCTTCTCAAATCTGTTTGATCTCATGTTGGAGCTAGCAGATGTGTACAAAATTCGTGTTCCTAAATTTACAGTATGTGTCAGCCTCCGTGACTATCGAGATACTAATGCAACTACAAGAATGCCGAATGAGAGATGCATGCCACCACAAACTTATGCAGTATATGTCATTCTTCATAAACATTCTATGACAGGATTTACATGGTTAATGGAATTCTGCAATTACATAATACCATAATATTGTCTCACTGAAATAAAATTTTAGCAGTCAAAAAGGAGTCAGATGTATACTTTTGATTCAAGCAACCTGACATCATGCCCAGGCCATACCCTACTAATAGCATTTCAAAGCAACATGTGAACTTTTACCATTGGGTTGACATGAGTAAGAAAAAAAAAAAAAAACAAAAAGGAAGTGACACTAAGGTTAAGTTTAAGAAAATTACTGTTCCCAAATAGAATATTCATTGTGTTCCAAATCTACTTTAGTTTGAATTTATAGAACTCATGAAGGGGTATTGTTATTAATTGACAATTGGTGTGCTTTGATATATATTCTTGCCCGGTTCGGGTTAAAAGCAACCTAAAAGGTATCTGGTTGTGGTTTTGTTATTTGAATCCTCATTTTCTTATTCTTTGTTGGGATTGTTCCTTCATTAGGTAAAGATGGCGGTTCAGTATATGAGGAGGGTGATCCAAAAGAGGGCCAAGTTTGATATCATGGATCTTAATTGTTCGCAGGTTTGTCATATGTGGTTTCTGCTTTTGCAATCCATTTCTCTGATGTATTATGTTGGTGAGATGATGGTCTAATCTTTCATTTGAAAAAAAGCCCCAATAACTTTGGCAATGTCAACACACTGCATTAGGGCTTGGGCTATTGAGATTGTTATTGTTTTATAAACCTCATTCTAGGACATTGACTTCACTAACAAAATGTTTAAGTGAGGCAGAGACAAACAAATCGATTTTTCTGGTTGGTCTACCATTTTTGTTGATATATTTGTGCACTGCTTGTCCTTTGTCATGGAACTGCTTTCCTCATGAGATCTTTGTCCTGGTTCAAACTGTATTAACTAATTACTATCTGCTTGTACAATGTAAACTAATATAGCTGTCTCTCTTATCTTTTACAAGAGGATACCCCTAATAAGTTGTCAAAGTTGTCGATGGTCACTTCCTCACATTCATATGTTGTCATTCGACAATTCCTAAGGAGACTTTAATGTCTTTAAATTTGCCGTTGTTGGTTTGTTCTCATGAAATTATCAATGGATTAATTCTTTCACTTGATAGTCAGTTGTCATTTGACAATTCTTAAGGTTATGCACCACAGAACCATGAATATGCTCTTACTCTAAGCAATTTTTTTATTGTTCTATTTCTATGGCACTGTTAACATACACATTCTTTAAAATGCACAGGTTGCACCGAAAACATTCATACCTGCTTTATATGGACACGCTAGTGGGGACAAATTCATCCAGTGCCACCACTCTGACCTCATTTTCAAATCCTATGCAGTATGATGCAGTCCTGAAAATTCTGCCTCTATGTTCTTGCTTATGCATATCAAACTCATTTCCTATTTTGCCAGGGAGACAAAAACATCATAAAGTTTGATGGTGATCACAATTCTTCCCGGCCACAGTTTTATTATGATTCAGTTTCCATTTTCTTCTACAATGTACTTCATCCTCCTCAAGTTTCCTCTGCCTATACAAATAAAGCAGAGAAGTATTATGACTTGGGGAACCTGAGGATCAGCGGAGGCATGGACGAGGTAATGTTTGGGTGAACTTTTGGAGGATGCTCTATTGCTTTGTCTAGTCGATAGGCGCCTTCTTAGGATTTTGGATCAGGGGTGTATGAATGTGTAACACGAAAAAGCAACCAAAGAAAATTGACATTATTTACTTTGTTTCTTAGTTTTGTTCAGCTTGCTAGCCAAACGAAAGTAGTTGAGTGATGATCTCATATTATATTGCTATTCAAATTTAGCTGTAAGTTGCTGATGCTATGTTTTCTCCTGCTTTGCATTTAGAATCTTTTATACGACATCATCGCTGGTCTTCGTTCCATGGGCACTGATTCTGCGAGTTCATCATCAGTTCTTCCTAGCAATTCGGCCACAAGATCTGTTGACGAGCTTCTTTCCGAAAATTCAACAGTTAACGTGGTTGAGGTATCCTCCTTACCTGGGTGTAGCTTAGTCCTTTAAATTGTTGTTTGACTTCCATTTGTATCATATTGCAGGATTCCACTCGTCAAGGCAATGCATTTGGGAGCGACGAGCCATCCCACATGCAGGTCTTTCAAGTACTCTGAATTTAATTGAAAACACAAAGAACAAATTTGCTCTTTTGTAAAGCTAATAGACTAGGGACCATGGGGTGCCTCATTGTTACTTGTTATAGGTGATTTTACATGCAAGTTGTAATACAGCTGCCCATCTTGTCACCTGCTGCCCTGTGTTTTGAATGCTAGAAAATCTTCTTTTTTTTTTTGGATTCATCATTTTGACTGGTAGCATCCTTGTTTTGCACTAGACATACCCTTGTATTTAACAGGTACTGTGGGACTCTGCAAAGGTGGAATGTTCTTTTCTGTAATTTGATGGACTTCTTTGGACTGTTTGCAGGACAAGGAAAATGGCCAGAATGAAGAATGTTGTTCATTTACAAGTTCGAACAGGGAGAGCTGGGGAAGATGCTCATCTCTAGGAGGCAGCGATGATGAACCTTCAGCATGCGCTAATGACAGGCACCAGGTCTCTCTCTCTCTCTTTCTCTCTCCCCCGCTGATGGTTGGTGAAAAACCAACCTCTCAATTTCAGCTTGTTTTGCTGGATTTATTCATGTCTTGGGTGAAAAAAACAGATAAAATCTTACCCTGATCTTGTTGATGAATAATGACTGACCTATCTTGTTGGGACTTCTAATAAATTTCATCACTTTAGAGCCAAAATGGGCATTAGAAGCCCAATGTAGCTGTGTCAATGGACCATGAACAGTTATATGACGGATCATACCTTGCTTCTGGATTTTAGTTTAAGACTTACTAAGTCAAAAAATCTTCCACATTTTCTAACTCAACTTCACTATCATCTCTTTCCTTTGCTTGTGCAACAAATCTAAGGCAATTTCTTGTTTAATTTTTAGACGACTCTAAATGCTCTTGCAACCCCACTTAGAAGCTCACAACGAAGATCTCCAGAGAACCTGAAAGACGAAAAGAAAAAGAAGAAAAAGAAAGCAGAGCCAGCTCCGAAAAAGCCTAAGCGTGAGAAATTTGAGAAACTTGAAGCCTTAAGCCAGCGATTGCGCCTTTGCATATTGAAAGGAGTCAACCATCAGAGACACCGATCATCGTGACACCCTTCATGCTGTAAAGATTATTTGGACTGTTGTTGTTAGTAATGTAATTGTTTTCGTTCCTTAATTTTGTGTCTGCAGGTTTTCGTACTCTAGCTTTTGTCCCTTTTTCCTTATTAACCTCTAGTAGGCATTTCAACTTAGAGCATCACCAATGAGGTCGATTATCGCCATTCTGTCCCCTTCTCCCACTCTTCATTTGGCGCATGCATATGTAAACAATGCGGTAAATCTATGCTGTCCAAACATTATGTGTCAGACGAGAATGGATGTAACTGTGATATGTTCAGGACTGTTGTGTTAACCAAAATCATCTCTGTTAAGTGCAAGTTGAGCCTTTCATCAGAAACAAAGACTGTTAATGCCATTTTGTGCTTCCCTTAGAACAATACTAAAAGCTTTTGGAAGTGTTCATATGATTTTTCCAATGTTTGAACCCCAAATCATGTGCTGACGTTGGAGATGGATATGAGGCATGTTCGGCGTTTTGTTCACATGCTTGTTTGGGGATGAGCTCTCCAAGGGGACATCTGTAAACCTACCCTATCTATTTCTGGGAGGAACGGTGCAAAGCATCGGCCACCGTGAAACTGACAATGATGTGCTTGTGAAAGAAGAAAGCACATGCTCATGCATCGTGACCTTGCAGGAGAAGCATTTGTTATGCTGCCGAAAGGAATCGAAGGTTCCCTCGTCCTACTCTCCCAAGAGAAATCTCAGAACTTGAAGCATTATCTACTGTGTAGAACAATCGAGTTGAGTAAGCAAAATTCACACACGGCAATCGTCATGCTGTTTTGTAATTAGACTTGTTTCTGGCACAGGTGATCGGAAAGACACAATCATGGGCATGCTAGCTCGTCTGATACTTTCATTCAATGGGTTACACTGCTGTTAATTTATCTTCGAATGGGTTCAAAGAAATAGTCTAGATAATGTAAGCTTAAGTCATTCATTGCCAAAACAGTTGTTAAGACAGACCTTCCAGAACTACTCAGACCAGACAACCTTCTAAACTTGTTATTTCAACGAAGTTTAAGACTTCCTATAAGTTACACATACAAGGCTGAAAGAAAAGGTCTACAAATGCATATTCCATGCATCAAAAGAATTATAGACTACCACTGGCGACTTTCCTCGGTTGTTCACCATTCGCAATTGAAATCCCCAGCGAGGGATCAAACTGCTCCCTGGTCAGGAAAGCTGGATGCGATTGCTGGTAGGAGGAGTTCAAGCCTGAGTCAAGTATCGGATGTGGGGTAAACAGTTCTTCTGCGGCATACGCCGCATCCTCTGTTAGCCTTTGCTTCTTCGCTTGCTTCTCTCCTTTAGGGCTCTCAGCAATAGGTCGCACATGGCACCCGGAGTCGGGGGTCTGTGGTTCATGATGAGAAGACGACGATTCATCAATTGAGTGGCTCTTTCCTGGGGCATGGTCCTCAGAGGCCTTCTCCTGAAGTGGGCACTCGGAAGTCGGTGCAGGGGTTGCTGGGTCACTCTTCTTATCAGATTCCAGGCAATCATCACCCAAGCCAGAACCATCTGTAAGAACCCCACTGAGGCGTTGCTGCTCTTCAATGATCTTCTTCAGGTACTTCCCCTGCGCTTCTATCCGTAACTGTAGCTGTCTTTGAACCTGTTAAATCGAGCACAGAAATTAACCAGCAAGTAATTGGCCAACAATACTACTGCATATGGTTTATAGACTCAGGAATACTAGGGTCTCATCTGAATCTTTCTATGATTGTCTCTGGAACTCACTAATCAAAGTTGATTCATTATTTCCGAGAAAGATACCAATACTGTACCCAAATGCAGAAAGCATGGTCCAAAGTCTCACAGGTTTGCATTGCTATTACAGAACCTTAACCTTTCCTCAATCCATTAAGTTGCCTTTCTTTCATCATGTGAATCTTATATAAAAGCTTTCAGCCATGATAGTCAGGACTTCCTCAAGGAACAATCTACTTAACTCTAAAGACTGTCACTACAGTTTTTTTTTTTCCTGATGACTCGGGAACTGCCGTACATCCGGCAGCCGGCGACGTAAACCCAGGGACGACGCTAACGCGGGGACCCACCTCCCATAGCGCCACACTTAAGTCGCACAAATGCGACTGCGGTGACTCGAACCTCCCCCCAACCGGAAGAGGGGGGAATGCCCAAACCAACACGTCCACAGCAGGGTGGGTGACTGTCACTATAGTTGCACCTCATTTAAAGCAAGTTCTTCATTGAATGCACGAGAATGTACAAGACTTGCCAAACAACAATCCCTAATTGCATACAAAATTAGTTATTCATTGTGAAGAGAAAACGTGCCTCTAATTGCTCATGCAGTCTTTTTTGCACCTCCATCTGAAGCTTGAGAGCTTCTGTAATTTGCATTCCACTGTAAATGTGAACATAGAAATTTCATCAGTTTGATGATTATGGAGACCTCAAATGAAATAATTATAAAACTTGAGGAACACGTGGCACTAAAAGTTCATCTCATCCATTAACATGAATTTATTACGAGGAAGACACACTAAGAGTTGATTAGAAAGGAAAACTGCATAATCATGAATTCAAACTTGTCAAAGAATGAATTTTTTTTTATAGGTCAGAGAAAATTGAATATTCTAAGAGAGAGAAAACAAAAGGAAGTCTCACAGATGACTGAATGCCTGTGTTCTGTGTTCTCGCCAATAACATCTACTATATCCACAAATGACAAATTAGGCATATTCTACTTACGATGAACCATCTGTATTTGAAGCAATATCTGCTGAATCTTTCTTCTCAGCATTTTTTCCTTCAAACAAAAATTAAGGAAGCATAAAAGCTACTCAGTATCTTCTCCCATGGTTTAACTTTCAAATAAACTTAATTACTATTTCATGTACATGAAAAGATGAATATGAAAACCACCTACCATCAGAAGAAGAGTCTGGCAAATATTTTGCTAGTCGATACTTCTGCATTAGGGGCAAAAGGGACCAAACAATGTAAGCAAGAGGAACAGACCAGCACCAACCAGAAAACTTAAGTTACACAAACCTGCAAGTGACTTTTGACATGGTATATTGTTAAACCTGGAACTCCCATCACTCTAAGGACGCCTTTAGGAGTGGCCCCTGTAAGGAAACAAACAGAAATTTCTCGATGAATAGCCCCATTTGATTATATGAGGTACCCAACAACAGTCTGTCTGAAAAGGAAAAACTCCATCACCAGCTCTCTTATACTGTAATGTCCACTATATAGGAGTTATCAAGGACTAAACATTCTTTCAGACTCATGTGACAAGCCAAGGACTTGAAAGTATCACTAATGAAATACCGCATCTAGAAGCCCATTTATCTTGGATAAAACAACAGGCAATCAATGGGGTATTGCTGCCGCAACCCTCCCTGACATCACACTACTAGTTAATTAATTTTAATTAATTAGCAGTAACAAGAAACATAAAATAAGGGAGTATCTCTTTACCAAAAAAAAAAATAAGGGAGTATCTTTTTTACCAAAAAAAAAAAAATAAGGGAGTATCTCCTTGAAGGGACAAAAATGAAGTAGGAGCATTCAACACAGCCACTTATTCGAGAGATTAATAGGGTGTCTACTGAATTTCTCAGAATGACATGGCATGATAAAAAACATGTCAAAATGAACAATCAATTTTCATTAATGATAAATATCTGGTAGATCTCATAACATGGTTATGCACGTAACATCCACAGAGAGAATGATTTACAGTGAACCTCAATGAACAAAATTTTGAGGAAGAGAACCACCAAGATAAGCACTTATAAACCTGTACTTGTAACACTTATAACCTCAAACCCTGTAGACTGGCTATCTTAAATCACATTACTAGTATATCTTCAAGAACAATACTGCATCATAAGACTCATAATAGAGCCCAGGAAAATATTGTGCATCAAAGGAATGGAGAGGAAAAGTATGCAGTCTCATGGTATTTAGTTCTTTCCACAGTGCCGATCAAGAATTAATGCATCAGGATTTATGCTCTATAAGCATCAAGAAAAATCAAAGAAATTAGCATGGTATTCCATTTCTTTGGAGTGACTTGGGTCTGACCTAGTGGCTTACCAGCCCTGACATGCACACCTATCGTTTAGGGTGGGTTTCAAATTATGTATTAACCCATCTGAAAATGCATAAATGCACTTTCATATGTCCCATCTCATTCTATGCAAAAGTGGTTGGTCCACCAAAATAATGTCAACATTTAAGGAATATGAAAAAACTGTAATAGTTAACTATATGCAGCAATCTACTTTCCACATGTTGGAAATTTTTGGTGCAAAGATTCTGTAAAGAAAATAGATTTTCATGCTTACACAAAGAGGAAATACAGAAAAAGTGTTAAAATGAAGCTTTGCAACAAAAAGAAGCATAAGCCAACTCACTGTCAGGACCCCCAAGTTGTGCCACAGCATCAACAAAACGTTCATGAAGCTCATTAGTCCAACGAAGCCGCTGCTTTGATGCAAGATTAGAGTTGTTGCTGAGACTGTTTCCTCCATTCATAGGTACCATTGCATCGGCACCACAATCCAACTGCTGATCTTCAGTAAAAGAGTTGTTGCGAACTAGACTCGAGCTAGGGACACTTCTCTGTTGATACATTTACCCTTTACCTGTATAGAGAGGACAAGTTCATCAAAGACTACCTTGAAAATGAAAATGGTATCATGTGTTATAGTATAGCTGCAGCGCAGTTGGAAATTACTAGATGAAATTGTTATGAAAATTTGTAGCTGGAATGTCCTTTCTCTTCTCCTTGAATTAGCAATCCCACCACCATGGGTAAACGATGGTTACTGGGATTGTGACACCTCCTAGCAAGGTATGATCACGGAACAACATTCCAAATTTGGGCATGCTTTGTTCCAAATGGCCAAATTGGCAATCCGAGGGGCACCCCACCGAAAACTCACTTAATTGAAAGATACCAAAATAAAACTAATGGTGCCAGCTCATTCTAGAAGATGATATTGTGCATTCTTTAAATAAACTCATGCTTTTGGATCCACAGAAACTAAGTTAGACAAGAAGTGTTGTACTTCATCGGATCAATATAAGTCATTGTTGCATCTTACTTCTAATTATAAAGCAAAAATAACTAAACTGTAACTTTCCCATATTAGAAATAATCTCAACAAATGCTTCACAGCATAGCAGATCCAAATTAATCAATGATAGAGACCATCCCTTATCTATAGCTTTCTCAACAAGCAACAACCCCCTCCCCTGATGACCATGACCAATAACATACCGTGATCTAAGTAACATTGGTATACGCCTAAAATTTGTCCTTTGAACTGTGAAAGTGTGCATGAAACGAAGTGTCAATTCTTTTTGTATTGATGAGAAGAAACCATATGTCAATTTCCAAATCTATTTACATACATGTTGAGAAACTTTCTACACATCAAACAGTTGGTACGAGTTACACGTCAAACGAAGTGTCAATGCTTCCAAAACAGATCTAGAATGTTTTCCTCCTGGGAGGTTCTTGGCAGTTACTGCAGATACTAATAAGGCCTTCCTAGTGTTGGCAAGTGTAAGTGAATACATTCATGGCCTTCACACTTATAACTGAGGGAGAAAACCTTTAGATTGCCTCTCACTACTTTTTGGTCATCATGGCATTAAACATATTAGGAGAGCCATCGCATCAATCATCAAATGCAAGGACAAGGGTCTTTCTTTCGCTTTTCTCTTCCCATTTGTTTCATAATGGATGGGGTCGGATTAGGAGTGGTAGGGTTGGTATAGTTTCTTGAGGCCAATTGCTCCTGCCATGTTATTCATGCAACGTTGCGTTATTGATTTTCTGTATGTCTACTCTTTAGGCTAGCATGCTAGATGCAGTCCATAACAGACGTCTCTAAGGCAGGACAAAATAGCTGTTGCAGGAAATTTTACCAAGAAAACATGTTCCTTTACAGATTCAGTACTCGAAGGTAGCACTGAAATTGACACTATCACAAGGGCAGTTAGTTGTGCAAGGGAGGCTCCCAGGCCAGTGCACCGATATCTCCATTCCCCTTATAATCTCAGCATGCTCTTACTGCATGAAGTATTCTCACCCAAGCCACTCCATCCAGGCCCCACCCACTTCTCCCAAAGATTCACACACAGCATTCACCGACGCCTACCACAACATCATTCGAAAATCTAACCGTTCAACTAAGTCGAAGAGTATCATGTTGAGTTCCGAAAGTGGCAAATGCCGGAATTATCGAGCAACAGACATAATCGGAACAACGGCGAAAGCTACCGACTTTCGCCCCTCTCTCCGCGGAACAATTAAAACCCACATCTAGCACGCGATCAAGTTCCCAATAACAGATAAACCAATCCATAAAGCCAGCCAATCCCGAAGACGGCCACTCTAATCCCTCTCCTCCGAGCCTAAACAAACGCGAAGACCCGCGAAAGGCGGCTGACTTATTTTACCAAGGCCGGCGCTTTAGGACACATGCCAAACTCCCCACCTCAAAAAACACAAACTTTCTTCGTGGGAAACTGCGATCGACCCAATTTGGCAACAACAACAGCAGCAGCAGCAGCAACAGAAGAGAAACATACGGACGAGTCAGCTCGAATGATACGTACCCGGAATCAGATCGACGAAGAGAATCCCGGGAAAGCCGGAGATGGAGAGAGAGAGGAAGGAGATGGATGGACTTCGTTGAAACTCCCGACCTTTCCTTTTCGGGCACTTCGTTTTCTTAACTCGTCTTGTTCGAAGGCGGAAGCCTGCAAGAGACTCCCTCCCTCTCTCTCTCTCTCTCTCTCTCTCTCTCTCTATGTCTGGTTCTCAGATTCCAGTGGCTCAGGGTGTCGTTAAGATGGCGACATTTGTATGTGTGTGTGTATATATATATGTATATGATTTTTGTGTTTCGAACTTAGAATATAACATTTTCAATATTTTAAGATTTAGGGCTCATGATTAAAAATCAAATGGCTCGAAAGAACTAGTGAAAATCCAAATTTGCTTTTACCAAATAGAGCGACAACATGTATCGGGTCAATCTAGCTCGATTACGAAATTATAAGAAAGGATAATGCAATGTTATGGTAAAAAGAAATTGTGCATATGGGCAGTAATGTATTCTCATAATTTGGAGTGGGAAGTCCTTGGAGGTTAATTTCTCTTCATTTACATTTGCATGGATTTCTTTAGAAAATAGTGTGTTTAGAGGATATTTTTCTCTGCCATATTTTGCTCTCCATTTCTAAGCTCAACATGAATGGCGATTTGTCAAGCTTTGCAACTCAAGTATGATATATGGAATCTGATATCAAAAACATTTTTTGACCCCACTTGTATATGAAGTAACACTTTTTAAACATAGTAATTTCGTGAATCATAATTATTTGCACCACGATAAAATTTACTTGAGGACAAAATTTCACGATCATAGGTAAGAAACATTAGACAGTATTTCTCACGAAATCAGTAAATTGACGTGTTCTAGCATCTTAAGAAGCATTGCATTTCATATTCAATTCCTACTCGAATCAATCTCCTAGGGGGAATATTTCTGTTTGAATCTTTTAGTTTCAACATGGAATAACTCATCCATAACTCGCGGCAAACTCAACGGACTCGTGAAAATCTACCATATGCGACCACCGCATCTCAGCGATATTAGGACAGAGCCAAAAGCAAGCATGACTAACATGTCTAAGCCCCAAAAGCAAATGATACGAACATCAAGCATAGGCAGTTCCGAAGAGAAATGCTAATTCATGGAGAATTTATCTAGAGACAAGGAAAAATCTGACTAGGGATACGCTGAGGGAAGAGGATGGAGACAAAACGGGCAACCAAAGCTCGTGTCGTTTTGCTGGAAGCTGCTGCCCCACTTTGGCGGGGGAATCTACGGGTCATATTCCAGCGAGCATCGATATGATTCCGGCACCTATCAGAACAAAGAGATCACTTTCCTGTTGGCTGGCCCGATAGCAATGCATTTTGGACTTTCTGGTGTTTTTTATTGGCATGCTTCTTTGAGAAGAGTATGCTGTGCTGTCCTGACCACCATCCTAACTGTACTCCCGAAACGACCAATCGAAATTATTTAACGACACAGCAGAGCCGGCTGCCACCGGCAAACAGATATTGCTTTTGTGACTGTAGTTGAATTTTCCAAGATTTGAGGGGGCACAATTCGATCAGCTGTCGCTGTTTGAATCGATGTCCGATACCTCCTTCACAATTTACATTCATGGAATGGTCTAATGAGATGCGTGATACTAGAGGTATGGACGAGCGCCGTCGAAGAACTCACAACCATTGTGATTAGTGCATCGACATGAGTCAGCCATACAAGGAACCATGTCCAATTTCATTCGGAAGTTCAATCTCGGGATATATGATTGAGGAGCTATTGACTGTGTAAAGATGGAGTAAATTGCTTTCTCAGCCTTAGCATTGCCTCCTGCAATATTCTAATCTTTAGCTCCGGGAACAGCACAAATGAATTCATTCTCCACAATTTTGCCAAGTTAAACAATGTTATTGCTCTAAATTTGTCCTCTTGAATAGTTTGCAAGCAACATTCTTTAAATTCCACCATGATTACATTTTCCATGGCAACTATAAATGCAAAGCTCTTAGATTACAGCTATTTTTTTTTTCTTTTCTAGATTACAATTATTTCACCAGCCACATATGCATCATTTAAAAATCCCTCTAATGTGCACAATCTCTTAAGGAAATCAAATCTACTGGCCAAGCATCTCATGTTAGTGGAGAATGATCCCAAGGTCAAAAACTAAGGAGTCTTGGCATTCCAATTGTCGATAATTTACAGGGTTTTTAGGCAGTTGTTTCTACTGTTTCTGCCAATGACAAAGAGGACAAAAAGAGAACTGGCGTTTTTTTTACACTTGAAATTGCAGGGCGGGCTAGGAGCTAGGCCAATTAGCCAGATGAATTGAATACAGAATATTCAGCCCTACATCCCAAAGCCAGTGAGGCCATGAGGGCTTACCTGGGGCACGGCGACATCCTGGATCTTCAACTTAGCTTCACTCCAAATAAGAGGGGCACTTGTTGAGTCAATGCCCATCGGTCGTTTCTTTCCTCCAGCCGGAGATTCTTCCAAAGCTAAAATTCTGGGACTCTCGTGCGAGGTCAAGCAGCTTTCAGTAGAGCAATCACCCCTCTGGGAATGGAGGCTCGGTGGCAAATCATCCTCCGTGCCATGTACTGCAGCCACCTCATGCGTGTAAAAGCCAAGTGGATCAATGGACGGGTTTCTTGGCATCCTAACCCCATATGCCTGGCATTTTTGGTTTTCATTATCAATGATTGCGCTAGTGATAAATTGGTCTGCAAGCATCTTGCAGGCCCTCTCAAGCATTGCCATGTATCTTCTCTCCGCCTCCTGGCGTATTTGCAAGTGCTTCTCAGCCTACATAATATACTGAGGATCAGATAACTCAATACTAGTAGATCTAAATCGCCTGTCAAGTCCGAGAATACATTATGTTGTTCTTGGCCGGCGATCAGTTAGTAATTCAGAATGTGGAATGTGTGCTAACATTCCGAAGATGACCAGAAAAATCACAAAAGAGATCACAGACTCTTCCTTTGAACATCCCAAAAGAAATGAAACTACAGTATGTATTTAATATGGGAAACCAATCACCTCAACTTGAAGATGTAATTTGCTTTGCATTTCCATTTGTGCTCTTAATGCCTCTTTGACTTCATAATTTCTGCCATAGCCGGTTATCGTCAAAAATTAAAATTTCAAGATGCAAGCACTTGGAAGAAGAAGAACCACAGGGAGAAGGATGATTGGACAAACTCAGCCTTACTCATTCAGATCAGATGATGGTAAGCTTGGGGTAGAATCACCACTGCCAGGGTTTTCTAAAAGGTACGAACCTGACAACCCAACAACAAAATGGCAAAAGAAAAATGTGTAAGAGAGAAAATCTGCGAGTGGATAAAATCTAAATATCCTACAATAGAGGACAATATCTGACTTTTCTTCATCAGCCCAAGATATTTCTGTCAAGGATAAATCAATCAACGAAAGGCAATGGAATACCATCTTTGGGTGCATCAGCCCCCTCTTTCCCTGATTGCTTGCCTAGCCTGTATTTCTGAATAAAAAAGAAACACCATAATTAGTCGTTGATCACCAGATCTCCATCTTCAATAAGGCATTTTAGTGAGATTTAGCATGCTATAACCTGGAGGTGACTCTTCAAATGGAAGAGAGTCAACCCTTTCACATTCATTGTCCGCATAATGGCCTTTGGGGTAGCTTCTGCAAATTGGATCCATGCCTCCATAAAATTAATGGGACAGTAATGGAGAACTCCCAACTCACAGGATACATCAAATCTAGGTGACTCTCAAAACATGCAGGTAAGCACCAAAACAAAGTAAACACAACCAACATTGAAACCAGTTTAGAAAAGACGGGAGACTTCAGCCGCAGTTCTAGTCCCCAATCATTTTCATGGTACATCCAAATTGTACGTTCAGGGTGATTGCCTAGGCGGAGAAACTGGGTAGGCCAAACCAAAAGCAGAACACACTGCGTCAAAATCTTTCCAAGGCATATACAACCCTTAAGATGTGGCTTCACCCAAGTCAATGTTAACAGGACTATGTCACACAACTATCAAAGCCAATAGACGGCAAACCTAAAGCTATGACTATCTGCTTTGCCATCTGCGTCTCTCCTATGATTGCTATCAAGATTGCCATCTGCGGCATTAAATGCAAATGATGACACAAGATTTCAGAACTCCAACACTTTGAGAAGGATTTTATGTGTGACTCCCCGGAGTGCAAGATTCAACACAACCACGCATCTAAATGAGAGTCCATGATAGTAGCCTCAACTCCTTTTGGACCAAAAACAAAAGCACTGGAGAATTGAAAAGAGAAGGCCAAAAGCTCACTTTCATTTGTTGATATACAAAGTGGTGACAAACAAATAGCAAATAATGTTGGATTGCTTTTACGAGAGGTTTATGAATAGCATAGATCCTTCAGAAAACTCATGATTATATAAAGAGGAACGATGTAAAAGATTAATGTAGCCAACTCCACTTAGTGAAAAAAGGCTCAACTATTGTTGTTTATGTAGGTGGATTTTCATTGAAAGACTTCAATTTATTTAAGTATGGAGTTACAGACAATTACAAATAAAATGGCATAGAATTATTCATGTAAAAGGCTCGGTTGTCGTTATTGTTACGGGTGTTGACCAACTTCTTAGTTATACTGCTTTATAGAGCCTGGATGATTTAGTAGGTGGAAGACGAAGAGTAAATAAAAGATCTTCACATAACCTTTTTCTGTGTATAAGTAAGTTCTACATAACATTCAAAGCTGGTTCTTCCATGGAAAATTAATATTTATCCTGCTAGGATATTTGTGTAACCTAGTCAGCTGCTGGCATTTGAATAAATCTTAGAAAACAAAAGGAAAAACGCATGATTTTTACAAAGGAATCATGAAATGATAGCCCATTCTTATCAGCCAAAATCATTAAATCAATAAATACAACCATGTATAGAATAAGAAAAAAAAAACCCGACACTTGGACAAATTATCTAGGCCAATACCTCAACTGGTAGCAACTTAGCAATGTACTCTCAGAATATGTCTTATCCAGTTTTTCTATTTGATTGCATGTGTAAAAAGGCCCCTACAACTCATGAGTTTTACCAAGGAATCACGAAATGATACCCAATTCCTATCAGCCAAAACCATTAAATATGATAAACACAACCATGTATAGAATAAGCAAAAAAACCAGACACTTGGACAAAATATCTATGCCAATACCTCAACTGGTAGCAACTAAGCAATGTTAGTATCAAGCATTGCTAGATGCTACTCTCAGACCATGTCTTATCCAGTTTTTCTATCTGATTGCATGCGTGAAAAAGCCCCTACAGCTCAATTATCCTTTTTTTTCTTGAGAAACTCCACATGTGCAAGTCTTGCAGATTCACACCAATAGGAAAAACATTCAGAACATAAGTTGCATTCAAAGCAACAAATGAGCACTCTAGGTTTTAGCTCTCCAAAAGTTAAGTGTCAAGCGGTTTTCCGTTATTTCAAGAATGAGGGATGTAAATGAACATTCAGAGAGAAGCAATCGTTTCTTCAGTTTCATTTAAAATACATATGCTACAAATATCAATTAATGTATGAAGCACAATTCCAAAACTTGAACATTACTAAAGGAAGAGTAAATTCTCAGAAAATTTCAAATGAATACCAAAATTGGAGAACTACTCAAGCAGTCAACCAAAAGCCAGAGATTTTCTGCCATGTCTCCTTTGATCCCTCTCAGTAACAAATCAGATAAAAGAGCACCGATACCATGAAGCAACCAATATAACAATGCAAGTGGCATATCTTCTCACAAAATACAAGCGCGTCCGCAATGCGAGGAAGTCATCAATCAAGTCCATGCAAAGCTAACACGCAATAAAACATGCAAGCCTCTTACACAAGTTGGCTGGAGCCCTACCAAAAAGAGAATCCTGTTGATTTCTAGATCTCTTCCTGCATGAGGAAGGGGGCAAGGCCTTGACCTCTGGTCATTAGCTACCTATCATATGTCATCCATTTAAAAAAAAAAAATGATTGGATTAGAAGCACCAATTCGCAAATTGGCCCTTCAAAACTTCATTTAACAGGAAAATGACCTGGAAGCTTCCTGTCAATCACTAAAAGTACCTGATTTCAAGCCCAACTGACTTGGAAATACTCATAATTACCATCTTTTCTTGGATGTAGACCCAAAACATTCTTTTGGGCCAAAAAGAGAGGAAAAAAAAAAAAAAAAACGAAACAACCGACTCATACTGGAACCTCCTACGGAACAAACTGCTTAAGATTTTCCAAGTTAGATTGACAGTCATTTCTTATCGAAACAAGATTCCAAGATCAACTACTTTGCAGCATAAGCCCTTACAATTCCTCTTTGCTCTACAACCTCATCCTCTTGACTCTATAGATCACTCCATCATCAGGCAAACACTAGCCTAAGTTGAGCGCCAGGAGAAAATTCCTCGCATCTTTCAGTCGAGAGCTTTCTCAACAGTTCCGCAACTGGTATTCTAAGCGAGTAGTAAATTCCCTCCTAAATAAGCAAAATTCTAGACTTTCACGACTTCCCCAATTCCTCGGTTTCTTGTAGAGGAACCTGCAGCAGTTCTCGCAGCTCGGGAAACTCACCGATCCACATAAAAAGCCACCTCATACGAGCCCAAACAAAGTCTTTCAACGAAACCCAAATTTCCCGGCGTCAAATCCTACCCTGAGGAGTACCAAAGACAACATGCATTCTCTCACTAACTTCACACTGCGCAAAGTCCCCAAACAGCAACCCAAATTGTGGATCCCAGGACAACGACCGAACTAACCAAACACTCTCAGTCTCAGCCGAGCGACCAAAGTCAAACCTTTTCAGCAGGGTAACACCGGAAAACACCACAATCAAACGGCGACACGCGTCGCGACGCACGAACCGTACGGCAAAAGAGAAGGTGGTGGGGGACTCACTGCTGGCTCCGCCGAGCTGGGTGACGGCGTCGACGAAGCGCTCGTGGAGATCGGTCGTCCAGCGGAGCCGCGGCTTGGGATCGGAGGTCAGCACGAGGCACGGGTCCCCCCGGTGCCCGGGCCCGCCGCCGCCGCCGCCGCCGCCGACGAAGTCGTCGGGGTGGCCGATGAGCCCCTCGTGGGGCTGGATCAGCCTCGGGAACATCAACCCTAAAGCCAAAAAAAGCCAACCCCACCCACCCGCCGCCGGACCGGACCGGACCGGACCGCCGGAAGCAGCTCGAACCGCCGGCGACTCGCGGCGGATTAGCAGCAGAAAAGAGCGGAACAGAGGAGGAGGAGGAGGTGGGGAGTGGGGGCAGTAAAGAGTGAAAAATGGAAATGATGATGATGATATGACGATGACGGGAAACCGCTTTTTGTACGCGGCGTAAAAATCATACCTTTTTCTCCCCTCAAATTTTCTCCCCTTTTTTTCTTTGTTTTTACACATGGGAAAGGGGAAAAGCTGAGAGAGAAGGTCAGTACGGAAATGACTGGGTCGCGGCGCTGGCCTGGCCTGGCCTGCTTTTTTTGGTCGAGATTTTCGTCGCTTTCTGCGCTTTTTCCGGCTCGTGCCAGGACGACGGCCTGGTTTTTCTCGCCCCGGTTTCGTACCTTTTTGATTTGCAAGCTTACCTTCCTTCACGTGCTTTTGTATCAATCAAGAGTCCAATCCAAGATTGGTACTACATCATTGATGATTAGAGACCTTTCATATGTACATTGCACGACCCTATAGATACATGTCGATAGGATGACGTGCTATGATAAATTGGTCATTATTTTGGGAAAGCCTTGAATAGGACCGTCGATTTGCTTGAGTTTCGTGGAGAAGAAATTCTTCTATGGATAGCTTTTGGTCTAGTCGGGGCATACATATGAGATGTTGGTGTCACGGGTCGATCAATTTCTATCGATCAAAACACTGTCCGGCCTTAAGATTATCGAGTTTGATGGGCAAAAAGTGTATATTCACTTATGAACGAATTAATTACAATGAGGAAGATGAATCCCTATTTATATAAATGCAAGTTGCATCTCAACCGTTGATTGTCCCTCCGATCCATCAATGCATTTTGAATACGTTAGACAATAGGTTGTTCAATGACTACACACGACAAGCCCTTAGGAAGACCATGAGCATGTGTCAGAAGCAAGATCCGGGCTTGCAAGTCCGTCTGACACAAGAGGAGCTGAACGGTCACGGGCTGCATATGAGTTGGTCAAACATTGCTCATGGGTCGTCCATGGGTTGTGCATGGGCCTTTGCTCGTACCACTCAGGGATTGATCGTGAGTTGGTTGTGGGTTGTTCTTGAGTAGCCCTTTTGTGCATGACACGACCTATCACGGACGATCTTGGATCATACTCCGTCCGTGGGCCATGTCATTAGGATGATAAGTGAATTGCGAGGAAAAAGAATCTGAAGAAGAGAAGATTGATGATGTCATATAGCACGTCTAGTAGGGGCATATAGATGAAATGTCAAGAAGATAATGAATTACGAGGGAAAAGATTTTACCTTGTGCTTTTATACTTTCACATGTCTTTTAAATTCGAGTCTATGTGTTTTTAAATTTGTCATTCCCGCCAAATTCAACCAACGTGTTCGTCCTAAATTTTCGGGGATTCGATGTGGAATAAAATTTAATCAATATGGATGCGTCCATAGATGCCATGGTAGGAAATTTTGACCGATGTGAACGATGTCCTAATATGATGTCACGTCCAGCTAGGCTGGCCCGGATTTCGTGCCGGATGCAATTGATCGGAAGATTTGTGATATTGGGAAGGACATATTTAGGTAAATTTAGAAGTACATAGAGTCGACGACTTCAAGTCGTGAAAGTAAAGGGATGGAAAGGGAGAGATAGATATATTTATGAATTCTTTGGCACTAACTGTATGCTTTCTCTTGTGGGGGTGCAGTTGGAGCTGAAGACTAAACTAAGACTGAAATTATTGGGGAGGTTGTTGCTTTGCTTGTTAATGGAGTAGATTTTTATTGCAAGTGCGCCGACCAAGGGAGGCCACTTTGAATAGACTATAGTTTTCGGTTGGTCTTCATATGGGGAATATTTATAGCCTAAAGACATTATCTGTCTCAATCATTCGAGAGGCCCGAGTCTATAAAAACTCGTGAATGAACACGATTGCCTTGACCGGGTAAGGCTCCATCGATGTGATAGGAATCGGATTCCCAAGCTACTGTGGACACGATGTCGATTGTGTTCGGACAAAGCTAGAGGAATGTTAATCTTTGGAAAAAAGTTTATAAGAAATTCTAAAACTTGTCATGAAAGTGTAATTGTACCCTAAAACTTTTCAAAAAGTGCAATGTAAGTTTTAAAAATTATTATGAAAATACAATTTAATCTCAAAACTTTCAAATAGTGCAATTGAGTGCTAAAATTTGTAATAAAAATGTAATTAAATCCCAAAACTTTCAAAAAATATCATCAATGGAAAATTTTGATTTGATCAATTTGACAAATTTTATAACTTGATTACATTTTTGAAAGTTTTAAGACTCGATTGTACTTTCATAATAAATTTTAAAATTTCATTACATTTTTTAAAGTTTTAAAACTAAATTATACTTTATTAATAAGTTCTAGAACATCTAACGTGCTTATCCCTTAATCTTTTGAAGCCATTCGAATACTGAGGTGGGGGCTATGAGGTCGACTAGTCTAGTCTCCCTTTCATATCCTGCACCAGGCAACCGACTCCAGAGAAAAAGTCACTTGTCTTTTGCTCATCTGAAGGGGGTACACGATCAACAGCACTGCAGCCTTCCGGACAAACACGGTGTCAGCAAGTAAAGATTTGATCAGAAAAATCAAAGGGTTCGAAGTATGTCGCTCGACCTGCACATTACCCCTGCAAAGACTATAATTTGGGTACAGAGAAACCTTTCGGTTTCCGGAATATCCAAAGCCAACACGAATGAACTGAATCTGAGGCTCTGCCCAAAAAAAAAAAAGTCTCACACTCAGATGCATTGATAGCTTGTATATGGTTCTTTATGAGCTATACTGTCACGGGCCGGTTCTCTTTCGTGGAAGCCAATTCAAGCATTAGGGGCATAAGCTTATCCTGGAGCAATCTGTAGACTCTCTCCATCTCTGGATGTGATCTGTCCCCGGCAAAGAAAACGTGGCTTTTCCCATTCACTTCTATTTGACTGAAGCCCGGAACTTTCCTCACGTTCTGTTGCTTCATTTTCTTCCTCACTCGTGCGAATTCACTCCACTTGCCACTTGCAGCAAATGCATTAGCCCATAGCACATAAGGCCCCGCGGCATCAGGCTCTAGCTCTATTAGCTTCTCCCCGAGGAGATTTGCTAGACTATCGAATCCATGAAACCTGCAAGCGCCAAGGAGTGCGCCCATGACAGCGCCGTCTTGTTCACACTGAGGCATGTTGCTGAAAACCTCCAAAGCCTCTTCTACCTGTCCCGCCCGACCTAGCATATCCACAAGGCAACAGTAATGCTCCGCTTTTGGTTCTAAAGCATATGCAGCAACCATCGAGTTAAAAAGCATCCGACCTTTCTTGACCATGCCGGCGTGACTACAAGCTGATAAAACCCCTACAAATGTGATCTTGTCTGGTGTGGCTCCTGCCCTTAGCATGCGTGCAAACACATGCAATGCATGCTGACCATATCCATGATTTGCGTAAGATAATATCATTGCAGTCCATGAGACAACATCTTTAGACTCAAGATTCTCGAAGACTAGCCTAGCGGAGAAAAGATCCCCATTTCTTGAATACATGGTAACAAGAGCGTTAGCAAGTGGTGTTTCATTCTCAAACCCGAGATGTATAACTAGTGCATGAGCTTGCATGACTTCTAACGTGCCTTCACATGAGGTTAAGGCACTACTGATAGTCGTCTCGTTTGGCCTAAATCCAGATCGCCACATGTGAATGAGGAGGCGTAAGGCTTCACCTTCTGGGCCATGTCTTGCGTAACCATCAATCATGGCATTCCAGGTGACTATATTCCTTTGCGGCATTGAGCTGAAAATTTCATTAGCTTCAAGCATAAGCCCTTCATCATTGTACGCCGTGACCATAGCATTCCATGAAGCAATATCTTTATTAGGCATTTTGTTGAAATATTCCCTTGCATGTTCAGTCATTCCATTCCGTGCTAGACCAGTGACCATAATAGTCCAAGAAACCTCATTTCTTTGAAGCATCGTATTAAACATCTGGATGGCTTCAGTAACCCTATTGCCATCCATCAAACCCTGAATCATGACATTCCAAGAGTATGTATTCTTCTGCGGCATATCCTTGAAGAGCTGCTCTGCATCATCCAATCGACCATTCTCAACGTAAGACTTGATCATCACCGTCCAAGCAACAACGTTCTTCTCAGGCATCAGATCAAAAGTTTTACGAGCTTCATCAATCAAACCGTTGCAAGCATAGCCTTGAACAACAGTAGTCCAAGAGACCACATTCCTATCCGGCATTTGTTCGAAAAGCGCAAGACCCTTGTCAACCTGCCCGCTCCTAAAGTACCCAGAAACCAAACTAGTCCACGAGTACACATTCCGCTCCGTCATTTCGTCGAAAACCTTCTGGGCATCACCCACACGGCCAGCCTTCGCGTACCCGTCTATCATCGCCGAGTCGACTCCCACATTTCTCCCGGGCATTTCCCGGAAGAGCCGCTCGGCCTTGGGAAGATCATTGTCCTTGAGGTACGCCTTGATCATGGACGAATAAGAGAAAGCGTCCCGGTGAGGCATATCGTCGAACACCTTCCTTGCTTCCTCGACTCTGCCCCCGGAACCCAGTGTCTTGATCATCACGTTGCGGTCACGGATGTCGGGATCCCGGGTCGGTGTCGGAAGCGAGCTCAGAGCCCTGGGAATCCGAATCCGGTTCGTGTACCTTCTTACAAACTGTTTTGCCGGAGAAGAAAGCAGGGGCCCCCTGCATATGCAATGACTTGCGGCGGCAAGAAGGTTGAGAAAGCTCAGGCAGCGAACAGGGCAGGCTCCGACGGGGTGCATGGCGATGTCGGCGGCGGTGATGTTCCATATACGCTTTGTATCATCCACTTCGATCCCGAGAGGGTGTTGAATTCTCCACGGTGGAGACGCTCTGGCCAGAGGGTGTACGGCTTCTTGCAGAGTGGGAGTTTGGTCTGTAACTATTTCCCTGCTTTCCCAACGGTTTTATGTATGTCCATTTCGGCCATTAGGACCATTCCATAAGGACATGATTTATTTATATTTAAAATGTGATTAATGAGATGACTGGTTTTAATTTTTTTTATGTATTTATAAATAAATGAATTAAATGAAACCCTAGCTGCCGTAAAAGGTCTGAAGTTTCTGAAGCAAATCCAAGAGGCTCACTTGTGGGGAAGTCAGAAGGAAACAAAACAGTAGCTTACGTCTGTGAGAGTGACAACGTGACTGTAGTGGAGAAGATGCGCCTTGGGACGTGAGGAATGTAGTTCAGGAAGGAAAAAGAATTCTAGCCCAATTCAGCCAAGCAAAGACAACCCACTGCCCCTGGGAAGGAAACCGAGCCGCAAATTGAATAGCAAAAGCACATCGAACCAAAAACTCCCTCTCAATTGGATGTCTTACCATCCCTAGGCTCTTAGGGACATTTTATGTTCTGAAGCTTATTTACCTTTATCTTGTAATTATCGTATCAAGAAATGGAAGAAATCACCCATTTTGATCCAAAAAAAAAAAAATACCACGGAAATTTTAAATTGACATTTATGATAAATTTATCCTAAATCAATTTTTTTCACAAAAAATCATAACAAATTTACCCGTTGTTAGTTACCCTTAAATCTTAGCGTCAATTTCATAATTAGACGACATGTAGTAATTGATAAGTGTATTGACTTGGGACTTTACTTTCCGTTTGTTACATGTATATCGGTTTGTGGCATTTTCATAGTATTAATCTAATTTAGAGAAAATTAATTGAAAGTAAATTTGTAATAAATATATCAATTTGAAATTTTTAGTGATCAAAAAACTAATTCGAAGTAAATTTATCATAGATGTACCCAAGCTTTTTGTGATGTTATCCTAATGAAGGGTTAAATGAATTGCTTAAGCTAAATGTGTAATTAAATTGTGAATGGAATTTTAGGGGAAATTATGCAACCCTTAAAATTAGGGGCTCCGTTTTCTTTATGATAGAGGATGAGAAGCATAACATACTAATGGCTTGAGAATACAGGAAGAAGAAATGTGCACTTTTCTTTACATAAACATGCACAGTCTAATGCTGGCTGAGATGAATATCTAAAGAGCTGCCCTCTTGACTGATGTCTTCTTCCAAGAGTAATTACAAGTCAAATAGTTTCCGACGACAATCACGAAAGTTACAGAAGAAAAATCCTCGAAAAGTCGCCATAAAGAACATCGCTCCAATCTGGTTAATCCTTATCACCACCTTCTTGTCCCAAATTGATCCTCATGACATAGCCAGGGGACGCAGGGATCTTGGCTCGACATGTTTAATCGATCATGTTTTCCCTACCTCTTGAGATCAATTGGAGAAATGGACAGCATCGGCAATCAACCATCTGATTCGCTCATGCAACTAAGCGAGCCTCATCAGATTCAGGTATTATAATGTCAAGCCTCATCATGGGTTTGTATATCTCAGGTATCTGTGCACCTGCCTGCATGCAGATTTCTACGACGGCGGGAGCCTTGCCGTAATATGACTTGAGCGCGCTCGTCAGTGGAGGTCCCTTCGGGTCTCGCACGTGCCACACATAGTTAGGAGGGAAAACTTCGTCCGGTGTGGCATCTTGCCAGCCATGCTTACCATCCCTCCATTGGTGCTTGAATTCCCCACAGAGCTTTGCATTGTGGCCCCAAGGCCCGACGTGAACCTCTGAGCAGTACCCACAAGCCTTGACTGTATAGCTCTTCATCAATCTCTTGACACCAGATCGGACGGTCCGGTATGCATCCATCGTCTCTTGTGCTATACTAGGTACCTCTGACAACAAAGGAGGGGGAATCGCTCGCAAGCCCCATGGGTGTCGAATTCAACAAGTGCAGACAAATCCGCAGACGCCATGGCCTAGGCTCTTCCACATATTCACCTCGATTGAAAACTTTCTTTCCAATCATTCTGATCGGTTTGGTTCTTCGACGAGAAGGGTATTCTGGTATATCCACGCCAGCTTGGATGCACAGCTCAACAACAGCTGGAATTCTATCATAATCAAAACGAGTCTCGTGCATGACACGCCTTCCAAAAGGATCATAGAGGTGATATGACTCGACAGGGAGTAGAACATCATTGATGGAGCCCCGCACCCATGAGTGGAAGCTTCTACGCTGTGCATTAGATGAACCTAGGCAGTCCTGAATTTTATGGCCGGTCTCAGCCACATGAACTTCCGAGCATTTACTGTTGAAACACAGGAAAAAAAATTAGTTTCACAAGATAAAAGACCTACTTGAGTGGAGTTCCTTAGTGAATGAATCGTTCATCTGGAAGACAATCTACTTTATAATAATTACAGGCTAAGAGGAAAAAATCCACCTGCAACCATATACAGGAATAACATGCAAGAGCTGTGCGACTCCTTTGATTAGAACTTTCCAGGCATCCAGGACATCATAAGCCACTGGAATCAGACGAGGTACTAGCAAGCCATTTTTCGGAGGTTCAAGGGGCTTCTCTATACCCATTTGAGCAAGCTTTTTGTTCATTCTCGATTCCCGCAGGATCTTTTTCAGAGGGACTGGAAAGGGTTTCTTCTTTTTCTTAGGCAGTATGGGTGGAAGATCCTCATTTTGGGGAATCGATTTTTTCTTGACCGATGAATCTCGTCTGGGCCTCTGATTGGCACATAGGCACGTTCTCTTGATTCGTCGACCAAAAACTTGGTGTTGCTCATTTTCAAACTGCAGATCAAGTTGGAAACTTAGATATGAGAATAAGAGGTCAGCCTCCATCAGATTATTCAAGAGAGTTGCTGTTGAAACTCATGAACGGGGTAAAACATCCTTAATAAGCATGAAATAATCTCTATGGTAAGCCCTATGTTTCATAATCCAATTATCTCTACTGAAGAATTAAACTGCTCATTCATCAAGGAAGATTTAACAAAATAATCTCTATGGTAAGCCCTATGTTTTGTAATACAACTATGCATTTTCATATTATTTCTCATTTTGTCTTTCACACTAAATGAGACTAAATTGGCCTTAAAAATCTAAGGAGACCTGGGAGTCTGGCGTACATCTTTGCAACACTCAGCATGAACAGAAAATCATCAGAAACTGTCTCATATTAACTCAACTATAAAGTCCATATGAACTTAATGATAAAAGTGCCAGAAATCCTTCTGTAACAGATGATGCAGATGGTAGGCTCCCTAACACTTGAAAATCTATCTCATGTTAACTAGCTTTTAAAGTCTAAAACATACTCTGCCATAAGACTTGGGCATAAAAGTATATCTTCCATACATGACATTGACCTTACGCAGCTCATACTCTGGCAGCCACAACACTTCAAATGCCAAATGCTTAAATCAATTAGGATTGACATGTAACAGCAGCAGCCGATCATAGCAAGCAAGCACATGGTGATTTACCTAGACACATTCAGCATATCTAAAACTTCTATCCCTGTAGAGAAATTGTCCAAACATGGGAATAGATAGCTCAAGTCAGAGCAAACAGCTAAGCAATTAGGAAAGGAATTTTTGAAACTAAGTACATAGATGAGATACTATGGGCAAAATAAACACAACATGGAATAACGGCAAAGAAAGAATGTAAACCTTCAACCCAAGAGTATATGACCTTAATACTGACAAATTAAGCCACCTATGCTCCATCAGACTCGAGGAACCTACATGAGAAAACCATTTACTCTTTGTTATTGTACGAAATAAAAAACCAATACAATGCCAAAAGGAATGTTTGTTCAGGTGAGCTCAATCACAAGTCTTGGCTTGTGAATCCTACTACACAATTTCAGAGACAGGCATCTGTCACGTCTGCTTTGCTGAAGGAATGAATTCCAAAGAAAAATTTCTGCATGGGATATAAACTAGTCATTCCACAGCTTTCATCTATAAATTGGAAGACTTATTCCTTTTCCACTCCATATTTAACTTCCTTGGACAATTGCATTTAGAAAAAGAATAGAAACAACAGAAGTTTGCGATCACTAAGCCATTCACCACATGTGGTCTGATAAATAACATAATTGTTTCACTTACTCAAGAAGCTAACAAAAACAACCGTTAAATATTGCTCCCCTTACAATTATAGTGGAGTGGACCAAAAATTGGAGGACAGTTTTTGTCAGTGCAGTATTTGCATCAAACAGATTGTATGCACACAATTTTCGCTATATGAACTACCTATAAGATGACAACAAGTGAAGTAGCAGCACCGTTTATCCAAAACTAAGCAACAAACTAGCGTTAGTTCATTCATATAAGCAAAAACAAAACCCAACAACACATAATTACGCAGCAACAAGCTGGTAAATAAAAAGTCACATTATAAACAATCTTTTGCTATTGCAGAAAAAAAGGACTAGCGTCATTCGAGATCCTCCGAAATTCCACAGCAATAGACAAAGATGCCCAACAGAATAAATGCAAGAAGACACAAGAAAAACAAAACAAGAGCTCTACTTTTCCATTGATGGAAAAATGAACTCTAACAACTCACCACCCTGAGATGGAGTCCATAAAGTCGAGGATGTCAAGGCCCACTGCTGGAGCATTTATATCCAAAAACTTCAGTAACTCCAATTCTTGAAATGCTGAAGAAAAAAAATCAAGCACTCTTTAAGCACAGAACACACAATATCCGCAAACCCAATTAGCAAAGACATGGGTGACGATCACAACGAACGCACAAGTGAGAATAAAGGGAGAAAACACAAGATACCCATCAAGCTTTGACCCCAACCGTAAAACATAACACGGACTACAGGTCTAAAGGAGGAACCTTTTTCCACAAGACAACGCACGACCATCATTCCAAACAAATTGGGACAGACCCAAGTCGGGAAAATTCGCAGACAAACGAAAGAAGCACTGAACAAAGAAGGAGATGGAAATTGAGAACAAGGTTTCAGGGTACCTATTGCTCGCGGAGCTGAAGCAGACAGAAGCGAAATATCGTTGGTTTCTTGTGGGTGGGAATGAGAGACCAGCGAAGTGAAGAAGACGGTGACTGACTGCTGATGGGCTCGAATTTGATGCTCGTAATCTTGCACCTTTGAGGGCCGTCTTTGCTGGCCATGATTCTAGTATCAAGAACATGGAACGAACCCCCGTTTCGATTCCCAAGTTCAGGCCCATCTTTTCATGACTTTTTGTAGTCCTACTTTGCTAGATTCTTCGAGGAATCAAGTTCGAAAATCGTCCGATTCATATCAATTTATTTAACCCATTCTGATCAATTTACATACAATACGAATTTTAATTATTTATGCTCAACCCAAATCATATCACAATCGTGCTACATATGTATTCATTTGATCTGTTTTGAGTAATTTCCATATGATACAAATTTACCGATCCATATCCAAAAACAATCGAATTTAGGAAAATTTATATGCAAACTAAGATGAGAATATGGAGCGAATGAGTAGGAGATCGAGTGAAAAGAGTCATAGAGGTGGACTAAATTTAACTAAGTTATGAACCTATTTAACATTTATATTATTTTGGACCTTACTATTATAAACCTATTTGTAATCAATTTATTGAATAAAACTAACTTCCACCAACTCAGGCCCCTCAAATATGATACCCATTTCGACATGTCCATATTTTGTGAGCTCATGTGCAGTTCAAACTTTCGTGGACCTTACTATTATAAACCTATTTGTAATCAATTTATTGAATAAAACTAACTTCCGCCAACTCAGGCCCCTCAAATATGATACCCATTTCGACATGTCCATATTTTGTGAGCTCATGTGCAGTTCAAACTTTCGAGGCAACCAATCACATTCCGACAAGAGCTATGTGAACATCTGTACCATCGTGGAAAGATAGTAAGAGAAACCGCCCATAGAGAAACGGCAGCACATTCTTTGTTGAACAAAAGGACATGAAATGACCTCAGCTCTTTGTCGCTCTCCCCTGGACACATCTGGATTTCCTCGGGATTAATGCAATATCATGACAGGGAGAGCTTTCCAGCAGCAGCTGTGAAGAGTCTATCAAACACCTTATAGAAAGACCCTACCAAGTACAGTTGACGTAGAAGTTTTGTTGCATAGGCACCCTTTTGGTCGAGGCCAAAGGGGACTGAAAATTATGCAACTTAATGAATATAAGCTATTTTCGTTTCTGCACTTAGTTATATTTAAAAGGGTATGAGGGATTTTTCTTCCAATTTAACAAAAATCTTACATCCAAAGTTCCAAAGTTCCAAAAGGCCAAGATCCACAGCACAAAATTGACATTACAGGGCTTAAAGGGAAAGGGGTTGAAGTTGTTATACAAAATTTGATAATTCCAAGCAGACACAAGAACACAAGGGCAAATAAATCTATCTAGTCTCTCCTGTCCAAATTTTCTAATTCTATACAACCAAAACTACAAGTATTGCTCCCTCTGGCAAACTATATGGCGGCACAGGCGGAAAATCATTTACAGCTGGTTAACACGGAGTGTATCACGTGCATAAGAAGGCGGATGCTGTTGGCTTCAGAAGCAGAGACGGAGGGGAGATTCCGATGATGTCCTAGTATTTGGTACACCTGTTCAAAGATTGGTCTCACGTGCATTGCGATCATTGGATCAGCCGGGTTGATGACGACTGCAACTTCTGTCATCCAACTCACCTTCCTCGGTGTTTCCTTGCTCATATCACAAGCCAATTGCTGGAGAAGAGCAAGAAGCACTCCCTGGCTCAATGGTAGCGGAGAGATGGTCAGGATCTTCTGCAGATCGACCTGGCAATGACAGAGTAGAGTCAACCATAGAATGTAGCTTCTGACTCATTTTCTTAGCAAACCAACACCATATGAATCAGGTATTTGTAGTCATTGCCCCTTATTTCGGGCCATCAATATAATGTGACAATGGAATAAGAAAAATATGAGGCACGCCCAATAAAACCCTTCACATCCAGCGCCAATTACAAAAAGAGCACCAGAAACCAGACAACCAAGTATCTCTAAGCCAAACATGTAAACCTGTCAATAATCCTTTTGCTTACTACATTTGATTGATAAGGAAAAGGTATATATACCAACTATAGAACAGGCAAAGAGAGCCCTGTCATGGAGGACTTTGTAATTGAAAAGGCCGACGGGCAAAGATAAAAAATACTAGAAATTGTATAAGCCGACAGGGATCACTTGAAAAAGAAGTATGAGTCAAACGATCCATAAAATATCACCTGTATTAAAGATTGACATAAAGAAGTGGCAGTGTGACTGCTAATTGGTTTGCTGCTTTTAGTCCTTTCTCGAGAGTACATACAGCATAAAAAGTAAGTAGAGTTTGAAGACAACCCACTAGAGCAGAGACTAACATACCTGACTACATAGCCAGGATACAATTGATACGTCACTTTTGTGTAGGGCTGCAGTAAAGGCTTCTTCATACTTGTTCTCAGCTATCAATCTGGATAACTCTTTAGTTGGATCAATTGGTGCCTCAACCTGTTGCATAACAGATTAAATATTTGTCAGGAAGGAAAGGAACTTTAGATACGGAAGCACCACATGCTTTATAGATGAGTTTCAGATAACAAAAGACCCATTTTGGAGCCTATTTAAGAAGAGAATGGTTTCTGGAAACATACAATATCATGCAGACCGGGCAATGGCCCGTTACTCAGCTGAGAAACCAAGGGATTTGCAACATTAGAACTTGCGCCAGCAGTTGCAATAGCTAGGAGCTTGCGCTGGCCCTCAATCAATTCTCCACTTAATGTCTGAGTAATCGATGAAGCTGAACTGATGGCATCCTGCAGTACAAGACCCACCACTTATAACTGTTATGCTATTCAACAAAAAAGTACTAACAAAAATTTAGCAACATGAAGACAGCACCACAAAATATGTTTTCTTTCCTATCAATTCTTTACGCATCAATGAAAAGTTCCATGATGCTACAAGAAGTATACTTTCAGAAAGACAAGTAAAAATTATTCCTATAATCCACAACCGAAAAAGAAAACATGGCAAATTAAATATGCAAAAATACCCACCCTTAAAGCAATGGCCAGGGGAGAGTGTGCAGACTCAAGTTGCTGCTGAGTGGCAGTGACATGTTTCATGAGCCCTTTTTGAAGAGTGGCATCAACTTGCTCAAACATTGCTTTGCATGACAACTCAAACGCAGGTATTATGGATGCTTCCAAGCTGGATCTTAATGCCTCCTGAAAGAATAAAGTTCATTTAGCAAAGTTAGAATACTATTGCAGACAATATGGAAATCAGAATAAATTACAAAGCTCTAGAAGAAACCGAAGCCAGAAGCCATGATATCAGATTGATAGATACCAGTGCCAGAAATGATTTACCATCAAAGTTCAGAAAATTAATGCACATACAACATCCGTATGATCTAGAATCCAGACTGTACCCTTTTTAGGTCATACAAAATGTATTTATTTTAATAAATAAATAAACTATTCTGGTACATTAGAAACAGACAACAGAGAAATCCACACAATATATCGCAGCCATATCAGCATCTGGGGGAAGAGAAAAGAGCAGTGAAATTATTTCTTTTAAAGCAATCATGTCTCCTTAAAATATTCCATACTCAAAGTACTACTATCAATTTTAGGCCACATGGGTCATTCCTCATTCTTTTAACACCAGAAGCCAGGTAACTAAATGTAATCATTACCGAGATGTACTAGCCTTGGTTATATTGATCAAGTCAGTTCCCATAGAACCTCCTAAAAATTATAAACAGCTTTCACATCAACATAAATATTGGCCGAATTCTACAAACACTGGCACACACAAACTGTTAAAAATGACTTTTGGGTAGTTGAAATCCCAACTGGACCCAGCATTTGAGAACCTTACTCTTGCAGTGACGGTTAGCCTATAAATTTTTAACTTAAAGCAAAAGAAAATCATGCCGATTGTGACTTATTTAAAGGAAATTTATAGGCGAGAGCCAACTACAGATTGAAGAAATCATAAACGGCAAAAAAAGTTCTTGCAAGCACCACAAAAGATTCTTGAAAGAGTTTTAAATTGCAATCACCTGGAGAGCCTGCTTTCCAAAAGTCTGAAATTGTGATTGAATTTGCCTCCCCAATACAGCTTCTAATTTGGAGTTGACCGCCTTCTCCAACTGGTTAACCGTCTTATCTCCCACTCCCTTCTGAATAAAAAGCACAAGAAAGCAAATTTAGAGGCCTAAGTAATGCTTCGTGGCAATCCATACCTTTCATCACAAAAATAAACATCATAAGGTAAGGCAAGGTTTGCTATATGACCTCAGGCAACATAAAAAAATGCTCATACCTGGAATGACTCTGTTATGGCCACCGATATGCTCTTCTCAATAATGGGAGTGAGTGCACGAGCTACAGATGATCCAATTGCAGTTATTTCCTTCTTTACAGTTTTCTCCAGCAACGCCGGCAAATCCTTGTTCATAGAGTTGGTGATCAGATTTGTAATCTGTTGGGTTCGGTCGCGCTCTAATTTTTCATGTTTAGCATTTTCTTCTTGGATACGAGCCCACAAAGCATCAGCATTTGCTTTAACAACTTTCTCCATATTTCGTCCAAGAGATGTTTCCAGTCTTCTACTCTCTTTGTTAAATGGGACAGACACGGCCGTTGCCATCTGCTTCTGCATTTCCTTTTGCATGCTTACTAACTGTTCATATTGAAAAGCAGCCAGAATCAGCCATCTAGAATAACATATCCTTCTAGGTGTGAAAAAGGGTGGTTGCTCTGGCAAGTTTTTATATGCTCATAGCAGCAAAGTGGAAAATAGTAGATGTCATCTATGTTAATTTGGTAGTGTTCAGCTAGTCCAAAAACTACTAAAGATTCATCTATCAAGTAGACTCCTCTGCCTCGTATTCCTGATTTGTACAGCTCCGCAACTGCAGTCTATTATTAGTTGATGTCCGGACTTGCTCCCTTTGATCCAACATAACTTTTAAAGCTCCGGCAACTTAAGTCTGTTTTTTGTTAATATCCAACTTGTCCCTTGCACCTAACTCTTCTTTAGGGAAAATTGAAGGGAAAACCAATTACTAGAACCGAAGCCAGAGACTCCCTTATGCATCAATTTTAATTTTAACAGATTGTTTCCACTATCAGCAGAATTCCTCTATTTGCTTTCGAGGTAGCATCGAACTTTTGCTCAATATTTTGACTTATACTTGGGAAAAAGGAAAATAGAGATCTATACATAGATATATCATATGTACAACTAGATGTAAGCCAGAAAGAGGAGGCTAGATATGATGTACTACAACAGGAATGGTGGAAAACAGCAGAAGGTAAATTGTTGTGCACATATCTTTAAAAGGAATTACTAAAAGTTTAATCACTAAAGGTTACACAATGATATCATACGGGCAGATGTATTAGCAACGCGAATAGCCTCTGCTGAAATGTAGAAGTTAAATGCAAGGCATTTAATAACTCAAAGATGTCCCACCAACATCAAGATACACTAAAAACCATGGAAGCAATGTTTGAGGCACTGAAAACCCATTGAATATGCTTGCATTTGCTTACAGCCTGATTCCAGCTGAAGCAATAAATATATCCCAGTTTTTAGCACCATAACAATATTGGAACTGATAGCTCACACCAACGACGGAAATATCAGAGAGCATAAGGCATCGGCAGGTAAATCAATCTTAATCATGTAACAGAATTACAAGGATACAAAGAATCATCAACAGATAAATATCAGGTCATCACAAGCAGCACGCAAATTAAAAATAAATATTAAGTCATCAGAAGCAACGCACTAATTCAAAATCAATCCCAAAACCTAGCCAGTGCAAAAAAATAGAGAAGTACTGCAATACCACAGAAAAATGTAATGTATGAATCTTTCATGGACTAATATAGCAGAAGGACTGAGATAAAAAATGCAGGAAGTTCTTATCATACGAGCAGTAACTATCCATGTTGCATAGGACCCATTGTGATGAGCTCAGAATAGTCAAGTGGATAGAACAAGAATTGATCACCTGGTCAAGGGACTCCTGCATAGCTAACAACTGTGAAAATGGAACATCTGCTGATGGGACACCAGAACTACTGCCGGGGTCATTTGATGAATCTGTGGAATTAAAAGGACTTGGGGATGGAGAAGACGGGCCAGATACTTGAGAAGTTTTTCCTTTCTGTCTTTTGCCTTTAGCGGTTGGGGCTAACGACTGGGGAGCAGCTGCTGGAGTTTCTGATTCACCAACCTTCATAAAAGCATTGTTTGTCAATCCTTCATCACTGTTGGAGGGAAACTGATCTGGAGACTCACTAACACCAACATCATTAGTCTGATGAGGTCCTTCCATGCTGTAATTATCTACACGACAGTCTCGTGCCATCTGAATGCTAAGATCAGAAGCCTGAGAATAGAAAGACTTCTCTTTTTGTTCAGCAATAGTTATTTGAGATTCTCTATGGAAGGTGTAATCATCATTCTGATCAATTCCTGTCTCCCCAACAACTTTAACCTCAACCTCCGTGCTTGCCGTGTCGTCATTGACAACCACATCTTGAACCTTTGCCTCTCCCACGCTCATACCTTGACTAATTTGAGTCTCAGAGGAGGATGGAGCCTTGGATAAAATTTCTGATGGAGTCACAAGATGAGTTGGATGCTTAAAAACCAGCGGAGGATCTGGAACCACTGGGATATCATTTGACACGACACTTTTGTCATCCTTCCTCAAATCATCACATGGGGCTGCTCCATCAGCACCGGTCTCCGGTCTCCTATCAGATGAATATTCAACAACTGGCTGATCGCCAGCATGATTGGGGAATGCAGGACCAGGATCAAAGCTTCCTACTGGAGTTCTGAAGCCAGAGGACATCCGCGACACCCTAGGACTCAAAGGAAGAGGAGAAGAAGCGGTATGGATTTGTTCAACAGTTCTTGGAGATGACAAAGCGCTTAGCTTTGTCTCTAAGCCAGAAGAAACAGTCTCAGGCGAGGTAGTAATTTGAGAAGAAGGCATTCTCACAGGAGGCACTGCTCCAGGGGCACTACCGGCACTGCTCGAAAGCACAGATGGAACCAAAGTGGCATTACCTGATGTTATCTCAGGATGCTTAATTCCATGAGAAACTTCCAAGTTAACAAAACCATCGGGATTGGCAGCATCAAATGCACGAGAGACATTAGATTCAGTCTTCTCCAACTCGGTGTTATCCAAGGGTGGTGGCAGACATTGGGACAAGGCCAATGCATACTGCTGAATGGCTTGCGTTTGAACACAATACACCTGCACAATGTGTTCCCCATCTGGTAAACTCTCGCTAGTTCCAGTAATACTCAAAATGGGCATTGTAACTGTAAATTCAGCCATATAGTCCATGCGGGTTGCAGCTGGATGAGGCCCATAATCTATATGCACTGCATATATAGCATTCTTCTTTGCATTTGCAAGTAAAAGAAGCCCTGCACGAGGTAATGCCACGACTTGATTAAAGAATGCATCCTCACTGGAACCCTTTAACTCCAGGGTCTGAGTACATTGCCAAGACTCGGAATCGCTAGGCAACAACCATCCCTCTTCGAGGGAAGAGGTCCATATCTTGACTTCTCGATTCAATGGGCCCTGCAAATGATATAAATCAGCGTGAGATGTAATTAAATCTTAGGAGATGCATTAACTTGGAATTCTGATTTAAGAAGGGCCACGCACCCTGTCAAAACTAGAACTTATCTAAAGAAACCAACAATTGAGGGCAGAATGAAATCAGCGATCATAATATCAATAAAAGAGAAGCTCACCCCTGTGATAAGGACGATGTGATCTGGACGGTGGGGTGCGGTCAAAAAGGTGACAGAGTTGACAGCATGACCATCGTGAGGCCTCAGAACTGCAAGTGGTGATGGCTTACGGTCTTCCCAAATTTTCACCTGTAAATCAAGAGCTTCTGTAAGCAAATCTCATATTGCAAGAAAAATCTGTGACGTGATTTGATGACCCACAGATAAGGGTCTAAACGCCAAGCCCATTAATTAGGCTCAAGTGATGGAATACCTGCCCAATTTAATCACCTTCTAGCCTTAGAAAAACACTGTGGTAATGCAACCAAACTGCGCCGCCGTCAATAAATTACTGAAGAAAGACTATTCTGTTAAAAGATTTTCTTTATGAGACAGCGAAGGTAGCATGTAAATGCCTCTCCCCTCTCTAAAAAAGTGAATAAGTGCTTCAATTCGTCAATCACCACAAAAATTGAAAAGCACTTTCTGATCCAAAAGTTTTGATAATCTCACTATCTCTATTGATCCCAAATCATTTTGCAAATCCTTTTGGAAACAATGGGGATCTGTCACGCCACAATAGTTACAAATCATCACTTTTATCACCACTAGACTCTCAAGGATAAAAATTTGAGTGTTAGCATTGGTGAAGGATAATTCGTAGTCACATGCATCGGTTAAACCTGCCCAAGATAATACATTTACGTAAGGATGGACAAATATATTATATTTTTTCGGGTTAGCTGCCTCAGCTAACCAGCATCCGTTGAGACAAGAGCCCAAGACTCTTTTCAGCTATTATTCAACTTGACAACTTAAAGTATAAGCAAGAGAGGGACACAGTCCTCATCATTAACCAGGGATGCATTATCAGTCAAAACACAATGGACATTCAACATAAAGATATATTTTATACTTTATCAGGGTAACTGCTAGAATCGTTTGGTTGAATCCCTCTGAGCAATCTAGATGGAGCAAGTAACTTTTTATTCTAAACCTGACCAAAAACTTCCTCTTTCAAAATCCAAAGGTCCCCGAAGCTGTGCAAAGCTAGCAGGCTCACCACAAGAACAACTAGAGTACCAAAATGCAAAACCATATTTGGAGGTAAAGAAATATACGAACCGTTCCATCCACTGAAGCTGAGGCCAGTCTGCTAGTCATCCATTGGCACATCGACAAATCTGTTACTACTGCATCATGCTTACCAACAATCTGGATCCCATCAATTAGCTTGTCGATGGGACACTTTAGAGGTTCCTCAGCAGTGAATGATTCTGCTTTACCAACTCTTGTGCTATCAATCTTCAGCACACGGTTTCCAATTGCAACCATCAAAATTTCCTGCGGTTTTAAGTAACCAAAAAAATATGAGTAAACTAGCAAGTCAAAAGATTAAAAAACAAAAAAACCAACAGAACAGGACCTGGATAGCAGGTAACTCTCATAGAACTTATAACCAAATACTTACTTGCTTGTGAGGATGCCAACATAATCGTGGATGCACAGGTTCTTCCTCTCCCACAATCTGAATGGCAATGACAATTTTCCCCGAGATTTGAGCCTTCTCCTCCTCATCTGCACCTTCATTAATCTTCCATATGAAGATCCTACCGTCAATGCTCGCACTGCAAAAATCGAAATTTTAGCACCTTTCAACATGTACCCAATAAAGCGGTTTTTTTTATTATGATTGTCGCAAAAAAATTACCTCGCCAAAAGGTGAACATCCTCCGCAAAGAAAGCCATATCCGTTACTCTCTGAATCGGAAAAAAAGAACAACAAGAACCTAATCAAAACGCAATATCCGACCATAGACGAAGGGACGACTGTAAAGTTTGATTTTTCCATGCCACCTGTATTCTTCCACAAGGGAGAGTGATGCATTGCATAAACAATCCATGAGAAAATTACAGAACTTATGGCATCACCCAACTCGGACAACTTACGACTACTCTCAACAATAAAGGTGAGCACACAAGCTGAACACCAACACAAGGAAGCAAGGAGATCGCACCTGCGTATGACCTCGCAACAAGGACCGCAGCGCGGTATTTATATTGAGAACCCTAATATTGCCCATCTTCAACCCGTAGCATATATAATTCCGGTTAACCGCAATCTGGCGGCCCAAGACCAAACCCGGATCGGACACGTACTTAGTGATCGGAGTGACCTCGAGCTGGGGCTGAACTTCGCCCGGCAACCTAACGTCGATGTCGTAGACCAAATGATCGCCGATCAAATGCCGACCTTTGGGCAGCTTACTGCTGAGCATCCGGACCGGCGCGCACTGCACGGCCCCGAAGCCCACCGGCGGCGCCAAGGGAGCCGCCAAGCCGAGGTTCGCGTGCACCCCGAAATCGGGCGGCGGGGACGGCGACGGGGCGAAGGAGGGCGGCGACGACTGCTGCGGGGGGCGAAATCGTGGGGGTAGGGTTAGGGTTCTGGGTCCCGAGGAGGGCCATGAGGCGGGCGCCGCTGGAATCGGCGGACGGGGAGGGGGAGGGCGGGGCCGGGTAGGAGGAGATGGGGACCCGCGGCGGCGGCTGCTGGTGGTGGAGGTGCTGCTGCTGCTGCTGCTGGTGGAAGAAGTGGAGGTCCTGCTGCTGAGGCGGCGGGGGAGGGGGCTGCTGGGGGAGGTGGAGGTGGTGGGGGTGGTGGTGGGGGGAGGAGGGGGAGGGGGTAGGGGAGGTAGTGGAAGGGGAGGGGGCCGGTGGGGGAGGGTAGGAGGAGGAGGAGGAGGGGTAGGGGGAGGGGGCGGAGGAGGAGGAGGAGGAGGAGGAGGATGGGGCCGGAGGAGGAGGGGCGGAACAGCTTCTGGAGCTCGAATTGCTGCTGGCGGGTTGGCGGGGGTGGTGGCGGTGGTGTTGGGGTTCCCGGGGGACGCCATGAAAGGTGTTCGACGAAATGACTCTGAGAGAGAAAAAAGAAGGAGGAAGAGTCTGACAGGTGGGGGCGATGGTGGGTGAGATTCAAGGAGGGGACATGGATCCGGCGATTGGGATCGGGGGATGGGCGAAGGAGGGAGGAGACGCCTTCTTTTTTTTTTTTTGGGCACTCACTCTCGTCTCGCCCTTGGCTTGACCCCAGTGACCAATCTGCCACGCACTCAAGAGAGAGAGATAGAGAGAGGGAGAGTAATTAAAAAATGGGGGAGTGAGGTTATCTGGGGGGATCGAAGTTTGGAGAGGAGAAGGGGGAGGACGGAGGTGGAGGTGGAGGTGGAAAAAATGGGGAAAGGGGGAGGAGGGGGAGTGCACTCGCCGACCGACGTAGGAGGTTTGAGTGGAGCCATGTCACGTGGAGTATAGCGTGGGGACATGGATGGAAAGTATGAAAGGGAGATAGGAATATCATACGTGGAAGCTCCAATTATGATATTATCATTAATTCATTTTCCTTTTTTTATGATCGAGCAATGGTGATGTTATGTATTTTTTTTGGCCGAATTTGGTAATATTATCCGTGAACGTATTAAAAAGCAATTCAATACAGATATTATAACGTTGTTGTGAGTTTAGAGTTTTTTCTTATTCTATGGTATATGCTTGGTGTCGATGTAGTAGAGAACCTTTCTTATGATGCGTTATCCTTGACATTTGTGAATCTGAATACAGAGAAACGTACATTTTGCATCATGAAACATAAGCAATTATAGAGGGTAGAGAAAAGGGGAGAATAATACTAGAAATGTAAAAAGTTGTGTATGGCATTTATTTTAATATCAAAAATTTTCTCCGACTCATCTAATTGCCAAACCTAAGAAAAAACGATTAAAATATTTTGGTGAAAAATTCTAGCAAAAAAAATTAAATGGCATTTTTTTGACATCAAAATGATTACTTTTTAAATGAGATTGACATTAAAATGATCGTTTTTTAACAACATTTGTCACTAAAGTAATCATTCTTTAATAGTGACTAGCACTTAAGTGATTATTTTTTAACAACAACTAACATTAGCACTGAAGTGATCACATTTTAACTTGCTACACTGGGTCATTTAAGGGTTATATGCTAATTATGAATGCTAGTGAATCACATGGAATTGAAAAATTAATAAAATATTACAATGTCGAATTTTTGACGACCAAGATTGGAGTTTGCATTTAATTAATCATTTTTTTAAGTAACACTTAAATGATTTGAAATTTTTTTAGTTTTTCTATTTATGAAAATATTAAAATGAACAAAAAGCTATATACAACTTTTGAAATATCATTTTTTTAAAGTGATACATATAACTTTTTTTTGACACTTATAAATAAATGTTTTTGACACTTATAGGTGGAAATGATATATTTTTATCCTTCAAAAAATTCTCAAGTTTGTGCGTTTTCGATATTTTCCGTAACGAAGCTACTACGAATCTCGTAGTCTTTTCTCTCTCTCGGTAAATTAGTTCCCGGCAAGAATTAGCTGATGGGCTGAAACATCACAAGACTGATGACAAATCAAGAGACGAGTGAAAGAACGATTCAACAAGACAGCACTACAAACCGGCCACGCAAAGAGCTTCGACGCATATGGACACGACCTGGAGCCTTTTGCATCGAATCAACGCGGGACATCTTCACATCGACAGCGACGAGAATGCTGTCACCTCATCGGAGAGCAAACATCATCATGAATAGCTTAGCTGTAACTTCCCCTCCCTCTTTCCAAGTGGAAGTAAATGACACCCGTTCAAGGGCAATCTCAATGACTTCTCAACGAAGGACTCGCCTTTCCAATGCGTCATAATCTCCGATGACGCTATGAAACGCCAGTAAGACAAAAGAAAATTATTCTAGACTAGACCGTGTTTGTAAAGGAGCCGAACCGACTTCCCCTGTTTAATCCTGTCAAGAGTTGGCAATGGGTTATTGCATGTCTTGGATGTATTTCATTTTTTAATGTTCTTGGCGATGATAATCGATGATCATGAGCACGGCGGCTGACCGAGCGCGGGAGACCTGTAAGACATGAGACACAAATGGGTAGATTTTGACAAACTAATTTCTTCTCCGCCTAGCCTTCCCAATCAGACCAGAACAGGACCATTCATGCCCAATACAGAAACCATGGATAGAATTGGACAAGAGCTTTAAAATTAGGAATACCGGGCCTCACCGTTCCGGTCTTGGTCTTGCTTATTGATCAGGCCTTTGCCCTATCAGTTTTGGCAGCTGAATAGACCAACCACACCCTAAAAACTCCTTCCGCCGAAATAAGTCAAAATAGACCTTTGAGAATAAAAAGAGAAGCCATAGTCCATCCGAACTAGTTATAATAAATGCAAAAAATCCATTTGCCACAGAATGGACGATGGATGAAGTGTTTATTACATTTAATTCAACTATCTTACAGTTGACATTAGAAAATGAGCTAGTACAACTTTACAAGTCAAGCTCTCAGATGACAGATGACCTCAAAGGACTTCGAGATAAGAGACTGAAGTTAAAAAGAGGCTAAAGTGCGCAAGTCGGATTGACGCATTTAATTGCAACAACCTCCGCTTTGAGCTGGAGCACCATCTCTGCCGCCAGGAGGTCCTTGGACTCCGCCGTATCCAACTTTTATTCCATAAGACTACAACAAGGACCAAACAAGCAAAATAAGGTCAAACCAACAAAGCATATGAATTGAAATTCAAGACACTTTGACAGAGTAAATGCAAGAATCCCAGGTCCTCGCAGATATATTCATCCTATGAACTGAACGAACTCGGTTACTTCTTTTGACATTTTACTTTAAACACAGGCACACCCTTAGACCTCCAAAATTTTCCCAAATTTGGGAGACAGTTTACCTCATTTGAGACATCCAAAGCACCATCCTCAATTTTCTTGTAGATTGCCGCAGCAGTCTTGATGAACGCCTACACAAAATTCCTTCAAATCAGTTGTCATCATAAAGAAGCATCTGAACTGAAAGTAACAAAATTCTCTTTCTACAATGTAAAATCAAGATATTTCTCACTTCTTCCACATTTTGGGCAGTTTTGGCAGAGGCTTCCATGAAAATCAAACCATGCTCTTTGGCGAACTGTTCACCTTCCTCTGTGCTTACAGCTCTTCTGTGAGCAAGATCGCTCTTATTACCGATAAGCATAATCGTCATGTTAGCATTTGCATGCTGCCTTGCGTCCTCCAGCCAACTAGCCAAGTGATTAAAAGTCTCTCGCCTGAATTGTACAATAATCAGTACTGTCAAGTCCAAACACTCAATCTGAATGATATGTCAAGATGAATGACCTACCAAATACAGGGCATCGTATGACTGAAAGCACCAAAAACCTGAGCTACCCTACTGCATTTACATACTAAGAATATATCGAGATGTGCATCCCCCCTGCTACCGCCACTCCTTATACTCACTAGATAAAAGCACTGATGAGAGGGCCTCTTTTCCCCTCAATTCCTTTCAAAGATCAATGCAATGCTCCTAAAACGCTAGACTAGCAAAGAATGATATAGTTATCATGCAACCCCTCCCGTGCTCCTTCCCATCGCCCCTCCCAATCTTTTGATTTTAAAGCTAGGAATAGATGCTAATCGGAATTACTCTCACCTAGAGAAGTTGTTTGGTTACAGAAGTAGTAATCAAGTAGACAAGATCAGGAAGAAAAGGGTACCGGGTGATGTCGTAGACTAGCAATGCACCAGCAGCCCCCCTGTAGTAAGATCGTGTGATAGATCTAAATGATTCTTGTCCTGCCTGGCAAAAGTATTTAAACTTTCATATGAGATAACATGATGAGAATTAGACACTGGAAATATATATCATGACAACACCCGCATTCCCATCTTACTTTAATCTCGTTATCAATGCTATGTCATGGGGACACCATTAACAAAAAACTTGGGAAACTTGATGAAAGCAACAATGACACAAGACACCAGCAATTTCTCAAATCTTAATAGAGTTCCTCACAAACCCATCCTCCTTTGTATTAAAGTGGAAGAAGTTGCTTTATTCAGCCACACAAATGTCAAATTCTCCACACAGTTTCAAAATGATCTTTTACATCTGAAGTTTCATTCACGGTACACGTGCAAATACAACAATACATAGAGAAGAGACAACTGACCGTATCCCAGATCTGCAGCTTAATCGGCTTGTTGTCGATAGTGATCATCCTGGCCCCGAATTCAACCCCAATTGTCAAGTCATGCACGGGCTGGAAACGTTTGTCCGTGAACTGAAGGAGAAGGCACGATTTCCCCACTCCTGACAGAGACCAAAAGGCAAAGAAAAGTGAACAAACACGCGCGAGATGCCGAAAGGACTTCAAATTTCCAAAAGGGTCAGTCTCAAACAGGCCACGGCATAACGTATTGAGAACAAAAGGCAACGAAAAGTAAACAAACACACCCGAGATGCCGAAAAGACTTCAAATTTTTCAAAAGGGTTAGTCCCAAAACCATCCCCAGCATCACGTATTGAGAAACTCCGATCGAACAACACACACACACACACACACACACACACACACACAGAGCAAAACACCCATCAATCAGAACGACTGAAAAACGCCGAGCTCGAAAACCCAAAACGAGACAAAGCGAAATGCGACCACCCGACAGCTATCTACCCATTACGACGGGCAATGTAACAGGGGGGTGAAACCGATGCGTTACCGGTGTCGCCGATGATGATGTACTTGAAGAGGTAAGCGTAAGACATGGCGGAGATGCCCGAGCGGATCGCGACTCCACGGAGACGACGCCGCCGCGCGCGATCGGAGAAGCTGAAGCTAGAGAGAGAGAGAGAGAGAGAGAGAGAGAGAGTCAAGGGAGAGTCGTCTGCGCTTCGGTTTCGACGAGGTTTCGGAGCCAGCGAGGATCCTCGCTGTCGTGTATCCTGCTTCTCCGCCACCCCCCTTCCCCGGCAAGGCGCAGAGAGAGAGAGAGAGAGAGAGAGAGAGAGTGGAAACAACATATGCGGTTGCTAAATTTGATCTGAACCGTCGAGATCTTAAAAAAAAAAAAAAAAAAAAAAAATCAGCGTAAAATCTACCGTTTTTTAGATTATTCGGATTTAATTTAATGTTATGTACTTGACTTTGATAAATTAATTCCTTATGTCCATGTGCAATGATGCGTAAGAACATTTATCACGCCATTGGCCACGGGAAGAGTCACAAGGGGGGAAATGACACATATAATTCATGAACTTTGGCTTGACGTGCAATACGGTTCTTAAACTTTAATTTATTGTGTAATGAGATTTGTAACTTTTAAATTGTTCGACGTAATCTCTTAACTATATGAAAATATTTGACATTGAACATTTTTATATAGTTCAAAAATGACGTTATATATGTACCAAAAGTTCGGGTAAATTAACAGGAATCGATCTTTCTAGAGGTACTTGCTCTACCCCAAATTCGTAAGCTCTTCAACAACTTATTAATCACATTATTTATTAGATAAATAATTAAGAATCATTTATGTCACTATTTATAGATTAAAATGGGACGAGAGAAAAAAAGGACGGTCAAAAGAAGCGCATAGAAATTAGGTTGACTTCACAAGGCTATCTATATTCGATCTACTTCAATACACAGGGATTTTTATGATGACGTGTTGCTAGCCTAATATGTGTCAATTTATTCATATCTATCCTAAACTTTAAAAAAAAAGACCAAAAACCTTTTAATTTAATCATTTTAATTTTAAACATTTAAAAAATTTAATTATTTTGATTGGAAATTGCTAACATAATCATTAGTTTTATGTGATACTGCTAGTGCTCATGTATAAAATTTTTGTAACTTTTTTATTTTGTTGATATTTTATAATATTTTTGTTTTCCTTTGTCCTCCGTAGTTGCCAACCCCTTGAGGGCTGCTCTCACTGTGCTCTTGCAAGGGCGAGCCTTATTCAAGGTTAGTGAGGCTGGTGTGGTCAACCCTTACTAGCCTTAGCGACCTCATCCCTACAAGGACAACCCTTACTTGGCCGGTGAGGTTGGCCTTGGCCCTCGCCTATGGCTTGTTGCTTAGGAAGAAGGGAAAAAAAAAATAAAGAGAAGAAAGAGAATAATTTTTTTAAACAAAAATACGAAAATTGTTAATATTCGTGTCGATGGAGTTATCTAGGACGGCTAGCATTCATGATAGTGATTTCTAATAAGGGTTAATACCCTGAAAAACTCTAAATTGGTACACATGTGACAAATTTACCTAAACTATTTTTTTAACCATAAAAAACCCAAAACTGGTATACCTATGACAAATTTATCCCGACTAACCATAAAAAAATCCTAAAGTGGTACATTTATGACAAATTTATCTTAGACTAATTTATTCGACCATAAAAAACCACAAACTGGTAATTTTGTGACAATTATACCCTCCGGTAAATTGGATTAATACCACAAAAAAATCACAAAAATTGTAAATTGTGATAAACAGAGTGTAAAATCCCAAATATGTATACTAATTAACTGTCACGTGTCATTTGACTTAATTAAAATTTAGCGAAAATTAACAGAGGGTAAATTTGTTACAAGTGTATCCGTTTGGGGTAAATTTGTCAAAAGTATACCAGTTTAGGGTTTTTGGTGGTAAAAAAAATAGTTTGGGGCAAATTTGTCATAGGTGTACCAGTTTGGGGTTTTTCATGGTATTAGCCCTTCTAGTAATTTTGAAAATGTTTATAATTAGGTTTAAAACTGAATTGACATAATTATAATAAGTTTAAAACTAAATTTGATCAAACTAAATAGCTTAGAATTGAATTGGTATAATTGTAATAGGTTTAAGACTTTTTTAAGTAATTGTCTCTCAACATATATGCAAAGCATATTGAGTGCGTAAGGATAAAATCGACTTCATGAGACCTCCGAACTATCAAAATCTAAAAGTATTCGCATGATCTCTACCATAATTAATAATTCATATACAAAATTTATAAAATAACTCCTTACAAATGATAAGTACAAATACTCATTGCGAATTTGATCAGGGTAATATCCTTATATCAAAAAGCGGGCTGAGAAAAAACAATATGAGCATCAGAAGATGTGATCTTTCAAATATTTAGATAACAACAATTAATTGACGAATATAATATTTAAATTCAATCTATTTCCTTTGGTTTTTCATGGGGTTGAATTTGAAAATAAAAATAAAAATAAATGCTTTTGTACTTATTACAACTAGCTAGCGTGAGTTTGGTAACATTTTAGTTTTGAGAAATAATTTCTTTTTAGAAATAGTTTTTTCTATTTCTATTTTCTGGAATTATTTTAAAATAAAAAAAAAATACATTTTGTAACTACAGAAAAATTTATATTCCTATAATAGAAAAAGAACAAGAATGTGTTTGGCAAGACTCACAATTTTTTTTTTTTTTTTTGTGATGTAGAATTTATTTTAATTTTTTAATAATTTTTTTGGATTTTTTTCTTTTCTTTTTTTCCTCTATGTTTCTTTCCCTTCTAGCCGATGGCAGGCAGTGATCAAAAACCGGTAGTAGTAAGCGGTGACTACAATTGATGGCCGATGACCAATGGTGATGATGGCGAGTGGCAAGCGATGATCGGTTAGAAGAGGAAGAAGAAGGAAAGAAAAAAATGACTTATTCTAGAAATTATTATTATTATTTTTTTTATGATCGGGAACCGCCGTTGGCTGGGAGCCTGGACGTAAACCCGGGGCAGACTGAGCCACCACCACAGACCCAGCTGCGTTTGAGTCGTGCGAACGCGACTTTTCTAGGATTCGAACTCCTCCCCTTCTTGAGGGGGAGGGAGCCCGAAGCCAGCTGTGCTATTGCGGGCGGTGATTATTCTAGAAATTATTTTCAGGAAAAAGAAATAACTTTTTTCTACATTTTATTTCCGTTCCAAATATATTCCCCGGCTAATTTTCTATTCCTAGGAATAGAAAAATTAGTTGATTTTACCAAACAAATTTTTATTCTTTTTCAAGAAAACAAAAAAACAAAAATTTGAAGAAATAGTATCTTTTTTGTTTAATGAAAAAAATAAAAATTAATAGGAGATTAATTTGTATTTTTTTTTTTTAGCTTGATGAAGGATATTTTAAAAATTAATAAATAAAAACTGGAATATAATTTGGAGGAAATATATTCCTTATACTATGATAATTAGCATTGTGAAGATAAGGAAAATTTCAAATAAGGGTTCGAAGTACCCTCATTTTCTCAAATAAGGGCTTAAAGTAAATATTATTCGAAGTAAGAACTTGAAATGCCATTATTTTATCAAATAATAGCATTAAGTGAACTTTATTTCAAATAAATATTTGAAATGAACATTATTACAAATAAAAGCCTGAAATAATCATATCGGTCTTAGAGAAAGGCTTGAACTCACTGTTTAGTGAATGACGATTTTGTTTTTTAATTTTTTTTTCCTTTTTTTTCATTTTTTCCCTCCAAAAAAATTACAATTTAAAAGAAGAAGAAGAAGAAGATGAACACGCACATAAGGGAGGCTCCCTCCTGCTTGTGGCCGCTGCTCCATCACCAATAGGGTGATGGTGATGGATGGCAGGGTCTCTGGTGAGAGACAGGAAAGGTTGATAGCGCTTTCCAAGATTTGAGTGAGGGTTGCACGGCCCTCGCCCAATGCTCCCTGACCTGGGCAATGAGGTCCAAGGGCATTGGGTGAGGGCCACCAGGCTTGCATAAAGGCCGATGACCCTCACCAAAGCCGGGCGAGGGTGGGCGACCCTTGCCCAAATCTAGGCGACCTCACCCCTCTCCTTCTCTTATCTTTAGCGAGGGGTTGCTGGCCCTTACCTCTAGTTAGCGAGGGTCATCGGCCCTCGCCTAGGCGACAACAACCACGTCAGTTGTCGTTGCTACCCTACTAGGGATGGGGGCAATGGCCACATGCGGGAGGGAACCCTCCTACCTCTGTATTTGGTTTTGGTTTTTTTTTTTTTTTCTGATCTAATTTAATTTAGATTTAAAATGAATTTGGACAAAAATATCCCAGATTGGCCGGAATTATTTGCTGGCTAGTGAACCAGCAACATTAGCCCTTATTTGTAACAACTATAATCACTTTAGACTCTTGTTTAATTTCATATCCTTATTTGAGAATATAATGGCATCTCGGGCCCTTATTTGGAATTTTCTAGTAAAAATGCGATCTTTTATAGTTGTCTTTTTGATAGCATCAAATAATAAATTTATTTTAGAAAAATAATCAACTGAAAGTAAAGGGTAAAGATAATAGAATCCGGTCTTGCATCAGTTAATCATCGGTCAATAAAGAGGGTCTAGAGAAAATCACATCTTGATTTACTATACAAATGACTATATTAATATGATCTTAACCAAAAAAGAAAAAGGCACTGACAGAAGTATGCTTGCATGACCTCACTATGGACATTTCCATTCAATGAGCAGGTAAATTACTAACTTCTGTATAGACTGATGCATCATATGTAATATCAACTTCTTCTGATTCACTGCAACAAAATCCCTCCCCTCCATAACCATGAGTTTCATTTTGTCAATCAGGACGGTCGCCGCGACTGTCATTCTGATCATCTGTTTCAAAGTTTCTACTTGCTGGCACGAATCCGTATATACTAATTTGAGATGGGTGTGAATCTGTGATGACTGTACTTCTGAGGCTTCCTAGACCGTGAGACCAAAAGGCAAGGCCTCAGTAGGAGATGACAATGTCCCATGAGCTAGTTCTTGCAGGGATACTTATTTTCAGTAACTTGTCTTCTCTGAATTCGAACTCTCTCTCCTCTGAGTTCACAGTGCACGACCTGGGTCTTGCACTGGAATACGCTCCAAATGTGCCCGGTCCTCTCCCTTTGATGTGGATTCCAGAAGTGGAAGATTTGCTGCGAATATCAACTGCTTGAATGGCTCCACCTGAATTGTACAGGTCTATCAATCCGATCGGAGCAAACTGCACCTTCTGATTGTGCACCTGGATAATCAGACCACATCTTAGATTGTGCATTTTCCGGAGGATCCCACCAAAATGCTTTTAATTAGGTGCAACTATTGATACCTTGATAGGAGAAATGGTTAGCACGTCGCACTCTAAAACCTTCAAGGTGACATTCATTGACTCTTCCACTGACAATCGGTGTACAGAGCCTATACATGTTGATATAAGGCCAAAGCATGAGCAATTGGACATTGCCAATCAACGTATCTGTGCGGTTGTTATTCTTACTGTATGCGTATAAGAGTCAAAACATACCAGTCTTGAAGGAAAAGATTGCACAATCTCCGGTCCATGAACCCCCAGTAACCTCTTCCAAAAACTCTACATCAGATGGAGAAACTGACGCAGATATTTCTGAAGCAGCATCCTCAATGACCTTCTTGTCTGTGCAAGGCCAGCTTCCCGCTCCTTGGCAATTGAAAATGCCAAGAACACCAGTACAGTTGTTCATATTCCAAATCTTCAGAAGACTGCAGAACAGAGTTAAGAGGCATCAAGCAGTTGGAAAATGAATGGAGAATGAGCTCCATCTTACTAGTAAAAATGTTAAGATACCTTTTCCCATCCATAACTGGGTCAATAAATAGGCAATCCCGAGATGGCCTGCCAGGGTATTTTGCTCTAAGCACCGACCCATCAGGAAGCACAAGCTTTTTAAGTATCTCGAAGTCATGATTTCCAGGTTTATCACTGTTATAGAATGGTGACAATATGAATAAGCAAAACCTATAAAAAGTATGGGTCATGCAATGGTAAGTATGCAACACCATCAAATATCAAGAGTTGTAATCTTTTCAGTTCCTAAAAAATGAGAGTAGGGGGCTTCTGAATACATGATGCATACATTAAAAGGGCATGACCTTTTAGCACATGCATGAGGATGGTCATCAGGGCTATCATCGAGTCACAAAGCCATGCACATTCCTTACACTGGATATGGTGGATATGGCTTCTTGGGCAAAACCATTATGGAATAAGAGGTCCTAGGATTCCTGCTGAATACATTTCGAAAGAGACAGAATATGTACTAAGCATGACCAGAAAGAGCCAAGTTTCTCATCTTAAACAGAGAGTTTGCAATGATTTGATGCCTTGTACATCTGTCTCTACAAGAGAATATTGGCACACCTTACATAGACAGGACATCCTCCCACTGCTCGAGCTACTGCGTGGAACTCAGCTGCATCATGGAGGCTCTGAAGATGTAAAAAGAGTCGATAAATATTGTTGATATTGGCAAAGCATTAGACAGTGCTATAGCAGCAAAGTGGGATGGGATAATCATACATAGAACATGTCCCAATCTGGAACAACTACTTCTCCCAGAAATAAGCTATTATACGCCACAGCAGCTATGTGTAGAGTCTGGGTTGCCGGATTTTGAGGATAATAATCATCAGATGCTCGTGTTATAGCACTTTGTTGACAACTGCATGGACAAATATGAAGCAGAAATAAGATATTAAAGGTTTCTTATACCTATATTTCTATTCTAACTTCAAAACTAGCGTACAGACTTGCCATGCCACAAAATTGGACAAGTGATCTATTTGAGTAAGAGCATATATCACTAGATTCTGGTAATGTACACATTAAACAGTGACATCAAGGGGTTTGTTAATTCACTTGCTTCCGTTGCCGAGACATATATGGTGAGTATGACGCATTATGTCATCATTATTATTAACTAAAAGATGGAACTACTGGCATAACAAAAGTGAACTACTAACGATACACAGAAAAAACCAATTTCTCTCATATGTCACTTCAGTAATCCTTTTCTTTTTTAACAAAGTACAAACTTCCTATTGGATTTAGTGATTATATCTATGAGTTTACTTAAAGATTATCCAATAGCTCATAGTCAGGACACCTCTGGACTTAGTTTAAAGTTCAATCAGTAATAAGCATCCTAGCCATTGCCCCACTATAAACCAATGTATTCAAATTTTGAAGCAAAATATGACGGGAAATCAGCAGTGATGAAGTTATATACTGGTAAATGGAATCTGTGCTCTGACCCATACAGCTGATGATGCTGTTATCCTGGAAATTCACAGTAATGGAATTCTCAAGGGCTTTTTGGAATTGTCTGGTAAGGGAAACACGACCTCCTAGATCTGTTGCTACTGTTTCCAGAATGTTCTGCACATCTACCTTCACTCCATCCACACCCTGAGAAACCAGGTAGCTGTGCAGATCGTCATAGAACTGAGATATTGTAGCGGGATCAATTACACCTACGCCATAATTCTCCATAGCATCCAAAGGTGGGTCCCTCATATTTGCTAAAATTCCTGGTGACTGCACGGGATACTTTAAAACTGGATTATACTTTTTTGTAGCTTCTGCTCCAGGAAGAAGGCCTCCCCAGTATCCCATCAAAGCATGCCATACATAGACATACCTGAAATTTATTGAAAGATATGCAAGTAAAGTCTCTCAATTAATCGGTTTCAACAAACATGACGTTGTCACTGAAAAGGTCACCATAAAGAGAAGTCACAATTGTGAAATGTACAACTAAATTACGGAAACAATTTATGGCACCTCCTCACTTTTCATTTTTCAGTCTAGCCATTGTGGTTTGCTTAAGTACATATAGAGAAAGAACAGAAAAAGCAGTTTGAGTCATACTTAAGACCATAAGTTCCCTTAATGTCTGAAACAAATTCCTTTAAATCTGTAGGCGCCTTGCTAAGAGATCCATTTTCACTTCTTCGAAACTTTTGATTTTCTTTGATGCTGACTAATCTGCCGCCAAACCTGCAAATTAACCAGCAGTGGAAAGATATGTTGCAGTTTCCTAATTTGTGGTTAATCATACAACATTACAACAGTACAGCTACTTACTGTGACCCTTCAACAAATGGCTCTCCTTCTTTTTGGAACTCATTACTTGTATCTTGCCACCCATCATCAATTATGATAAATTTTGCAGGGGTGCCTCCATCAGATAAACTGTGAGGAAATTTGTAATGGTCAATTCTCTTCAAACTTATCAAGTTAAAATCTTAAATTCGTTGCCTGGAATTAAATTCCTCAAGGGCAGAAAAGGGACAGTCATTCAACTTTGTAGAAGTGCTTTTCAAAGAAGCAAATTAAAAGGAACATTGTTTGCCTCTATTTCGAAAGCACAGCCAAGAGGGACCTGTGCAATTATATATATATAAACGATGCGGCAAACTAAAGTCCTAAAAAATCAACATCAATTTTGCAGGCATCTGCATCATTGACCTTTTAAGCCCCTGTCTGATTCCTTTAGGATTAACCTCTTGGTAAAAGGCATCCCAGGTGCACCAACCAAACCAATCCAAAATTGCAGGCATCTGCATCATACAAACCATCATAAGACAATGTTAGCTGATCACCCTCTTCCCATTTCCAAGCTTGATATAGCTATGCAGTTGCTCAACGAAGACCTACCTGCTTCCTTTCTCGGACTGCAAATGTTCCTAACTCCTTCTCCAAGAACCTGAATATGCAGTGAGTAATGTAAGGGCGACAAGAACCAATTTGCAATGACTAACTCAGATTAAAATTAGCTGTCCTAGTACTCAAAGGCTCTCATTTACAAGATTTATGCACTGTTCAACTTATGGATCATGACTCAGACTCATTGTAATCTTGAATTCCCAGTACAAACAAGAAAATTGCTCAGAGGGCAAACCCCACTTCATTGATTCCTTCATCAGGTTGAATGGATTTTCCCCATAATTGACAAAAACAGCTTTTCGGGACTCTGAAGTGACTATTGCTGGGTCACCTAACAAGAATTGTAACAACCCACATTATTAGAGTGAAAAGAGTCAAACATTCAGATTTAAAACAGCTGCCGACTTGAAAAACTTTGTTTAAAAGCATGTACACCACTGAAGAAACATGAGGCTCCCACCGACTGCTCCCTGGTCTCATTATTCTCTTCCATATTTTCTTAGCGATAATGGTTAATACATACGTCCATATAAATATGTTTATGGATTGCTAAACAGAGTTTACTTTGGATTGCAAGCAGAAAGCAACAATGGCTTTCATTGGTGAGGATGAAAAATTACCGCTTTCTATACATAGCTCGAGTTCATCTGCCAAGTTCCCCTGCAAGCTGCTTCTAAACTCGCCATCCAACACCGGCAAGAAGAGGATGTAACTGGGTTCATCAGACGGTTCCAAATCGGATCCCTCCCTTACTTCCAGCAGCAACATCTGAGTTTCAACCGGAATGTCACTTCCCGAAACACCAACTCGAGGTATCATCCAGAAAATCTTGAATCTAAAAAGGCACAGTAGCCTTATGTCCCTGCATCGTCAATCATGAAAATCAAAAGAACTCACATCACTTCCCTACTACATTCTCTCTTGAAATCCCTCGAATTCGATACAGTTAATTTGCAATTTTCTTCACCCGCAGCTGAATGTCGGTCAGAGGCAAAGAAGCAAAATCACTTACTGAATAACTCCTAACGTAAAAACATGTCTCGAGCCCTCCACATTCGAAGTAGCTCCAACGAATGCGGACGAATTTGTCAGCGGCGTGACCACCACATTCTCCGGCACATCCGTCAACACGTCCTTGCCATCGACGCTCAGAGCCCCCTCTTTCAACGCAGGCCTCGTGCTGATGAACATCGAATGCTTCCATGTCGTGGTCGACGTCGACCGGCTAGCTCCGACGGGCCGCCAGCTCCGACGATGGGAGCACCTAAGCGGGGAGAACCGGGCATTGAGCCGCAGAGAACTCAGCGGAGAACACGAGGCAGCGATTGCCTGAACCATCACAAACCCAGTTCACGCAGCCCCGAGCTGTCCTCGCCGAAGCTAAAACAACGTCTCGCGCAGCCCGTTGCTTCCGTTCCACGAAAGCATTCGAGGGCCGTAAGCAGAGAGACAAAAAATAACGTGTGACCCGAGTGGTTCCGCGACTTGTTATACGACGATGAAGAAGGAGATGACGCTCCCGTCCCGCCATTGATTAATGTCCACATCTTTTGAACTCGAGATTGACTAAAAACCATATATGGAAACTGTACCTCGAGCAGTCAATTTCGGAACTTTCAATGGAGTCTCCAAGGGGGGAGGGGGACCAAGGGAGGACGGACCATGCATCGACCGCCACTGGCAGATGCCACCAAGACGAGGTTCGCCAACCATCTCCAAGAGCAAAGAGAGAGAGAGAGAGAATGTCGACAAGTACTAAAATATCACCATGACATCAAACTTCGAGGTCTTTTCAATGCATCCAATGAAAATGACTTGCGCGACGCTGACACTTGCGGACTTTATTGCTGACACTTGTCGACAGATGATCGGGTGCATTCGATAACCTTGGCAAATGTCAGGAATCAGGCCGGGCCGGTTCCATCGGAACCCGGATCGAATCGGCTATTTTTTCTGACCCCGGTTCAATGCTTGGATAAAGAAAACTGAAAACCGGCTTTTACTAATTTGGTTCCTGATTCTATGCCCTGAACCGGTTTGATCCCGTTGCCTTTCTAAAGTTACTAGTCGCGACACTAGTTCTATTGGCTGTACCAATGCGTGCTTTCAATCACTCTTAGATCTTGGCTACAACTTTCATGTATGAAGTTTTTCCTAATTTAAATACAAAAATTTGTAAAAATCCATGAACAGATAAAGGTCAGGCTAGAGAATTTCAGATTCTAACTTCAGATTTCGGGACCTATTTCACTTTCCAATGATATTTGATTTATTGATAACATCTAAATGAAAAAGAAATTATAAGTAAATTAGAAGAATTGCAAGCTCGAAAAACCCTAAAATCAAGCATTAGACTCAAAAGGATCTAAACTTTGATTAAAACCAGCCAATTACTCGAGAGATGGTTAGAATCGGCTTGATCCCATTTCCTATTTGAAGTGACCAATCGCAATACTAATTCTATTTGACTATACCAGATGCGTGCTTTCGATCACTCGATGGAAAGCGATCGGTTCTACTTGGAAGATGGTCAGAACTACCCTGATCTTATTCACTTTAATTCTCTCTATTTTGTGTGTGTGTGTAAATGTAAATGTAAATATGTGAATATCATTACTTAGATGATGTACTAAAGCTTAGGTGAATCTCCTAGCATTTCAAAGAGACTAATTATGTGAGACGATGGATGAACAAAGTCTCCATATGATAGCAAATAAAATTTGCTTGAGAAGGCCTACATTATTGATAGAGTGACGCCCTATCTCTTACAACTTTTCACATCCTAACCAATAGAAGATGAGACTCAATCGACTTGTTTTAAAATTGTGGTTGCATTCCATCTAGATGCAATAGATAGTCATTATGAAAGATAGCTTGAGGAGCCTCCCTCCAAGTTTTTGCCCTTGGTGGCTCCAATCATCTATTGAACTTCAAGTTGTAACCCCCTGGAGGATGTCAAATTCCATTTTGTGCCAAAATATTATACCACGCACTACTTGTCTAGGTTCACTTAGAGAATAAGTGGTTTCTATCTTCAATTCTAGTCATACAAAAGTTACACTTAGTATCTACTAAAGACAACCATCGTGATATGGTTAGAGCTGTTAGTAACCTATCTCTATTAAAAAGCCAGCCGATAAAATTATGCTTGCTAATACCATTGATCCAAAATAATTGACACTAGTCTGCGGTTGGTCCGTCCTATCCGAATTCCTTGTGTATCTCTTTGCAATAATATGTATGGCTGGAGATAATAGGTGTTAAGTAAGTCCTAGCTTGAGAATACATCGCTAATTCCAAGTCATACTACTCTTTATGTCGAGATGTATAATGAGAGTACCTTTGCATTTGATGTGATGAACCCAAGTACTCAATAGGGGTGAGAATGGATGATTGATGAGGCTCCAAAGCAGTTGGCCCATCAATAATTTATTCTAGAGATTTAGATCGAGCCTTGTCCTCCCTCATTTTTTGGTGGGCATACTACTTTTCATATAACTTTGTGGGATTTTAGTGTTTCAGCGTTTCTTGCCCATGAGAATTATCTAATCTTTTTTTCTATCTTGTAGATAGTTTGCTTTGGGAGGAGAAACATTTGCACTCCACTAAGTGCAACTGGAAAAAAATATCGATTTGGCCAATTGAAGTCTTCCTGCATAGCTGATATGATTCATGTCTGGAATATCTTTTCTGTAAGCTTTTGCATAACAAGTTGGACACCGAGGTATCTGATGGGGAGGATGCCCATGGAGAAAGTTGATCGTACCAAATGCATGCTGCATGCTTCCGATCACTTGATTGAACTGATTAGATTACATCAATCATTTTGTGGATTAAGCAACATTAAGAAGAAATAAATAAAAATTACAAGCAACTCCCGGAGAATTATCTCAAATTGCATATTTGCACCAAATTAAAACTAAGAAAATCGAAATAATGTCCTAATAATTTTTATTTGACTCCTAACTAAGAAACAATTCGAGCTAATTCTATCATGTTTTTTAACTAGGAAAACCAACGACAATCGGGCTTCTCACGTAATGGCGTCCATCGGACCATCTCAGTCCTCCAAACACGTACTCCATCGCATGCCGAGCAGATTTAGCTTTCAGGGTCACCTTGAAGCTCTTCTCCTCACCGACCCGGTCGAACGTCAGTGTCCTTGGCTCGACCGAGACTGAAATGCCAGGTGGCTCGATGACCTGTGCTGCATACGTGCCGGGCGAGCCAACGTTTTTCACTCGGCGGGTGACGGTGGCTGAGCCGCGAAGATTGGGGACCATGATCGAGGGGTAGTTGAAGTCCAGGAGGCTGAACGACTTCGGGCACTCGTAAGGGTCCTTGGAAAAGGATCGCATCAGAGTTCGGTTGTAGCCCAAGGCGCAGAGGAAGTCGAAGTAGTCGTCAGTGCTCAGGTCGTAGACTAGGCCGGGGTCCATGGCACGGTTTGGGCGCATGTGGCCCGAGCCATGGTCGAATGGCGTCGCCTCGAGGAAGCTTGACCCGTCCAGCATCGCTTCGTTAGTGTTGTCCCTTGTCCTAGCTGTTAAAGACCACAAGAATGTGAAAGCAATAACTTTCCTCAGACTCTACTAAAACGGCGAAATCATGTTAGTTCGGTCGTACTTGAACAGCAAAAGTTCTCCAAGAAGAGATCGCGCATACAATCAGCAATATTGGGCATGGGCTACCGATTGATGAAGTATGGAAGTTCTAGGACTTGGATATAAATTTGGAAAATGGAGGACTAAATAATCTTCTAGGACTACCATTACAATCTCTCTAGTCACTTGTTTTGCCTCCTAGCAGCTCATGAAATGTGAATTTCTAGTAACTGTTTCTGTCAAATAACTTTAGGACACTAGAGAGCAAAGTCAATATTGAACTGGTGTTCTATCATTGTTCATGTAATTGTCAGTTCGCCGGTACGAATTGCAGAAGGAAATGAGTAAATTACCCGTGGTCATGATTGCCGATCGAATTGCAGACACGCTCCAATCAGGGTGGAGTGCCCTGAGCAGGCCGACGACTCCCGCAACGTGAGGACAAGACATCGATGTACCGGACTCGGTGTTAAAAGGAACCCTGCGATTATCAAAGTCCAAATCTGTAGGGCTTACGGCCTCGCTGAATGCAGCTATTATGTTGACGCCTGGAGCAGTTACATCAGGCTGAACAAAGAAACGGAAAGTTTCAGGAATGAACAGTAAATTGTATCGGCCAAAATTTGATCAGAAATGCTACTGTAACATTAAAGGTGAGACGGTATTTTTCTGAACCTTGAGGATCTCTGGCGTAACCAAGTTTGGCCCTCTTGATGAAAATGCCGCCATGAATGGTGCAGGCTTTGTGTTCAGTTTGGCCGTCGGAGCAGTGATGAATCCAACTGGATTGCTGTTCCGAAATCATTAACAAAAGGGTAAGCTAGCATTTGGTAAGATTTCGATTCGGATTTTGAGGATGTCGTAAGCGATATAAAGGCGATAGAGAGAGTACGCAGTGGAATTGATGTAGGCAAAGACTTGGAGGCCATCTTTGTAAGTAAGTTGAGATGCAGGAAGGAGATGCGGGTCGGCGATGATCTCGTTGCCGCTGAGCATGTCGTTGCATAGAATCATTCCCACCGCGCCGGCTTCCAAGGACTGTCGGCCCTTGTCGACTCTCGCCGTGTCGCCCCGGAGGCACACCATGATCTTGCCTTTCCCCTTCTTTGGATCCAAAGTCCCAGGCTTACACAGCTTACTTGACATTGTGCAGAAAATGCAGCAAACAAAAGTTAGTCATTACCACTCAAAACTTGGGAGCCAAGTCTATTACAATTCTAAAACTTAGTTTCACAATTATTACGAGTCATTCACTGAGGCGTTAGCCGCTTTCGCCTGTGCGCCAGTGATCAGGGGATAGAACTTGTCCTCGGGCAAAGGCTTTGAAAGACTCGTGCCCTTGAGGCGTGTGCCGTGCACTCCGATCGGGAGCTCGACAAAGGCTTCGAACTCGCGGTCCAGTGTGCTCGCTCCCACCGTGAGGATCCATGGTGAAAAGTTTGTGACGGATCCAGCAACAGGCCCGCTGTTTCCGGCCGAGCACACCACGGCAATCCCTTGCTTCACCGCGTGGAATGAGCCGATGGAGAGGCCATCCTTGAAGTAGTCACCTGGGGACCCTCCTAGGGACACGGATAGGACGTCCACGCCATCGTGGATGGCCATGTCGAAGGCCGCAAGGATGTCCGCGTCGTAGCACTCGCCACTGTTGTTGACGGGCGTCCAGCACACCTTGTACGCGGCCACGCGGGCTCTGGGCGATCCTCCTCTGGCGGTCCCATTGGCAACACCAAAGACATCGGCTCCGTAGACGAAATTCCCGCCGGCGGTTGACAGGGTGTGCGTCCCGTGGCCCTCAAGGTCTCGCGCCGTCTCATAGGAAGCGTTGAGTTTTTTGATCCCAGAGTAGGCCGCGAAGCCCTTGTTGAAGTATCTTGCTCCAATGAGCTTCCTGCAGAAACGAACACAGTTTCATATCAAAATCAATCAGAAAGGGGAAAACTATACTATCTTGTGTTCATCGTCAGTAGTTAGCAAGTTTGAGGATCTGATAACATTAATAAACAGTTGATGCTGTACAATGAAGACTTGCCTAAATTCACTCACAATCAAACTGATGTCATTGTACTAGTTTTTGAGTGAATAATTGAAGCTCTCTTTTATCGGCCAGATCATTCGATTATTTTTAATTACTGATCAGTAGTCGAGGCTAGTACAAGAGCATACCCGTTGCAAGGCACGCCGGCAGCAGTGTTGTTCTCGCAAATCCCTTTCCATTTCAATGGGGGCGGTCCGTAACCATGGTCGCTAAAGCTTTGTGATTCGGGCCAAACACCTGAAACAATCCATAACTTAGCGCCCAGAGAGATAAACTAGAGACGGCGAGTCAGTCGTACCGGTGTCGAGGTTTCCAATGATGACGTTCTCGCCAAGCTTGGCCTTTCCCCACAAAGAACTACGGCGAATCACGCCATCCTTCTCTAGCAACATGAAGTCCCATGAATGGGTTGTGTGCAGATGTCTTCCCTGGTCCGGAAACAACGAAATAACCCTCGGATGCTCTGCATTCATTTAGCATTTTAGTTCACACGTTTCAGTTCAATCCATTGCTGTTCATTCGATGTTTGTATGCATAAGTTGACGAGCAAACTGTGTTCAGCAATTTACGTACTCGCAATTTCCACGGCATCTTCTTCCTTGAGGATGGCGGCAAAACCATTGATGTGTCTCGTGTAGGAGTAGAATATTGCTTCCTTCGCCTTCTCACGACTGCATGACAGGAGAAAAATAATGCCAACGAGACAAAAGACATGTGATCCACAGAGGTTTCGTGGTATGATCATAGTACTTACCTTCCCAAAAACGAACCGAGGAACTCGTGATGAGACCGGGTCACGCGATCGAAAACTTCTGTCGTGAGCTCTTCGCTGTGCTCATGCGATCCCAGGTACACTATATAAGACTATCTCGTTGCGAGCAAAGGAGAAAGAGCACAAACTCCATCAGATTAACCGGACAAAAAAAAAAAAAGGTCTTTCGAGCAAGTACATGATCCTAATACCGATAATTCATAAGGAACAAACAATACAGTACCTTCGTAGCTGCAAAAACTGGGGCTTGCAACACAGCAACAAGTACAAACGCAGAAAGCAAAATTGGTAGCTGAGGGATCCCCATGGCCATCTTCTTCTTCGGCCTGAAGGAATTTCTGCAGCAAGATATTTCACCCTGGTTTTCTTTTTTCTTCTTTTTTCTTTCGGCGTTTCTATGATGGGTTTTCTGCTGTCTAGGGCAGCAACATGGCTGACTTCTCTGCTGTGATACGGTCAGGATCTCAGCCTTGTAGCTTGGGTTCAGGTTCTGCAAATTTCAAAGCGAAAGCTCTTATCTTTTTCAAGATTTTGTTCGCACCGAAAAGATCTCTGAATCACCTGAGAATCAAATTGGATGAGCAACGAAAACAAGATATGCAACCAGAACCGAGATAACACTCCTTAGATCTGTCGCTTATCCAATAATTTGTGTTTCCTAACAATTTTTTTGTTATTGTTTTTGGTATTCACCCAAGATTTTCCGAGAGGCTTTTCTCAATTATATTTATTTATTTTTGTCATAAGAAGAGTGTGAGGAAAAATAACAAATGTGTAGAAAAAATAACATAGTCAGTGTATTTTTGTTGAAATGTAGAAGATTAGGATAGTTTTCGGAAATAGGCTTAATTTGAAGGTTATGAAATGGATTTTGGAGATTATGTGATTGTTAGGCTGATCATGGTTTATAAGCTATAGAATATATGTCTCATAATTCCGAGTTTCTCAAATTACTATTTCGTTAAACAATAACGCTTTATCATCCTTTTTCCATAGAAAATAAGGATTCGTATAAACTGTGGTTTGAATTTGAATATCTCGTTAGGTTTCTATAGTTGAAAAAGCTAGAGAGAAGATAATTGTAATCACTTAATTTGTTCCTAATGCACACGCTCAAGATTTCTATGATCATTTTAGACATTTTAAAGGGTGATTACCTCTAATGAGATCACTACCTAAAAACACTCAGAAGTATTAGTTAATTCTTTTTGCTCTTGGGGAAGCACGTAGAGCGTGTGGGACAACTTAGCATGATTAAACAAATAAATAGGATGTCTTTTCCTTCTAATAATATGCTAATGAAAAGGGAGATCACGGAAATCGTCAGTTCTAAACCTATTATTTCATGCCAATTCAATTTTAAAATTTTCAAATTTACTAATTTAATTCTAAGCATTTTCGTGAATTTTTTATGTAAGAAAATTCTGTTTTATTTTGATTTCATTTGCCACATAGGTTTTCGATGATTCAATTACAAAGACTTTTAATTATGAAAGGACTACCATAGAATTTCGTGTGAGGTTTATGACGACTCCTAGGAGGTAGAAAAGGACCCTAAATAAATTAACATTCATACAATAAGTTCGGATTGATCAAATAATTTTCCTAGGGAGATTAAATAGATTTTTTATTTCAACCATTCTAGAAGAACCTTTCCCAAAACAACAATAATCTTTGGATAACGACATAAAATTTCTTTGAACTTTGAAAATGAAAGTCGTTTGATATTATTCAATGTGGTCTATAAATTTTAGCCCAATATACAATATGGTTCATGAATCTTAAACTTTTAATATAAAAAATAAATATAAAAAATGATTTAGTAACAAAAAAGATAAAGAATAAAATAAAATAAATCATAAAAAATATCATTTTATTTTAAAATAAAAATATCCTTAAAAATAAATTTATTTTATTTATTCTATTTTATTTTATTTTACGAATAAATTTATTTTAAAATGAATAAAAATAAAATAAAATAAAATAAAAATAAATTATTTTTATTTATCATAAATAAATTATTTATCATAAATTTATTTTAATAAACTAAAAATAAAATGATAAATAAAAATAATTTATTTATTTTTAATAAATTAATTTTTATTTTTAAATGAATATTTATTTTTATTTTTAATAAAATGAGGAGAGGCGGATGAGGAGGAGGAGGTAGAGAAATTATAATATCGTAGAGGAGATGAGGGAGGACTCAACCAAATTGAAACTAGGATTTAGTGGGAAAATTATTTTTTTATCATCCAAATCGAAAATTACGAAAATTCGGTTTTATTCGATTTCAAATCAATTTTCAATGTTCAATTACGACATTCTTAAATGAAAAATTGAAGTTAGGTTTATTCCCGGGTGTATTTTACTATTCTAGAAATAGGTAGGAATAGAAAAATTATTTACTCCGAACAAACATTTTAATTATCATGCACCCCCTTATCGTCCCTCCTTCATCCCTCCAACATTGAACATGTAAAAAAAGAGTTCATCGACACTCACAATTAATCTAACAATAATCCTATTAGTTAAATCACACATTTACTATTAGGAAAATTGCTTTGGATTGGGTAGAAATGAAATTAGACTTAAAAACTTGATAACATCTTTTCAAGGAATTATTTATCTTACAATATTACTAATAGTTACTAGCAAATAAAATATGACACAGTTTCGATTGAGTACATCAAATATAAATTATGATATATTTCTAGGAACTCTCAAATGGAGATAATTAGAAAAATGGTTGTGTTGTTTTTATTTTTTTAAGAAAAAATTCAACAAGGCTTGATAATCATTGATACAAAAAAAAAAAAAACTATAATAATAATAAATGAGGATTTGCGTTAATTATAATCGGTGAGCGCCCAAGCATGCTAAATGATAATCGCGCACCCGCATATGAGTATGGTGGAGTTTAGCTCAAATCCCATTATCTTCATTTGAATAAGTTAAGAGACACCCATATTTATGTAGTAGTTCATGTACGGAAAAACATTATTTTATTTGTTTTACAAGAAACTACCAACATTGCCACCGGACGGACGGAAGGAGAAGAAGACACCGACCCTTCCACGTGTGGAAGAGAAGTTAGGTCATTGTCATTGCTTATGGGGGCGCAGATGTCATGTATATGACGTCATAATGCCTCGAAATTCAGAAGACGAAGAGGGAAATGTCAGGTCGCGATCCCCAAGAACAAATCTATTTCTTCATTCCCGCGCTTTTTGAACCCAAGAACTTATAGTTGGAAGGGTCTTGTTCATCAGGAAAAAAATATAATAAAAAATCACAGGAGATCGAATTAATGAGAGGGTTCTCAGAATATTTATTGTTCCATAAGTACATTTCGATTTTACTTGTATTATAAATTATATGAAATTTTTTTAGTTTTTAAGGTCCGCCGATTTAACAAGTATATTAGTCCTTCAGTACTTATTGATGAAATAGTGATTTGGAACAGAAGCGATGCTGCAACAAAAAGACAAATAGTCGGCAGTTAGATCTGATACGGGTCATATTCCAGAATCCACATGCTTTGCCCCCCCTTCTCTCTCTCTCTCTCTCTCTCACTTATTTTAAGAATATCAAACTTTTTAGACCGGGTCACGCGATCGAAAACTTCTGTCGTGAGCTCTTCGCTGTGCGCATGCGATCCCAGGTACACTATATAAGACTATCTCGTCGCGAGCAAAGGAGAAAGAGCACAAACTCCATCAGATTAACCGGACAAAAAAAAAAAAAGGGTCTTTCGAGCAAGTACATTATCCTAATACTGATAATTCATAAGGAACAAACAATACAGTACCTTCGTAGCTGCAAAAACTGGGGCTTGCAACACAGCAACAAGTACAAACGCAGAAAGCAAAATTGGTAGCTGAGAGATTCCCATGGCCATCTTCTTCTTCGGCCTGAAGGAATTTCTGCAGCAAGATATTTGACCCTGATTTTCTTTTTTCTTCTTTTTCTTTTGGCGTTTCTATGATGGGTTTTCTGCAGTCTAGGGCAGCAACATGGCTGACTTCTCTGCTGTGATATGGTCAGGATCTCAGCCTTGTAGCTTGGGTTCAGGTTCTGCAAATTTCAAAGCGAAAGCTCTTATCTTTTACAAGATCTCGCTAGCACCGAAAAGATCTCTGAATCACCTGAAAATCAAATTGGATGAGCAACAAAAACAAGATATGCAACCAAAACCGAGATAACACTCCTTAGATCTGTCGCTTATCCAATAATTTGTGTTTCCTAACGATTTTTTTGTTATTGTTTTTGGTATCCACTCAAGATTTTCCGAGAGGCTTTTCTCAATTATATTTATTTATTTTTGTCATAAGGAGAAAATGTGAGGAAAAATAACAAATGTGTAGAAAAAAGAACATAGTCAGTGTATTTTTGTTGAAATGTAGAAGATTAGGATAGTTTTCGGAAATAGGCTTAATTTGAAGGTTATGAAATGGATTTTGGAGATTATGTGATTGTTAGGCTGATCATGGTTTATAAGCTATAGAATATATTTCACATCGGGCTCTAACATTCTAAGCTTTTGGAGTAAATGAGAATTTTCTCATAATTTCAAGTTTCTCAAATTACAATTTCGTTAAACGATAACACTTTATCATCCTTTTTCCATACAAAATAAGGATTCCTATAAACTGTGGATTGAGTTTGAATATCTCGTTAGGTTTCTATAGTTGAAAAAGCTAGAGAGAAGATAATTGTAATCACTTAATTTGTTCCTAATGTACACCCTCAAGATTTCTATTACCGTTTTAGACATTTTAAAGGGTGATTACCTCTAGTGAGATCACTAACTAAAAACACTCAAAAGTATTAATTAATTCTTTTTGCTCTTGGGGAAGCACGTAGAGCGTGTGGAACAACTTAGCATGATTAAAAAAATAAATAGGATGCCTTTTCCTGCTAATGATATGCTAATGAAACGGGAGATCACGGAAATCGTCAGGTCTAAACCTATTATTTCATGCCAATTCAATTTTAAAATTTTCAATTTTACTAATTTAATTCTAAACATTTTCGTGAAATTTTGATGTAAGGTTTATATTTGTTGGAGTTACTGACATGGCAATATGCCACTTAGGAGGGCTGTTGATGATTGGATCATTATGTCAACCATTTTTAAGTGACAATTGATCGAAAGGACTACCATGGAATTTCGTTAGAGGTTTATGACTAAATTGTAAAATAGAAAAGTTTATAAATAAATTGACATCCATGCAATAAGTTTGGATTGATCAAATAATTTTCCTAGGGAGATTATACATATGAGAGAGATCTCATCAACCATGAAGTCTGAGAAGAACCTTATCCCAAAATAGCAATAATTTTTGGGATAATAACATAAATGGTCTTTGAACTTTGACTCAATATGCGATATTATCCATAAACTTTTAAATTATTTAATGTGGTTGTTGACACCTAATTTTGGAAAAATAAAATTGCATTTTGAACAAATAAAAGAAAAAAATATAAAAAAATGGGAAAAATCGATTTGATTGATTATGCATGGAAATTTGAAATTCTGATGGATATTCAAATTTTGATAAATGCAGAAACAATTAAAAATCAGGTGAACAAAGGGTAATGATTTTAATAAAATGGAAGCCAAATCCAAAATCGGTGAGGATAATGATCAGATTGATATATCAAAAGGAAAGTATCAAAAATTATACTCATCAGGTGAACTGTTTGTAAAAATCAAAACGAACTTGGATGCGTTTTTGGTAACGTGAGTGAAAAACCAAAAAGTAAATTTGCGATGGCAAATCGAGGCTAAAATTCTGTAATTCCCGCAATAAAGGAAAGACAACTTTCTAAAGATCGGTTTTCACTATAAAAGGGCTACAGTTCGTGAGAAATAAGGGCGCGAATTCAGGAAAATTTTCAAACGACTAGAAAAATTCAAAAGAATTCATGCGAGAGAGAATTCGTGCAAGAAATCGTGAAAAGAATTAGAGCAAAAAGGTGAGAGGCCTTCCTTCGGTTTTGGGGGAGAAAAGAAAAGAAAAAGTCAAAAAGAAAGAAGGAAAAGTCACGTCAGCAGGAGGGAAAGAGAGAAGACCAGTGAGAGGACGTGAGGTAAAAAAAAGAAGGAGAAAGGACTTCGTGAAAGTCCCCGCCGGTGTCTGCTGCTGTATGCCTCTTCCGCGCCAACCACCGCGCCATCACCACCGCCGCTCCACCGGTCTCGCCCGCGACGTACAGCTCCGCCGCCGACACCCGCCGCTGTTTCCTCGCGCAGATGACCGCGCCCTGCCAGTCTCCATCCGCCACGCCCCCAATCGTCCGGCCGCCCTCAGCGACGCCCGCACCTGACCTCCGCCGCTGACCCGCAGCACCGCCACCGCGCTGCTGCCGACGCTTCATCGACACCCCGACGACCGCGCTCCCGCCCTCGCCGACGCCTCGCCACTGCAACACCCCTGCTCCGCCCGCGACGCCGCCCGTCGATCTCCGAACTCCGCCGCGCCTCCGCACCGCCACCTCGCTGGTCCGCTCGCCTCCGCCACGCTGCGCCACCGGTCTTGCCGCTCCGTCCGCATCTCAACCCGACGCCCGAAACCCGCGCTGCTCCGACGCCGCCCGAAGCCGAAGCCCACCGCGACCCGAATCCCGCGTTGCCCCGACGCCGCCTGAAGCCGGAGCCCACCGTGACCCACAGCCCGTGCACCACCTCGCCGCCGACGACCAGCAGTCCCAGTGCTGTTCAGCCCTCGCCGGAGTCCCAGCGCCGCCAGCCGACCGCCTGCTCCCCTCCGGCGTCACCCTCTGTGTCCTTTACTTACCTAGGTAGTTTTTATTATTTTTACTTTTTACTTTTTACTTTTACTTTTTACTTTCTTTATAATTTAGTTTATTTTAGTTGTTATGTTATTTTTGTTTATTTCATTTGATATCATTTTTAGTTTAGGTATTTAATTTGTAATGGTGGATGTTAATATTTGTGAATTTAGTATGCATTATCCGTAGGGATTTTGTCCGAAATTAATATAATTATTAATTTGATCAGAGGCGTTGGATCATTTTTCTAATTATTTTTAATTTTTGGGCTTTTTGGTAGAATCTCAATTGTTAAATCATAATAATTATTTAATTTGGTCCGTAAGACTTGGATTGGATTTTTTATTATTTTGAGTTGTTGTGATGATTAGGGTTAGAATAATTGTTAATTTAACCTGTGAGACGACAGGTTATTTTTTCAATTATTTTGATCATTTATTTAGTGATTATATTAATTGTTTAGATTTAACCCTAATTTAACAATTATTCAACTAAAAAAAACTAAAAAGAAACTAAAAAATCAAAAATCAAGATATTCAAAAAAATTGCATGAGCATATAGGACATTAGGGTTTAATACAATAGACGCGTAGGTTTAATTAATCAAATTTTTAGGATTATATTTCTAGGATTGCATTTTTAGATAATATTTTTAGGACTGCATTTTTAGGTATTTAAAAAAAAAATTCAGGATTAGACTTAAATAGCCTTTTTAGAGTCTTAAATATAATTGGCACATTCTCATCCTCTTTTTAAAATAAAAAAATAAAAATAGTTTTCTAAGACAAAATAGGGTTTAAGTCAAATTAATCCCAAAAATGGATTAGAAAATTATTATTTTTAGATAGCTTAATTAGGGTTTTTATTAGTTTTGAATTTCAATAAAAAATACAAAAATACTAGGTGCATATTAACTAGTTTGCATAATAGGATCATTTAATCAGAATTTATTTATTAGTAAAATTTAGGTCATGAGGTGCATGTTAACTAGTTTGCATAATAGGATCATTTAATTAGAATTTGCTCATTAATAAGATTAAGTCATTTAGTTAAAAAATGCATTTTTATAAAAGAATTCTAATTTCAATGAAAATCCCAAAAAAATTGTTTGCTTTGTGTGATGCAATTTATTTATTGAATGCTTGAGCATCTATGTGATCACATTTTTGCATAATAGTGATTTATTTTAAAATAAATCAAAGCTGCTGAAAAAATATTTTTGAAATTAAAAAGAAATGGTGCAGAAATGGCGTTAGAAATCTAGTGTAGAAATTAAATCTTGGCACTTTAGCCGCGCATGGTAACCATCCCCAGCCCAACTATTTCTATTCTTCTTCTTTCCCTAAAAAAAAAAAAGAATAAAACTTGTTTGATAACGGCGTGTTAGTTTTTGTTCGGGAACAAAAAGTTAGCCCTTGGAATGGTTTTGGAATAGAAATGAGAAGTAAAAAAAAAAGTTGCTTCTTTTTACCAAAAAAAAAAAAAAAGTTGCTTCTTGTTCCCGGGAACAAGTTTAAGAAATAAGTAAATTTTTTTCTTTTATTCTTCTCTTGCTAACCACCATTGACCGCCGTTGACCACCATCCGCCGCCGCCACCAGCCAACCGCCGCCGCCGGCCGACGCCGCCGCCGCCGCCCGGCCGACCCGCCGCCGCCGCCGACCGCCGCCGCCGGTCGTGACCGGCGGGGGCGGGCGGCGCGATCCGTCGGCAATAATAAAAAATGAATAAATAAATAAAAGAAATTGTTGCGTTACAAACGCATTTCTACTCTTTTCTATTCCAAGAGTAGAAATTTTGTGTCGTTACTCAAACGGGTTCTTTTACTCGAAATTATTCCGGAGCGAAATAGAAAAGAACCATTTCTGAAAAAAAACTCTTCCCCGGGAAGAGAATGGTTGTCATGCGCAGCCTTAGTCTCAGTTCGTAGGAGTAAAATATCCCATTATTTTACTTAGGTGTCTAATCACCCTACCATAAATCGATTAGTGACGACTCCTATTTAAAAATCTTTTGCATGTTAAATATTTGAATCTTAAGTCACGATTTGGTATGGGCTTGGGAGAGCCCGAGCTAAGTTTAAAAACTTAGTAGTCCATTAACCTAGTTTTAGGTGGTGCACCCGAAAAATTGGTCGCGATAGTGGTCTATGAACTTTAGCCCAATATACAATGTGATCCATGAATCTTAAATTTATTCAATATGATCCATAAACTTTTGGAACATATTCGATATATTTCTTGGACTATATGAAAATGTTCAATGTTATATTTTCATTAATTCAAGGTTGGGGATGATAGGGAGATTTTTAATTCCTAAAAAGTTCTTGAAGGTCAATTTTGTTCGATTTTTTTAGTTCTCTCTTTTGTAATATTAAGAAGAGGTTTAGTGAAAAAGGAAAGTTTGTGTAAATTATGATTATTAAGAAGATTGGAGATTTTTAGTTTCGTTTGGTTAATTGAACTGAAGCAAAAATGCATGAAAATTCGGCTTGATTATGATTTCAATTTGGTTTGATTCTAACACCCGAAGTTATGAATCCTATAGACCATTCTCGAGGGTGGCGTTGGACCACTCCTAGGAGGTGCTTACTCCGTCCCACACAATGTACTACTATCTTCCCTACTTCATCACTCCGATGGTGAACATGTAAAAAAGTTCTTTCATACTCGCAATCAATCTAATAATAAACCCATTAGTTAAATCACACATTTGCCATTGGACATCAGAAGAATAAGTCAAGTTATCAACCTTTTCACTTATGGAGCTGAAGACTCGGATCGGTTCGGTTTTTCAGTTCTTTTTTTTTGTAATATTAAGAAGATGTTTAATTAAAAAGGAGAGAGATTGTGTAAATTGTAATGTTAAGAAGATGCGTAATCTTCAGCTCGGTTTGGTTATTGAACCAAATTGAAACAATCCGAATCATTTTTTTTTTAATTATCCAAATCGAAAATTATGAAAATTCAGTTTTATTTCGATTTCATTTCGGTTTTCAGGTTCAATTACGACACTCTTAATTATGAATCCATTAGACCATTCCCGGGTGTGATGCTGGACGACTCCTAGGAGGTAAGGACTCACTCCGTCCCACATACTATGCTACTATCGTCCCTCCTTCATCCCTATAACGGTGAACATGTAAAAAAAGTTCATTGACACTCACAATTAATCTAATAATAATCCTATTAGTTAAACCACACATTTACTATTAGGAAAATTGCTTTGGATTGGGTGGAAATGGAATTAGATTTAGAGACGTGATAACATCTTTTCAATGAATTATTTATCTCACAATGTTACTAATAGTTATTGGCAAATAGAATATGACACAATTACGATTGAGTACATCAAATAGAAATTGTGATATATTTCTAGGAACTCTCAAATGGAGATAATTAGAAAAATGGTTGTGTTGTTTTTATTTTTTTAAGAAAAAATTCAACAAGGCTTGATAATCATTGATACAAAAAAAAAACTATAATAATAATAAATGAGGATTTGCGTTAATTATAATTGGTGAGCACCCAAGCGTGCCAAATGATAATCGCGCATCCGCATATGAGTATGGTGGAGTTTAGCTCACATCCCATTATCTTCATTTGAATAAGTTAAGAGACACCCATATTTATGTAGTAGTTCATGTACGGAAAAACATTATTTTATTTGTTTTACAAGAAACTACCAACATTGCCACCGGACGGACGGAAGGAGAAGAAGACACCGACCCTTCCACGTGTGGAAGAGAAGTTAGGTCATTGTCATTGCTTATGGGGGCGCAGATGTCACGTATATGACGTCATAATGCCTCGAAATTCAGAAGACGAAGAGGGAAATGTCAGGTCGCGATCCCCAAGAACAAATCTATTTCTTCATTCCCGCGCTTTTTGAACCCAAGAACTAATAGTTGGAAGGGTCTTGTTCATCAGGAAAAAAAATATAATATAAAATGACAGGAGATCGAATTAATGAGAGGGTTCTCAGAATATTTATTGTTCCATAAGTACATTTCGATTTTACTTGTATTATAAATTATATGAAATTTTTTTAGTTTTTAAGGTCCGCCGATTTAACAAGTATATTAGTCCTTCAGTACTTATTGATGAAATAGTGATTTGGAACAGAAGCGATGCTGCAACAAAAAGACAAATAGTTGGCAGTTAGATCTGATACGGGTCATATTCCAGAATCCACATGCTTTGCCCCCCCTTCTCTCTCTCTCTCTCTCTCTCTCCCTCTCTCTCACTTATTTTAAGAATATCAAACTTTTTAGGAATAATTATATGAAACTCCAGACATTTTTTTGGATCTGTCATTTTAATCTTACTTTTGCTTAAACAAAAAATTATATGGTACTTTTAAAATTAACTTTTCCTTTATATTTCGTATAGATGGTACTAATGAAATGTCGCTTTTTCTCATAAGTGAGGGAGAAGGAGTGGGGAAACAACGAGGGCCAGCTGCCCTCGCTAGGCTAGTAGCAAGATTTACCACCTTTCCTTCATGGCAATGGCGGCCTCACAACTGCCACGCGAGGGCTTGATGGTGGTGAGGGCTACCTAAGCCACCATTAGGCTTGCTCTAGTTGCGCCTTTTCTTGATCTTCTCTAGATGATCCACTCTTCCCCTCACTTTTCATTTTTTTTTTTTTTAAATTTTCGGTTTGTGTATCCTTTTCTTTAGTTTAATTTTAAACACAGAACAAAACGAATAACAAAAAATAGGTGAATATAAAAAAAGATAGAATAAAAGATATCTATTCAAACTTTCCTATCCACCAAAAGGTGATGGTTAACTAATTTAAAAGACAATAATAAGTCTTAGAATTTAAGTGATCCAAGAAAGATGGTTTTAGGGCTATAATGACGGATCGACCTAAGATTTAGTACTTCCACTATTATTATCCCACTTTCTTATTACATAAATCTTTTTTCAGCTCTCTATGGATCACAGTCTCTCGAAGCTTTCCACACATACATACATACTTACTTACATACTAATTTAATGATACTTACTATATATAGATTTCAATGTTACATCATTCGAAGTTCATGCTATTGAGTCTTTTAAGGATGCTTGTTAATTATATATGTATATAATTGAAAGGTCCTTGTATTGAAAATTACGATTTCTTTTTCCTATCTGATTGCTTATTGTAGATACACTAAGGACATCCAAAGCTTTATAAATTTAAGGCTTTAACATTCCTGTTAAAGAAATTTTATTATACTTCATCTATATGTAAGAATTTTTGAGTGATTATGACATATAACCCTCTTGATAAGATGCTTGCCCATCACGTGTTTATTTTATTGTGTTTCACGTGTGTCGTACCATCATCTACCCATCAATTAATGGTACCTCAACCCCAGGTCTCTCTGTACACACGTAGTAAAAAGATATACTATCTACTTCTTGTTGACATGTTGACATCTATTAATGAAGGCTGACCCATAAAAGGTGTTGACTTGAAAATCTAGATCTAAGAGATAAGGAGCTCCAAAGAATCGAACAGCCGAATCAGAACCAGCCAATCTCATGTGCGATAGTCCGAATCTCCATTGCAATGAGCAGCATCGGATCATGGAAGAGCAAACCAAAGAACAAAGCGACCCAGAATCGTCACCGTTTCTGCACTGCCAATTCATGATACAAGAGAAGCTTGCAGGAGGAGGAGGACGAGGAGGAGAAGAAGATGAGCTTGAGCTTCAAGGCCTCTTGTCCAGAGAAGAGCGAGCGCATTCCGAGCCACTATTTTGCAGCTACCGAGATCGTCTTCCAGAGGACCCGGCCCTCGACCAGGCTCGTCGAGAGGCGATAAAGTGGACGCACCGAGTGTGTCGACGCTACGCATTTTCTTGCATCACCGAGGTCCTGTCGGTCGACTATTTTGACCGGCTTCATGCGAACATTCAGGTTGCGGAGATGAAGCCGTGGATGGTGCAGTTGGTGGCTACTGCTTGTCTATCTCTGGCTGCGAAAGTTAACGAGATCCATGTTCCGACTCTTTCAGCTCTTCAAGTAAGTTGAAATCTTGCTTTTTTTGTTTGCTTGTCATTCTACTTGCTTTAACATTTATGTAAGCAGAGTTTCAGCCTAAAATGTAACCATTTTTGTATGTATAATCGATGGTCCTCATCAAAGATAAAATCAGGGAAAGCGATAGAAAAAGGACCATAAAGAATAACATAGAAGACTTAAATCTTAAGAACCCATGATATAGCAATAGAATTGAGCTAGATTGTGCTTAAAAGATTCATGTTATAAATCCGACTTAAAGAGATATGATCTTAGTGTCAAGAAAGTATAAACATACAAATTGCGTCATTTTCAAAAAAAAAAAGAAATTCACCAGATGCTCAAAAATAATTTTTCTTTTCAATAATTTGCAATCTAGAGAAGTAGATTTGGTGATGATAATTGAACACTACATGTTATCCCCTCAGGTTGAGGGACCAAACTATATGTTCGAGCCTAAGACGGTCCAAAGAATGGAACTCCTGGTGCTCTCTACACTCGAGTGGAGGATGAATCCGATCACTCCATTTTCCTTCCTAAATCACATCATTGGAAGGCTTCACTTTCGCACCAGCTCACAAATGAATCAGTTCTCGACCTTGTTCGAGCTCTCTCTCCTCTCTCTCATCTCTGATTCGAGGTTTCTCCATCACCGGCCTTCGGTGATCGCAGCAGCCATGACTTGCCGTTCGATGGAGAAGATGCGGTATGAGGGCAGTCAGATCAGTTGTTGCCGGGATGCTCTTCGTGATACTCTCAAGTGGAGCGAGGCCGGGGGGATGTTTGAGGAGTGTTATGAATTAGTAGGTGAATTGCAATATAAAGGTGCCTATGTGAATTGTCCTTAGACAATAGAGGCATAGAATTATGAGTTGTGTACAACGTTGATGTTGCAAAATACGGTTTAAAAGTCATAGGAATCGATCAAGTCGAGGACAGAGGCAAGCCTCTATCAAAATAGGCTTGGGTGCTCAGCCAAAGCGCTAGAAAAGCACTCTAGCTTCTGGGCAATTTTTTCAGGCACCCAGACCTGGCCGGCAGCCTGGTCACTTCTTTGTCCGGTGCCCCCTGGGTGGCCAGTTTGTCCGAGCACTAGGTGGGCCATCATCTCGCATATTCCGTCGTCCACTATAGTCTTTTATGTACTCATGAACATTCTGATTGTTCCAATGATCACAAACTTGTGTTGACTCTGAATTGACCGAAAATCTCGAGTCAAAGTCAACATAAAATTATTGAACTTTGAGCAATATTAGAGTTTCACACCACTTTTTAGTCATCTTGTTTAATTGGCAATGTTGCATCTCTTCTCTCTGTTGACATTCATGACCACATTATTCTCCTTTTTTTTCTTTTCTTCCTTATTTGATCAGTTTGTCTGTAACTCTACTTGAGATACACAAAAGAATATTTAATAAAGGACAAATATCACAAAAAAAGAAATCCAAAACCATGCTCAATATGATATAAATACCTATTTTTTTTATTACAAAAAACACTAAGTTGGCTCATTGTGATACATATACTCCCAACTTTTTTATATCATAAAAAAACCCAAATTTATACATGGGTGATGTATGCTCTATTTTATTCCATTCAGGATATGTTTGTCATATTGGTATAAGTTTAGTTTTTTTTTTTTAAATGACATTAGAAACAATTTGGGGCATTAGTATCATAATGGGAAAGTCTAGGGTTTTGACTGGCACAAAAAAAAAAAAAAAATCAGATAATTTGTGTCACATCAAGCATGATTTGAGATTTTTTTTTTTTTTTTTTTTGGGTGGTATTAACCCTTTAAAATATCTCCATAGAAGATGTAACACAATCCAAAATATCATCTCATATTCATATATACATTAGATTCTCTAAATACTACATATTAAATCTAGATTTACATAGTTGGCTTTTTTTATTATTTATTATAGAAAAGCTTGGCGATGCTCGAGAATACAGCTAGCGTCGATATATTTTAATCCTTGAACCCCAAAACACTAATCTCATGTTATTTTCAAGAAGATAATTGAAATTTACATTTATTTTGACCATAATTCAGTCTTATGACGCGTTTTCTGCAATCTAGAGGGGCAACATAGCTGACTTCTCTACTGTGATATGGTCGTGATCTCAACCTTGTAGCTTGTGTTCAGGTTCAGCAAATAATAAATGTGTACACAAAAAAAAAAAAAAAAATATTTAGCTTATTTTTTGTTGAACTGTAGAAAACTAGAATAGTTTTAGGAAATAGACTTTATTATATGGATTTAGGAGCACGCTAATCGTGGTTTTTAAGCTATACTATATATTCACATTAGGCTCTAACATTTTAAACTCTCGGAGTAAGTGGTAATTCTCACATAATTCCAAGTTTCTTGAATTACGATTTCGTTAAACGACAACGCTTTATTCTTCTTTTTAGTAGAACATAAGGGCTTTTATGTTTTTTAGCTTGAGTTTAAATCTCATTAGGTTTTAGTAGGTGAAAAAGATAGAGAGAAGATAATTGTAATCACTTCAATTCGTTTCCCATGTCCACCCTCAAGATTTTTGTGATCATTTACGCACTTTAAAGGGTGATTACTTTGAGTGAAATCACTATCTATAACACTCGAAGTGTTTGTTTTGTAAAAAATGAATGTTTGAAAAATATTTTCCTTAAAATGATTAGTTGAGTTTACAAGTAGATCATTCATATTTTGCAAAACTAGGCTCCATTTGTTTCGCAATAAATGAATGATCTAATGCACATGTTTAAGATTTCTATGATCATTTATGCATTTAAAAGGTCGATTATTTCGAGAGAAATCACTACCTCAAAACACATGAAATGTTATTTAGTGTGCGTTTGTTTTGTAGAAAATGAATTATTTGTAAAAAATATTTTCCTTAAAATGTCGGTTGTACCACTTACAAATAGAACATTCATTTTTTGTGAAGCTAGACTCCATTTATTTTGTGGAATATGAATGATCTAGTTTACACTCTCAAGATTTCAATGATCATTTACACATTAAAAGGGCGATTACTTCGAATGAAATCACTACCTCAAAACACTTGAAATGCTATTTAGGGTGCGTTTGTTTTGCAAAAAATGAATGATTTGAAAAATCTATATTTTAAAATGATCGGGTGATCGATTACAAATAGATCATTCATTTTTTGCGAAGCTAGGCTCAATTTGTTTTATGGAATATGAATGATTTTAAAAACATTTTTATGAAAAATGATTGCTTATATTATTTGAAATAATTAGTTAATGAAAAATGTTTTCATTATTAATAAAAATTTATGTCTAAATAATTTCGTGGAAGATAAAAATATTTTTCATGCATTTATTAAGTAAATTAGGTGATTATTTAAAAAATAAATTTTCAAATTATTCGTTTTATGTGAAATAAACACATTCTTACTCCTTTTCGTTTTTGGGAAGCTCGTAGAATGTATGGGACAACTTAACATGATTAAACAAACAAATAGGACGACTTTTCCCGCTATTGAAATGCTGATCAAAGAGGAGATGATATACGAAAGAGATGACATTAACCATGAAGTCTAGGAAGAACCTTATCCCCAAGGTAGCAACAATCTTTCAATAAGTAACTCTTTTTACGAGAGATCATAAACCTTAATTTTATTTCAATAGGTAACTCTTTTGGCTGTGGAGTTCCTCCATGACTGAGGTGGAGTCAAGCTTAGGCATGGAAGAGCAAGATCTGGCGATGGAACTCCTTTGTGGCCAATTTCTAGTTGAGCTTTGTCACGATGAGCCTCATTAGTGGCAAGAAGATGGAACTCAGTGGAAGGCTATGGATGGGGAGGCTCCGGTTGGTGACTGTGGGTGCATAGAAATGGACAGAGAAGAGAGATGAGTGTACTTTATCCTACCCCTCCAAGAGATTATATTTTCCGAGTTATATCTCTCTTATATTGGGTATTTTCTTGTCTTGACAATAAACAAAACATAGGATTTACCGAATAAAGGAGAAATTGTCCAATAAGTCTTAAACATATTGCATTGATGTCAATTAAATGTTAAAACTTTTCAAATTTTATCAATTTGATCCAAAACTTTTATGAGAATTTTCAATGTAATCATTCAAGCTAACTTTCGTAAGAAATTACTGACGTGGCAGTGTGTCAAATTAGATGGCTAATGATGATTGGTTTGCCGAGTTAGCAATTTCTAATGAGAATTAATCAAAATGATCACAATGGAATTTCACGTAAAGATTTGGGACTAAATTGAAAAAATTGAAAAAATTGAGGACTTAAATTGGCATCCCTACAATAGATTAATAGACTTAAAGATTAATAGGCTAATTTTCTCCTCGAATAAATAAGGGCTGTTAGCGAGTAAATTTAATTTTGTGTGCTTGTGCAGGAGAGAGAGAAGGGGATTATATTTTTGTAGGTCCAATGAAGCCAAGAGGATCGACATGTTTAAAGAAAATCGACACAAATTCACCGGATGTTTGGCTCCCTTATTGTTTAAGATTTTTTTATTAGATGTATTCTCAAGGCAATTTTTTTTATACATACGATGAACATATAATTAATGTAATAATAATAATCCTATTCGTTTAATCACATATTTGCCACTGGATAGAAGGAGAGCAAGTCATTGACAATTTTCACATATTCGATTTCAAAATAAGGTAAACTCCGAGGTCATAGTTTAATAGGGGAGAAACAGTCATGGATATGACGTAATAATACCCCAAAATTTAAAAAGACAAAAGGGGAATGTGATGTCACGATTCCCAAGAATAAATCTATTTCTTTATCTCCGTTCCATGTGAACTAGGGCCAATAATTGGAAAAATAAAATTTTAAAAAAAGAAGAATTTATGAGAGGGTTTTTAGAATATTTATTGTTCAACAAGTACATTTTGATTTTAATTATATTTTAATATATGAAAATTTGTAATTTTACCGTCCGGTGATTTAACAAGTATTTAGTACTTAGCTGATTAATTAAATCTTCACTGGAAACGAAGCTGACGCCGCAACAAAAAGACAAATTCCGGAGTCTGGCGTTTAAATGCTTTGGTTCTCACATGTCTCCTTGGTCTTCTCCTTCTCTTCCCCAAGGAGAGATCACACTTTTTAGGAATAATTACAGTTAGAAATCCGAACACTTGTGTGACTCGTTAGTCCTAAAAATTTAGGGGAAAATTTTTATTATTTTTTCAGATTTTACACAACTTTTTCTTGGAGGAGGAGGGTAGGAGTGCCAGCCCCTTAGGTTCGCCACCTTCGCTTCGTGGTAGTGGTGACCTTTCTGTCCACCATGCGAGGGCTGGGCAAGTTAATGGAAAAACTCCAATAAAATTAAATCAGGGCTACATCCGGTAGATGATTTCACTATAATTAGCACCTTACATCTCTGTTACAATTTTCAATTACAAGAGAAAGAAATTATATGTACCGAGTAGCTATTCATAGTCTCAAAAACAAATTAACAATAAAATATGGGATCAAACTATAAATAGTTTCATTCTTTCTTGTTAATGGGGAGCATGAAACATACCCCAACATAAATAACCTATGAAAATATTCTATAATGAAAGGAACCATTTAACGCAAGTTTTGGGCCTTTCATAGTCATTTTCCCAATTTTTATTACATAAATCTATACATGCATACGTATATACTTAATGCATATATCATTCACTACCAACGATAAAGCCCAAAAGTTCATGATAATCAAGTGTTCTTATAGGGATGCTTATTAAGTATAGATTTAAATTATTACGCCATTGATGATAAAACTTATAATGTTCATGCTAATGAGTCTTTTAAGGATGCTTGTTAATTATATATGTCAATTTTTTTTTAATTAGACATGTCAATTGAAGTGTATTAAAATTACAATTTTTTTCCTATTTGATTGCTTATATAAATACACTAAGTTCATCATAGAAATTGAAGAGTTCAACATTCCTAGGGAAAGTACCCAATAATAGAGGTGAGCTTGGTTCTAGGGTAGAACCTATAATCGAGGAACCGAACTGGTGGGAACTTGTTTGGTTTCAAATTTCAAGGTATGCAGAGTAGGTTCTATATATCAAAAATTGAGGAACCTGTTTTGATGGGTAGGTTCTAGCTTCTAGGTAGATGAAACCTATAACCTGAAACTTGAAATAATTTTTTGTGTATTTCTTACTTTATGTTTTTGCGCCATCCTAAGATATTCCATGGTATTCAATGATGAATGTATAATTTAGAATTGCAAGTCTGAATTTTCATTTTATAACTGAGACTTTTACTTTATTAATGTTTCATATTATTCATGCGTCTAAATATAAATTGATGTCAGTAGATTGTAGTAACATGTGCTAGTTATTAAAGGCGATGATTCACTACGATTGTTCAATTAATAATATAGATACTGGAACCGGAGAATTGGAGGAATGAAAGAACCAGACTAGTAGGAACCTGTCCGGTTCCGAATTTCAAGGTATGCAGAGTAGGTTTTATGTTCCAAAAATTGAGGAATTTATTTCAATGGGTAGGTCCCAAGTTCTAGAGAACTCGGAATATGAAACTTGAAACAAATTTGTGTGCTTTTCTTGTTTTATGTTTTCACACGATCCTATAGTATTTCACAGTGTCTAATGATGAGTGTATAATTTAGAATCACAAGTATGAGTTTCCATTTTATGATTGAGACTTTTACTTTGTTAATATTTCATATTCTTCATGTGTCTAAATATAAGTTGAGATCAGTAAATTGTAGTAGTAAGTGATTGTCATTAAATGTGATGATTCATTATAATCGTTCAATTAATAATATACGTGAACTTGAGTAGAACTTGGAATTGACTCTGGAACTTGTGAAATGATAGATTTCAGATTCCAAGATTTGCATGGTAGGTTCTAGGTTCCAAAAAATAAAAAACTTTTTCCAAGTACTAAGTTAAACCTGTATTGAACTTGAAATCACTCAACCCTACCTAATAGGTCATAAAGTTATTGCATGAATATCAATTTATTCTTAAATTTTTCAATTTTGTTAATTTAGTTCTAAACTTTCACATGAAATTCTAATATATTGATTTTGATCAATTTTCGTTGGAAATTGCTAACATAACAATCTAATTATCGCCAATTGTCCTAAATTGTATAAATTCTTGACATTGCATCTGCAAGTACTAATTCTTGAGTAATTAGATACATATATCTCTGTGTGTATCGATGGACCTTCTTGACAAGTGTGTCGTACCATTACAAACTCTTTAATTAATGTTATCTTAAGTACAAGTTTCTCTGTACACAAATAATAACAAGATATATTATCTACTAGACAAGGGTTCCAAAGACCCCCAGCCGAATCAGAACAAACCAATCTCATGTGTGACTAGAAAAGCTAGATCTACTAGACAAGGGTTCCAAAGACACACAGCCGAATCAGAACAAACCAATCTCATGTGTGATACTCCAAATCTCCATTGCAATGAGCAACACTGGTTCATGGAAGAGCAGACTAAAGAACAAAGCGACCAAGAATCGTCACCGTTTCTGCACTACCAGTTCATGAAAGAAGAGAAGCTTGCAGAAGGAGGAGAAGAAGAAGAAGAAGAAGAAGAAAGAAGAAGAAGATGAGCTTGAGCTTCAAAGCCTCTTGTCCAGAGAAGAGCGAGCGCATTCGGAGCCACTATTTTGCAGTTACCGAGATCGTCTTCAAGAGGACTCGGCTCTTGACAGGTCTCGTCGAGAGGCGATCAAGTGGACGCATCGAGTGTGTCAACGCTATGCATTTTCTTGCATCACGGAGATCCTGTCGGTCGACTATTTCGACCGGCTTCAAGCCAACATTCGGCTTGCGGAGATGAAGCCATGGATGGTGCAGTTGGTGGCTGTTGCTTGTCTCTCTTTGGCTGCCAAAGTTAATGAGACCCATGTTCCAACTCTTTCTGCTTTTCAAGTAAGTTGAAATCTTATGAATTTGTTCTGTTTTTGCTTGTCATTCTGCTTGCTTTAAAAATCCATTTTTTTTCAATAATTTGCATTCTAGAGAAGTAGATTCGGTGATTATAATTGAAGACTACGCGTTATTTCTACAGGTTGAGGGACCAAACTATATGTTTGAGCCTAAGTCGGTCCAAAGAATGGAACTCCTAGTGCTCTCTAAGCTCGAGTGGAGGATGAACCCGGTCGCTCCATTTTCCTTCCTAAATCACATCATTGGAAGGCTCCACTTTTGCACCAGCTCGCAAATGGATCGATTCATGACCTTGTTCGAGCTCTCTCTCCTCGCTCTCGTCTCCGATTCGAGGTTTATCCATCACCGGCCTTCAGTGATCGCAGCAGCCATCTCTTGCCGGTCAATGGAGAAGATGCAGTATGAGGGCAGTCAGATCGGTTGCTTCCTGAATGCTCTTAGCAATAGTCTCAAGTGGAGCGAGGTTGGGAGGATGTTCGAGGAGTGTTATGAATTAGTAGGTGAATTGCAATTTAAAGGTGCCTATGTGAATTGTCATTAGACAATAGAGGCATGGAATTACGAGTTGTGTGCAACATTGATTTCAAAATAGGGTTTAAAAGTCATATGAATCGAGTTGGCGATAGAGGCCAAGCATCAATCAAAATTGGCCTAGGCGCTCAGCCAAAGCGCTAGAAACTAGAAAGTGCTCTAGCTTCCGGAAATTTTCTAGGCGCCCAGACCTGGCCGGCAGCTCAGCCACTTCTTTGTCCGGCGCCCACTAGGTGGCCGGGTTCGTCCAAGCACTAGGAGGGCCATCCTTTCCCATATTTGGTCGTCCATCATTGTCTTTATGTTCTCACAAACATTCTGATTGTTCTAATGATCACAAACTTGTAGTGATTCCGAATTGAACCAAAACTTCGAGTCATAATCAACACAAAGTTGTTGAAATTTGAGCAATGTTAGGGTTTTACGGCACTTTTAAGTCGTCTTGCTTAATTGGCAATGTTGCAGCTCCTCTTTGTTGACATTCATGAACACATTATTCCCTTTGCCTCCTTTTCAGCATCTTTGTTATTTAATCACTTCGTCTATAACTCTACTTGAGATATTCAATTTAAAATGTCTCGGATATAATATTAGATTCTGGATTCACATACTTGTTTTTTTTTAATAAAAAAGTTTGGCGATGCTCGAGAAGACGGCTAGTGTCAATATATTATAAAACGTAAACCCAGAACATTAATCTCATGTTGTTTTCGAGAAGACAATTGAAATTTATATTCAAGAATGATTGTTTAATTGGTATATTATTTTGACTATAATTCAAACTTATGATAGCTCCCATTTTAAACTAATTTAAATATTTATTAAATATACTTTTGGGTCCTGATTCTCCGAGTTACCTTAACTTATACTTTCCTTTTTACACATATATTTTCTTTAAGTGCTCTCCCCTAACAAGTTGAAACAATTTTCATTTACACATCACAATTAAAAGAAATTGCAATATTAACATATGTAGATAACTATAAACTATTTTCAGGTTATTAAATTAGCAGATTGATTTGTTTTAGCAAAAATATAATAAATGTAAGCAAATACTAACATCAAAAGAAGCACTTAATAAGTGTATGAAAACTATACAGTGCTGATATTGTCTTGAATTCCACAAAATTCGATCGGGAAATCTAGGAAGGCTTGAAGATTGCAGGCTATTTGTTTCCAAATATATTTCCTAGATTTGGGTTTCAAATTTGATAATATCTTTATGGTGGAATTCCTTTTCTACTAGGATTAGGAAAGTGGGGATCTAAAGATCTATTTATTTCAGCATTGTACCTTGTACTCTAGTGATACGTTCAAATAAGAAATCGTCTCTTTGTCTCTCCTGTGGATGTAGGCGGATTTTTCCACCGAACCACGTAAATCTCCATGTTCTTGATTATTCTTGTTTACTTTTTCTCATTTAGTTAGGGTGTTCTTCCGCACAACAATTGGTATCAGAGCAATCTAGGTTCTCTGTTCCTGTATTGCGACTTCTAACTAGATGGCTGGAAAAGGTTCAACCGTTCGATTTGATATTAAACGATTCATTGGGAAGAATAGTTTTACACTATGGTGGAGAAGGATGAAGGATCTGTTGATTCAACAAGGTTTATCAAAGGTTCTTCTGGGAAGATCGAACAAGCCGGACACCATCACTGATGATGATTGGGCTTACATGGAGGAGAGAGTGTTCAGTGCAATCCGATTGAACCTATCAGATGAGGCCCTTCAATATGTAGCGGAAATCGAATCTGCTCTGGAGGTATGGCTCAAACTTGAAAGCATTTACATGACGAAATCTCTTACGAACAAGTTGTTCTTGAAGAAGAGATTGTATTCACTTCAAATGAGTGAAGGAGGAGATCTGTTGGAACACCTCGATGTGTTCAATTAGATGATTAGTGAACTTACAAGCTTGGAGGTAAGGTTTGAGGATGAAGACATAGCGCTTCTACTACTGGCATCATTGCCAGATTCTTTTGACCACTTGGTGACTACACTCCTTTATGGTAAGGAAACCCTAGAGATCGGAGAGGTGACTGTTGCCTTAATTTCAAATGACACCCGGAAAAGGGCAAGTAGTTCAAAATCTTCGGGATAGGGACTCTTTGCAAAGGAGAAAAGCAATCAAGGAAAAGGAAGATCAACAGATCGAGGATCAAGTAGTAGGGGTCGATCAAAATCCAAGGGAAAGTTCAAAGGAAGATGCTACGGGTGCAATTAGGAAGGGCATACCAAGAGATTCTGTCCAAATATGAACGAGAAAAAGAAAAGAGCTCGGATGAGGCAAGTATAGCCGACAACATTGAGACCAATGATGGGGACGTCTTGCCCATATCGTCGGGGAAGGACATCTTTGAAGATTCGTGGATCATGGACTTTAGATGCACTTTTCACACGTGTCCTCATCGAGAAGCCTTCGATGAGTACAAGGCATATGATGGTGGTTCATTTCTCATGGAGAATGATACTTCGTGCAAGACTGTGGGTGTTGGAACCGTGAAAATCAAGATGTTTGATGGCATGATTAGAACCTTAGCAAACGTGCGTCATGTTCCGGGTCTAAGGAAGAATTTGATCTCATTGGGTGCACTTGAATCCAATGGATGCAAGTACACAGCTCAAGGTGGAGTCTTGAAGGTGATTAAGGGAGCTCTGGTTGTTCTTAAGGGACAGAGGCACTGGAAACTATATCGATTTATAGGAACCATAGTGCAAGGTGGAGCATCTGTGTCCACGGATGCTAGCATGGAGATAGATAACACAATGCAGAGTACGGTTCAATTCTGCAACTCACACATGGATGTATGGGGTCCTTCATCGATAAAGTCAAAAGGAGGGAAGGAATACTTTGTGACATTCATTGACGATTTTTCTCGCAAAGTTTGGGTCTACTTCATGCGACACAAAAGTGAAGTCTTTGAAATGTTCAAAGAATGGAAAGCTGAAGTTGAGACTTCAATGGGGAAAAAGGTTAAGTGCTTGAGATCGGACAATGGAGGAGAGTACAAATCGACACCATTCATGGAGCTTTGCAAGAATGAAGGGATTAAACGTCACTTCACAGTTCTAGATGCGCCCCAACAGAATGGTGTAGGGGAAAGGATGAACCAGACCTTATTAGACAGAGCTCGAAGCATGAGGCTACATGCGGGACTGAGCAAGGAGTTTTGGGTAGAAGCTATTTGCATTGCATGTTATCTTGTGAATCGGTCTCCATCAACTGCAATTAAATGCAAAATTCCCGAAGAGGTATGGACTGGTTAAATTGTCGATTATTCTAATTTAAGAATATTCGGTTGTCCTGCTTTTGTACATGTGTAGAGCTAGAAGTGCTCGAAGTTGGATCCAAAATCAAAACAATGTATATTTCAAGGTTATGAGAAAGGAGTGAAAGGCTACAAATTATGGGATCCAAGTGAGAAGAAAATTCTGACAAGCAGGGATGTTATATTCGATGAATCTGCAATGTTGAAGTCAAGCTGCGTGCCACGTGTGGATGTTGAAGAGGAGAGTGATAAATCTATCGTTAAGGTGGAGCTTGAAACTAGAGAATCTACAGAGATTGGTGAGTCATCTGATGAGGCTCTGGAAGTCAAAGAAACGGTAGAAGTTCCTCGTACCATTGCGACGGGTCGAGGAAGGCGCACTCCCAAAGCACCAGAGAGGTACGGTTTTGAGGATATGGTTGCTTATGCTCTTATCGTAGGCTCTGGCGATCCAAGCTCCTACCATGAAGTTTTGAAAAGTGATCACAAAGAAAAGTGGATGACCACAATGATGGAGGAGATAGAGTTGTTACAAAAGAATGAGACATGGGAACTTGTGAAGAAGCCTAAGGATCAGAATGTCATTGGTTGCAAATGGGTTCTTCGAAGAAAGGAAGCAGCAACGGAGAAAGAGCAAGAGAGATACAAGGCCCGACTTGTTGCTAAGGGCTATGCACAGAAGGAGGGGATTGATTATGACGAGATATTTTCCCTAGTTGTAAAACACATATCAATTCGTGTTTTATAGGCTATGGTAGCCATGTATGACTTGGAGCTTGAGCAGCTAGATGTGAAGACGGCATTCCTTCATGGTGACTTGGAGGAGAAAATTTATATGGAGCAAACCGAAGGCTTCAAGGTGGAAGGAAAAGAGGATCATCTTTGTTTGCTCAAGAGATCACTTTACGGTTTGAAGCAATCTTCGAGGCAATGTAATAAAAGGTTTGATTCTTTTATGCTTCATATTGGCTACATGAGGAGTGTGCATGATTCTTGTGTCTACTACAAAGTTTTGGATGATAAGTCGCTTATTTTGTTGATGTTCTATGTTGATGATATGTTGATTGCTGCAAGAAAAATGAGAGACATTATTTCCTTAAAGTCTCAGTTAAGTAGTGAGTTTGATTTGAAGGATCTTGGTGCTGCAAAGAGGATCCTTGGCATGGAAATCTTTCGAGATAGACATGCAAGTAAGCTTTGGGTAAATCAAATAAGAATGTTGAGAAGGTCTTAGAGCTGTTCAACATGGGTAAAACTAAACCAGTTAGTACACCCTCAGCAAATCACTTCAAATTATCCGAGAAACAATGCCCTATTTCACATGAGGAAGTTGTAAAGATGTCTCGAGTACCCTATGCCGGTGCAATAGGGAGCCTCATGTATGTTATGGTTTGTAGTAGACCGGATTTGGCTCATGCGGTGAGTCTCGTCAGCCAATACATGAGCAATTTGGGTAAGGAGCATTGGGAAGCTATTAAGTGGATCTTTTGTTATTTGGCTAGAACTACCAGAATGGGTTTAATGTTTAGTTCCAAGGGAGGATCGATCGATTTAGCAGGTTATGTTGATTCAGATTTCGTTGGTGATTTGGACAAGCGAAGGTCCATCACGGGATATGTCTTTACTCTTGGCGGTGGAGCTATTTCGTGGAAGGCAATGCTTCAATCTACTGTAGCATTATCTACAACCGAAGCTGAGTATATGGTAACAACTAAGGCTGCGAAGGAGGGAATATGGCTGACTGGTTTGGTCACAGAATTGGGTATAAAGCAAGAAAGTGCTACATTATATTGCGATAGCCAGAGCACGATATGTCTCGTGAATAATCAAGTGTTCCATTCTAGAATGAAACACATTGAAGTTCGGTACCACAAAATTCGAGAATTTGTGGAGAATGGTAGTATTACTTTGAAGAAAATCCATACTAAAGATAATCCCGCAAATATGCTCATGAAGACGGTTACTATAGAGAAGTTCAACTCCTGCAGGGACTTGATTTCTCTCACTCATCATTGAAGTTGATGGAGGCCGCACCGATCTAGGTGCGGGCGTACCTTTGCGAAGGTACGGTGGAGGGAGAGATATATTCGTTTTCTTGGTTCAAGTGGAGGCTTGTGGTTTATTCAAGCAAAAGGTGGAGATTTGCTGATGTTGTCTTGAATTCCACAAAATTCAATTGGGAAATCTAGGAAGGCTTGAAGATTGTAGGCTATTTGTTTCCAAATATATTTCCTAGATTTGGGTTTCAAATTTGATAATATCTTTATGGTGGAATTCCTTTCTTACTAGGATTGGGAAAGTGGGGATCTAAAGATCTATTTATTTCAGCATTGTACCTTGTACTCTAGTGATACGTTCAAATAAGAAATCGTCTCTCTCTCTCCCGTGGATGTAGGCGAATTTTTCCTCCGAACCACGTAAATCTCCGTGTTCTTGATTATTCTTGTTTACTTTTTCTCATTTAGTTAGGGTATTCTTTTGCACAACATACAGACCAAAAAAAAAAAAAAAGTGTATGTAAACTATAAAATATGAGAGCACTGCACGTATAAATTGTGCTTGGTGAACAGACCATAGAAGCGGGTCAAGTGCTCTCTCCTATGCGAGTTTCTCTCTACCTCATGGTAGTGTCCACCTCACCTTTTCCTTTTACAAGCCCTAAACCCTAATCTGCTTTCCTGTTTCTTTACTTAGCTTCCAAAAATGGAAAAATCACAAAAAACAAAATTTACGGTATGCTATGTGTTCTCTGGAGGGCATCTGGTCTCCATCGGATAAGATCTTCACCGAAAGCATTTCTTTAGCGATCTAGAGGTATTGGGATTTTCACCAGTCATGAAGTGTGATCGTAAGTTTTCCTTTAGGTGGAGAGCTGCGTGATGTTCTCAATATAGTTTCTTAGTAGCAAATCAGCCTCTCCCGGTATTCGGTTGCATTTTCTTCAATTTGTCTTCGTTTGGCTTATGAGTTATTGGAGTGGAAAAGTTGAATCTTGGTAGGTTTGGAGATGCGGATAGTCTGGATCTAAGATGCCACTGGAAAAAGATTTCAAAGTTAGTAAAAATGGAGAGTAAAGAGGAAAATGAGATGAGAGTGGCCGCATTATGTAAAAGTCTAGGGCATTTGTGGTATGAAGAAGATGTAGTCCAAGTGTTTGATGAAATACCTCAACAGAAACGAGAGGAATGCAGTCGAACTCTCTTCGGAAAATTGTATTCTAAACCAAACGTGAACTATCCAGCCTTCGTCACTACAATGACAAAAGCATGGAAATCAGAAGAGGTTATATGTTCCTAGAAGGAACCGGGGCTATTCAGCTTTGTATTCCCAACGAAGAAGGAAAAGTAGCGAATCAAGAGGAACTCACCTTGGTCTTACTCCACGAATCTGGTTGTTCTGAAACAGTGTCTCCCTGAAGTTCCTGAGCATTGCTATGATTTCACTAAGGAAGAATTCTGGGTGCGTATTGGAGGAGTTTCCCCTGGGTGGAGAATAGAAAAAGTGTTTAATGAATTGGGGAAAAGGGTGGGAAATGTAAAAGAAGTTCAACTCGACTCAATAACTAATGCTCAAAACAGAGGAGGAAGAGTTGGAGTTGAGATTGATCTAACCTCACCTTTGAAATCGGGAGCTATTATGGATATTGGCAATAGCTGGCTTTGGGTGGAGTTCAAGTATGAGCGCCTCCCACACTTCTGTTTCTCTTGTGGCTGAATTGGCCATTATGCAATTGACTGTCTTGAGATTCCATATGCAAACTCACCTTGGGCAATGAACAAAAAAGGGTTATATGGACCCTGGTTGAAGGCAGAAACAAGCGATCATAGTCCCTATTGGGATGCATTTTATGGGAATATGGAGGAAGAATTAGTAGTGGAAGAAACTATACCTGTTCAATCAAATCCACCGAGGGGTATGCACTTAAGTGATCAAGAGCCAGTATCAAATTTGCAAATAGTAGCATGCAGCAAAAAGGGAACAGTAGGCAGCCCAGACAAGGTGAAAAACCCAGTAGAACCTATTGCAGCAGAAGTCCAAGATCGTGGAAAACAGGTACTACACACTGAAATTCAGAAACCTTTGTTATCAAAAGTTGGGAACAGCAGCAAGAAGTCTATGAAAGTACAAAATGCCAAAAAACAGAAATGCCTACCAGCAACACCCCCAATCCTTACAGATGAAATAGAACTCATGGAGACCCCGGTGCAACTGGTCCAAGAAGGACAAGAATGGGCTTTGGTGGCTTGGCCTAATAAGCCACCACAAAAGCCATGAAAATCGTTAGTTGGAATTGTCAGGGACTAGGCAACCCCCTGACAATCCGAGAACTAAGAGCTTTAATAGCTCTTGAAAGACCTAAGCTACTTTTCCTAATGGAGACAAAAAATAAAGCAGTCATGGTGGAAAAGATTTGTAAAAAACTTCAGTTTTAGAAACTACACTTGGTTAATCCAACAGGAATAGCAGGAGGTTTGGCAATTATGTGGCAAGAGGAAATTGATTTAAAGGTGAATGCAAGTTCTAAACAACTCATAGATGTGCAATGTATTGATCCTGAAAGTAAACAGCTTATGCAGATCACCTTTGTCCATGCATCTACTGATTTTGGTGAGCGTTTGGAATTATGGCATGTGCTGGGAAATATTAAGCCTTTGTCTTCTCTTCCCTGGATTTGCATAGGAGACTTTAATGAGATTCTGTATGTATGGGAGAAAGTGGGAAAAAAGGAAGCCGATAATAGAAGAATTGCAGCGTTTAGAAACATGATCAATGATCTATCCCTAAGGGATGTAGAATGTCATGGCTGTGCATTCACATGGACAAATAACAGGGAGGGGGCAGAGTTGGTTAAAAAGAGACTTGACAGAGTACTATGTTCTCTAGAATGGCGAGTTACCTTCCATGATGCCGAAGTCCAGGCCCTTCCAGCCATAGGATCGGACCATAGTCCCTTAGTTCTCAGTCTGTATCCTGGAGTAAGAAGAAAGACAAAGCAGTTCAGAATGGAAGTTTTCTGGACAGAACATACAGATTATCAGGCAATTATTCAGCAAGCATGGGCAGAGAACTCAAGTCAAATAGCCCCATTTGCAGAGAAACTAAGGAGAACATCACAAGCATTAACTAAGTGGAGCAAACGGCACTTCTCAAATGCCTACACAGTGATCAAAGACCTAAAGCAAGCATTAACAGGTCTGATGAATCAAACAGATCAGCATACAAGTAAGCAGACAAGGCAGCAAATTATCAACAAAATAGACATTCTCAGAAAACAAGAAGAACAGTTCTGGGGAATGAGATCACGCATTAAATGGCTTCATTGGGGGGATCATAATACACGGTTTTTTCATGCTACAACAGTCAATAGAAGAAAACAAAACTGTATTTCAATGCTGCAATTAGAGGATAACAGATGGTGCAGAGAACCCACAATGATACAGGCACACATTCAATCTTATTATGAGAATCTATACAGGACTGATGGTCAACGATCTTACCAGCCTATCCTGAACCAATGCCCAACCCCAATAACAGATAATATAAATGAAAATCTGGTGGTAGTACCTACATTGGAGGAGATCCATGCAGCAGTGTTTCAATTGGGAGCCTATAAGGCTCCTGGCCCTGACGGTTTCAATGGAATTTTCTATCAACAATCATGGGATACTATAAAACCTGACCTGATGCAGCTAGTACATAAATTCTTCCAGACAAGTGTTCTCGACCCCTGGATCAACCAGACTCACATTGTGCTGATTCCCAAAGTAAAAAGTCCTGAAAATATCAGTCAATTCAGACCCATTAGTCTGTGCAACTTTAGTTACAAAGTTATATAAAAAATTTTAGCCAACAGACTAAAAAGATGGCTGCCACTTATCATTGAACCAGAGCAGGGGGCTTTTGTCCCAGGGAGGCAAATTCAGGATAATATCTTCATCATACAGGAGGTACTGCATCACCTACGCAAAACAACAAGGAGGAAAAAGCATCAGGCCATCCTGAAACTGGATATGCAGAAAGCATATGATAAGATAGAATGAGATTTTGTGTTGCACATGGGGTTTCATGTCAAATGGGTTTCTTTAATTATGCAGTGCATCTCAACAGTTACCTACAGTGTAAAAGTTAATGGAGAACCTACCTCCTTCTTCCATCCTTCGCAAGGCCTTAGACAAGGTGATCCACTTTCACCTTATATCTTCATTCTAATGTCCAATGTGCTAACTTGGATGATGAAAAAAGCATTAGAAGATGGCACACTCACAAGAATACAGCTCAACAGAAATTGCCCTAAGCTATCACATTTAATGTTTGCTGATGATGTCATATTCTTTATGGATGGAATTATATCAGAGTGTCAGAATGTAGCCCAAGTACTAAATCAATATTGTTATGCTACGGGCCAAGCAATCAATTTAAATAAATTATGAGTTTCTTTCAATGGTAGCTGTCCAGCAGTGCTAAAACAGAATCTAGCTACAGAATTGAGAGTTCCTATCCTACAGAGAACATGAAAGTATTTGGGCATACCTACTGAGTGGGGACAATCCAAAAAGGAGCTGTTTGCATGGATCCTGGCTAGAGTAAATTCAAAATTAGTAGGATGGAAAGAAAAATTATTGACAAAGGCAGGCAAGGAAGTGCTAATCAAAAGTGTGGTACAATCTTTACCTACCTATGCAATGTCCATCTTCAAGTTGCTCGTATCTATCTGCAAAGCCATAGAACAACAAATAGCATCATTTTGGTGGCAAAATGGCGATGCAAAAAGAGGGTTGCACTGGAAAAGCTAGGAAATATTGAAGACTCGAAAGGATGCAGGGGGTTTAGGGTTCAAGGATCTACTAACCTTTAATAGAGCCATGCTTGGCAAGCAACTTTGGAGACTAGCCACCTCCCCTTCAGCTCTATGGAGCAGAGTGCTAAAAGGGATTTATTTCCCCAATGGTGACGTCTGGACAGCTTTGAAGGGACACCGACCATCATGGGGTTGGCACAGTTTGATGCTTGGCAGAGACACCATAAAGGACAACATAATATGGTCAGTAGGTGACGGAGAATCTATTCGTATTAGAGAAGACAGATGGCTAACGCAAGGTGTAATAGGAGGCCAACCAAATCAGATAGAGCCTAAAATGGTATATGAATTGATAAATGCAGAGCACAGAGTATGGAAATAACATCTTATTTTTCAACTGTATGATGAATCAATTGCAAATGAGATATTAGCAATCCCTATATGTCAGCAATCAAAGCCAAATATGTTGATATGGACAGGCAACAAAACAGGGCAATACTCTGTTAAGAGCGGATACAACAGAGCACGGGAAACAACAGGTAAACCAGAACAGAACAGACCCTCTTGTTCTTATCAACCACCGCGTACCTTATGGACTCAAATTTGGAGTCTGAATGTGCCACCAAAAGTTCGATCTTTCCTCTAGAGCCTATGTCAGAATGCCCTTCCTACGAGGGAAAACCTATATAAAAGAAAAATTGTTACTCATCCATTATGCCCCTTCTGTTGGTCGAATATTGAAACTACAGAACACATGTTGTTTCTATGCAAGTGGACGAAGAGAGTATGGGAAGAACAGATTTTCGAAAAGATAAGACCAGATTGAAGCATCAGTCGAACAGATCAGTGGATTGTCAAAGCTTTCCAACGAGATCAGAGCTTACCTGGTCGAGAACTCACGGGAATGGTTTTGTGGCACATCTGGAAGGCGCGAAACACCTGGATATTCCGATCAAAAGAGCCTAGACCTGCAGATCTGTTGAGCACAGCAAAGGAACAACAAGCGTTCTTCAGCTGAGGAAAAACAAACAGAAGCAAAAACTCAACCGATCTAACAAAACCTGACCGATGGAGGCCTCCGGAAGGGGATGAGCTGAAATTAAATGTCGACGCAACATGGTGCTCCGGTGACTTTCTCGGCTCTGCGGCGGGTATCGTTCGCGATCAGGAGGGAAGACTTCTCGAGGGTTTCACTGCAACGATTAGGGTTTCCTCGGCAAGTGAAGCGGAAGCCCAGGCAATCTTACACGGGATCTCCTATACGCACGAACTCAAGTCGTCTCACGTGCGGGTCTTCGGAACACGAACAGGGAAGTGGATTATTGAAAGCGACAGTTCTTCGGTCGTGGACATGATCATGGGCCGGGCTGAACTAGCTTGGAATCTTAAGGAGATAGTGCAGAGGTGCCGAAATGGGGGCTTAGTAGAAATACAAATATTTTGGTGACCCATTGCCCTTGCCAAACAAATGCAGCAGCGGATTGGATAGCAAGGAAACATCGCCTACAATCTCTTCCACGTAATTGGCTAATTTCCCCCTCTTTTCCACTATGGAATATTTTATGTGCAGATCTTTCCCCATTTGCATTATGTAAGTCTCCTCTATAATTAAGCAATAGAAAGCTATCTTTTTTGACCAAAAAAAAAAAAAAAAAAACAGACCATAGAAGGATTCACTGATAAAGGATCTTGCGTTCATGGGTAACATCATAAAAGAATAATAAAAAGTTAAATATTTATGGCACTTTACAATATCTTAAGAGTTGACGTCATAAGTTTTATAAAGACGTCATCAAATGTTTAAAATGTACGTGTTTTAATAATCACGACATTTAGAATATTCACAACAATTTGCTCAGAGTTACGACAAAACTCATAAGCCTTAGTAAAATAAGGACAATATTAGAAGTCATATTATTTAAACATTTACGGCATTGTGCATTAGGTCATGACGAATCCTCATCGCCGTTATAAGAAGTAAACCAATAAAAATCAAAGTATTAAAATATATTTGGCAATTTGAAATGCATTACGATAAAATGTCGTGTAATCCTTCCAAAGCACCTTTAGATATGGAAGATCACATCATATAAATTTTCACAATGTTTAGCTGTGCATTACAATGAAACGTCATAAGCCTTTGTAAAACCTCATAAAATTTTAAATATTTCATTTCAACAGTTGACATTGGATTTCGGGGGGAGATGATAAACCTTTGTAAAGAAACATCGTAAACTATTAAAAATATATCAGTTAAATATGATGTTTTGAATTTCGTCACGATTATGTCATAACTTATTAGTGATATTTATCTATTTACGACATTTTTAACCGTGAAACATCATAACCCTTAGTAGAATGCCATAAAATAATTTTAAAATGTGCTATTTAAGGTTTTATGACATTTTGAATTGTTTTACAAGGTTTATTGGTAAATTAAGAAAAGCTAAATAAACGTTGGTAATTGATTAAATAGGAGTTGCTAACTCAAAACTAATTGCAAGTTAGTTATTGGAGATAAATTGATACACAACTTAAGCTAAATTAAGTAGTTTCACATAAAAATTAGTTATTTTAAGGTGTAATTAAGAAAATAAAACAAACACTAGTAAAAGATAAGAAAAATTTCGTAATTAATATTGATATATAAATTTTGACGACCCGATTAATCATTTATAATTGCATGAAAAATTATGGATTAAATTTTAAACCCTAGCAAAAATTCTCATTAAATCATATAGGCACTAGCAACATTTGCATTACTAGTCCAATGACTCTGGCATTCACGTGCTCGTAGCTCCCGTCCTTCCCGTACCAAGTGTGGGTCTGGTCTTGAGCCTTTTTCTTTTGAAAGATTTTCCTTCCGTTAGGCGCAACGCTAGACGTTTGATAAAATGCTCCTCAGACGATCCCATTAAAATAGCCACTGTTTTTGCCTTGCCTCAAGCTCGTGTATCGTTATTTAAATCTGTTAGTCGCTGGGCTTGTCTTGTGGGAGGTTTTTTCTCTCATTGATCTTGGCCGTCGCGGTTACTTCCTTTGCATGCTCCCTTGCCTGTCGCCTTGAGAGAGTTTAGCTATTGATGGTCGTCTGCAGGTGCTCCGGTGATCGACGACTTTTGTGGTTAACCACCAAAAGGGATGGTGAGTTGGTTTTGTGGTTTGACATGGACGGTCGATGGAGCGGAAGTGCGGTATGGCGATCGGGTGTGGTCGGGGACGAGCGGCTTCAGGGCTGCTCATCTCTGTTCATCCCCGAGCGATGGACCAAGGAATGAGCGTCGAGCTTGATTAGGCTTAATCATTTTGGGGCCATTTGTTACACTTGAGCTTGAAAGGCTATTTTGGGGACACTTGGGCTTCACTTAGTTTAGGATGGGCTTTCTTTAAAATAAAATAAAAAAAAATTCTTCATAGGCCACAATTTAGTTATTTCAGAGTGGGCTTTAGGGTGGCCCGTTTGTTTTAAATCCAACCCAGACAGATAGGGTCGGGGTCGGCTTAGTCGGGCCTGGTCTTTTGACCCTGTCCGAATTCCCTTTTTATAGTATCAAAATTCATAAACAAACGGAATGACATTCCTTGTATACCAAGTTGAAAACTAAAGGAATTTGATGACTCTGAACGGGTCTTGACTAGGACACAAAATGGAATGAAATCGCTGCCGAAAGCTAACTTGGGCATGTCTTGATTTTGCAAGTGGCAAACCGCGTCTGTATGTACTAGGAGATGCACTGACTGGTACACAGATTAGTATCCAATGACTTGATTTTATCAGATTTGCTGCAGCATTGGTTGAATGTAATCCACCGAGTTGATGCAAGTATGGTGACAATGTGCCCGAGCCAAACCTTTGCAAGGAGAGATTCGCCGGTCGAAACTCAAAACCAAATAAGAGCGATGATGCAGAATATCTAGCTAAACAGAAACGTCACCACAGCGCCTTCTAGGCATGGATTGGAGAAGGAAGGGATCCGTGACGCCGATTAAGAACCAAGGCGAATGCGGTAAGTTGACGCGATTTAATTCATGAATGAGCATTATTTGCCTTCATTAATCAATTCAACGTTCTTTGAGCCTATATGTTGTTAAAACCCTTAATGGTCCTACAAAATCGTATTCAGGACTGTCGTTCCTGTTTTCGTTGCAAAAACGTAGGATCTTGCTGGGCATTTTTCAGCGGTGGCTGCTGTGGAAGGAATTCACCGAATAACCATGGCGAAATTGATTTCTCTCTCCGAGCAAGAGTTGGTCGACTGCGACAGTCGGTGGCCAGGACCAAGGATGTGAAGGCAGCTATATGGATAGCGCATTCCATTTCATCGAGAAGCACAACCTCACAACCAAGACGAACTATCCCTACACAGGTCGCGGGCATCGAATGCATGTCGAATTGGCATCGCACCCCACCATGAACATAAAGGGCTATGAAGATGTTCACGCCAACAGCAAGAAGGCATTGCTAAAGGCGGTCGCCAATCAGCCAGTTTCTGTGGCCATTGAAGCCGGAGGATTCAAGTTCTAGTTCTGCTCCAGCAGCGTCTTCACCAGAGCTTGCAGGACCAATTTGGACCACGGTGTTACTGCCACCAATCAGGGCCAGCGACGATGGCACCAAATTTGGGCTGGTGAAGAACTCGTGGGGCAAGGCATGGGGCGAAGGGTGTTACATATGGATGCAGTGCGATGTTGGAGCAAGGGAAGGCCTCTGCAGCATAGCCATGAACGCCTCTTATCCTACCGCATGATGTAAATACATTTCTACGTGGTGTGTTTATTGCATACTGTCATCTCGTCAAGTAATCAAGTACATCTATATGCCGAGTGATTGGAGTGTTATATTGAAATTTCATATATCTGCAAACCTAGGTTGCTTACTTAGCTCTACATATAGAGCAAATTCAGCAAGTTGTTCTGAGTTAAACTTGTGCTTATCAATTTCATAAGTATAGCCAATACAAAAGCTTAAAATCCAGCGAGTATTCTCCACTTCCCAAACCAAACCCACGGTAGGTTGTGTTCCGATTTTTTTGTTGGTCGTGCCAACTCGGGGTCAGCTTCTCGAGGACCTCGGCTCGGAGGCGCGTGAGGCAGGTGGACGTAGCCCAATCTTCGGGTTCGTCCGCCCATCTGACGCCGTGAGCCGGGTGGGACCCTCAGCCGAACCTCCCCTGTTTTCATGCCCTGTTTCTCGCTCCTTAGTGTGCGCATATTAACTGCTCGATGAAATGTCCGAGTTAAACGCATATTCTAACTACACCGTTTTGATGCATGGATTGCTATTTGCCAGTCCTTTGTTTGTTGTTCTCGATCCAAGTTTGCTCGTCGGGATCCCCTCAATCAACGCCCGCTGAATGTTCGATAAAATGCCTCAGCGGATCCTTGTTATTTTTTTCTCTGTGTTCTCCTCCGGTCATGGTCGGCGATGAAGGTATAGGTTTGGAGGTGGCGCTTGCCGTGGTGTTGACTGTAGGCGTCTTCGGTCGGAGGACGGTTTTGTTCCGGCGAAGTACCAAGGAGGAAAGTCTACAGCGTGGCTTTGGCGAGGTCCGAAAGGAAGCCAAGGAAGGAGAGGGACTCCGGTTGCACGAGGAGGGGAAGAAATTAAAAAAAAAAAAAATTCAAATAGTGGGTAATAAAAAGGAAAAATAAAAAAGAAGATAGAAGAGGACAAAATGGGTCTCCCGCTCTCTGTTATGCTATTCTTGCGTGTGCAGAGTAGGGGTGAGCATGGTCAGGGTTGGTCCGGGCCACCCCCTAACCCTAGGACCAACCCGTACAGTGTCGGTCCTCAATTTTTAGGACCGAGGACCGACCCTATTGAACCTGGGACCAAGGACTGACCAACCCAATGGGTTCGGTCCGGTTCCAGGGTTAACCCAGGACCGATCGATAATTTTTTTCGTCTTATTTTTTATACTCCTTAAAAAAGCAAACCTACAAATTCAAATTATACATCCATCGACAATGCGGCATTGTGCAACTAAACTATAAATACTAATAATAGAAATTTCGTACTTTAATCCGCTCATCGAGATATGGGACAAGAGGGAAAGTTCTTGTAATTATCTATCTTTAATATTCATAACACCATATGCAAAAGCGTTTTCTTGCATTTGATCATGTAGAGTCCACTCAACCAAAAAATGAGCTTCACACCACTCAACTAGCAAATCACCGCAACAACTACAGTACCACTCTACTATTTAAAAACTTCTACCATTTGATACAAATTGAAAAGCAAAGTGCAATTGAAATTCATTAGTAAAATACAATTAAACCATAAAAAGTTCAAAATATTTAATATAAACCATGAATATATAACTTCACATTTTGTTAATTCACTTGAACTTCTAAACACCTGAAAACAAAATAAACGACACAGAATAATACTCAACAAAAGTTTTAAATTGAAATTACTATTAGTGCTATTGATAGAACATCTCAATATAATATAATATAACAGACATTTTACTTAGGTTTGAATATATAAAAGAATTATAAATAATATAATATGATATACAAAGTATTGGTCTAGGGTTGGACCGACCCAAAACTCTTAGGACCGAGAACCAACCCGGCCGTCTGGGTCCCTGAATTCCAGACCAAGGAACCTGGGCCCCTTAGAACGGGACCAGACCGGCAGGGTCTCAGGACGCTCCGTGACCCTAGACCGCTACTCACCCCTAGTGCAGAGGGCAGAGTGGGATAAGGGGGGATGGAGAGAGAGAGAGAAAGAGAGAGAGAGAGAGTGCAAAGGACAAAAGGAGGGAGAGAGAAAGGTTTAACACGGGGAAAAGATGTTTTACTTTATGTTTAAAAAAGTTTAGGTATTAGAAGGAAACTAGTTGATTAATTTGTGTAATTAAGTTCTCGATCTTGATTTCTTTGTTGTATAGGAGTAAAATATTTATTTCGATATTTACTTGAGTTTCTAGTTGCCTTATTACAAGTCAATTAGTGGCAACTCTTAAAGAAAAATGACTTGTTGGTTAAAAATTTGGATTATAAGTCATGAATTAATGGGTTTGGAAAAGGCTCGATTGAGTGTATTCTTAGTTGAGCCATTAGGTCAGCACCCGTACATAGGGCTATGGGGAGGTCGCAACAAGGTGTAATTAAGAAAATCAAATAAACGTTGGTAAAAGATAAAAAAAGAATTTCGTAATTAGAAGAAAATAAACTTGATAAGTAAGTAAAATAAGATTTGGTAACCAACATATAGTCCATAATTTAATCCTGGAAAAGTTGGCAATTGACTCTAATTAAGATTGGTAATTTTTTTTTGTTTAAAAATATGATTAAATTTAAGGTGTTGCTGAGAGTTGCAAACAATAAGAAAAGTTGACATATTTTAAAAAAAAGTAGTGTCTATTATTAATTAATATGAGAGTGGTGGCCCAACTAAAGTCTAAGAAAAATTGGTAATTCATTCTAAATTAGGATGCTAATTTCATGTACTCATTAATTAATTTGAAGCGTTGGTAACTAAGTACCTAAATTGTTAATTTCCAATTTATCGATAATTTCATAAAAGTGTTGACCCACCTATTGGCTTAAAAAAAAAAATTAACCATGCATTATTTTTACTAAATTATTTTTTGACAACTACCAACGTTAATTGGAATTTACCAGCAGCACGGATGAATGCGGGAACAATGGAATTCTGCTGTCCACAATCATCATGTGGGTTGCTCTTTCTCAAAAAAAAAAAAAAAAAAATGCTGATTAAAACTCTTTCTATGCATCTGCTTCTTCTCTCCTCGTATCTACTAAATTGACTATGGTTGGTGGGCTGATATACCATACTTCATAGAGAAGACAAGAAATTCGAGTTACCCGGGCAGGAAACTCCCGCAATGTTCGAATAATTTTTCGAGCCTTTATACCTAAACCACGAAAGCTCCCGCTAATTTTTCTTTTTTTGGTATGCAATACCAATACGCTGAATTCAATCTCTCACTCTTGTTCATTGCAAGCCACATTAGCTTTTGCAGATTTCTCGCTATCAGTGCCGTCCCCTTCTCTGTAGAACCTAGCAATTGTACAATAATAGCCAAAATTCACCGCCCCCACCCCGGCTAGCGTCCAGTACACAAGGTCCAGCCTCCCATCGTTCAAGTTCTCCGGCAACCATCCCGTGTGACGACGGGCCAGATCAACCAGTCCGGTGCTCAAGTAGTAGGCGATCCCTACTACTGCGGCGACCATCGTGGTTGCGCTATTTGAAAACTTTCTTGGAAACATCTGGTAATAGAACGTGACTTGTGCGGGGAGATGAAATGCCTCTCCAATCCCAACAACTACAAGTTGAGGGAATAGCCACAAGACAGACATTGGTACTGGCATGGAGTGATTATTGGAGTGGGCTGATTGGAGCCTATGCGATTCAACCAGTGCAGATATAACCATTCCTAGCACGTTCAACACGTGGCCCGCTCCGATTCTTTGAAGCAAAGACCGAGCCGAGCCAATCAGCTTCTGCCACATGGGGCACAGGAAGTGTTCGATGATGGCGAGGGAGAGGGCCGCGGCGATGGTGGTCAAGATGAGGACAGACCCGGGTGGGATCTCGAAATGGGGTCCTAAGTGGCGGTCTGTCGCGAGAGCTTGGAGGATTGTCATGCTGCTCTGGGCAGCCATTGGAGTGGCCAACAATATGGAGGTTGACCATAATGGCAATGCACTAACTAGCGTTTTCAGATCTTCCACTTCGCCAACCGTGCATAACCTCCATTTTTGATCTATCGTTCCATCGGACTTGACGTCTCCCTCCGTTTTTAAGGCTGCTCGGTTGAAGAACCTGCCAAACGGTTTAACAAAATGTAAACTTTTTCAGTGCAGTGCAGAAAGTGCACGTCTTACATTCTCATAACTTACCTTAAGTTTTCTTGAGGCGGCACGACCACGACCTTTGCCTCACTGTTTCTGTCTACTCCATAGTAGTAATTGTCACCGCTGGATGTAACCGTGATCTTCCTTTTCCGAATACTAGCAATGAAGACGCGAGCTAAGCTCAAGAAGGGACTCCCCTGGGGCTTGCCACGGCGATAAAATCGGCTTCCAAGCAGGAAAATAGCGAGGCCAATGACATTCGCAGCAACGCATAGCCAAAACCCTAAGCCCCAGCTCACACTGTCCTAAATGTACACAACCACTGTGCTTCCTATGATGAGTGCCCCAAATTCGACACAGAAGATCCAGTTGAAGAAAGTGGATTGGTCTTGCTGGGTTTCGAACTGGTCCGCTCCTAACGTCACCGCAGTCAACCTCAATCCCGACGCACCGAGAGTCGCGAGAGCTATTCCCGCGTAAAGGACCCCAAATTGAAGATTCGATGGGGTTGCGCAGGAGCTTGATTTGTTCACACATGGGTCGGGCCTCAATGGAGCTAGGGTCGTTGTTAGGGATAAAAGAAGTGTTCCCTACAATGTTAGCAAAGAAAAATGATCATGAATAAGGATCTCACAACCCATACATGTCTTTTCTTTCCTCAAATGTTGTTAGGGATTTAATAAAGCTGACTTATAGTGTGTATATTACCATCAAGGCAATGAAGGAAGAGATGGAGGTGACCCAAAAACAGCCGACGAAAGAGTCGGCGATGATTGCGGCAAGAACGGGAAGGAGACCAATGCAACCATTGACGATATTGAAAATCTGCGCCGCGTCGATGCGGTTCACATTGAATTCTTCGATTAGATATACGATCAAGTTCACCATCCACCCCGTTCCACCGACCCCCATGAACACCATTGCCCCTGTACAAATTGAACGACACGTCGTGTCAAACTTTCGAGCTAAGACGGTCATCAATGGAAAATTCAGGAGTTTTCTGACCAAACCGGGGATTTATAGTTAGATTAATCACCCAATTTCAAGTATGTCTGCCACTAAAAAGTTGGCAGACAGTAAAATCTGTCAAACTTGGTGTGAAAACTTTAGTTGGATATATCTGTTCTTTAGTAAAATGTACTATTAATGCTTCAGGAATAAAACCAATTTCACAAAGGCATGTATTATTATGGGATGAACAACCTGCATTACTCTGTGAATGAGGTTGAAATGCCGATAAAAAATCTAGCAAGCATGCGAACGCAGAGAGAAATCAACCTGCAATGAAGGGAAAGGTGATCCATCCGGCTCGTTTATTGCCCCAGGAATGTGAGATTTCTGCTTCTACATCATATCTCTCTATGTTCGAGTCGAAACTCGCCATTTTGATAGGTTTGATGTGTGCAAGTTGATTTGGGAAATGAAGGCCTTTATATAGGATTAAAGTGATGGTAGTAGTGAGTTGTGAAGACATGGTAACTGCTCTTATTGGGTAGAGTACTCCCAAAAGAATATAGGAAATCTATGCAGGAAATTACTAAAAACTCTTTACACATCAATTAAGAAATCATTGAACCCAAAACACGAGACCATAAAATAAATGCATGTTCAAACACAATTCTTACATTGTAATTGGTTCTATTCTCTCCATAATTCATAAAATGAGTCTGAAAAAGTATAATTTGATGACTCATCTCCCATTGATGGCCCAGCTATTGGAATTCGGTGAAGGGCGCAGAAAACGGATCGGACGCCTTTATTAGGTGGGAATTAGATCTTCATGTAGATTCGTTCAAAGTTTGGTTTTGGGGTTTCTCAGTAGTTTAATACAATTATGATTAGCTTGTTCGCTGCTCAAGAAAGTCTACATATCACGTTGTGTGCGTATGATCTCACCGTGCATCATGTGTTTTGAAAACCCTAAAGCATGTTTAGCATGAGTTCACATATTTAAGTTTTGACTTACGTAAAAAACTTAGTTTTAAATAGACTACAATTACAAGCTTGTTTCCTTTTTATAGCTTGATTGCCTTAGGGTTAAGATGTAAATACGATATGATTAATCGCTTGCACGCGCGATTAGAAAAAGTCTATCTAGTTTCATTCCTACAACATTGTGAGTTATTGACAAAAGAACAAGTATTATATAGTAAGAATTGCCTTCCATTGATGGATCAATTAAGTTGAGAATTTACTGCTAGCATATGAAACGCAACATTCCTTTCTGAAACATGCATGATATGATGAACTGATCATTTATCGTTAAACAAGCCAACAATGCTAGTTTTGGTGGCATATCCATACCCTACATTGTGTGGACAGATGAAAATTTGGAAGGATTGGAGAAAGCAGAAGGGTAGGAAAAATATACTATCATGTTTCAATCGAGGGAGAGCAATATCAATTGAAATATCTACGATTCTCAAAAACAGCTCAATTTGGACACGTTGTTAGTAAAATGTAAATCTGAAACAATGTTGTACAATGATAGAGATGATGCTACTGTTGGGGTTTTCTCGCATGAATAACTGTTATCTATACACAAAGCCTCATTCAAAACTCTAACCTGCACGTGCTTGCACCGGTTGTCATATCTCTCTCTCGGTCACAAACATCGAGCCACCGGCTATCTTCCTATGGCCACCACCATCACATTGTTGCCCAAGTCATCATAGTACCATTTGACCACCGATTGCCACCATCTCGTGCGCGCGCCGGGGGGGATCAAGGTTGAATACCTAGATCCATGGTCGACAGTGGCGATCAATCTCAAATGGCCTCTAGTCGAGGTTTCCCTCTAGCTTTTGTGGGCTTTGGCCCATAGATTACTCATAAGACCATATATGGCTGTGTTTGGAAAAGGCTTTGGAAAGGGACTTTGAGCTTCCAATGATCTTTAGGCCAAATATTGAGTGTTTGGTTTCATTTTTGAAACCCACGTTGAGACAAAATTTGCCTTGGGCTTTAGCATTTTTAGAAGCCCCATGGGGAACTATTCATATTCTTTTCTAGTGGTGTGGTTGCGTGTGGTTGGTCAGCGACGGGCTCAAGAGAGGCTGGCAAGGTCGCGACGACTGTCATTGACCAGTTGCAGGTCCCCAGCAAGTAGTGGTGATCGCTCGTGAGTCGCATCTCCGTGACCTAGCTCTAGGTCGTTGTTGAGACCTAAATTTTGGCAACCTATTTAGTTATTTATCGCATTAAAAAAATCATGGATTAATTTTAAACCCTAAAAAATATAATTTGATTGCATAACATATGGTCATTAGGAGCATATTTCATTTAATTGCATATTCGCTGGACCGGCGATGAATGGATTTTGGTGAATGGCTTTGAATATTGAAGCCCACAAGAGCATTAAACTTTGGATAAGTTGATAATTCATCCATGGTGATTGATATTACATTTACACGGGTGTCCTAAATTGTTAAAAGTCAATTAAGAAATTTCCAGCATATTGGCACCGACATATTTGTGCATTTAAGGGAACGAATGCAAAGGAAGGACAGCGTGTAAGCGGCCACTGATTCGTACATGGAGAAGCCCATCCATATGAAGGAAAATTATGCACTTAGCCATAATTTGGTCAATGTGGGGAGCAAGAAATTGACCAACATTATTTTAAGAGGAAAGAATTTATGCATGATTCTCTGGTCCGATTCATACAATATGGGCAAAGTAATAAGGAATGGAAGAAGCAAGAAATCGGTGGAATATTTTAGTAAGAGCACTTGCGGTGGCCAATTCTCGTGTTTTCGGGAAAGAAGGGAAATCAATATATTTTCATGGTTGAAGATACAAGTCCTGAAAGGAAAAAAAATAAAAAGAATATATTTCAGTGCATCTAGAATTAGAAAGTAGATCATCTTCTCTTCTTGGGAACCTCACGTGGTCCTGCATTTAAAAAGGGAGAACTTTCACGCAAGAACGGAGAGGGCCACGCAATAGAAACACACAGCCACAATTCGTGAAAAGAGACAGAACCATAGAAAAAGACAACTCAGTCAAGGCAATCATCCACCATCGTATTCAACACTAGGCTTCAAAGGGGGCCACGCAATGTAGAATATACGGCCATGAAATACAGGAACAAGAGAAGGAACTCTCTTCTTGGCAACAGGTGAGAGAATTAGGAGGTGCATAGCCGAGTCCATCACCACGATTCCCAGTCCACGGGTTCCTCCAACTCCGCAATCCTAGCGCCATTGCTTCTAGCCGATGACCAACTGCTGCCGAAAAGTCCCTATACAGCCAAGCCGTGAACCTTCAAACAACGATCCTCGCCACAAGTGCCACTGGCAACAGCCATCGAACTAGCAACATTGAGTTTCTATTTTGCAGGTTGTCAAGTGAGATTCACTTGCTGATTCTTGAGCCTAGCCATATTGGCAAACAGCCCCTTTGCCGTTCATTCTTGAGTCCACGAGACACCGCTTGGGACTCCATCCACGGTAAGCCAGCAGCCCGTGAATTATCCTTGGCTATGAACCGTTGGGCACCCCTTGGGCGGTACCCGTTGGAGAGCATCACCAAGTCACGACTAACTCCAAACTTGCCGCGGCTCTGCCTTGGCGAGCCCCATCGACACCATTGACGTCGATGTCTCGCTTGACCCAGCAGTTCCTTCATGCCGTTGGTGACTGAGGTCCTCCGCGTTTACCCGATCAATCGCTAGGACAAGTTCCGATTGCGTGTAGCTGTGGCAGAAATTCTCGCACGTTATGTCCACCGGAGGTTATTGTTAAAATAGAAGAAAGAAATAAGAAATTTCTTTGGGCGTGCAGGTGTGATTCATGAATGAAGTGGTAAAAATTTCCTAGAGGAGTGCACGTGGACCATATGCGAACAAGGAGACTACAAGTGGTAAAAAGTCTGATTAGGTTTAAGTGTATTCTGTGGGTGCAGGTGCTGTCCTTTGGAATAAAAGGTTTTCTAGTGTTCACCGTGGTCCAAGACCATCAAGCACGATAAACTCCTCCAGCGATGCAGTCTTCTCGCGTGCCCTGTAGCCGTGGACACACCCAATCGAACCACCGCGTTGAGCTCACCATAAGCCATCACCAGTGCCATCTTTTGACGAGTCCGAATTCGAGGACGATATCTACGAAATAGGTAATGATATTAGCCGAATTTAATTTGATAATTTCCTTACTTAATTCATTGATATTGCGTTTAAATTCAAATATGTATCTTATCCAAAGTTTCCCGAAAATCTTTTTAAATTAGGGATTTATTCTCTAATTTCACAACGTGCATATGATTGATGGTCCGATTTCATGCTCAAAATACAACTCGCAATCGCATGAAAAAATTGCCATCTCATGCGCAAAATATGGTTTGCCAATTTGTGGATATCAATCATATCTTATTTGATTTGCCGTCATATCGGTTGAATCAATTTTATTTTGTTAAAAGGAAAAATCCAAAAAAATATTTGAGTTAGGATTAGGTTTGTTTTAGAATATTTCTTGTTATCTTGCATATATAGAATAGGGATTTTATTTTGAATTTTTAAAAGTAAAAAAAAAAATCCAAAAAATGCTTAGTTTTTGTCTAATTTAAGTTGCATGTTTAATTATGTGGCAATTTTAAATTTCGAATTTTATTAAAAAAAAACATAAAAAAATCATCATGCATATGTCATGTAGAATCAAGGCATTTAGATTAATCTTTTTAGATAGACTGCATCTTAGGATAGAGATTGCTAAGTTAAGATAATATATTGGTTAAATAAGGGTTTAGCCTAACTTGGATAGAATCTTAATCTAGCTAGATAATTTTCACACTTTTCTAATTTTGAATTTCATAAAAAAATACAAAAAATGTCTTAGAATAAATTAATTTTATTTTCTAGGATAGATTCATGTGCATGTTATATAGAATTAGATTCATGAACTGCATATCATTTAGTGATTGTTGTTAGGTCCATTAAATTAGAAATTGCCTGTTATTAGAATTAGGTCATTTAGTTATATTGCATTGCATAAATCATGATTCTCATTAAATAAGTGAAAACAAAAAAAGAAATTGCATGTTAATTAGAAATCATATCTAGAGTAGATGTGAATTCTGATCTAACAATGCAGACGCTTTCGTTGCCCTCCCTACAATTTATTCATTGCTTTCCTTGGATATTAAATTGGTGGTTTGCGCATTCGCATAGTCATCTCACATGTTAGGGAGATAAATTAAAATCAATTCAAGCTGTCTGCCAAACATTTTTCAAAATAAAAGAGAAAGGTGCCGAAATGGCGTTAGAGAAATTGAATGTAATCAAGTCCCCGTACCCAAAATCTTTGGTTCGTAGAAGTGAAATAATTCTTCAGTTATTTTATTTAGCTGTCTAATCGACCTACCATAAACTGATTAGTGGCGACCCCCTTTTGCATGTTAGATATTTGAACCTAAGTCGCGAGTTGGTATGGGCTTGGGAGAGCCCAAGCTAAGTCTAGGCTTAGCAATCCATTAGCCAAACCCTAGGTGGTTCACTCGAAAATTTGGTCGCGATAGTTGTTCGACCTTTGGTGACCTAGATTTGGGTTGCAGCGAAGTTGCAACCTCCAGCGACTCAAATTTGGGTTGCGGCAAGGTTGTGCGACCTCTGGCGAACCTAGATTTGGGTCGTGCGACCTTCGTGAAGGGTTGTTGGGGGTTGCCCAAGCCCAAGCGGCCCTCGCCAGAGGTTGCCCGACCCTAGGCGGTCCTTGGCGGTCATCTCTGGGGGCTGCCTAAGGTTAGCGGCGGCTGCTTGCCATTGCTAGCCAATTTTTTTATTTTTCTTTTGACAATTTTTTTTAATCACAAAAATCCTTTGTAAATATAATCTCTTCAAACACTATTTTACTTAAAAGTACTTCACAATAGATTTTCAAATTACAATTTAATAAACACAATTTGCAGTTTGGAAAACCCCTTTAACTTAAAGTCATTTGTATTTTTCTGAGGCTTTTCCCAAAAGTTCAACCAAACACACCCATAATCCCATGCTTAATCTTAGGTTGTTTCGCTAATCTTAGCAAATATACATCAACATCCACAAATCGTTAACTGACTCCCACTGAAAACAAAATCAGTGGGGGATTAGTGAACTTGACTTTTAATATTCATTAAATAATTACTTATTCAAATCATCTCTCGCAATTAATATGAACTATAGTTTTTTTTTTCTCTGGTATTTACAACTTAAGATGGCTATTGAGATTTCCGACCCTTCTTCTACTAAATGTTTAGAGAAATTATATGGACCTTTGTTAAAAAAAACCTTTGAAAAGGGTTCAAGATAGTGTCACGTAATATAGCCTACTTAACAAACAGCAACCGATTTACTAATTATAAGGATTTGTCTACTATCATTTCATCATTACTCTAATAATCAATGATATTCACACTATTTTCATCACATCTAAGCATCTCGAATGTATGCAATTCATGAAAATTGAACACTAATTCTAGTGATTAGATATTAGTTGATGCCATGCGCATTTTTTCAATTAATATATATATCTAAAATATAAGCTGCAGTACTATGCAAAGTGAATACACCCATTTATTTTGGACTGCATTGAGTTTATAAAAAAAAAAAGAGGAATCCCTGGAATATATGCGCTTCCAGAAATAGTACAGTAGTTACCTAACTTTTTTAATGCAACGCATGTCCTAAAATAAAATAGGGACCTGAGGTTGTTTGAAATTTATTATTCTCCATATTTCCGACATATTAAATTGCCAATGTCCAGACAAATATCACTAACGCTATTTAGCATAGTGACCTTGTCCATGCGGATTAGCCAAAGGTTGTTAGAGACCAAGGAAAAAATTATTTAATGAGTCTTAAACCTATTATATATATCAATTCAATCTCGAACTTTTCAATTTTATCAATTTTGTCCTAAATCATTGCGCGAAAATTCAATATAAATATTTCAGTTAATTTTTGTTGAAAATCATTGAAGTGGCAGTATAGTTGAGACAAAGGTCCCCAGCATCTCTAAAACATGAATTTTGTACATATGAACTAATGATGGGATAAAGGTTCTATTTCCATAACTACTCTACCACTCCCACTCCAATTCGCAAAATATTTTCTGCCACCCTCCTATAAAACAAGAGCATAAATACTTTATCCACACCTTGGTCACCCTATAATTTAAACCTCAGAACCAGCTCCTCCATTTCCCCTCCAAATGTTTATTTTTTGACCATGTCGTTAGTCGGAAATACAGTATGTTAATTGGTTTGGACCGGACTTATTATAGATGGGCCCGCATGCATCTTGGGCTACATTAGCGGAAGTAATGTTGTGAAAATTTATGAATCGGTGCCAACTATACCGAACCTTATTTTGCAAACAGGTCCCATTCTAGGGGCTTTTCGGAAATTTTTGAATAATCAAAAGCAGAATTTTTTGAAGATAATAAATGGGTTACTAAGCGGATAATAAATAAAATTAGGCAGTCCTACCACGGCAATGTAGTCTCGGTCCACTCAGTGGTCGACATATGGCACCCATTGAACATATTCAAAAATTCACTTTCTCATTTTAATATTTCAAAATTTGGGTCTCTCTCCCTTGTCTTCGAGCTTCCCGACCGTCGCACCCCCTGCGACATCATCGCTAGACCTGTTAAAATGAGTCTTAAACATATATATTAACTCAAACTTGTTGAAATTGGTAATGAGTCACCTCGAATTTGACCCTGGCCCATTTTTTTGCTAAACAATTTAGGAATAAAAGGCCATATAGCCCAATGCAAAAGAAAATGGCCCAAACACAAGAGGCCCTTCTTTTGCGTCCGATTTCGGGCTCCATGCGGACAGCCTCCACTCCACCCTCCACAAAACGCTGGTCTCCGTCGCGCCGGGGACCTTCGCCGAGCGGGCTCACGACGGTGCCGAGGTCAACGTCTAGTCATGCAGCGTCATCCTCTTTTTCCTCAACGTTGGCTACCTCTTCTACAGCGACCGCAACCTCATGGTAATGTATTGCAAGATCTACAAAGGTGAGTTCCGGTGCCCAAAGTGGACATCTCCGGAGCTCCGACGGTTCCTTTCATGCCTCCGGGACAAGAACCGGGAGACCGGATCATCGTCGACAAGATGATGAGTAACCCGTGATTTCGAAAGAAAAATCAATAGTTGTCTTGCATATTTTTCTTTCTATTTATTTAGAGATGTCTTAGGCCTTTTCACCTGCTTTTTGGGTGAATTATGTAGGTAGATCTGGGTTTGGGTCTAGATTAGATTAGGTATGAGCTATGTAAATTATTTAGTAAATAAATGAGCTAATGTGAGCTAAATGAGTAGATTTCGATTGAACCCATTTATGGCGCACCCAAATCCAACCCAACCTAACCCAACACATTCATTTTCAACCTCTATTTATCTCCCAACGCCCTATTTCCCAGCCCGAGGCCTACCATTTCGTTATGCGGCTCCTCTCCACCGTCTGCCATCACCTTCGGGTCGTCCATCGTGACATGAATCACGACAACGTCCTGGTCGACTTGCGCAACAAACCAAATCTCCCTGACTTCGGGTCAACGATCAGCTTGTTGGCGAGGCTAGGGCGTGGTGGAGACACTGTACTACGTCAAGTCGGAGGTGTTGCTGAGGAGGAAATCACTATCCAATGAAGAAAGGAATTAAAATCCGCCTTTTAATTCCACAACCATCTAAAACCCCTCGAGTAGAATAAGATTTTGCTCACCAATTCAGAATGAGAACGAGCAAACCCCAATAAGAAGAAAGGAAGAAAAGAGTATGAAAGGAAGAAGTGAAGTGCAAGGTGCAAAAGAGAGACAAATTACTAACAGGTCGGGCCCAACTTGGACACACGACAAACATGTATCAATCATTAAGTGGCTCGAGAATACGATGATGTGTTGGGGCGGGACTATATAATATTTTCTCGATATATAATAATAGATCTAGCCATTGATGGTTGCGCTTGCACCGACCCTTTCATGTCAACATCGCAAGTTGGCACGCATTTTTGGCTGACATTGTTCCATACATATATTATTTTACATATTGTATATATTTCACTATGCTGACTTTGTTTGACAACCTTGTAGTAAATTATCCTTTTAGTCAATATCTTTGAAAACTTCACCCCTATCAATCGACTTTATGGATTCATTGTCGGCAACGAAAAAATACATTTCAAGTCACTCGTGGGACCGAACAAAAACTTTTTACTTGCCGACACAAGTGTTACGATTGAAACTTATTAGAATGATGCCGAATTGCAAACTTCGACACAACATTCAGATGGTTTATTCCCAGTGTGATATCAATAGCCTTTGTCCTAAGGACTAGAAGCAAACAACATCCTGATTACGAGCAAGGAGGCACGTCGTCGGGCGGTGGAAGCACCTTCTGATCATCGTTCGGCCCATCTTTGACGACGATGACTGTGTCCATTCCCCAGCTCGAATGGCGTTCTAAGTGACAGTGCATGAACCACACCCCTACAAGCACCCGTAACAGAATAGTCTGTCAATTATGCATTCATATACAAGTATAAATCCGTGCAAGCTATATGTTTCTATGCGTTTCTACCGATAAAATCATAGTACCTGGATTATCGGCTTTGAATCTGATTGCTGTCCACCCATTTTTGGGGAGTCCGACGGTGTTAACGAAAGGCGGATCAACTGTATTATACTGTGATACATAGGAGTCGCTGAAATTTCCGTCGCCCATCCCGACGACATAAAAGCTATAGCCGTGCAAATGCATGGGGTGATTCTCCGCTGCTCCGAGATTGGTCCCTTGGAATCTTATTTCGACCTCCTCATTATGGTTAATCATCAACACTTCGGTAGTCACATTGGCAGCTTCCCCTAAGGCCGATACATTCCCGGTATAGTCGAACACGAAAGGTGGTGTATCTGGAAAAGTTTTGTTATAGACTCCTTGGAGATTGCTGCACGCACCACACAAACATAATGTTATAGACACATTTAGATGTTGAATTATGCCTTCGCTTTAAGACGATGAAGGTTTTAACCAGTTAAATTTGTTTGATTTGAAGAATGTTTCAGCCCGAATGAACTCTTATCGGTTGGAGAAAGATATTCAATCTGAACAAATAGGATCAAATTTTGTAGGTCTAACACTTACTTGTAGTATGCTTGGAGAATGCTGATTGAGGGAGCCGAAAAACTAATGTTGTTCAAGCTTGCCGAATGCATTGAGCCATCTGGACCGTTACATGTTTGATTAGCAGGACATGCCTGCTGATTCACGGACACCGTGATCGTAATGTTCCTAGTGATGTTGGTCGGAACTGTGGATGGATGTTCAGCACTGTTCAAACTCCTCAACTGAATGGTGAAGTTTCCGGCATCACTCTTATTGGTAAAACCTGGAAGCTCGGGTAATACCGGAGTCTCTGATTGGTTATAAGTGCCGGTGTATTGGAATATCCCCCTAGTGACGTTGTCATTGGATGGGGCACTAGTGTCGACGAACGGACTAAAAACCATATAATAGCGACCGGGGGTTTGGTTTGCAGTGACCAAAACATCCATTGTTTGACCGGGAGTTATCATGAGGTACTCAGTATTAAGCGGCTTTAAATAAGCTCCGTCCATTCCGACCACGGTAATATTGTGCTCGGCTATGCCGAAAAACATCTCTTCGTTCAACCCGGAATGGATGATGCGGAGGTGATATGTTTTTCCTTGCACAACCGTTAAATTGTACGTCGAATCTGCAAAAGAAAAAAAATACCATATTAAATAGTATATGACGGAAATCCTGAAATTACTCATCCTATATGAAAATCGTCATTAATTAATTTTAAGGCATCATCATTTTGCATAGATCTCATTTCATTTAGTATAGAGTGGTAAGGTTTTATTTCATTACCTATGAATAAGACCTTTTCTTTTTTATATTAATAGCATATATCAGGCTCACGTATTTAATAGAATTGGTACCATTTGAGCATGAATAACTATCTCCTGGATGACCATTGATGGTATAGGCCACAGACAAATCTGGATCACCTCCGGTTGCGAGAGCCTCATCAATTATGTCCTTCGTATCTCTTGCATACCATTCAGCTACATGCCAAATTGTAGTTTTGTTAAGAAAAACAATACTAATTGTTATTTGTGCATGTAGGAGTGAAAACTTATTTTTGACATTTAAGTTAGTTGAAAGTAGCATACATATCACGATTGTGTGTTGTTCGTCAAACTTGTAAGGGTAGTTGGTGCCGTTGACAGGAAAAATGATTATAGGGCCGTGTATAGTGGCACGTGTCCAGTCGCTATGAGCATGCCACCATAGCGTGCCCTCTTCTTCAGTGAGTATGATTTTTTGAAGGAAACTTGAGTTTGTAGGGATCGGGCATTGCGTGATGTACTCTGGGCCATCGGACCAGGGATATCTTATTTGTCTCACTCCGTGCCTGCATGTGTGTATAATATTAGGAGGGAGGGAGGGAGGGAGAGAAGAAAGGGGGGGTGTAGAGGATGGATGTGAAATGGTTTTATCTTTACCAATGAATAGTGATTCCATAAGGTCCTGTGTTGGTGACATTAACGTAGATGGTGTCGCCTTTGTGAGCTCGAATCTCTGGCCCAGGAAACAGACCATTCACAGTCAATACAGTCTGATTCGTCCCACATAACATCTTAATAGGTGTCTCCTTCACCTGCAACAAATAAAAAAAATCATCCCATAAAATTTGGACCGTTAAACATCTCAAATAATCTCTCTTATTAAATTGATGCTGAACCGCTTTGGCGCGTCATTGTCTACAAATGACATTAACTTATTCAAAGGCCTGCATCTGCACTTTCTTCAGGCATAAAGACTCCAAATGGGGTGGGTAACCACCACCCAAAGAAATAATTAAACAAATCATACAACTGTAGATTTTGCGGAATTACTACTAAAGTATCAAGAAGCTCAAATTTTCAGAAAAAGTCATGTAGATTTGCATTTGATGAAGGCTGTAATGCTCGGCCTCAAGCATAGTCTGAGATTTAGCTAGCTGAAGATTTAGATGTGAAGGAGATTCTTGTATCAAATATCCATGTATAACAATATCTATAAATCACGAGGTCGGGGTCAGCTGCAATACTTCTAAAAGAGCCTAAAACTTGTAATGAATGTGCCGGTAGTCACTAAATGTTCTATAAGGCCCAGGAAAGGACAAACCTAAAGTGCTTAAGAAGGGGATGTTCCTACTCACCACGAAATCATAGTAGAGGACTTCGCCTTGAGCCATGCAAAAGAGCAGGGTCATGGTGACCACAAACCCTAGAAATGTTCCCATCTCTCTCTCTCTCTCTCAACAAGAGAAAAATGAACTTGTAACAATCACTTGATCCAGAACAAAGAAGGAGACTTGTGTTGTACTCTCTGTCTCTTTCTTCTTGTGACCTTCACCTTCCATCGAAGGGGACTACTTATAGGAGAAATTCTTTCAATGTTTCGGTGATCTCTGTCAAGACTCTAGACGCTCCCTGTATGCCCCACATGAAAACGAATTTCGTCGTATTGTCCACAAAAACGCGTGCTCATTTTCTCCGTGTTCCCATAGGCATTAACGTTTTCTTGGAGGATTGCTCGTCAGAAAAGTTACCAGATCTCAGCCATATATTCTTTCTTTTTCCTTGTGGACACCAAGTCCACTGGTCCCACGTTACCCCCGAAATTCATGGTAAACAAATTCACTGGAAGTCGAGAGATATTCGGCAGTGAAAACTGAATTTAGAAAGAAAGCACAAGAGGAAAACGTTTTTTTTCTTTCTTTCTAATGGTTTATCAATTGCAAAATAGAAGAGAATAACTACAGAATTCTAGTTAATGTTCTAGGTGCTCTAGTCGAAAGGAGGCAAGTTGTGCCTTGAGTTGAATGAATGATCATCGGATTTCACGCGAATTATCTTATTGGCGTCGCCCGTAATGCGGCGTAAACAATTAATGCATGCTAATTTTTTCTCTATTTAGTCAGCTCCGGCAATCAAAGAAGGAAACTTTATAGCTTTTTAGTAGGTTTACTTTTGACGTGTAAACAAAAAATTTAGAAGTCAGACCATTCCTCAAAGCGCCTTTTAAGAAACTCCTCTGGTATGACCATCTTTCAAAGCGCACAATGTTTATTTATTATTATTATTATTATTATTACCACAAAGATTGTGTAGATTATTGAAGTAACAATAAAGCACAAAAATTAGCATCCTCCTGTATATAAAAATCTCAGAAAGAAAATTAGAAAATCGATTTCTTCAAAAGAAGAAGATAATGCAAAATGCAAAAGATAGGAATGAAAAACCCAATTTGGGTATTTTGTATGTTACTTTCCCAATATGAAATGATGGCTTAAAGTCATGGACTCGTGAAAAAAGAGCTTGTACGAAATATAAGTGAAATGTCCAATCAGTTATAAATTTGTTATTTAGATGCTACTTCAATTCTAAATTTTTCAATTTTCTTAATTTAATTTTAAATTTTTGCGTGAAATTTCAATGTAGTTCTTTCAGACAATTTTTAGCAGAGATCATTGACATGGTGATGTGTCATGTAGAATGGCCGGCGATTATTGGATTGCTACATCAGTGAGTTCCAATGAAAATTAATTAAAAGGACTACATTGAAATTTTGTGCAAATGTTATGAAGATTTTAGACTGAATTGCCACTCGTGCAATAGGTTTAAGATTCATCGAGTAATTTTTTCATAGGAAAAAAGTCATCAAAAACCCCAAACTTTACTTAATGTGATAAATTTACCTCAAATTTTTTGTGACATTAAAAACCCCAAACTTTGCCAACTATGATGCATTTACCTCAAACTTTTTTTTTTTGTAATAGAAAAATCCCAAATTTATATCCGCATGACACATTTACCCCAAACTATAGGACATTTTCATGTTTTACATTTTGCTTTTCTTTTTCTTTTCCTTTATTTTCTTTTTTCTTCTCCTCTCTTCCCTTTGCCAGCCTTGGTGGAGGGAAGTTGGACTCAGGCGATGGCCATCCTCGCCAACGTCGGGTGAGAGTCGCCCTCACCTAGGCAAGCGAGGGCGGCCCTCCCTTGGGTCAAGCGAGGACAGCCCTGGCTTGACGCCGGTGAGGGCGGCCCTCGCTTGAGTTCGGCTTGCGGAGGGAAGAGAGAAGAAGAAAAAAGGAAAAAAAAAAAAAAAAAAAAGGAAAATAGAAAAAAGGAGAAAAAAATTAAAGATGAAAATGCACTTCAGCAATAAAGTTGGGGTAAATATATTATAGTTGACAAAATTTGGAGTTCTTTGTGTTACAAAAAGAAAAGTCTGAGATAAATTTATCAAATTAAGTAAAATTTGAGATTTTTGGTGGCTTTTTCTCTTTTTTCGGAAAATACTTTATTTTTTTAATCTCACTCGTGGCGTAAAAGCAAGGGAATTTGGATCGAGATCAAAGACTGAGGAAAAGCCCATTTAAAATATGTCTGGGATGAGTGTCGTGGTCAACTTTATTTACAATAAGAAAGTGGACCCCAAGACAGGCAGTGGATCTTCTTAGGGGTGAGCGGTTCCAGGTTCCGGTTCGGTTCCGTCCGGAACCTGGAACCTACCTCGGGTACAGGTTCCTCAAAATGAGGAACCCTGAACCTACCCGCGGGAACAGAACCTGAACCTACCCCGTCACAGGTTCCGGGGTCGGTTCCAGGTTCCAACAGGCTCCTTCTTCTTCTTCTTTTTTTTTTTTTTTTTTTTTGTTATTTTTAGATTTGAACTATAACATATGCGCACGTTACCCAAAAAAACTATAACGTACGCGCACGTTACCAAAAAAAAAAAAAACTATAACATATGCGCACGTTACCAAAAAAAAAAATAACGTATGCGCACGTTACAAAAAAAAACTATAACGTGCACGCACGTTACTAAAAAAAAAATATAACGTATGCGCACGTTACCAAAAAAAAACTATAATGTACGTGTATACTACACGGTAACTTCTCATTGACATGTTATCTTGATACATTAACTTCGCACTGCACAACAATAATATAATATAATTAGAAATTTCAAAACAAATAGCAAACTAAAAAGTAGAAATAAAACACCACTAGAACAAGAATATCTAGAGGTACAAGTTTTGAAAACAATTTCGATTAAACCCTTAAATGAACTCAGAAAATTCTGAAATTTGGACACGTTGTATTTAAGACCTAGAGGTACAAGTTTCATGAAGAAATCGTAGTCCAATTCGTTTTGGATTAAAAGATAAAATCAATTTACTTTTCCTATTCTCTACTTGCACAGTTTTTGAAATTTTTTTGGTTAAATAGGCAAATGAACTACAAAAATTACGAAATTTAAATATGTTGTAGGGAAGACATGAAGAGAGATACTTCATGCAGAACACATTTCCAAAAGAACCTCATACAAAATGATATAGTCCACGCATTGCAACTTACAAGATCCGAACACATCAGATTGCACAGTTTTAGAAACATTTCCGATTAAATACCCAAATGACCTTCAAAAATTATGAAATTCGACTATGTGATAGCCAAGACCATAAGGTAGATACTTCATGAAAACATCGAAGTCAAATTCGTCCTAGATAATTAAATATGGACGGTTAAAATCCCTTTTCGTAGTACCGTAATTCCAGATCTAACCATCTCCAAAGGACCACGATTTCACCTACCTATTCTTGTTTTTTTTTCTCTAAATTTTTTATATGTGGTACCTCAGGATGTCCTTTACAACTTTTGTTAAGAAACCGAAGTGAAATTTCGACAAAAAGGTTGCCTTACAGTCCATGCATTCATCAAGGGTCGGTCCCAAAATCTCCAGATCCAGTCTTTCCAAAGAATAACGATTTCACCCACTTATACTTGTTTGTTTTGTCCCAAATTTGAGTATGTTATACTTCAAGAAGTCCTTTACAACTTTCATTTAGAGGCCAAAGCCAAACTTCAACTAGAACATCACATACAAGTCACTAGAACATCCAAGGTCGAGCTTTTTCTGCCCTAAGTAACCGGTTCCGGTTCCGGTTCCGAAACAGGTTCCGGTTCCGGTTCCAGGACCGGTTCCGGTTCCGGTTCCGGTTCCGGTTCCAGGACCGGTTCCGGTTCCGGTTCCGGTTCCGGTTCCGCTTTGGAACCGGAACCGAACTGAACTCCCGGTTCCTAGAAAAAGGAACTGGAACCGGAACCGGTCCCCTTGGAACCGGGAACCGAACCGGACCCTCCTCCGGTTCGGTTCCGGTTCCCGGGTAACCCGGGAACCGTGCTCAGCCCTAGATCTTCTGCAGCAAGGGATGATCCCCCTCGGGACATTTTTCAACAAAACATGCCAAAAACATGGAGATCATCGTTGATTAACGACATGAACGTCGTTGCCCACTTGTAGTAAACGATGAATTTTTTGGACGGTCGCAAAAAGTAATACTCGTTTTTATGGCGATTGGGTGGTAATTTCCGACTAAAATGCTCGGATACAAACTGTTCCTGATATGTGAATTTCGGTATGAATATTGGTGCATGAACGAATTGTGAAGAGTCCTAAAGAAAGTCCATAAAGGGACAGATACCATCTGACTCTGGAAATTGCATGACCTAACATCAAAGACGAAAGGAAACGAAAATCGTATGATACGCATGATTGATGCTTCAACAGGGACCACTAAATTCAAAATTCAATGTCTAGAACTTCAAATTTTGACGCAAAACAAAGGGTTGTTTCTTTTGCCTTTCAATAATGAAAGCAAATGTTTTTCTCCCGTGAGAGGATGGTTCTCAGAGACCGGTCATCACGGTCTCTCCACTCCCGATTGCCCGACATCATTATATTGCATATATTCTCTTTTTCTCTCCCAATCTTGACTTTGACACATAACTATCAATATAGGAGGACACGAACGTCTTGCTTTACATATTAAATTATCTCTCTCGTTGGAGATCTACTTCTAAACAACACAGGAAGAACGAAACCGAATGAATTCGTCTGAGACGTGTAGACACTTTCCCTAAACTGATGCTGTTCCCACGGTGTCCCTTCTCAACCGGAGAAAATCCCTACCCTACGGAAGTTTCCTAGTGTACTTCGACACCATCTCAGGGGCCTGTAATCCACTCCTTAAGCAATCGTTTTTCAAATCAATCGCCATGTTCCCTGCGCCACCCAAGTCATCATTTCACACTTTAGGTGCCATGATTAGAACTTCATATTTTCCTCGGGTACATACGATGTTCTAGAGTGTACAAATGGGAAACGATGGTGTAGCTATTCATTAGTCAACGCGCTACCACAAAGAAATCGAATGTTGCGTAAGACCAGTGGAACTTATCATCATGGCAAAAAAGAAAAAGAAACTACCGGAGCTTATTATCAGTGTATGTAATTATAAAAAAATCTTTATTAGACTGGAGTTTACTTCCAATACTCAAATAGCAGCCCACTCCATTGGCTCGATTAAGATAGAATTTTTCACGCAAATGCCACGAGTTTCTATGTCATTTGCGAGGAATTATATTTTTGTCTTAGTTGCAATCTCGCATTTTGTGAGGCTCACCGTCCACAATTACTTTACCGACACCACTATCAAATGACGATAAGAATTCGAAGACAAAAATAAAGTTGAGAAGATTGAAATCGGGGTTACGTTGTCATATCAGTCAATCTTGTTTTGGTAGAATTATCTTGCGTAATCGCCAATTAAATCATTAAAGCAGGTCATGTGGGGGCAATAGAAGATAAGCGTCACATGGCCAACCTGTTGATCATTATAATCGTGGACTAGATTAACTTGTCGCATGCATGGCAGTGACCTTGTTCTTTAACTTATTACAATTTTCCGGGGCCCGACCACATCTTAGGGTATTGGACAACGCGGTTGGGCCCCGGAAAAATCATATCATGCTGGTGAAAGAGTTGTCAATGATTTTCAGTTTCTAGTTTTTATTATCGTTTAATTTTTTTAAAAAATGTATTGGTGAATTAGTGAAAGAGAATATGACTTTGACAAGAAACCATGCGTGAAAGAACTAAATCCTAGAAGGGCAGATCAAATGTTGAAGCAAAAGCCTTCCGGTTCAGGAAATGGAGGAACTTGGTGGTGAGCCGGCTCTTTACTCACAACTAGGGTTTTGCTCAAATTGAGGTGTAGAGATCAAATATTCCCACTCTTGACACTCTAACATTGTGAAATGTTGTATGACTTCTATATTGACAATGTAAACCGACTCCATCTCTACCATTGATTATGTGGGCTCCACAATTGATGGTTGAGATGATGTTGGTCTATATGATTTGTAAAAATGTGCATGCAATGACTTCTCTAGCATTATCACTAATGATGATGCTGGCGTAATACTCAAATAAGCGTTAAACGTTGGTGCTTATCATCAGATCAAATGGTTATCCAATGTCTAGAAGTTGCTCATCTTTGAACTGCTAACACGTTCGGAACGTGCATCGACTAGCTTGATTCCACCCGTATAGATCAAAGCAAAAGTTATACAAATAACTAAGTAAAAAAAGGATTAAATAATTTGTGAAAAATCTCCTTTTTCTACCCAGAAGAATCTCATCGCTATCAGCGGGTGATGGACCATTTTTTGCTTCCCTCCAAATCACTAAGTGCAGATATCACGACAAATGCTTAGCAGCCTCTACTTTATTATGTGCGCATGTGGTATATATGTAGCACGATTATTAATTCAGAAAAGCCATGAGGTGAATTATTGATTTCTTGTCTGCCGAAAGGGATTGCACTTGGAAAAGAAAAAAAAAAATCTTGCGTGGGGCTCTTGGAAGAAGGAATAAAATGCACATGCTGATTGCTAAGGGTGGGGCAGTTACTGATCTTATGTTTTTGCATGTTTGCAGCATTAAAATATTAATACATGGGGGCAGAGCAAGATGAAGGTTTGGGTGTGCCCAAGAAGAGTGACAAAAGAAAAGTTTGAGGATATGAAATAATGGATTGACAAAAGAAGTGTAATCTCATATGAAATTATAAATCAAGTAAGTGCAAATGGAATAAATAATATACTTGCTCAAAACGCATGAGAGATGTCTATCCAATTGGGGAAAATGAAGAAATGAGAATCATAAATTAATTGCTCAAGCCTGTTTGAATGATGTCGAAATCAATAATACTAGCAGCATGTCGATTTGGATGAAGATGAATATCCTAATAATAAGACATCTATGAGTACGAGTGCATCTGATTTATGACCAAGGCACAATCCATTGCAGACTCTATGTGAGACTTATGTGGTTGAGAAGCCATGGTGTGCATTCCAAGACATGCATTATCGGCTTGTCTATTTGGGCGATGTGCATTAGTTAAGGACATATCAATTTGACCACACGACATGGATAAGTGGAGATAGGATAGCACGAGAAATTGAACCAGTGGAAAACAAGATGAAGAGCTTACCTTCTGGTGCCATAAGATGCGAAATGGTGGATGGAGATGTGCCTGCCCGAGACCTCATATAAACGAGGGTGCGAGGTGACTGAGAAGCCTGATGTGCCAGATAGAAGCAGGAGAAGAAGAGTTGAAGAAGATCTGCACTTCATTGCATTTAATCACACTAAGAAAACAAAGTAGTACATGTACATCCCTTTGGAACATCGTACTAGAAAGTACACTGTACTCTTTCCTCACCTTCAACATGTGTCCTCAAGATCTTTTTGTTTAGTACACTGGTCATGGTTAGCTTAATGGTCAACATACCTCAAATTTAGGGTTTGTCTTCTAGGTTGACTTTAAGAATAATCCTCCGTGGATTGTTTCCTTTTTAGCAATTTCTCTTTTTGTTATATGTTCTTAAAGATGAAACTATTCTGCCATGGAAAATAAGACATTTTCCTCCTTGAGGAGCGGTTTGTTTATAAGACGTCTGATTTGTAGTGCATTTGCTGAGATATTAAAAGTACTCATATTTCCTACATGGATTTTTTTGTTGTTCCTGCAAAAAAAAAAAAAAAAAAAAAAAAAAATATATATATATATATATATATATATATATATATATATATATATATATATATATATATATATAAAGATTTCTTTTGGTGCAGGTATATTTCAATCAGTATTGGTAAATGTCAACAAACAGTTGATTAAAAAAATGATAGCTGACTCCTTTCTTTTTTTGGGTAACTCGTCATCAACTTATCCATAGATTTATGAAAATTACTACCATTTTCTATGTCATTTTCAAATTACTGATTTATGAACTAACTTATCAAATTTTATTTGTATAACTTACTAACGCTTTAAATTGATCAGTTTTAACATTAAATTACTAACGTTGGAATTCATTAATTGTATAATGGTTTATGAGTTTATTTAAATGCCACACAGAAGGTAGGTTTAGATTCTGCAAACCTATGAGTCCAATTTTGTTATATTTGGAAAATTGCATAAGGGTGTAGAACCAAACTAGATTCTGCAAAATAGTCCAAATGTATAAAAAGGCATTTCCAAACTCATGAGCTAATTCACTCAAGAGATTGGTGAAATGGTATAATAATGATTGACAATCCAAATTAAAGCAGGGTTGCGTTTTCCAAGGAATTTTGTTGAGATTTTCAAAGAGGATGAGACAAATATCACGGCTACAAGGTTCAACAGCAACATTCGAATTTGGAGCTCTATAAAAAGGAGAGAATTGGCCTGAAGATAAATAGTTGAAAAGAGCATAAAAACAAGAGAATTTGAGTACTTTTAAGAGGTTTTTATAGTCCGTCTCTTTTATAAGCTTGTAATTTCCATTCAATTGTTGCTCCTATGATTAGTAAGAATGAGAAACTCATTTTTTAAAGACATGAAAGAAGTTGTACATAAAAAGGCCTTTGTCTAGGTGGATGAGAAATTGTGCAATGGACTCTTGGTAAACACCTAAAAGTGTCGTTTATGGTTTGGGGTGAGAATTTACTATATTTTGTGCTGGGTAGTGAGAACAACTATGCAAGACTCCAATAGTTACTTAATCTATAGCGAGGTTGCTCCAAAAGGACAGGTTTTATGTGATAGCAAGTTCTATGCAATAGCAAGTTCTATGCTTGTAACAAGGTGGTATTTATACGCTTGGCATACTACTTGAATTCAGGCTATTTTGGCTATTAGAGTCTGAATAGAGGAGCATGCACGTTCAAGCCGAGCCTTTATAAATTTTGCTTGCAATTTCTTGTTCCCAAAAATACGTAAGTTTTTGCTATTTTTATTGCTAGTTCACTTTGTGTGTAGAAGTAGAACTTGAGGTTGGTTCCACCAAATTAGTTTGCATACGCATAAAATAAAATAAAAAAGGAGATTTTGACAAAGAAATAGGAATTGGATAATTATATTCAGAAACAAATTTTAAAAAGTTGATTTAACTTAGAATCTATAGGAAATTTGCGGAATAACATAATATTGTTGGCCTTTTAAATTTATCACTTTGGCAATGATCCACAAAATCTCATAGATATAATTTATAATTATATTTCTTATTATTAACAATTAGTAAAGTGTAATGTTTATTGAGATTTTGAATCAAATTAGATTTATTTCTACCTTGATCTCTGTTTAGCTCTAATTCCACTGACGTCAGCAAACATTGTCTAATTTTTATGCCCATATATCTGTTTATTAAAACACCCATATCTAATTTATTGTTTATGTTTTATGGCCCAAAACAAAATTGCGATGTTTAGTCAGCTACGTTTAAATAAATGGTTGGGTGGAACTACTACAGAATATATATATTTTTATTTTTTTCCGTAGGTAAGATGACGATTTTTTTAGCAAAAGGCGAATATCTCAATTAATTAAGTCAGATTATACTATACTAAATACCTGTCACGGATATATACGTGCACGATGACAAATTAAATAGAATAAGGTCCCTTTTTTTTAATTGATGACGTGCGTTGCATTTATAAAGTTAGGAAACTAATTTATTATTTCCGGAAGCGGCATACAGTACGAGGGATTCCTCTTGTTTCGTTGTAAAAATTGATGCGGTTTCAATTAATAGGGTGTGTCCACGTTACATGGTACTACAGCTGATACTTTTAGATATATTTTTAAATAATATACGTGGTATAAACTAATAAAAATTCAGTAGCAATTATTTATCAATTCTCATGATATAACATTATATCGAATTGATGGCATAAGAAGGACAGTCTGGGGCAGGAAAATGGTGCAAGTTTCATCGAATATTGCAAGTGATATTTAAGTGAGAGTAGACAAGTCCTTGTAATTAATAAATCAGTTCGAAGTTTGAACAAGGAGTATGGTTGGTGAGAATTCGACTTTCATATTTTTGGCATTGCAATTGTTTATAATTTGTATCCTTTACAGGCCACAATAGCTGTGGTTATGAGGCTAAACAAAAAACTATGTCTATTTAACAGAAAATGAATGATTTCAAAATTATTTCTCTAAAAATAATCACTTTTTTTGGTTACAAAAATAAATGATTGAAAAATATTTTCATTTTCCACGGAAATATTTAGACATGATTGAAATATTTTAATTTACTAATTATTTCAAGAGATACAATTATAGAAAAATATTTTTCCAATCATTTATTTCTACAAAATAAGTGGGGCAAAGGTCCATAAAAATTCTCTAAACAACATACACAAGACAGGTGGAAAATCTTGATAACCATCTTAAATTGCACAGATCTGAAATAAACTATATTTCTGATTAATTGCAAGAGATAGTTTCGAATAATTCAAGATCAGAAGAATATAATAAACATGATTGTTTTTGATCGGGGTCCACCTAATGATCTTGGAGCGTTGATATATATGTACTTGCTAAGAAAGGTGAAACAATTATATGATAAGCATGGGCTTGTATGGTATTCTCATGTGTAAATATGGATGAAAGCCCATTAATGTTTCTACATATTTGAGTTTGATGGACAGATCTTCACGTTCGAACCTTAGTTTGCTTTATATTTTATTATTTCTATTCCTTGTATTACTAGATAATTACGTGACTATAGCTTCTTTTGATGTTTGCATAAAAGAATAATATGATTACGAACAAATCTAAATAGACTTTTCTAACTGCGCACTCGAGTGACTAATCATATCGTGTTTATTTTAAAACTAAGGCAGGCGAGCAAGGAGAAGCAAAGAAACTTGTAATTGTGGACTATTTAGATGCAATATGGCTCTTGGAAACTCAGTTTGTTATGTATGATGGTTAGCTGATTTATCACTGAAAATAATGTGAGTCAAAACTTAGATATGTAAATCCAACTCATCCTAATCAGATGATGCAGAGTGTGATCACCCACATACAACACGAGACAATGCTTAACTTCCCTGCTTTGTGAATAACCTAATGATAATTAACTTACTATTGAAAAATGCAAAAAAGAAAAATGAAAAGCACATTTAGAACGAATCTGCACGAAATTAAATGTTGAAATGCACATGTGAATCATGTCAAAAAGACTTTCACATCAAAGGATTGAAATAGTGTGGAGTAACTAATAAATCCTAACTGATCCGTAACTTATTAGCTTAATTTTCCAAATGAAAGTAGGTCCAACTAAATATGTTGATTGGTTTAGACTTGGATTCTTTCTCGACAATCTTTCCATTTGAAAATATTGAATGTGTTTTGTGCACTCTCTAAATTATTGCATGGCAAAATAGTTTCACACATAGAATATATATGAAAAAGAAATAACTAAAATTGAAACAACAAGCAGCTTAAAGTTAACCTTGAAGACAAACCTAAATTTGGGGCCCGTTGATATTAAGCTAACTATGATAGATGAATTAAATTAAATACCCAATTTGAAGGTGAGGGGAAGTACACAGTACTTTCTAGTACCGTTTTCCCGAAGGCATGTACATGTACTGCTTAGTTTTCCAATGTGATTAAATGCAATGAAGTCTGAAGATCTTCTCACTCTTCTGCTCTTGCTTTTATCATGACACATCGTGGTTCTCAATATCCTTCGACTCTGACTTATATGAGGTCCCGAGTTGACATATATCCATCGACCAACAGGTAAGCTTTTTTGTCTTGATTTCGACCAGTTCAATTTGTTGTGCGGCTTCATCTCACTTAATTCATCTCGTATGGTGTATCCAATACATCCCTAGTTGAAGCATCCACACATAGAATCCATATGCATAGTTAATGCCACTTGACCATTGCCCACATAGACAAAGTCATTATTGCAAGTGCCAGGTTGTGCATTGGGGCTTCTCTACTTGTTATATCATGTGACTCTTACATAGGGTCTGCACTGGAATAGGGCAATCAAGCTTCCTTCTGCTTGTGAACTCCTACTCTTTATGAACTCTAATCTAGTGCAATAATGACAGAGGAACATTTTACCTGTACGGGTTTACTTACGTGAAGTAGGCTTTCTTATCATTAGATGACAAGAATGTTGAGGAATAGTCAAGACAACATATGTGAATATGAAATGTCGCATAATTGTTCATGAGTTTAAGGGTGAAATTGTCCAATCAATCCTAAACCTATCATACATATGCCTATTCAATACTAAATTTTTTTAATATTGAGGGATGAATTGTCTAATCAGTCAATTTTCACTATGAATCGCTAAAGTGGCAATCTATTTATTGTTGGCTGTCTACACGGCATACTACCATGTTAGTGATTTTCAACAAAATTGGCCAAAATGATTACATTAGAATTTCGTGTAAAAGTTTATGACTAAATTGACATCCATATATAATAGGTTTATGATTGATTGACTAATTTTCCCTACCTTGAAACTCTGTGTAGTTCATTTTCTACCAATTATTATCTGTTTGTTTGAACTCATCTTTTTATGGTTTGGTTATGCGAACACTCCTCCTTGTACAAGAGTTCTCGGTTCCAACTAAATATTCCCCACCAAACAAAATCTAACCATTTGAGTTCTTCTACCATTAGGATGTCTATCTTCATCCAAAGCAACAGACTGGCAGTATCATCTAATTCAACATCGTTCAAGATGCTTAACCAACTATTTCAACATTGCCCCAACTGGGTCAACCTCTAATGCGTTTGGAGTGATTGCACTTATTTCAATTCGGTGGGGCCAACCTCTAATGCGTTTGGAGCGATCGCACTTATTTCATTCGGTGGGACACGGCCAAAAGCACCATGATGAACTCCACCATGCCAATCCATTTATTCTACGTCATCAACCTTTCTTCTTTCTTTCTTCTTTGGCACACCAAGCATTCTTCTTATTCCTCTACTAAGTTTGTACATTTTCAATGCTGAAAACGTGAGTAAACATGAGATGGGAAAATTACCAAGAAAAAATCTTAAATTTATTGCAAGGGTAAATTTGGTCATAAACTTTTCAATTATATTAATTTAGTCCTAAACATATTGACAATTTGTCAGTGTAGTTATTCTAATCAATTTTGGCTAGAAATTGCTGATGTGGATATCAATAATTTAATATGGCACGACTAGCATTGACATGAACAATATTTTTTTGCAAATTTTTAGATTTTTTTTTTTTTGAAATTTTCTTTTTTATTTCTTATTTTTTTTTTCGTGACGACACTTGCTAGCCATGATGAAAAAGAAGAAAGGAAAAGAAAATCAAAAAAAAAAAAAAAAAAAAAAAAAAAGTAGTAGAGGCTAATTAACATTTTGCCATGATTGGTCCAATAAATAATTTCGAACCTAGAATCAAGGAGATCCTTTTAGGTAGAAAAAGGAGATTTGTTTACCAATTAATTACTCCTTTCTACTTAATTATTTGGCGTAACTTTTGTTTCCATCTATCTGGTCGAAATCAACTGAGGAATGGGTTAGAATGAGCCTTCATCTAGCGTGCTAGAGCTAGGCTCCTCTTTGCTCAATCTCTAAGCAAAGCTAATTCATGCACGTTTCGCTTGTGTATCAGCTGGTCAAAAGTGAGCAACTTATAGAAATTAGGATTATCATCAATCGACGTGATGAAAAACGACAATGCTTGACCTTCTGCACTAACCTTTTCTACTGATTCTTTGATGCATATCTGTAACATGAGACTAGCAAAACTATTTGTCCATGAAAAAGGTGATTTTTCATGATTCCCTAGTTATTTATTGCAGGTGGAAAAGCTTTCTCTTTTTAATTTAATAGAAAATATCACAGCCTTTTGAATTGCCTATTGGGATCGTGCTAATGCTTTCTGCTGCCGCCTTGAAGGGATTGATCTCATAAAGGCTTAAAGCTTATCTAGTTGCCTATAAAGATCACTTTTCTTATTAATATGTTACACATCATCATTAGTGATAATACTCGAGAAGTCATTCCATGTATATTTTTATAGATGACGTGGACTGACATCATCCCAATTGTTGATTGTCGAGCCCACATAATTAATGATAGAGATGAGCTTGATTTACATGATCCCTGAGCACTGACTGCTAGGAGACAATACCCTAGTGGTGACTCAAGCCTGTTCACTGCCTAGTTCATCCATTTCTGAACCATAAGGCTGCCGTTTCCACATTTGATCTAGCCGCCTAAAATCCGGTTCATGCACGCAACTGTTTCTTGTCAAAGTCATATTCTTTTTAATTAATTCATAGTTAAGAAAGGAATTTTAATTTTTCTTCTTCGATGTTTCGCCTCAGTAGACTAATTCCCGGAATCCTTGTAGTGGATCTTTTTACTTTTGGCCAAATATAACTCTGGACTGAATCATTGGTTTCCCCTTGATGAGGATGATCTCATTCATGTCGTCAGGTTCTAGACTGTTTACCCTAAAACGTGTCACTATAGCGAATAAAATTATCATATGAAACAGAATATGGTCAAATGTACCTAGTCGGCCCACGGAATATTGTAATAAATCTAAAGAGCAGGGTCGCTGCCTTGCATGCAACAAGTTAATTTAGTCCATGATTGTAGTGATTAACAGGTTGGCCATGTTACGCTTGTCTTCCATAGCCCCCCACATGACCTACTTTAATGATTTAATTGGCGATTACGCAAGAAAATTCCACTAGCACAAGCTTGATCAATATGACAAGACAAGCTCGTTTCCATTCTTACAAACTAACTTTGTTTTTGCTTTCGCATTCTTATTATCATGTGATGGACGGTGAACACAAGGGAACATCTCAATTGAAAAATGATTGCTTAATAAATAAACTACTTGCCAATGAAATGGTATCGAAACAGTAGGAAACTTCCATAAGATAGGTTTCTAGCAACAATTTTTGAGGAAAGTGTCTATATGCCTCGAACATATACATTTCTTTTTCATTCTTCCAATGTTTGTTTGTCATCACCAAAAGCAGATCTCTCACGAGGGAGATATCTTTAGATGCAACGTAAGACATCCCCATTCTACCAATTTGATAATTATGTGTCAAAGTTCATCTGTGAAATTTTGTGGGATCACTGTTAACTATTTAAAAGTTTAAGCTATTAGATAAATATATAATTTAATATTTAATTACTTTAAGACTCATCCTCATGCTTAATCTAGTCTTTTTGCTTAATACTAAGTGTTAACATATTTAATTGGGGAGACAAAGGGGGCTTGTAAAGATTTGAACTTAGAATTTCCAACTTTGATATCATGTGAAATTTTGTGGGACCACTACCAATTATTCTAAAAGTTTAAGTTATTACATGAATGTGTGGTTTAATATTTAATTATATTATCAATTCGAAAGAAAATGAGAAAATACACAACACTTATAGTCAGTTAATTTTGCGAAAAATGAATAAATTAGAAAATATTTCCCTAAAAATGATCTTTTGTTTCACTTGAAATATATAGTCATTGGAAAATGTTATTGTTATCCATGACAATTTATATTTAAACATTTTTGTGAATGATCATAATTTTTTTTATATTTATTTATTTTTATAAGTGATATAAATAATCATTTTAAGGAAATCACTCATTCTCCTATAAAGTTACATAGGTTAATAAGTAATGAATAAGTAATAATTCATTTTATTGATCATTAATGTTGTGCAATTAGGACTGTGTAAAAGTTTCCATGCGAGGTGGAGAGGCTCTTATGGCCGGTCTTGACTTTTCTATTTATGAATGTAACTTCTTCTCAAGGAAGGAAAAAAAAAAAACTTGTTGGCAGCTTTTTAAAAGTGAAAAATAAATTATTTTTCATGTCAAAACGTGTAATTTTATTGAAATTTCAGAAAATCATGAAAAGTATATATAAAAAGCACTAGACAGCTGGATCGCCATATTCGTGTCACAAGATTATCAACAAAAAAGTAAAATGTAAAATGTCTATCAAAACATGCCCTTAAGATTTGCAGGGGTGACATCTCAACGTCCATTTATTGAAGCATTAATTGCATGATCACACAATTTTTGTTTTCTTTCGTCTTTATTGGCAAATCGGCCGCCCGAATTAAGTCATGCTTTAATGAGCAATTTTCAGAATCAGTCATTGTCTGTCCCTTCATGCTTGAGCTTTTAGTGTTACTTTTTTTTTTTTTTGGGACTCTTTAAAATAAATATTGAACAACATTTAACAAAGATTTACATTTCGGAAACAATTTGTAGCCTAGCATTTTCTCATATGTACAAAAGTGCATGTTAGGCCTACCATGGAGATAATATTTTCTCTGCATATTGGGAAAATTACAAGAAGAGAGGAAGTAGGAGATCAAACTCTTTTCCCTAAGGCATTAGTTGATGATTTTATTGAGCAAATACCATGCAGCAAGTTTCAAAGTGAAGGGTCTCATGAAAATGGATTACTCTCGCAACTTGACCTTCTGTCATGAAGCTCATAGGCTGCAAGTCTCACTCATGAAGATTACCCTTGTCCCTGCTCCTTCAGCTTTGCTCGTGAAGATTTCCCTTCATTTGGAGAAAAGAAACCAAGAAAAGAAGAAGACGATGAACAATAGCACGAAAAGGAAAAAAATAAGGATAAATTGAGAAAAAGTAAAGAAAAGAAAATTAAAGAAAATGATGTGCTGTAGATTGGGTTGTATGTGTTAGATCGTCAATCATATCACATAGGAAGGTTGGCAATAATGAAATCATCATGTTAGCGATTTGGCAACAATTAACCAAAAAAATTATATAGGAATTTTGATTATAAATTGAGGACTATATTGGTAAAATTAAAATATTTAAAATTAAATTGACAATCATATAACATGTTCAAGATTAATTGAGTAATTTTTCTTAAGATTTTGTGTAACTCTTTTATGAGATTAAGAGATTATTTTATGACAAATTATTAGGGCTAAATATGGTGTGCATTATTAAGTATAATCATTAGCTGGAAAACATTGAAAGTTACTCGATTGTGTTTATAATTTTTATTTTATACTTGATTTAGAGTGGAATGTTGTGCCTCTCTCCCATGAAGTGAATCACATCAAATCTAACCTTGCAAATTTAATGTCTTATTAATTTATTTATTTTATTATTCGAGCACTTCGTCAATAACAATAAGGTCAACTTTTTAGGCAAGTCGTGTTGAAAAATGCTTTGAGTGAATTTTCCCTTGCTTTAAAACGTCCAAGGCTTGTCGGGGGTGCATTAATTGCGGTAAAGAGAGCTGACCAGATGCCTTTGGTCCAATTACGTAGATCCTGGCTGTAATCCAGTCAAAGTAATTCAACAAGGGTGGGAGTAGGGCTTGTGCAACTTGCCGAACGAATCTTAGACAAACCCACTAATACCCTGGTCACCTCATGATTGAAACAGCGTGCTTATCGATCAAATCTAGGGAAAACCCAAAAGTATGCCGCACCTCCAGAGAAAATTTTGGGAGAAGCAGCCATCACCATAAGTCGTTATTGGACATTGGGCAAACAACATGAACCGCACCCAAATTTGGCACATTCTTCTTCTTTTCAAGAAAACGATGTGCACCATGAAATTCCGGAAAAATAAAACATGCATGTTGGAGCCTAAAAAAGCATGGAAAATCTAAGGGTGCCATAATGTAAATTGGGGAAAATGAAAAAGAGACCGTGAAGTATAAAGTGAGGAGAAAATTGAAGATGATTTTTTTTCAAAATTCCTTTCTGACTTTTTTTTTGGGTACAGGGAATGGTGATTTTTGTGTTTTATTTTTACCTCAATAATCTAGGCATCCTTTGGCCAAAAGAAAAAAAAATTGCTTACCAAGATTAGGGTTTCTGAAAAGGCAATAATGCATTTTAGGTTCACACATGTCATAGGGAAGTCACCTCTTAAAAAATTTAAAAGTTTTCTTTTTTGTATGCTGAAGTCGACTAAACAAATGCTCTCAAAAGATTCTCTGAACAAGAGAAAACGTCACATCTAAAGATGCCTGCATTGCATAACAGGCAAGCGCAATAAGGCACAACTTGCCTTCTTCGTTAGAGCACCTAGAACATCAACAAGAATTTCATACGAGTTATTTATTTTTTTTTTTATATATTTGATAAACCATTTAAAAAGATTTTTTTTTCTCTTATCCTTTCATTTTTCCTTGCTGAATATCCCTTAAAATTATTAAAAACATCAAATACATGGGTTGGATTGGGTTGAAAAGGATTTGATCCAAATAAACTCTTTCAACCCATTTTGACCTATTTCCATACAATATAAATTTAGTAACAATACCCAACCCAACTTGTATTTCAAAAATACTTCAATATTAACCAAAATTTTTAAAAAAATTTATATCCAAATTGAGGTAAAAGTGCGAAGAGAGCAAGTGCGAGATCAAGAGAGAATGAAGAGTGAGCATAGTTGTCTATCTAGTTTAAGTAAGTTATACATCCATTTATGACTTGATGAATACCCCTATTATGTTTAAACCCATTTATAGCTCATTTACTTAATTTAAATAACTCATATCACAACTTGGCTCATAATATATAGGTTAAGAAATGGGTTTATAATCCATTTTGCTTTGCCTACCAATCATGTAGATCCTGGCAATGATAGAGGTGCAGGGCTTGTGCAACTTATCTAACAAATCATAAATGACCGGACTTTCCCTAGTCAAATTCATGATTCACACCGCGTCTCATTAATCAAATCATGTAGCCAGCTTCTCGAACATGTTTTAATAGGGGCTTTTGTACTAGTCTCTGATCTAGTTCCGCTTTTGTATGCTTTACATGTCGAGAGCAAGATCAGAAGAGAGATTTCGTGCACGCTTCTCTTTCGCCAAGGAATTGAGACAAGCTCGGTCTAGGTACAACCCTACTACATAGATCTCTTCGAAAACGGGTAGAAGCAGTCATGACTATAAGCTCCTATTTCACATTGGAAAAATAAAACAAACTCGCTTTTACATTCCTATGTTTTGCAATTTGCATCATTTTCTTCTCTTACGAGCAATCCTCCACGAAAACGTTGACGCCTACTGGTCTCGAGAAGATAACAAAACAGGAATCGGTGATGAATCTTGAAGCAGTTGATGAGCGCGTAAAGAAATTTTTTTTTAAATTCTCTCCCTTTCTTGCCGGTATGACTAAGTAAGTCGAGAGAAATTTATCAGCTCTTCACTTGGCGGTGCTCTTTAACCAATCTTCTCCTTCGTGGAAACACGGAAAAATGAGCACGTGCCTTCGAAAGACAAATGCTCATCTTTTCTTCCTTGAAGTTTCATCTGTTTTGAGGTCAAAGGGCTCGTTTCTGTGGGCACTACGGCGGCTCACGTTAGTGAGACAGCGACTGCTAAACACTGAAAGAAATTTCCTATAAATTGCCCCTTTCCATGGAAGGGGAAGGTCACAAGTAGAAAGAGAACATATCAAGTGATTGGTACAAGTTCTCCGAGAGAGAGAGAGAGAGGGGATGGGGACATTTCTAGGGTATGCGTTCACCTTAACCCTGCTCTTTTGCATAGCTCAAGGCAAAGTCCTCTACTATGATTTCGTGGTAAGTAGGAACATCTTGTCCTTAAGCACTTTAGGCATGTCAATTTCAGGCCATATAGAACATTTAGTGACTATTGGCGCATTCGTTATGAGTTTTAGACTCCTTTAGGAGCATTACATTCGACCATAATCTCATAATTCGTAAATGTTATCATATTAGAATATTCAATGTAAGAATCAACTTATTTTCAATTTCTTGACAGTTTAGTAGTATCCCGCAAATTTCTACAGTCGTATGATTTATTAACTTATTCTTTTTGGATATGGTTTTCAACCCCATTTGGAGTCTTTCACTCCAGAAGAAACTTCAGCTAGGGGCTTTGAATTAAATAATGTTACTGATAAATAAAGATGCGCCGAAACGATTCTTGCATCAATTTAATAAGAGAGATTGTGCCAGATGTATGACGGCCCAAGTTTCATAGGATGATTTTTTATCTGTGGTAGGTGAAGGAGACACCCATTGACATGTTGTGTGAGACAAATCAGACCGTATTGACCGTGAATGGTTTATTTCCGGGGCCGGAGATCCGTGCTCACAAGGGTGATACCATCTACGTCAATGTTACCAACATAGGACCTTATGGAGTCACTATTCACTGGTAAAAATAAAACCACCCTTCCTCCACCCTTAACCCCCCTTCCTCTCTCTCCTTCCTAATATTGTTCACACATGCAGGCATGGAGTGAGACAAATAAGGTATCCTTGGTCTGATGGCCCGGAGAACATCACACAATGCCCAATCCCTACAAACTCAAGCTTCCTTCATAAAGTCATTCTCACCGAAGAAGAAGGCATGCTATGGTGGCATGCTCATAGTGACTGGACACGTGCAACTGTACATGGCCCTATAATCATTTTGCCTGTTGGCGACACCAACTACCCTTACAAGTTTGATGAACAACACACAATTGTGATTGGTAATTTAATTTCAACTAACTTAAATGAAAAAAATAACTTTTTCACACACCCAAATAACATTTTGTTTGTTTTTCTTAACAAAACTATAATTTGGCATGTAGCTGAATGGTATGCGAGAGATACGAAGGCCATAATTGATGAGGCTCTTGCTACCGGAGGCGATCCAGACTTATCTGTGGCCTATACCATCAATGGTCAACCTGGAGACACTTATCCATGCTCTAATGGTACTAATTCTAGTGTGTATATATGAGTGTGATATATACTATTTTTAAAAAAGAATTTTTTTTTTTTCCTGTTTGTTAATAAGGTGTTTTTCCTTTTCTTTTGCAGGTTTGATGTACAATATAACAGTCATGCAAGGAAAAATGTATCTCTTTCGAATCATCCACTCTGGGATGAACGAAGAGATGTTCTTCGGCATAGCCAAGCACAATCTCACCGTAGTCGGAATGGATGGAGCTTATTTGAAGCCACTTAAGACCAATTACCTCATGATAACTCCTGGTCAAACAATGGACGTTTTGGTCACTGCGAACCAAAGACCTGGTCGCTACTACATGCTATTTAGTCCGTTCGTGGACACCAATGCCCCATCCAATGAAAACGTCACGAGGGGGATATTCCAATACAACGGCAGTTATAACCACTCAGAGACTCCTGCATTACCTGAGCTTCCGGGTTTTACCAACAAGAGCGACGCCGGAAATTTCACTATCCAGTTGAGGAGTTTGAATAGCAAAGAACATCGGTCCACGGTTCCGACCAAAATCACTAGGAACATTACGATCACGGTGTCCGTGAATCAACAGCCATGTCCTACTAATGAAACATGTCTTGGTCCACAGGGCTCTATGCATTCAGCAAGCTTGAACAACATAAGTTTTTCGGCTCCGTCGATTAGCATTCTGCAAGCATACTACAAGTAAGTAAATCGCTAGACCTACCAACTTTGATCCTATTTGTTTGGATTGAATATTTTTTAAACCAATCTAGTTGATTCTAGTTGAAATGTTTTCCAAACCAAACCAATTTAACTGGTTGAAACCTTCATTTTCTTGGAGCGAAGGTGTAATTCAATATCCAAATGTGTTTATAACGTTATGTTTGCATGGTGTGTGAAGCAATATGAATGGAGTGTACAACAAAACTTTTCCGGATAAACCACCTTTGTGTTCGACTACACCGGAAACGTTTCGGCCCTAGGGGAAGCTGCCTTTGTGAGCACCGAAGTGCTGATGATTAAGTATAACGAGGAGGTCGAAATAAGATTCCAAGGGACCAACTTTGGAGCAGCGGAGAATCACCCCATGCATTTGCACGGCTATAGCTTTTATGTCGTCGGAATGGGCGATGGAAATTTCAGCGACTCCTATGTGTCGCAGTATAATACAGTAGATCCGCCCTATATTAACACTGTCGGACTCCCCAAAAACGGGTGGACAGCGATCAGATTCAAAGCCAATAATCCAGGTACTATGACTCATTGGCAGAAACGCATAGACAAATATTGTTCTTATCCATTTTGCCATTAGTTGTGCATGACTTTAGTCATGTATATGAATGCATAATTGACAGATTATTCTTTCATGTATGCTTGTAGGAGTGTGGTTCATGCACTGTCACTTAGAACGCCATTCGAGCTGGGGAATGGACACCGTCCTCATCGTCGGAGAGGGGCCAAATAAGGATCAGAAGATGCTTCCGCCTCCCCAACACATGCCTCCTTGTTCTGGGCTTTAATCATGACGCCGTTTGCTTTGAGCTCATATTTATACTAGTATTGAAGATTCACAATTTTGGATCATTCTAATAAGTTTCAATTGTAATCTTCATTCAGAATAATGTAATTTTCTTTTGATAAGTGATTTGAAATGTATTTGCACGATGAGTCGAGGAACTCGATGGATCGTACTTACAAAGATATGCTTTAAATGAGATTTTTATTCTGGTGTTAAAGATGGATGCTAGGTATTGTATTAGTTTATGAGATTGGCAAAATTTTGTTTTCTTAGCTCCCATGTCGTTCAGCTAACGGAGGATTGAAGAAATCATATCGTACACTCTATGCTGAGAAAGAAAGCTAGTAAAAGTTGCGATGCCTCTTTCACAACGCAACGAGTTGATAAGTTGAACATGTCAGATGTCTTAGGATAATCATTATCTTTAATCAGCTCTTTGTTTTCAATTTGATTGTGATGTTAGGCTGATAGATGTAATCCGGAGAAAGAATTAATCATCAAGATTGTGTAATTTTTGGTCTTTTGTTTGGGACCTTATGTCTAATGAAGGTCTCGAATTCCTCGAAGTTTAGATTGACCTTGTCAGCCGGAATTTGTCGCACAAATCTTTTACTAACTGTTGGTTAGAATCTTCCGCATCTGCATAAGTTTCTACACAGGTGTATTTGCAAACATTTTGTGAAAGAGTTTTAGGTTTCTTAAAACAAATCTATTCACCCTCATTTCAATTGTTGTGATAGCCTCTTCAATTGGCATCGGAGCAAGTTGCTCAAAAGCAAAAAAAAAAATCTTTTATGGCTAACTTTACGGGAGCTTATTTTTGCGAAGCACATACTATTATTCAACCTCCTAAGTTTGAAGGAGCTAATTATACTTATTGGAAATGCATGATGAAAATGTTTATTCAATCCACAGACTATGCGTTATGGATTGTGATAGAAAGAGGTTCATACATTCCAACAAAGAGGGTAAGCTGCTGATTCGATACTCGCAGCTAATTCTACACGGATTGCGAAAGAAACGAGAGAACTTAGTCTAAAATCAAAAGTCGTACATATTTGTATTGTGCTTGAACGCCTATTTACTTTAATATAATTTATTCTTTTAGGTCGGCGGAGGAAATTTGGGATATGCCTATGAAGTCACCGATACTTAAACAGGCCAGAACATATTGCTTGGAGATCATGAGACATTCAAAATGGAGAGTCCCATGAACACACAAAGGAAATATTTGTGCTTTACAAGTACATCATGGGTGGACTTGCCATGCATGGCAAGATCTACAAAAATGAGAATCATACAAGCAAGATATTTCGAGCATTACCAATAGAATGGACTTACGTGAAAATATCAATTCCTGAAGCTCAAATACTTCAATTCTTGGATTCGGATGAACTTATTGGAGCTCTCTTAACTTATGAAATCAAATTCAATGAAGATCCTAAAATATTCGAAGCTCAAAAGTCTATTGCGTTTGAAATTAACTATCAATTTATAGATAATGAAGAATGGTCGTCTCATACAAGCATGGCAAGATCTACAAAAATGAGAATCATACAAGCAAGATATTTCGAGCATTACCAATAGAATGGACTTACGTGAAAATATCAATTCCTGAAGCTCAAATACTTCAATTCTTGGATTCGGATGAACTTATTGGAGCTCTCTTAACTTATGAAATCAAATTCAATGAAGATCCTAAAATATTCGAAGCTCAAAAGTCTATTGCGTTTGAAATTAACTATCAATTTATAGATAATGAAGAATGGTCGTCTCACCATAATGTGAACGATGATGTAGCATTGTTTTACTTATCTTAGCAACTTTATACATCAACATCAACAAATCATCAAGTGGATCCCATAAAATAAAATAAAAAATTGATTTGAGTGGATCAGTGAACTTGGCTTTTAATATTCATTATGATAATAAATTACTCAAAATAATCTCTTGCAATTAATAAGAACTACAGTTTATTTCTGAGATTTCCGACCCTTTTTATCTAAATTGTTTAGAGAAACTTTAGGGAACATTAGCAACGTGTTGAGAAACTTTTGTTTAGGATTTTTGACAGTGACATATTTTATAACTTATAGCAACCGATTTATTTCTTAAAAGACTTGTCTACTATCATTTCATCGTCACTCTGCAATACTCAATGAAATTTCGGGCTCTATTTTCCTGCCCGAGACTGTCCTTCTTATGCAATCAATTGGACACATCTTAGACCATATCCACACATGTAAACGTCTGAATGAACACAAATTACGACAACTGACAACTAATTACGGGCAATTACTTCTTTGGTCATACCACGTGCATTTTTTTTTTTTTTTTTTTTTTATTTTTTTTTGCTTTTTGGGGAGAAATATCTGTCTAAAATATAAACTGCAGTACTGTGCAATGTGAACACACCAAACTATGTTGGACTGCATCGAGTTTGCCGAAGAAACAAGAGGAATCCTTAAGAATATATGCTGCTTCCCAAATTAATCCTATTGGCTACCGGCGGCTATTTCGACGTCCGGAAACTAGTCTTTGATGTTGAGCAGCCCTCATAGATGTTCCACCGCTCCTTCACGACGGATCACAATTGCCGCGCGGTCACCCTCCACGGTTCCTTCACCCAGACCCACTTCACCTCACTGAGTCATGCTCACTTTTCGTGGCAAAGCGGAGTTACCACTATTCTCTTGGTTCCTTCAACAAAAGAATTTTGGCTTGTATTCACGTCAGCATTAGTCGGCCAAAATAGGCTGGATGGACTGAATTAACATAATCACAAAAGGTTTATAACTGAATTAAAAAAAAAAAAGTTTAAGACTGAATTTAAAAATATTGCAACAGGTTAAGAACTGTTTTGGTTTTCCCCTTTGAGAATTGATTGAGACAGTATGATTTGTTCCAGCTGGCCATATTCTGTTAGATGCAATTGCGTGGTGTGAGGAAGTGATTGCTTGAATGGAGTTCCTGCTTGAGTATTAGACAATTAGAGTTCATGTAGTTGGGGGCAACTTGACAAATACGCTCGACTTTTCATGAAATTTCTTAATACGTGAACTCTTCTTTTGGGATATTCAAGTTCTCCTACCACGCCATTTGATATCAAGTTATACTTAAATCATTATCTTTCTAGTTAAGTCTTGATATGTTGAATTTCGCAGTGTGCATAATTAGGATTGATTCATCTTTATTGTTGCCATGCTTTAGTTTAACTGTGATTCCCTTATTTTATTTTCCTTGCATTAGTCTATATATATTACGGCTTGGGACCTTTAATCCCTCAGGTTGGACCCTAATATTTTCTCGTGTGATTTGCTATGATTGATTTGATTAGTTAAACCCTGATGGCCTTGAAATAGCATATTATCAATGATTTGGTTAATTCTAATCTTCATGTGCATTTCAATGCATCATGATAGTATCAATCATCATTGGTCATCACTGTCTCACGTATATTTAAAGCTTAGCGCAAATAATTTTTGGTCTTTTAATTAGGGCAGATGCATGTTAGTTTTAGAATGCATATAGTTTTAAAATAATACATATCTTTCATAAATTTGTTCAAATAAATTAAATATTATCTTGGTTTCATTTAGATAACATGTAAACCTAAAATTAAAGGAAAATTCCAAATAAAGACCTGAAGTGAATATATTTTCTCAAATAAGGACCAAAAGTGAACTTTGTGTCAAATAAGGACCCGAAGTGAATCCATTGTTTTAAATAAGGACCCGAAGTGAATTTTGTGTCAAATAAGGACCCAAAGTGATCAAGTTAATATCTATTGAGGACCTTAGCTTGCCGGCATACATTTTTTGGCAATTAAAATATAGGCAATTTTATCAGAAATTTGTGATTGGAAAAAAAAGAGAAAATTCTAATTTAATTAAGTTTAGGTTATTCATTTAGATGTTTACGTTTTCTTCTTTTTTCTCCACTGCTGCTCCTCAACCAAATCGCTGCTTGGTCATTGTCATGACTCAATTCTCATCGCTCCTCGCCTTGCTCGATTGGCGGAGAATTTGGGTCTTTGCAAACTAAGAAAGAAGAATCTAGTTTTGTTCTTGTTTTTGAATTCGTGCCTCAACCGGCAGAGAATTTGGGTCTTCGACTTTGCGGAGGATGGGTACAAGGAATGGGGAGAACTTTGGTCTTTGACTTTGCAAAGGATGAAAGACCATTGAAAACCTAGGGTTTTTTTTGTTTATGTTTTAGGATTTGTTAATTTTCCATAGATTTTTTTTGGACAAAATTGCCCAAACTCCGATCATCGAAAATGTCACATGCTTGATAGCTGACGAATATTTGGTTGACTAGCAAGCTTAGGTCCTTATTTGGAATTGATTCAACCACTTCGGGTTCTTATTTGAAACAATGGATTCACTTCGGTCCTTATTTGACACAAAGTTCATTTTTGATCCTTATTTGAGAAAATTGGTCCACTTCGGGTCTTTATTTAGAATTTTCCCTAAAATTAATTAGGCTTATGTTATATAATGCATGCCATTTAGATATAAGTTTAAATAATCATATCTTGTCGGCCTTGTCACTTTATCGCTGTCATACATCACTTGTTACTTTCCTTCTGTTGGAGAAGGTTGTGATTTTATTCTAGACTCCGATTCTAATTGATTCAATTGGAGATATTCGAAGATAAAGTAGGAAATTGTAATCATGTATGTTCTTTCCTCGATTCTCTTTTTGTACTATATATATGTATACATGTACAAGGATGATACAATGAGATAGAATTACAAAATTTCCTCCAAAATACATCTTCATCTTTAGTTTTTGTCATGGTATTGGAGCAAATGTTCTAACCTAGCTTTCGCAAATTCTTGTGAATTGCCCTCAGTAGTTTTTCAATTCATTGTTGCAAATATCATCTTGCAAAACAAGTTGGCACACTAAGTAGGAATTCAATTTAATAGCTTATCCAAAAGTCAAGCACCATCAAAGATTGAGAAAAGACCCTACCTATAATGGAGGACTCATCTAACAACTTGCCACAAAATCAAACCCTAGAGCAAATTGGCCCACCGCAAGATGAACATGCTCCTAATCAGCACCCGTTGGTTCCAACTCCGATCCAACAATCTAGCCCAACTCAGTGGCCATTAGTGCAATGGATTTGTGCCCAAAGCCCATGGACCATTGTCGCGACCTATTTTTCGGGTGCACCACCTAAAACTAGGTTAATGGACTACCAAGCTTTTAAACTTAGCCCGGGCTCTCCCAAGCCCATACCAAATCGCGACTTGAGTCTAAATTTTTAAACATGCAAGAGGTTATTAATTAGGAGTCGCCACTAATCGGTTTATGGTAGGTCGATTAGACACCTAAGTAAAATAAAGGGAGATTTATTTTACTCCTACGAAACTGAGACTAAGGGTACGGGGACTTGGTTACACTAGAATTTTCTAATGCCCTTTCGGTACCATTTCTTTTTAATTTTTCAAAATGTTTTTGTAGGCGGCTTAGATTTATTTAAAGCTAAATCACCATCATGCAAATGTGGTGACCACACGGGTGCTCATCCATTATTAAACATTCAAATAAATAAATTGCAGCAAGCAATTACTTTTTGAGTTTTCTTGAAATTGGAAATTTTTATAAAACATGCATCTTAACTAAATGACCTAATTTCGCTAATAAATGATTTCTAATTAAATGAACCTATTATGCAAGCACTAGGTGACGAAAATTTCATAAACCTAATCCTACATGTCTGATTTATAAAACCTACATGCTTTGATGCAAGATTTTGATTTTGATTTTGATTTTTATGTTTTTTTAGCATTTTTCAAGATAAGCAATTATATCTAAACAATCAAGATATTAATCAAATAAAGAATTAAAATAATCGAAAAAATAACCTTGTTGTCTCACGGGTCAAATTAACGATTACTCTAACCCTAAACATCACGACAAAAGATTCAAAATAATTAAAAATCTGATCCGAAGTCTCACGGATCAAATTAATAATTATAATGATTTAACAATTAAAATATTATCAAAAAGCCCGAAAATTAATATAATTAAAAAAAATGATCCGATGTCTTACGGGTCAAATTAATAATTATAAAAATTCTAGACAAAATCCCTGCGGATAATACCTACAAAATTCACGAAATCAATATCGACATACTAAGTTCTAATTTAACCAATAATAACAAGACTTAAAAATGATAATAAAATAACAAAATAAAGGTAAAACTAAAACTAAACTACCTACAACATGGACTCAACACCGCTGTAGAAGGAGTGTTGTATTGACGAGTGGGCGGACAGCAGCGTCAACGGGCGAGCAGGTCGCGGGCGGAGGCGGCGCGGGCTGAGGAGGTGCCGTTCGTGGTAGTGACAACGACAGGGTGGACTCCACGATGGGGTGCCTCTCCTTCACGAAGTCTGCTGGGCTTGGGAATGATTGGGAACCCATTAAGACTTCAATACAAGGACACTTCTGGATTCGCTGGACGTTGCTGGAGTTCACACAAAGTCACTATTCTTCGCTGGTCAACACCGCAAGAGGTGTAGGACCGAAGCTCAGTGCGGTGGGTGGCGCTCGATGACTTCGGAGCACAGCAAAATCGTCGACGTTGGCTTGAGCCCACGCGGGATGGGGCAGTAGGGAGCGGTCAGCGTCGTCAAGCGTATCGTCCCTGGTCAGTGCAGCAACAGGTTTGCAGCATGAGTGGCACCGGTCGTCTCTCACGTCGGGCTTGGCAACACGGGAGCGGATGGAGACAACAGCTCCTTGTCGTGGCTTGGCTTGACCGGCAGCAACTCAGTGTTGATGGCAATGATAGACAGCAAGCGGGTGTCGTCGGGTGCCGCGGCGGAGCAAGGACAGCAAGGCTCGGCTCACTTCAGTGTAAGACATGGCAGCGGGCCGCAAGAGGGACGTCTCGGCCAAGGCTTGGCCGAGAGCTCCTTCTCTCTCTCTCGTGTGTTCTCTATGTATCCCCCTCCTTTTTCTCACAAATTTTTCTCTCGATTTTTCTTTGCTCTGAAAATTTTTCTAATTTCTCCCCCTCGGTTACGAAAAATGGACTTCTCTTTTATAATCATTCGAACGGCCACTTTGTATGGCATTTTTCGAGTTTCCATCTTCCGTCGCATTAAATCAGAGCTGCAAATTAGAGCGTGATTTCGCAATCAGCTCGATTTTACTCCGATTTATTCCGTTTTACAGAAATTCTTTCCCCTTATTCATTTGATTTTTAAATTGTTTCTGCATTTAACAAAATCCGGACATCCATCAGAATTCCATATTTCCTTGCATAATTCAATCAAATCAATTTGCCCCATTTTCATTTTTTTTTTCTTTTTAAAATGCAATTTTATTCTTCCAAAATTAGGTGTCAACAGCTGCCCCTCTTTGAAGGTGAGCTCGTACGGGTTGCCTTCAAAGACAAGTGACACCTAAATTTAGACCATGCAGAATAAATGCGAAATGAATATGCAAATGTTTTTTTTTTTTTTTTTTTTTGGTAAAGATGAATATGCAAATGTTAATGACCTCTTTTTCAAATAAATTTAATTTATTTTGAAATGCAAGGTTATGCAATAATGCAATGTAAATGCAATGATTTGATTAAGAACGTAGATCTTAATGTGTCTATGCTCAATGAAATGCAAAATGAATATGAAATGCATATGCAAAGAAGAACACGTACCGGTCATACTTATCTGATGATTCAGAAAAGTATTATTAGGTGTGAAATGATTTCTATGAGACCTGACAAAACATCTGGAAATCTCTTCAGATAATTGAAAGGCTCAAAGTCTTTAGAGATCTGGAACTCTCATTAGATCCCAAGCACCTGGAATAATCTACCTTCAAGAAGGATAGAGTAGTTCTAGGCAGTGAGTGTTACATGTCCAGGACCCGTACCATTCTACGGTCACCTAAAATAGTAACATAACTTTACAAAGAGATCGCTTTCCTAGGACCCGTACCATTCTACGGTTGCCCGGTATGACAAAGTTTGGTTGTGTCTAGGACCCGTACCATTCTACGGTCGCCTAAACGGGGGTTTACCTTTCAGGACCCGTACCATTCTACGGTCGCCTAAATAGGGAAATAGATGTTGCCTAGGACCCGTACCATTCTACGATCGCCTAAGCGAGGTTTTGCTTGGCTAGGACCCGAACCATTCTTCGGTCGCCCAGCCTTGCAACAGAGATCAACTGACCAAGACCCGAACCGTCCTTCGGTCGCCTTAATCAGATTGAATCTGAAGAAAAATCTTTGGGGGATTTGGGACTCTCATCAAATCCCAAGCACTTGGAAATTGCATCAAGTACTTAAAAATTCTAAACATCTGGAAATCACATTAGAGACAAATACTTGGGAGTCACATCAAGTATTTAAAGGTTCAAATATCTCGAGTTCACACTAAACATCTAGAAATCACATCAGACGTTTGGAAAGACAAACACTTGGAAGTTACATCAAGCATTTAAGGGTTCAAATATCTGGAATTTAAACTAGACATTTGAAAACATTTTATAAATGGATACTTGGAATTCTCATCAAGCACCAAGATGACTGAACAAACTCAGGGTTTCAAAGACAATTTTTTGTTCTTTGAGGAAAAATTCAATGAAGGTCCATGCATGATGGCTTTATCAAGCTTCTATTGGAAAAATTATCACAAGGACAATTTTCAGTAAGCTATGAATCTCTTGAACATGCTAAACGAGGCACTTTTTGTGTGAAAAAGGCTTTTCACTCGCTCTCATTTAGGAGGGGTTATTTGTCCCGACCATTGATACGGGAATATATCACTCAATCTTATCATCATCTTGTCGACAAGAGTTCGAATTTTCTTGCAATCAGTACGACCTTACCAATCTGAGTGGTCTTTAACAGGTACTGTAATGTGGGTTTGGTCAATGGCTTAGCAAAGAACAATTCTGTGATCATCTTCGGGTTTACAAGTCAAGGACCCTGCAAAATGAGAAAGAAATAATCTTGCTCGCACTTCTTCGAGCAATGCTTAAAACATGTGAATTCCCATGTTAATTTAAGTGCCCTAATCTGAAGAGACTTTGTAAGGGACGTAACATAGGCTGGGTTTATGGGTTGAGAAACGAAAGGATCGTTAGGCTCAAAGATGTGTGTAATGGGTAAGAGTTGGTGATCATCTTGACATTACCACTAGTTTTCTTCGCCACGGATTGTCTTCTTGACAAATTTCTTTATTGGCTCAAGAGTTTATCACCGATGCCAATGACTATTCAACTGGAGATCTTTTCTCAACATTTTTTCTTTTAAAATCATTTTCTTTGATGATAGGCATCGATCAGGCACACTGCCCTTTTTTGATGCCCCCAATTCATCGATCATTTCTCTCTTCTTTTCATGGGCATTGGCCTTGCTTTTACCGGAGCACACTTTGCTTTTTCTTGCCCCTTATTTTTGCATTTATTTTCTCGGACTCACGCAGTTTTCTTTCATCGCATTTTAGACCATGCTATTCGAATGATTGTCTTTCATCTTGCCCCGGTGTGGGGGATGATTACCAACTGGGTTTGACATGAAATGAATTCATAGGCTCAAGTGGGCTATGCAAATGATATAAGTGTGTAGGATAAAGAAAGAACTGCTCTTCGTCATCTTAAGGCACTTAAATTATCACATGAATTCAATGTAATAGCACAACTTGAAGATTGATGCAAGTGAAAGCAAGAAAATTTCAACTCATTTTCCTTCTCCTTCAATGTCAACTTACCTCCATTTGCCCCAATGTGGGGTGGTTCTTGACAGGGGTAGTATGAAAGAAATTCTTCAAGTATTTGGGCTCAAAGAGGGGTTAAACAATGGTTCACTGATGAATTGCCCCTCGTCATTTTAGTTGTCGTACTTTTCGCAAGAAAACTCTTCACCTTGAAGTACAAGACGTTTCCATACTCATCTCGCAATGTATAAACAAGGGACTGTGTATGGGATTAGGCTTGCCTTTCACACCTCATTTAGCATGCTCAAATAATTCGACATCTTGCATTGAATTATCCATTTTGATAAATTTCAAGTGGAATTGACGAATTGCATATCATGTGAAAATATTTTGAAATGATAAAAAGGCCATGCTCTATTCTAGCACATCAAATCATAAAATCAAAGCTGTTAAATGTCTGTGTCTTGCCCCTCTTTGCAAGGGAGCTCATAGAGGTTCCTTAAATGTGCTTGTAGCAGGCTGCACACAAACATAAAGCAAATAATTAAAACAAACAAACGGGGTAAATTAGATGCATGCTGGAAAATTATTTTATTTTGAAAAAAAAATTTCAAGGGAACATGAAGAAGCCCAGCCTTCAGAATTAGCTCCTTGCCGTTTTCTTTTTTGGTAGGATTTCATCACAGGGTTAGTTTGGTGTACCTCATCATGCCCTCAAAATAAAATTTGTAATTTCATTGAAATTCATCAATCAATTACATTTATTGAATGGAGAAAATGCAACTCTCAATCAATAAAAGAAGAATCTGAAAACATCATTCGAAAATAAAAATTCCCACGCGAGGGGAATGTGCAAAAGCGATAAAGAGTTACTCTTGTGGGCCAAGGCCCATCTCTTCAGGGGGTCCATCATCAATGGCTCATATGAAGAGGTTGTCGAACAAGCTTGCAACTCCCTCCAGCTCATCATCAGGGTTCTTGGTTTTCGGGGGTGTCGGATCATCCATGCCACCCCATCCATCCGGGACTATCTCACTAGGATCAATGTAGTAGCTGGGAGGGGCCGAATACTTCACCAAGTAATCAAACTTGCCACTAGGTTGTCCCAGAGTGTCTATCACTTCCACTTCATCCTGCATCATTCTTGGAGGACCGGGGAATGTCTCGTGAATGTTCGGGGGTAGTGGGTTTTGCCTCCCTCACCCCTGGTTAGGTGGCGAAATTTGCATTTCCTGTCTTCGTCCTTCAGAACTTCCCCTACCTCTTCCATGGTGTCCTAATTCAGTAGAGCGGGACCTTCGAGGGGCTTCAATAGGGTTCCGAATGCCTTGACCTCTTCTTTCAAGGCCATATGACATCATCTTGAAACCCCAAAAGTGGAGATGAATGGTATGACGATTTTCCCTAGGTATATGAGACAAGACGAAGGACGAAACATTGTCATGGACCAACGAAAATTGCAACAAAGTAAGTGAATTGCAAAGTGAGAGTCCAGATAACTTACTTTTACCGAAAAATGGATGACAATCACATAGACACACGCATGAAGTGTGAGGTTCGATTTCTATCTAAATGGCTTAACAAAGTGGAGCTAAGAGGATGATCTGACCGTTGCAGTCTCGCATTAACGTGTCAGGTCCCCCTAACTCCGGCTCAGTCGAATGGGATGTCCAATAGTCACGCAGTCTCGCGGATATGGACAAATACATTCAACACCATGAAAAGACTTTCGGGGAAGAGAAGGTCAACCTCTACATAGCGGTCTCGCTTTGGAGGAAGTATCCTTCTCAACACCATCCTAAAAATCCTATCGCAGCCCGGGTCCGGCCACAGGTTGTGTGTGCAATAGTGTAGTGCTAAAAACAATAAGACATGCACAACAATTTAAATGCAAACAATACTTCTAATCATGGAAAAATAAATCATTAATCCCACACTCCAACCTGCAAGACAAAGGTTAGCATAGACTACTCCCCTTATACCTCCCATCTGCAAGAACATTTAACACCTTAAAAATGTTAGGAACGTACCTGGGATCCTCGCTGCCAAACAAAAACATTTTTCTTTTTTTTTTTAAATGAAACGAAAAATTGGCCTAAGTCCACTAAGTGTTTTAACACAAGTCCCAGTAGTCGCCAAGTCATCGCGACCTATTTTTCGGGTGCACCACCTAAAACTAGGTTAATGGACTACCAAGCTTTTAAACTTAGCCCGGGCTCTCCCAAGCCCATACCAAATCGCGACTTGAGTCTAAATTTTTAAACATGCAAGAGGTTATTAATTAGGAGTCGCCACTAATCGGTTTATGGTAGGTCGATTAGACACCTAAGTAAAATAAAGGGAGATTTATTTTACTCCTACGAACTTGAGACTAAGGGTACGGGGACTTGGTTACACTAGAATTTTCTAATGCCCTTTCGGTACCATTTCTTTTTAATTTTTCAAAATGTTTTTGTAGGCGGCTTAGATTTATTTAAAGCTAAATCACTATCATGCAAATGTGGTGACCACACGGGTGCTCATCCATTATTAAACATTCAAATAAATAAATTGCAGCAAGCAATTACTTTTTGAGTTTTCTTGAAATTGGAAATTTTTTATAAAACATGCATCTTAACTAAATGACCTAATTTCGCTAATAAATGATTTCTAATTAAATGAACCTATTATGCAAGCACTAGGTGACGAAAATTTCATAAACCTAATCCTACATGTCTGATTTATAAAACCTACATGCTTTGATGCAAGATTTTGATTTTGATTTTGATTTTTATGTTTTTTTAGCATTTTTCAAGATAAGCAATTATATCTAAACAATCAAGATATTAATCAAATAAAGAATTAAAATAATCGAAAAAATAACCTGTTGTCTCACGAGTCAAATTAACGATTACTCTAACCCTAAACATCACGACAAAAGATTCAAAATAATTAAAAATCTGATCCGAAGTCTCACGGATCAAATTAATAATTATAATGATTTAACAATTAAAATATTATCAAAAAGCCCGAAAATTAATATAATTAAAAAAAATGATCCGATGTCTTACGGGTCAAATTAATAATTATAAAAATTCTAGACAAAATCCTGCGGATAATACCTACAAAATTCACGAAATCAATATCGACATACTAAGTTCTAATTTAACCAATAATAACAAGACTTAAAAATGATAATAAAATAACAAAATAAAGGTAAAACTAAAACTAAACTACCTACAACATGGACTCAACACCGCTGTAGAAGGAGTGTTGTATTGACGAGTGGGCGGACAGCGGCGTCAACGGGCGAGCGGTGTCACGGGCGGAGGCGGCGCGGGGCGAGGAGGTGCCGTTCGTGGTAGTGACAACGACGGGGTGGACTCACGATGGGGTGCCTCTCCTTCACGAAGTCTGCTTGGGCTTGGGAATGATTGGGAACCCATTAAGACTTCAATACAAGGACACTTCGGATTCGGCGGACGTTCTTTGGAGTTCACACAAAGTCACTATTCTTCGCTGGTCAACACCGCAAGAGGTGTAGGACCGAAGCTCAGTGCGGTGGGTGGCGCTCGATGACTTCGAGCATAGCAAAATCGTCGACGTTGGCTTGAGCCCACGCGGGATGGGGCGTAGGGAGCGGTCGGCGTCGTCAAGCGTATCGTCCCAGTCGGTGCGGCAACGGGTTTGCGGCACGAGTGGCACCGGTCGTCACTCACGTCGGGCTTGGCAGCACAGAGCGGATGGAGACAACGGCTCCTCATCATGGCTTGACTTGAGCGGTAGCAACTCGGTGTCGATGGCAACGATGGACGGCGAGTGGGTGTCGTCGGGTGCCGCGCGAGCAAGGACGGCAAGGCTTGGGCTCACTTCAGTGCGAGGCACGGTGGCGGGCTGCAAGAAGGACGTCTCGGCCAAGGCTTGGCCGAGAGCTCCTTATCTTTCTCTCTCTATCGTGTGTTCTCTATGTATCCCCCTCCTTTTTCTCACAAATTTTTCTCTCGATTTTTCTTTGCTCTGAAAATTTTTCTAATTTCTCCCCCCCTCGGTTACGAAAAATGGACTTCTCTTTTATAATCATTCCGAACGGCCACTTTGTATGGCATTTTTCGAGTTTCCATCTTCCGTCGCATTAAATCGAGCTGCAAATTAGAGCGTGATTTCGCAATCGCTCGATTTTACTCCGATTTATTCCGTTTACAGAAATTCTTTCCCCTTATTCATTTGATTTTTAAATTGTTTCGCATTTGACAAAATCCGGACATCCATCGAATTCCATATTTCCTTGCATAATTCAATCAAATCAATTTGCCCCATTTTCATTTTTTTTTCTTTTTAAAATGCAATTTTATTTTTCCAAAATTAGGTGTCAACAACCATCAGACATAATTAGCAATGGGCACAACATGGCACATAAGGAGAAAATTTCAGTGTTGGATCCCAACCCAATGGATCGGGATGGCTCCCATTGGGGCACTAACCCAAAACAAGTATGGTGGGTCAAGGGGGGAATCCCTACTCGGGACTGCATATTTGTCACGCCCCAATCCTCTGAGCGCGTGCCCATCCCTCGGTGGTCAATAAATATGTGACGTCCCATGATGCATCCCCAACTCATTCATTTTATGACGCATGCGAAGCGAAACAATACCCCTAACAACAAAAGCTTGAGGTAAAAAGCATGCAACAAATCACAACCACAACGAGCTTTTTATAAACACATAGGTTTATATATACAACATTGGTTGTCTACAAAAAGACCGGCTCACAAAAGGGGGAATTGTCCCAAGACACGTCCACCTATCCTTTAGTCTCCACCTCCTCAAGCTCTAGGGCTTCAGGTCCTCTACGACCGCTATCTAAGGACCTGAAAATGTTGAGCCCATGATGGGGTGACAATATCTTAGCAAGTTCACCCCCTAAACTCTTACTAGAAAGGAAATACGCCTAGAGGCGATCTATGCACACAAGGTAGAGGACTTACCTTGCCTCAATCCTTTGTGCAAGTCAGTACTATTCATATGTAATCATTGCTCGCACAAGCATGCACTACTGACACACATCGGCCCATCCAATCAATCAACCCAATCAATTAATTAATCAATCACTGCTCACACAAGCTGACTTCTAACAATGCTCACACAAGCTGACTTCTATCAAGCTCACACATGCTGATAATTCATTGCTCACCCAAGCTGATGTCTATTAATGCTCACACAAGCTGACAATTCAACAATACTCACCCAAGCTGCTATCTTACTTAAAAACCACATTCTATGTCACAACCGACACTCGGTATTTTCGAGTTACATACCAAAACTTCACCAACATCACTCAATTTTACAATTTAACAATCAATTTGTACAAACTAACTACATTGCTGCGATTAGTGCGAAAATCTAACGATCAGCCATCCTGGCATAATTTTTAGAAATATTAAATAATTAATTAAATTCTAAAAATTAAATAATTAAATAATTAAATATTATATTATATTAACATAATATAGAAAAAAATATTCATAAATTCGAAATAATTAATTAATTAAAAATAATTAATTAGGGCTTAATCAAGATTACACTAATCTAATAATCTAATTAGCCATCATTAATCCATCCACTGAACTAATCATTCATCTAATCTAATCAACATTTAAATAATATAATCTAACCACCTAAACCTACTTAGACTAATCTAAACACCCCTTAAGTATTATTAACTCCCTAATGGAGATTAGTAAGTAAACTCATCGGTTTTGCATTCCCGTAAGTCCACAGCGATGGCGATGCAAAGGCAGCCAACAATCTTCCTAATGGCAACACCAACGGAAGGCCAGGAAGGGCTCGGAAATGGGCCTCGAAGACCTCACGGCTTGTTGGTTTTTGCTTCTATTCTTAGTTGAATTGGGAAAGGGAACCAATAGCTTTAATGGCAAGGAAGGGTTGATTAGAGCTCCGACAAGCGAGTGGTTAGCAACCGGCGGCACCTAAGGGTCAAGGGGGGCTTGCTGATGGTTGGAATGGGCGGAGGAAGGGTTGAAATGGGAGAAAAATCATAGCAAAGGTGAAACAGTGTAGGCGGGTGGGCTCCCTGGCGGTTCGGCGATCGGTTTCTTCTTGCTGGCATGTAGGTCGCTCGGCGACTCCATTTGGCGCGAGGTCGGGCTCCTCCGTACGGTTTGGATGTGCTAAAGACAATGGTGGGTGGCCCGAAGGCTGGTTTGCACAGGAAGACAACTTTTAACTTAAATCTTTGGCGAAAGGTCAGTTGGAGCAAAAATTGGCAGAAGGTGAAAACAGAGGAAAAAAGTCCGGTGGGCGTGCGACGGTGGAGGGGAAGGAGCTGCAGTTTTCTCTGGTTCTTTGAAGCTTAAGATGGACAACAACAATGGAGAAAGGCAGGGGATAGAGGAAGAAGAAGGCTGCTAAAGAGAGGGGTCCCCAAGGTGGCCTTCAAGCTTCCAATACTTGTCTATTTCACTCATTACATGCCCCCACCAGCCATCAGCCCTATCCTTTGCCATATGACAGCCCACAAACTTTCTTAGCAAGCCATTGAAGAGGTCCAAATGTTCCTCCCCTCATGGCATACGAATTTGTGGCATTTGTTCATCAAATACATTCAATTCCCCTTCAATTCTTCTCTAATTGGCTCAATTTGATGTCCTTAAATCCAACCAAGGTTCCATCATCTCAATTAACATTTTTCCTCACCATATAGTCCAACTTGGCTCCTAAAAATGTGATAAAAAATGGGCCTACGAATTTCCCGATGAAAAATGGCCTTACTTTGCTTTTACGCCAAAAATCTCGGTTTGCAGAAAAAATATTCTGAAAATGAGACGTTCCTAAAATGAATTGTGACATGACAGAACTTTCAGTTTCTGAAATCGGATTTAAATTCATAGTTAATTTCAATCTAGCGTGATTTTAGCTCGTCATAATCTACCGGGTAGCTTTTAGGAATTTTAGTGCAATTAACCCGTGATTGATTATTTTTAAGCCACGACATAATTCTTTGACCCATTGGCAACTCTCGATTGTCGTGAAAATCTCGAGGTTTCAAATACGGACACAGGGTACCCAAAACGACAGAAAAATCGGTTTAGTGCCAATTGATGAGAAAATAAGGTGGAATCACCCACACTCTAATCACATATCTTAGTTGAATCAACCTATCACTATCTCTGATCGATTTTGACATTGTCGTAATGATCATTGCAGACTATCGCGGTTGAGCAGCCGATTCATGGTCGAATTCTCAAGTTTATTGTGTTTAGATTCCTTAACGGCTTCACCTAATAGACTAGTTATCTTGTGAGTGATCAGCTTGGAGAATAGAACCATAGGCGTGTCGATGAAATGCCTGACTTATTTAATTGAAAACAGAATCAGAAATTTGGGATGTCACAATACTGGTCTCTACCTTGGGCGATTCCGGCCAATAGCTGTTGTCTAGAAGTCGGAGATCCACTCTATATTTTGCCAGTTGACGGATCGGAACTTCACCTTATCGTCTTATAGCTTAATAGTCTCGACAACTACAATGCATGGGCTAGGGATTTCAGGCGAGCTCTTGTGACCAAAGAGAATGATGGATTTATTGATGGTATTGTCCCTTTTTTAGCCAATGACCAAATGCGACTAGTTTGGCGTGAGTGCAACCAACTCATTTGCACTTGGATCGGGAACTGCATAGCCCTTGATGTCGCTCGCCAGCTTGCCATGAACTGAAGACCCAAAAAAGATGTGGGAGGACATACGCGAAATGTATGGGAAATTGGATCGGGCGAAACTCTTTTTGCTCACTCAAGCCATGACCGAGTTGAAGCAAGGGAACCTCTCGGTTAATGCTTTCTTAAATCGGCTCTTGGCTTTGTGGAATGAGCTTGAGGCGGCCGAGGAGGAGCTCGAGGGGCCCGAAACCACATTCGTACAATATAGACAAATTAGAGAAAGAGAGAAAGTTACCCGGTTTCTTTTGATCTTGAACAAAAAATTTTCGTCCTTTTGATCCCAGATTTTAGCGATGGATCCGGTCCCCTCCCTTGGGTGTATCTACCAACTAGCGGTTCAAGAGGAAAATCAAAGGCTCGTGACGGTAAAGTACGTGAAGATAGGGGAGGCCGTGATGCTTGTTGTTTCGGTGGGGCCATCACAATGAGCATTTGGCGCTCCCAAGTCACCGCGCAAATGCCGAGTAGTCTCGGGCAACAACGACGAAGCATAAGTGGGCACTGGGATGAAGAAGAGAACTATTCTAGGATGAATGGTGGAGATCATAAGATGGGATTGGATGGTTCACATTAACATTTGAATCTAACACTTCAATTTAAGCATTCGTGTGGCTGAATCGAATGCCCACCATTCAACCATGTCAGCCCTCAATTTTAAGCAATCATATGGTCCATGAGATGCCACATCATAAAAAAGAAATGGAAAAATTCCAAAATTAAAGGTGAATATTGTGATTATTGTAAAAGGCCACATCGTACTATAGATACTTGTTGGAAATTGCATGGGAAACCGATTGATAAAGAGAAGAGAGAAATGGATTATTCTGCTTATTAGGTAATGACTCAAGGAAATGAGAGGGCAAGCCAGACAATTTCTAATGATCAATATTGGAACATCACGAGGACCTTGCATCAATTGAAGACTACAGACAAAATTGCGGGTTTCTCAGGTATTCTATTTCCAAAAATAATGACATTTTAGTTGATTCATGGATAATTGATTTCGGCGCCAATGATCACATAATATGTGATGTGAGATTATTTTCTCACAATCGAAAAATCCACCCTTCTGTGTCTGTTAGACTCCCTAATGGTACCACTACTCATGTTACCAAATTTTGTACCATCCATCTTAGTCAGCACATCATCCTTAAGAATGTCTTATACATTCCAAATTTTGAATTCAATCTTATATTGGTGTCCAAAATCTGTGAAGACAACCATTGCCATGTTGAATTCAATTTCCAAAATTGTTTATTTTAGTAATCATTCAACTGGCAAAATGATTGGCTTGGGTAGTGTTGCACAAGGAATTTATTTTTGGATTATCTTTCCAAGGGATTTTGATTTTTTTTTTTTTTTTTGGGTAAAGTGGGATTTTGATTTTTCATTACTACATAAAAGCAATTCTTGTAATGTAGCAACTAGCAATATAAATTTTCTTTATCATCAACGCTTGGGTCTTAGTGCTTGTTTTCCTTATCCAAATTGCTCAATTTGTCCATTGGCTAAACAATCTCGATCTCCTTTTCCCAAAAGCACCTCTCGAGCTACTAGTGCTTTCTCTCTAATTCATGTCAACGTATGGGGCCCTTATCATACCCCCCATCATGATGGCTCTCAATTTTTCCTGACTATTGTTGATGACTATACTCGCGCCACTTGGGTCTTTTTTATGCAATCCAAGAGTCAAACATTCTCAAATTTGGCGAATTTTCTTTCTTTGATTAAAAATCATTTGATGCTTCTATTCAAAAAATTCGCCCAGACAATGGACGAGAGTTTTTACCACAAAATGTACCTCTTTCTTTGCATCCCATGGAATACTTCATGAAACTTCATGCATATATACTCTTCAACAAAATGGTATTGTAGAACGTAAACATCGTCATCTTTTAGAAGTAGCCATAGCCCTTAAATACCAATCATCCATTCTTGAATCTCATTGGGGAGATTGTGCGGTTACGACGGCTTATTTAATTAATCGCATGCCAACTAGAGTTCTTGAAAGGGCGATCTCCATTTGAAATGCTCTTTGGGAAGTCACCATAAATAAAACACCTAAGAGTTTTTGGTTGTCTATGCTACGCCACGATTGTGGGACCTCGGGACAAAATGGATCCTCGTGCTCTTCGATGTGTCTTCATGGGATATCCTCTTTTATAGAAGGATATAGGGTTATGGAAATATCCACCGATCGATTTCTTGTTAGCCAAGATGTTGTTTTCCATGAGGATATATTTCCATTTCAGGAATTAGCATATAATACTCAACGTTTATAGGGATGCCAAATCATCGTCAGCTCTTGTCAGAAGAAAATTTATCTATGAAGACTCAATGCTTGTACGTTCCAACAAAAAACATTGTAGTAGCTCTAGAATACTTGAATTCAACAGTCGAGTCACCAGTGACATATCATGAAGAAGATGAGTCATCATCATAGCAACATACTGAAGTAACTTCATTTGAACAACAAATTGTAGAGCCACCACGACGATCAAGGCGTCATACTCATCCACCTATGTGGACCAAGGACTACATATGCTTTACTTTGTATTCCCAAGGTACACATTATCCTATATCTTCTTATGTGTCTTTTAATCAATTATCTCAAGAACAAGTGTGTTGCATTAGTCGCATATCCGAGGAATGTGAACCTTCCTCCTATGAAGAAGCAGCATGTGATCCAAGATGGCAGCAATTTATGGAGTTTGAGTTGAATGCACTTGTGGATAATAATACTTGGGATGTAATCTCATTGCCTTCACATAGAAAACCGATTAGTTGCAAATGGGTATATAAAATAAAATATAAGGCAGATGGCTCTGTTGAACGTTACAAAGTTTGATTGGTTGCCAAAGGATTTACTCAACATGAGGGTTTTAATTATCATGAAACCTTTTCTCATGTTGCCAAGGAGGTCATAGTTCGTTCTTTCCTATCTGTTGCTACACTCCGTAACTGGGAATTACAATAGATAGATGTTCATAATACTTTTTTTCATGGTGACTCAACAAAGAAATTTACATGGAACTTCCACAGGGACTTTGTAGATAGGGGAAGTCTTGGGTTTGTCGTCTACATAAGTCCCTATATAAACTCAAGCAGGCTTCTCGGCAGTGGTATGCGAAGTTTACTAATGCACTCACTAGTGCATGATTTTAGCACTCTAAACATGATTATGCATTGTTCACATGCACTAAAGGCACCTCATCAATTTATTTGTTGATATATGTCAATGATATATTCATTATGGGAAATGATGACTCTACCATTAAAAATTTAAAGAATATCTTCATCTTAATTTCCATATCAAAGACTTGGGGCCTCCCAAATATTTCCTTAGTATTGAAATAGCTAGACTAGATCTGATAAAGGGATATGTCTCAGTTAGCGAAAATTTGTCTTGGAGATTATATTAGAAACGGGGTTATTAGGATGCAAGCTAGCTGTTATCCCCATTGAACATAATGTCAAGCTAACGACATTTGAATATAATAAGGCTACCTCATCATTTGATAAAGACCCGTTGCTTCAAGATCCATCAAGTTATCAATGGCTCGTTGGAAAATTGATCTACCTTACTATGACTAGAACTAATATATTTTATGTAGTGTAAATGCTCAGTCAATTTATGCATAATCTGAAACAATTTCTCACATGAATGCAACACTAAAAGTTGTAAAATACTTGAAGGGCTGCCCAGGACTTGGAATATTGTTCTCTCAAGATTGCGACATGAAGATGAAGGCTTATTGTGATACTAATGATGCAACTTATCCAATGACTAGAAGATTTGTCATGGACTTCTGCATCAAATTAGGGAGATCTTGATTTCATGGAGAACTAAAAAGCAATCAACCGTGCCTTTGTCATCGGCTGAATTAGAATATTAGGCTATGGCAAAAAAATTTGCGAAATAATTTGGATACGAGGCCTACTTTTGGATCTTGGGGTTGAAATTGATGGAGCAACTAGATTATTTTGTGATAATGATGCTGCACTTAAATTAGTGGCAAATCCTATCTTTCATGAAAAGACAAAACATATAGAATTTGATTGTCACTTCACTTGAGAAAAAATTCAAGAAGGAATCATCACAACTCGAGGAATTGGGACAATGGAACAGCTTGCTGATTTTTCCACTAAGCCTTTGTGTGAAAGACAACATACTTATCTACTAAGCAA